>OZ020183.1:25422252-26622252 GCA_963971135.1 Stenus bimaculatus | reverse complement strand
TACTCAATAATGAAAAGAAACCAATAAGGTGATTAATTGATCTACGTATCAAATTTTATGATTAAAAATTTCATACACCTATGTAGTTAGAATTTTTGTGATTTTTTTTTCAGGATGCATACACTTGGAAACTTTAAGTTTTTCAATTTTAATACAGAAAATTAAAATTTTCCTTGCGTACCTAATACATAGTAAAATAGATCAAAACAAGAAAATCAACTTTTCACCGAAACTGTATGTAATTAGATATTTTAGGCCACTTTTCACGTTTATTCTCGATTTATTTTTTGATCATCTGTAAACTTAAAATATTGTTAATCTTACCCATAAACATATTATTTACTAAAATGCTTTAAAAAAGAAATGTGATTCATATCACCATTAACCCTGATACGAAATTCCAGAATTAAATTATCCTTGTACCTGTAAAATAATATTTACCTGTGAATTTAAAGAAAAATGTTAATTTTTACAATAAAAATGTGAAACTGATGAAATGATTATTTTGATATTGGTTGAAGAAGTTATTCTGTTTATTAATGTAATTTTGATAAATTTCTATAAATTATTCAGTGTCTTATGGAAATAAAATTATTGTTATTACTTACATATTTGCAAATTTTGAATAAACATAAGAAATTAAACGCATGTAAAATATTTTATTTCTGAAATCCTACTAGGTATAAAATTACCTAAAAATTTGGGAATACTTTTCAGATTGCTCGACTTAAATCTTAAAATTGATTCTTGACATTTACTTTTACTATAAAGGATAAGGAAGGATAGGAATTTCTTCGTTATTTATTAAATTGAACAATTTTAAGTCCAATGAATTTAAATTTGAATATTTTACTTATGGTATAAGTTTTTGATGTACCATCTTTTATTTTAACCCACTTATCTATTTATTGTTAACTTTACGTGACAAAAGTTTCTATAAAAATGTATTTTATTAGAATCTATAATTTGTAATTAGAAATTATTTTCTTATTTCTACTTAAATTTGCATTAAATATTTTACACCTACAGTTTTATTTATTTGTTATAAGTTTTTTAATTTATCACTGTTTTTTTTAAATCATCTAGTTAATAACATATTTATCCATTAATTCTTCAAGTGGGTATTTCTTTGTATTATGCCCAAGTTTGCAATAGATACAAAATAAACACATTAATTATTAATATTCTAAATATAACTTAAAAGTATTAATTTAAATATACATTTTTATTTTTACAAAGTTTTATTTTTTTTGGTTAGTTTTTATCCTTAAATATTTTTTTTTTATATTTTTTTTATATTTTTTTTTATATTCTTTTTTATTTTTTTTTATATTTTTTTTTTTTATGTTTTTTTTATATTTTATTACTATAATTTTTCTGTATTTTTTTATTAATTTTTGATTTTTTTATTTTAGATTTTTTTTTCTTACTTTTTTTCTACTTTTTTAAATTCTTTAGTTTTTTTTCTTGAATTTAGTTTTTGTACTATCATTGTTTTACATACCTTTATACTACACACTGGTTATTTTTTTTTTCAAGTATTTGTAATAAATCCAAAATATAAAAATTTGCTTACTCGGCCATTTTTAACTAAGATAGAATAAAAAAATAATAAATTTTCATCCGTAAAAGACTCCAAAAAACTCATTTAAAAGTGCCCGCAAAACAACTAATAGATAAATATAACATTCAAATTTTACAAACTTTTCTTGGAAAATACCAATTATTACATCGACTGTGTTTATCTTACTCAATTGGGTATTTTTTTTATCCATGAGTTTTACAAAATCGAAGCCATTGTTGTTGGTAGTTAAAAGATACAAATTTTGAAAAAATTGTTTTACATAATTTCTTTTTATATTTAACCTAGAAAAAAATTGTTTCTTCAAGCATTTTTAAATTGGTTAAAGTTAGTTTTTCTATAAAAAATCTTTCTTTTAAAAATGCACGCAGAAGTAATAAATTAAAATTAAAATTTTATATCTTGATCTTCTATATAAAACTCATGCTAATAATTTACAAAACAAAATTCACTCCATAAATACAATGAAAACATTTATTATTAACAAGAGTTAAAAATAAAATAAATAATACAAAAAGCTACTGGTAATGAATTTAAAACAAATTATACACTAGATTTTTATATTATTTATTTTTGTAATAATACAAATTTATTATAATTTATTGTTTTTTTTTTATATTTAATAGGAGTAATTTTTTCACATTGTTTATTTTTTATATTTTTCAAACACACACTCATTGTTTACAATAGTTTTGCCATTATTCATGGATCATTGCTGCTGCAAGCAATTTTAAATTTTGGATGATATCCATTATTGATTTATAATTGCTTGCAAAAAATTCACATTACATTTTTTAAGTTACATTATTAAGTTTATAACCCTCATGTAAAAACCATGAGTTATCACTAAATATCATAAAATAATATACATGCAATATTATTTAATGTATAATAATAAATAAAACAAAAATCCAGTAGTTGTTAATTAATTTTAAAATATCATTTATCCATAGATTTTTGTTTTATTATTTTCTTAGGTACCTACATATTATTACAATCACAGTTTAAAATTTTAATAAATAGTAAATAACTTTTAAATTCTTTTTCATTTTTGCTGTTTTTATAGTTTTTTTTTGACATTTTTTTTAAATTTCTTATTTTTTATTTTTATTTGTTTTTTTTTGTTTTCTGTATGTTAAAATTTTTTTCTTATTATTTTTCATTTTTCATTTTTTTAAATGTCAGGTAATTTACATAATAAATTTTATTAAGTACAAGTTTTTTATTAGTACATTAATTCATAAAATACCATTTCTTCAGGCAATTTTAAATTACTCAGTCGGGGTGAATGAAAATTTTTGATATTCATTATTTATATATATTTCTTCCCTGCTTCATTTAAAAGTGCCTATAGAAATAGTTAAAGTTGATATTACATTACATGGTTACATTATTAATGTCACTCAATATATTCTTGACAATATTTACACTATTTTAGAGTGTATAAAATTTTTAACATTGATTATCCTTTTATTATTTCTTTTTTTTTGCAACCATTTTTAAATTAGAACCATGAAAATTTATTTTAGTGCAGGTAAAACATTGATTTATCCTTATTTAAAAGTGGTTGCAGACAAAGTTGTAATTTTATACAATATATTTGTTTAGAACCCTAAACATTTTGGATCATAGAATTTACATTTACATTAAAATGTTATATTTTGTGCGTATCTTGTCATTTCTTATTTTTTCAATTTTTTTATTTATTTTTTTTCAATTTTTTTATTTATTTTTTTTCAATTTTTTTATTTTGTTTTTTTCAATTTTTTTTTATTTTTTTTCAATTTTTTTATTTGTTTTTTTCAATTTTTATTTTTAATTATTTTTTTATTTTTTATCTTTCTTTTATTTTATTTCTTTTTTTAACATTTTTTTATTTATATTTTGTCACTTCATTTCACAACTTGATTTTGCAGCCATTTTAAAATTACTGCTTCTACGCCATTTTAATTTGGTTGCAAAAACAAATTGTTTTGGTATTACATGGTTACATTATTTATGTCACTCAATATTCAATATATTCATGAGAATATTTACATAATTTTTGAGTGTACAGTTGGTCCCAGCTGGAAGTAGGAGAAAAGTAATCACGATCGCGTATTCTTTGTCCTACTTCCAGCTGGGAGTAACTTTACAACATTTTTTAAAATTGATTATCCTTTTATTATTTCCTTTTTTTGCAACCGTTTTTAAATTAGAACCAAGAATATTTTTTATTTTAGTACACGTACATTGATTTTTCCTTATTTAAAAGTGGTTGCAGAGAAAGTTTTAATTTTGTACAATATATTTGTTTAGACCGTAAAACATTTTGAATCACAGAATTTACAATGCATTAATGTTAAATGTTGTGCGTATCTTGTCATATTTTATTTTTTTTTTTCAATTAGTTTCTTTTTTTTCAATAGTTTTTCAATTTTTTTATTTTATTTTTCAATTTTTTTATTTTATTTTTCAATCGTTTTATTTTTTTTCAATTTTTATTTTAAATTCATTTTTTAATTATTTTCTATTACTTTTTGTCTTTCTTTTATTTTATTTCTTTTTTGCACTTTATTTCACAACTTGAATTTGCAGCCATTTTAAAATTACTGCTTCTACGCCATTTTAATTTGGTTGCAAAGACAAATTGTATTACAATTATATAGTTGCTAATGCATGACTCTCGAAAAAAATTTCAAAGAGTTTACAAATGATTCTAATTAAAAATAACTAAACTAAAAATAATTACAAAATTAATATAAATATTACAAAAAGTAAACGGTCTTTAATTTTAAAATAATACATAATGGATAAGTTTAAAACAACTTTTGTAATATTTATGCTTAAATTTAAATACACATATTTTTAATTATTTTGTTTCTTTTATTTTTAATTTTTTTTTCATTATAAAACATAAACATTATTTCATATTTGTTTAAATACTTTTTAAGTTTATCACTGAAAGAAAACTTGAAGACTCGTTTAAAAATTGCGACAGGAACATATAATTTAGTATTTTTAGCTTGTTTGTATAAAGAATACTTAAGTTATTAGGTGAATACTTCTTGCTTCCAAGTTTTAAAAGTAAAATTTTGAGTAATTAAGTATTTTTTATACAAGAAAGCACTTAGTTTCTAAGTTAATTAAAAATATTACAAAAAACTGTTGGTTAAGTTGGTTTTTTACAACAGATTTTTTTATTACTTTTATGTTGCTTATACAAGAAGTTTTAATGAGTAATATTTTTTTCATTTAAAACTTATAGAAGCAACTAATATTACATTACATTTGTTTATATGACACTCTTGCTTTAGTTTGGCACACTTAGCACTGTCTTATTAAAAATACATAGGATATTATACATATACATTATAATTGTGTTTATAATACAAAGTAATACAAAGACTTGAATTTTTTTGTTACAATACCTTTGCTGTTTATTTATCAAGTGGCTATTTTTTTTATCCACAAATTTACAATAAATAATAAACATACATTATTTAGGTAAAATATGAATACATAAATAATCATTTATTTTTTTATTAGATTACTTTCTGTATTATTATTTTTTCGATTTATTTTGATTCTTTTTATCTTTTGTTTTTTTTTGTTACTTTTTTTTATTTTTTTGTTATTTTTCTTGTTAACTTTTTTGTTATTTTATTTTGTTTTTTTTTTGTTATTTTATTTGTTTCTGTGGTTTGGATTTTTTTCGTTTATTTTTTGATTTTTTTTTCAATTATTTTTCTTTAACATTATTTGGTTCGTTCTTACAATTTTTGTTAATTTTAATACATTTTATCTTTTAACTTTTAACTAAGATACAAACATATATTTTACATTTTTGCCTACAAAAACATCGGTAATCGGATTTATGTTAATTTATAAAAGTTCAACCTCTGTTTTTGGTAGATTGAAAAATACGTTGATTCCTTAACGAGACTTCATTCCAGAAAGTCTTCATTCTTCTTCCTCCTCTTTATCCTTCTTCTTCCTCTTCAAACTTCTTCCTCCTCTTTATTATTCTTCTTCATTCTTTGCATGATTTTTGCCTTATCTTTATTAGTTTTATTCTATCTTTATTTATTCCTTTTTGCATTGATCATCATCGCTTGTTCCTTGTTTATTTCCAAATCACCCAAACCTTGCAAATTTCTTCATCGTTTCTTCTATTTTTTTCATTTCATTTTTACTTGTTTGTGTTTTTTGTTGATTAGTCTTTTATGTTTTTTCAGGAAATCCTTCAATTTTGTAGCAGATATCTTGTATGGATAAAAATTCTACTAATAGAGTCTTGAAGTACTACAGTTCCTCCAAAACTCTAGTGTGCAGCACGGGAAATTGGAAATACTATAAAATCATCAAATGGATTGTAACTTCGCATCTTTCTCTTGGTGACAATATCTTGCTGTGAATCCTTCCTACTCCATTAATGCTACATTCTTTATCTACACTTGCCTCCAACCTCCAAAAAAACAGTTTACGAAATTGGAAATATTAGGAAATCGTCACATAATGTAGGCTATTTTTCTGTTGGTAAAAATATTGATTCCTGACGATATGACATTTTGCTGGGTTTTCATCCTTCCTCCTCTATTCCTGCTTTATATAACCTTGCCTCCAACATCCAAAATACAGCTTACGAAACGAAGTGATTAGTGATTATATGTAGCTTTTTCATTCTTGAGGTTACAATTGAGGTACATAATAAATATGTACTTACATATTTTTTTACAAATAAATTCTTATAAAATAATTTACAAAAAAAAACAGTGAGAAATTTTATTATGTATTATGTTTTCATTATTATAAATTTATTTTATATTTTTATTTTTGGGTAAAAGTTTTGTGCACGTCGATATAAGTAAGAATAAAAAAATTTATACTTCTTGAATTTCCATGACCTATTTATATTTTTTGATATTTATTTGAAAATTTTAGTTGGTACATCAAAAAACAATAACACCACTTTTTCATATATTCAGGCATTTGCATTATTATAAAATGAAGTTTAGTATCTGTTATTGTGATACATAATAGGCACTTTGATAAAAATAAAATGTCCATGCATAAATAACGAAGAAACTGTATCAACACTATTTTTAGGTTTATACATGGTGGTCGATAAAATACACCATAATTTGTAGTAAATTTGTTTTTATAATATTGGTGTAATATATTCACCATAATTTATTTAGTATCTACTGTTGGCTGATTTTTTAAATTATTATTTATTAAAAAATGGAAATCTAGTAATTTTATTTTATAAAGTAAATAAAGGTTTGATTTTAGTAAAACAGTTTAAAAAATTTGTACTAATTTTAGATTCCTACATGATTTTTTGAAAATCATCTAAGATTATATCCCCAAATGGCCCAAATCTTCCATGAATACAGGGTGTTCCGTTTATGGTTCAGCAAATTTCGGGGTTAGAAACTAGACCAAATTTAATCGACCAAAATAGTGGAAGTCTAGCTTTTTTAGTTTTAAAGTTTTAGGCTTTTGAATCATAAAAAGCTAAAAGATCCTCTTTCAACAGGTAATAACAGTAATACAAAAACAATTATTAAAATATTGAAAAAATAATTAAAAAGTGAAAAGACCATTTTTGTATTACCAATTGAAAGAGAATGGTTCCAGCTTTCTAATAAAAATTTTCTTTTAATTCTACGTACATACAGGGTGTCTCAAACCCGAAGAATCCATTGGTGCACTTGTTTTTTTCCGGAACAATCCGGAAGTACCCGGAACCGGAAGTAACTTTCGATTTTTAAATGACAACATAGGTCGAGTATGGTATCGTTTGAAAGGTCTATTAAAAGGAAACAACTTTTATTAAAATATTTTTGTAATATCTTGCATAATTAACAAATTAAACGAAAAAAAAGTATGCAAACAAGTGACCATTGGTCTCTTAAATTATGGAAAAATTAAATCGTTACCATCATCTGCAAATGGGCAAGAGAGAGATTTTTTAAATTCAAACTCTTTTTTGCGTTTATCGCTTTATTCGTTTGAATTAAGGTAAATACATAACCTAAAAAAGTTGATTATTTTTAACAAGCGAAGCAAAAAATACATATTTCCATTTAAAAAATCATAATTGCCTCTACCCTTACCCATTGAGGATGATGGTAGTGTTTCAATTTTTCCATAATTTAAGAAACCATTTGTCACTTGTTTGCTTTTGTTTTTCGTATAATTTATTAATTATGAAAGATATTAAAACAATATTTTAATAAAAGTTGTTTCTTTTTAAAAGACCTTTCAAACGATACCATACTCGACCTATGTTGCCATTTAAAAATCGAAAGTTACTTCCGGTTTCGGGCACTTCCGGATTATTCCGGAAAAAAATAAGTGCACCAATACATTCTTCGGATTTGCTTTGGTAATAATTTGTTTTATTTCAGCCATGTACGACAAGGCGTTCTCAAAATAAAAGGGGTGGACGTGTGGTCTGAGACACCCTGTATATTGATTAAAAAGTAACTAGCAATTTTTGGCAAAAATTTGTGACTTTCTAAATCTAAAACTTTTCCTTAAAGTTTCGAAAAAATTTTTTTTATGTCAGTAACATATTTTAAAGCTTTCAATATATGACATACTAAAATTTCAATTTTATATTTTAATAAATAAACAAATGACAGGGGTGTGTCCTAGTTTTGTGAACACCCTATACACACACAAGATTACTTGATAAAAAAATACAAAACTAAAATAAAAGTTTCTTCAAAATGCAAATATTATAAACGAAACAAAAGAATAAACTGTGGAGAATGCGTTAGCGAACAAAGGAATTGCAATAACCGCTATAAAAATAATTTCCAATTTCCACACCCAAATTTTTACTACGCAATTAACAGCATTAAATATAAATTTTCCTAATGTCTTTTTGGTATAAAGTGCAAAATATGAGGTAAGCTCATAAAAATAATAAAGTTTAAATATGTGAATATTTTATGAAAATTAAACCGTGAAATTTTTTTTAAAATTTATTATTAATTTAAGGGTTAAAAAATAGGGGCATAATTTTAATCTACGAAATTATAAAACAGAATTATTTAATTTATGGTTGAATTTTGATTTATATTTTATTGCCTACAAAAACCATAAAGAAAAAATATTTTTTTGTAAAAAAATGATTAATTTTGAATTTTGGTAACTAATACTAGGCACTAATTTTTATATTCCAATTATAATCTTTTGTACAGGTAAAAGTGTAATGGCTACATACAGATGATTGAAAATTTTGGGCCCCTTGTCTCCTAATTCCAATTCCAATTGATAAAAATTACCACACCAATCTTGGAAAATCTTCTAAAACCAATCACTTTTAAAAAATAGAATTAATTAACACTTTTAATCACCACTAACATTTTTAAATGAGATCCGCACGTAAGTAATTTCACTATTTCACAGATCCAACACCTTACTGGTGATTCAATGATAAGAGACAATTATATTTTAGTGCGTCCCCACCTTGCATCTTGACCGTCTTTGTATCCTGAAAATCTTTCATAATAATTTGCATAAAATAGAAATAATAAATAATCATAAGGAAAATTGGGTGAGTAGTGAGTAATGTAGCTAGCACATTTTTTTAAATCTTTTTTGTGCCCTTTAGTGCCATTATAATAAAAATAAAATAAAGATCAGCTAACAATCATTAAAAAATTGGTGGTAAAATTAAATTATTTTTTAATCTAAATATTTTTTAACGATTGTTTGTGTCTCATTCGTGCTAGATGACGGCGTAGAAAAAGCCTTATTAATATTTTCAAAAATTAAAATTTTTTGTCATTAACCAGAACACAAACATTGACAATTCACATTAAAAAAATCGGTAAAATGGTTGTAATCTATTTTTAATAATTTTAAGTTTTGAAAAAAAGTTATGGCACTAACAAGCTTAGCCAAGCATATTTCCCCGTGTACTTTCTCCATAAGAAAATCCAAATTTAAAAACGTTTTTTGCTAACACTTTAAAATATCAACATGAATATTTGTACACAATAAGATATAATTATAAAAATGCTGGAACAGCTTATTTATTTGGTTATAACTTTTGAATTACCTCCCCAAAATTTCACGAATTTTCCATAAAATTAGTACTTTTTGGGAACCTTTTTCGGGAACTTCAAATTAAAATGAAGACATAAAGCTATTACAACATACTACTATGAAAAACGGACGAATAAAACTATATTATAATATTTTAACTAAAATGTTTTCCTCAATATTTTTTTAATCAAGATCTACTTTTTTAGCTCCAAAAGGAATACTATCGTGATAAATGATAAATTAAGGGTTTCAATTGATAAATTAGGTATACATTTTTTAAATTAATTCCAAGTTTTTTTAAGGCTGGGGAATTTTGATTAGTTTTGATAAAAAAATTTTGACGAACGACAATTTTATTTTCGCTCTGTTTATACAGGGTGTACAAAAAGTTCAGGAACGCCCGTTTATTTTTAAAATGAAGCATTTTTTTTTTAATTTTTCAAATAAAAGTTGTAGAATTGTATTAAATATATAAATACAGGGTGATGATAAAGTTTGGAACCTTATTCATAACTGCCGTATTTAATTGTTTTGAGAAAATCGCTCGGACAGGTCAATTTTAGTTTTTAAAATGCCATCTCTTGATATAAAAAAAATATTATTGACGTCACTGGTGCTTTAACAATGACGTCATCAGCGATTTTTTTAAATGGAAGTCCCCCCTTTTTTTACTCATTATCGATAGAAATTCCAGTCACTTAAACAATGATATAAAAAACAATTAAATTTTTAAACAAATTTTTGAATAAAAAATCTTAATTCAAAAAAGGAAATTTTTATTTTAACGAAAAAAGTTTTATAAAAATAAATTAAAATGAATTTACCAATAATAACAAAAGAAAGTAAATGTTTAAATAATGCGCATTCTAATGCAAATGAAAAATGTTAAATGAATTTAATAAAATTTAATAAATAGTCTTGAAAAACTAATTTTTTGATTCCATTTAAATGTAAGGAAATTTACAAAAAATAAAATTTTAAATTTACCATTTATTGAAATCGGCCAAAATAAATCTTATACAACATTCAAATTTTTCAAATTTAATAGCACAAATTAATTTTAAGTTTATATTAAAAAATTTTTAAACGAAAATTTGTTTACAAATGCAACAATTTTTTTATATCATCGTTTAAGTGACATTAATGTCTACCAAAAACCAGTGAAAAAAGTGGGGGTTTCCATTTAAAAAAATCGATGATGACATCATTGCTAAATCACCAGTGATGTTATTAATATTTTTATTATAAGTACTAAGAGATGGGATTTTAAAAACTAAAATTGACCTGTCCAAGCGATTTTCTCAAAAAGATTAAATACGGCAGTTATGACGTCTTAATCGGCCTTAAGGTGTAATAAATAATGAAATGAAAAAAGATATCAACATATAGTTTTCGGTAGAATACTTTTAGACGCACATTCTAATGGAACAGCCAGTATATTACGACATTTTTGGATTCCTTATCAAAAAAATAATCATATTTTGTATAACCTTTTATGGGTCTATCTTCTCTGGTTTTCCCTGATGGTTGCCATTTAGGCGAAAAAGATCCATTTTCGAAAAAGCACCGCTAAAACAAATGACAATTTTGAGTTGAAATTCTGACAAAACATTATCAAATCGTCTAGCTTACAGTTATCATGTCAAATTTAAATTTGTGATAAGCTTTTATCAGGGTACCTAATGAAACACAAATTGACCAATTAAACGAAATTTTCGAATGGAACACCCTATTTTAACGTCAATTGATGTCAATTTTTATAAGCTTTCTATTGATATAATGTTCAATTATAAATAATCCAAATTCTAATGTATTTACTTGATATTATCAGAATGTACGTGGTCTTGGTACTAAAACCACGACGTTTCTTAACAATAGTACTGTTGGGAATTATGATATGGTATTGATCACAGAGACCTGGTTGCATAATGGAATATTTGATACTGAAATTTTCAGTTCTGATTATTCCGTATTTAGATCTGATAGACTCGGTAAAAGTGCAGGTGGAGCACTGATAGCAATTAAAAATGATTTTAATTGTGAACTTGTAAGCCTTGACTTTCGTCCGATGGGAATTGATTTGGTGTGTGTCAGAGTAAAATATGGCTCAAAAGTTATCTATTTACTTAGTATTTATATTCCTCCAACTACGCATAATGACATCTACTCCATGATTTTTGATTTTATTGAATTTAAATTTTACTCAGAGGAGTACGTTATTATTGGTGGTGATTTTAATATACCAAAGTACACAAACACACCAATGAAGGTGTATCTGACTTCAAATCTGAGCGTTTAATTGAGTCTCTAAATTTTTGTAATTTGAGACAGGAAAATAAAGTTCTCAATACTGATGATCGCATCCTGGACCTGCTGATTTTATTAAAGAGGATTAATGCTACTGTATCAAGAGATTACAGCCCCATGGTGAGTGAGGATATGTATCACCCCGCACTTGCTTGTACAATTGTGATAACTAAGTCGTGCAAAATCAAGTTCGATGGTAGTGATACCCAAAGGTATAAATTTAGGAAGACTAATTTACCTGAGCTGTATTCTGAGATTTTAATCGTTGACTGGACTCCACTCTGTAGTTCGTCTAATGTAAAGGATGGCTGCAACATCTTATACCAAAAATTATACGAGATATTTGATATGTATGTACCGAGATCAAAACCGTTCAACCACTCCCATAAGTATCCAGTGTGGTTCAACGCTGACATTATTTAGATGATAAAACAAAAGGACAAGTACAGTAAGCTTTTTCTCAAAAATAGACTTAAAGTTAATAAAAGAAAATTTGAGGATATTCGAAGAACACTTAAACGAGAGGCACACAAGAACTTTATCAAAAACTCTGAGCAGCAAATGTCCAATGATCCGAGTAAGTTCTGGTCTTATGTTACGTCCTTAAAGAAGTCCACCAGATTGCCAGGCGTTATGAAATATAATGGGGTTTCATTATCGTCCATCAGATATCCTAAATGGATTTGCATCCCACTTTAGAAGTGTCTACCTGCCATCATCATTAAACCCAGATAGTCGTTTGCGTACGAAGAAAATGGGTGACTTCCATATAACTGAGGTAGAAGTCTTAAAACACTTGAAAAAGTTACAACCTACCCTTACTATGGGACTCGATAATATTCCTGCATTCATACTTAAAGACTGTTCTTTTATACTTGCTAAACTGGTCAATTTCTATATCAATGGAAGCAAGTGAGAATTACACCGGTTTATAAATCTGGTGATAAGAACGATGTGCAGAATTACAGACCTATCTCAATTATTGTGAACTTCTCAAAAGTGTTTGAGTCCATTCTGACGAAAAACCTATATTTCCGAGTGCGCAGCAGCATTTCAGTCTACCAGCATGGGTTCATGAGTCATCGATTCACAAGTTCCAATCTTACTTCCTTCACTCAGTTCCTGTCAGGGAATATGGATAACCGTGAACAGACTGATGTCATCTATACGGATTTCTCTAAGGCTTTCGACAGTTTACATCATCACATTCTTCTGGAGAAATTAAAATCGTACGATATTCCTGATAATGTAGTTAGTGTATTAAGTTCTTACCTTCTTAAGCGTTGGCAGTGTGTGCACTATAATGGTTATTCTTCCGTCCGGTACTATGCAACTAGTGGTGTTCCGCGGGGGTCCAACCTTGGGCCATTATTATTTCTCCTTTTCATCAATGGAATATCTGAAAATATAAAGTCCTTTCTGCTACTGTATGCAGATGACTTAAAAATCTACCATCAAATAAGGTCCATCAATGACTGCCTGCTACTTCAAAATGATCTAGATACGCTTCAGACCTGGTGTGAGATTAACGAGTTACGTCTGAACATTAATAAGTGCTATGCTATATCCTACTCGAGGAAACGTAGTTTTGCTATGTATAACTATGAAATAAAGAGACTCTACGTAGACCTTCTACAATCAAGGATCTGGGTGTTCTTTTTGACTCTGAACTGTCTTTTAAACACCATATATTTGAAGTGTGTAATTCCTGTACCAAATCTTTGGGGTTCATCATTCTAAATGGGAAGCTATTATCCACCAAGACACTTACCTTACTTTATAAAAGTTATATTTTAAGCAAAATCAACTATTGTTGCACAATTTGGTCGCAGTTTTATGACAAATATATTCAAATGTTAGAACGTGTACAAAAGCGATTCCTCAAGTATCTATATTTCAGGAAATATAATATCTATCCAGACAGACGCGAGGTAACCTATGAAATGCTCCTAAATGAATTTGAATTTATTTCAATCTTTGATAATCATAAAGTCGTATACGTATGTTACATGTATAAATTAGTGAACAATTTCGTAGACGATTTAGATACTGTATCTCGTATAAATTTTCTGGTTCCGAGAATTGCTTCAAGGAATCCGGCCACGTTTTCGTGCTCCGTCGCTAATACACGTCATCATCAGAACTTGCCTATCTATAAACTGAGTAATTACTATAACTCATATGTTACCAGTGCAGATATTTTTGGAATAAGCTTTGCTGATTTTAAAAATTGTATAAATAATTGTAATAGTCTCTAGTATCAATGTAGTTTATGCAAATTTATTTAAATCTGTATATCCTATTTTTATTTTATGTAAATATTTAATATTGTATGTTATATGTTACCGTTTTGGCCTCCTAAAGCTGTTGGTGATTAATTAAATAAATAAATAAATCAGAGAGAAGAGAAGATTGAGAGGGTTAGATCTATTGATATAAGGTGCCATCCACACTAACTTATTCGAAAGACGGAAGACGGTTGACAGACGGAAGATAAACATCGTCCGTCATGTGTCCGTCATGCGTCCGTCGCAGTACTACGCAGAATCACACAGTTGTCAGCATGTTAGTTCCATAGAAAAATCGAGTGGCGCCACGGTTATTTATGTTTCAAGATTTGACCGTGTTTCAACCACTCTCATATTATATACTTTGTGGTTTGTATGGTCGCATGTCAGTGGTTTGGGAGATAATAATATTCAATTAGAGAAACAGTAAAAATTATACAAAATAGCGCATTTTATAACTGACATTTTGTAGAGGATTTTTTTTTTAATTTATCTAATATTTGTTTATGTCTTTCTCTAATCGCCAATTGTTCCTTCTATTTCATAAAAGTCAGGTTTTATCAAAACTAATTTGCGTAAATCTTTGTTTCGTGTAATTTTTGCTACGCCATTGGATTACTAGGCGATTTTCTTTTTAAGATTTCAGTTGTACCAACCTGTGTATTTGGTTGCATACATATCAAACCACAGAGGGCGCTATAAATTGTGAACTACCCCCGATTGTAAAAGTAAGATGCAGAGCCGGATCTAGACATTTTGTCACCCTGGGCAACATGCAAATTTGCCCCCCCCCTCCCCCAAAGAAAACATTATTCTTTAATAAATTATAACCAAACATATTTTTTATTATAAAAAATAAAACAACAAAGAATAAAGACTATTAAAACATAATACTGTATACAGGGTGTCCAGAAATTAATCGCCAAAACTTAAGGAGGCGATTCTAAAACTAATTTTAAGAAAAAAAACTTCTTATAAACTTCTTTTAGTTAAAAAAATTGTCTTTTTTCGCGCCCCCCTTTGACTTTCACCCTGGGCAAGTGCTCCACTCGCTCCACCCTAGATCCGGCTCTGGTAAGATGTTAGTTTGAAAGGGAGACTTTAATAATTTCTGAATTGTTAAATTCAGAAACCAACCGAGGATAATACGACATATTTAAATTAAGTGGGTTCGTTGGGATTACGGTTATTGATACAAATTCAAACACTTTATTTTAACATAACACTTAAAATTATTTATTTACAAAATTAAACATACAAGAAATAATACATTTTTGGACTTACCCAAAATGAACACAATCACTAACATTCACAAAACACAAAAATAGTTAAAAGTTAGAGTGACTCTTCAATTGTCTTGATTGCCCTCCGATTGCCTTAAAATTCAGCCCTTTTATTACTTAAACCCAACCCAAAATCGCGTCATACCACTAGGAGCTTTACTTAAGTATTTTTGACAACCAATGACAACAAAACTTTAAAAATATTAGAAGCTCCTTTTTCTAACTGAATTAGAACGACCATCGCAAGGTTTGAAATTTATTAGTTTAACTCTGCCTGTTTTAATGCACCCATAATGTTATCCACATGTTCCAAAATATTACTAATTTATTACTACTCTTTAAGCAACACTATTTTAGAATTAAGTGTATTTGAGTTCTTTATTTCTTCCAAAAATATTGAATTACTGAAAATAAATATCTCCCGGTCAGATTTAATATTAAGAACTTGCGAGAACCTTTCTACTAACTTACAATTTTCAACGAAATAAATTTACTAAATAAACATTGATTAAATTTTAAAAAACCCCAAATAATTACAAGTCGCAAATCTACGGATGCTCACAAAATGTAGGAAATTCGGTACTTGTAAGTGTCAAAAATTGTGTTTAAAATGCATTCTTGTAGTTTATAACTACGAATTCAACAAAACACAAATAGATTTATTATTTAAAGCTTCAGTGAATCTGAAAAAAACATGTACCAATACGTTAAATCAAAAAAGTAAGTACCGAATATCGAACTTCATATTTTGCCACCAGGGGGCGAGCGGAATCTAAAAATTCCCAATTGGGAATTTTAACTACGAATAGATGGCGCTCTAAATGGAGGATATTCGGTATTTGTTAGTGTAAAAAATTGTGTTTAAAATGCATTATTTTGCCTTATAACTATATATTTAACAAAACACAAATAGATTTATTATTTAAAGCTTCAGTAAAGCTTAAAAAACATGTACCAATGCATTAAATCGATAAAGTAAGTACCGAATATAGATGTTCATATTTTAAAATTCCCAATAGACTGTCGTAAAGTACTAAAAATTAGCTATCCAATGATGTATTGCATGACATATGTTTCCATTTAACAAAATTCAAGATGCTATGCCAAAACTCCGGGCGATAAAAGAATTATTTTTTCATGTTTAAAAAGATTGTACCAAGGCCCCATGTGATTCCACCAAATTTCAATTTTTTTTTGTCCAGGCACCGACCTACGCTGCTCGCTCCGAAAAACAAACACGTTTGATTTTTGTATAGGGTCGCTGCTTTAGTCGGTGCTGCACCATGTTGACGCGCATAAAAAATGTGTTGGTTTTTAGTGCTTGGGTCGGTGCTTGGATCGCTGCTTGAGTCGGTGCTGCACCATGTTGCTACCCTTAGAAAACTAAAATTGATAACTGTGATATTCGAATTTATTTGTGCTGTAGAACAACAAAAACACTTATTGTAATAAAACAGCATTATTAAAAATGGAGAAAAACACAAACAAATATTGGGCAAATTTGAGAAAAACTCCTCAACAAAAGTCACCAAAAGCGCTATTTTGCTTATTTTTCACTCTTCCTCTATTTGGATATAAATATCTCCTAAACCATTGACATGCGATCATACAAATACTATATCAACAGAAAGCATGCAACAAGTCCCAGTAAACCAAAAGAGGTATTATATATGTAAAATATATATAACATGTAAGAAAACTTATGTAAAATCTAGAGAGAAATTAGGGATAAATCATGTAAGGATGTCAGCCATATTTGGGGATAGGTTATTATGTGTAAATTATGTAAATTTTTATATACAAAATATATATCAGATATAAGTAAATAAAAACAAAAAATATCATTTTTTTGCTTGGACGGTACAATGTAGTAATTAACAGCAACCAGGCCATTTCTAGTAAGTAATCACAAGTATAATAAATTAATATTATCTTAACTTAAACCATGTTAAACTTAAAGTGGGATTTGCGGGATTCGAACCCACGCCGTTGCAGTCGCAAATTCTCGAATCAAGCCACCTAACCGTTGGACCATCGAGGCTTCATGAAGTGAATACACAAAAACATTGTTTTAAAGCAATTCCACATTAAATAAATATTATATTTGTTTTAATACAAATAAAAAGAAATTAAAAATAAATTAGTGAAGTTAAAAGAAGTTCAATTATATATAAAAATTAAGTAGTTAAAATTATTTATAATTATTTATATATAAAATATACAGTATACGAACTTATGAATTGTATATGTAAATAGTTCTATATAAATAACACATTATAAATTTTACTTATTACTTACATAGAGAAAATAATATAATATTATATATGTAAAATATACATATATTTTACGTTAAATTAGCTACATAGGAGAATTTACCAGCTATCTATGTGTATTTTATATATAAGTTACAAATTGGTTTACTGGGGTGCTATCGATGGACGTTAAAATATACAGGGTGCTCCATTTGAATATTTCGTTTAATTGGTCAATTTACGTTTTATGAGGAACCCTCATAAAAGCTTATCACAACTTCAAATTTGGCATGATACCTATAAACTAGACGATATTAAAAATGTTTTGTCAAAATGTCAACTTAAAATTGTCATTTGTGTTAGAGTAGTGATTTTTCAAAAATTGATCTTTTTTTTGGTTAAATGGCAAATATCAGAAAAACTGGTGAAGATAGACCAATAAGAGGTTATACAATGTATGATTATTTTTTGATAAGGAATAAAAAATGGTATAATATACTGGGTGTTCCATTTAAAAAACATATATTTGGTCCACTATCTTGGAATGGCACCCGGTATATTATTAACATATATTTAGAGCGCCTAAAAGTATTGGCGATTCAAATTAATATTTTCCGCGCAAATGTATGTTTGGTTGCATATTCTAGTGACGTCACATCAGTGACAAAATAAATAAAAATTTAAACTTGCAAAGAAATAATCAAACGCATTTAATAATACAAAGTAAATTAGGTAAGTTGACGTTATTTATTTGACTATAATAGACATTAACAAACGTTAAACGCTAAATTCGTCTGCACAACTATCACGGACATGACGTCATTTCATAGTTCAGCGCTATGCCGCAAGAGGGAGATCGCTTAGCTAGAATCGCCAATTGTATATTTTATCGAAAACTGCATGTCGATAAATTTTTTCATTTTAGGGCCGGTTTATTCACCTTTCAGTAATATGTTTATTATAGTTTATTTATTTAGAAAACCACCTTTTTCGCAGGAGAATTCGTCGCACTAAGATGCCAGAGCTTAATAATCACGTGACCTGCCTGTCGATCATGATTGGACGGCTGAGCGGGAGTTTGGTGGGACGCGTATGCTGGAGTAGGAAATCGGGGGACGCGA
The DNA here is from genome assembly GCA_963971135.1 of Stenus bimaculatus. Taxonomy (NCBI): domain Eukaryota; kingdom Metazoa; phylum Arthropoda; class Insecta; order Coleoptera; family Staphylinidae; genus Stenus; species Stenus bimaculatus. Next base: position 26,603,373 of record OZ020183.1, on the reverse strand, counting down.
CCGCTGACGAGTTTGACCAAGTTGGCCAAATAAATAATAGCTGCTGAAAAGGTGGTTTTCTAAATAAATAAACTATAGCGTTATATACCGATATAGCTATATTCACCTGTCAGTAATAGCAACCTTTCAGTAAATTTAGGTTACGGGATACTTTAGTTTACTGATCAGTTTGACCTCCCAATGTCCCAATAAGGACATAATGAGAAGGTTATAACCTCAAATTTGAAGAAAATAGCGATCTTTTAAAAGTATTCTCTTTGTTTTACAATTTTATAAATTAAAATAGATATAATTATTGATGCCATGTATATAATCCTCGATGTCTTAGTTCAGTTGGTTTCAATAATGGAATAATTTAAATTATTGGGGTGGTTTGGAGTTTTTCCTTCCAGGGTATACTTACTGGAATTTCTACACCACCACCGGTTTTAAATTTTTCAGACTTTCCTTCGCCATATTTTCGTTTTTTTATATCCATCATATTTAATTTTTAGCATTACAAATTTTTGATTCCCCGAAATAAGCGTGCAAAAGTAGTTTTGTATAATCTTTCAAAAGTCTGCAATACTTCGGGAACTTTCAGACTCCTAATAATTTTTATTATGAGAGTTTTTAGTACTACAAAAAAAACGGAAAGCGAATGCTCAAACCATGAATTTAACCATGTTCTATTGTATTGCGAAAAAAAATTATTAATCATTACAATAGCAAAAGTGCCCAATAACTAAGATATACGATATACTCTTTTTGTTTGGTTTGCCCCAACAAAGATAAGAAGACACAAGACTTTAGACTTTTGTATATCAAAAAAAGATATTATAAAAAAATTAATCTCTAATCACTTAGTACATTCGCCAAAATATTTTATAAAAAGTAATTATTTTTTACTCATACGTCATAAAATGGTCATAAATGCAATAACATTTATAAAAATAGAACAAAATAGAAGTGCAAAAAACGCCAAAAGCCCAAAAAAACATTGTTGCCATGTCTCTTTCATCGCTAAATGTTTAGTTACCTGAAAGATAAAATAGAATGAATATACACAATTTTTTTACAGGAGACCTGTAACTTTAATGAACAAATAACTAACTGACACTTTACTGGACAGATGAATAAACCGGCCCCTAGAGTAATATTACTAACTCGCAACGCTGGGACACCCTGTATGTATGGTCTCATTCGTTAAATTTTGACAAATAAACAGATTCTTAGTGGAATTTTTCATAGGAATTTTTCAAAATACGTATGGACTTTTCTAGTAAAGCTGAATCGATGAATCGAAATCACAAGATTTCTGTTAAGTTTCACGAATATCATGAAAAATTTAAATTTTCATAGATTTTACAGCTTGTTTTGGTTGTATTTAAAAGAATTTCGAAAAATTTTTATTAAAAGTAAATTTTGCATATTTTTCGCTAATTTTGAGTGAATTTTTATGAGATTTCCACGTTTTCTGCCTAAAAATATAGAAATTGTCTCGAAATTCAAGCAAATTTTGAGCCAATGCAATCTAATTTTGTGGAAATATTCGCAGAAATATTCACAGAACTTTTGGTGTTTAATCCACAGGAAAATTAAACATTTCTTTCAAGTTAAATTAAATTTTATTCGTACGATTTTGGTGAAGAAAGCGGAGAAGTTAAAGTAAACTTGCAATCAATTTTACCAGTATTTAAAAAAGGAATTTATTTTCCTGAAATAAAAGTATCAAATAATGTATTTTTTGTATTTTGCGTCTATAATACGTACTTTTCAGCACTCAAATAATTGTTGAAATAGCCTAAAATTGTCACTTTATAATACGCATTATTTATTTTTTCGAAGTTGGTAGCATTGACATGTCAAACAAGAAACAAATAAGGCGGATAACCATAAACTGTCAACGTTGCTTGAAGAATGTCTCGCTTATTTATTTATGGGTTTATACTTGTATTGGCTCAACTTATTGATATTAGAAAAACATCGAAATTGTTTTTGTAATTGTATGGTTTTATTAATTATTTAGAAATTTATAGTGAATTTTTACCAACGAGAGTAAATAACTTACTTTGGTTGTGGTTAAATTGTCAAGAAGCAAGATAGCAGCGCAAGAAGAAGAATCTTGTTTTAAAAACAAACAAAAAATATATTCAGTGTTAGGAATAAATTTTTACATTTAATTTTTATCGTGGCTCGTGGCTTTGAATGGTACAATTATTGTATAATTATAATTACATTGGAAGTGTATTTAGAATGAATCGTAAGGTCTGGATAAGCTTTATTGGTATTGGTATTACTATTGACATTAGATATATTATTAATATTATGTTAATAATTTTTTTTTGTCTCAAATATACTTGGAACTTACTAATATTTAATAATGAGTACAAAAAAATAGGGTGTTACATTTAAAATAGGAAAGTTGATGTAATTTCCGGTAAAACTGATGTGAAATTGAATTTCTTTTAGTTCAATAAATGTCGTTTCTTATGCCATGCCTGTATATTAATGATACTCCAAGTAATAAACTTAATTTAAAATCTGGTGTTCCTCAAGAATCAATTCTTGGTCCATTGTTATTTTTAGTTTATATTAATAAGATACAATTTTGTGGATTAAAAGCGAATTATTCCATGTTTGCGTATGAATTGCTCTTTTGTATTCAGGATTTAATAAAAAAATTTAGAAAAAGAAATTAATGAAAACCTATCAAGTTTTCCAACTTGGGCAAATGGAAATTTATCTCTGTAAACTTAAAAAAAATAGAATTTATGAATCTTATAAATAAAAATAAACAACAAATAAATCTAAATCTATGCATTGATAATAATAAGTTAAAATTTACCATCGAATTCAAGTATCTTGGAATAATTTTTGATTCGAATCTTTCCTGGGAACAACAAATTAAAATGGTATCAAATAAACTAGTTTCTATGGGATTTGTTTATAGAAAATTTAATATTTGTGATAAAATTATTAAAGGAATCTTTTATTTATTAGATATAAGATATAATATAACTGCGTGGGGCTCCTGTTCTATATATTTTTTAAATAAATTACAGAAAAAATAAAGTCCTGCTTAAAAAGTTTGTTTACCTTGGATTATTATACTCATAAGAACCATTTAAGAGGATAGTCGGCAAAATGTGTAACTCCGATTTCTCTATCCCTTGGAAATGCGATGGGAGAATGAAAAATATAACTGTGCGAAAGAGATGCCACTAGAATTTTAGGCGCTTATACGGAGGTTTTTTTAAATAAACATTACTTCATTAATCGATTTGAATTTTGTAAATTAATCCTGAAAGTATATTAAATGGACTAGCCGATGATGTTTTAAAATTGTTTCACAGTAAGGTTGTAAATTGAGCCTAAAAGTTGCATAAAAAATTCAAAACTAAAAACATCATCGGCTGAACTATGAAATCATTAAGCAGTACGAAAAAAAAATATTCGATTTCAATTAACCGTTCGTCTTTACTATTTCTTTAAAGTAATCGAAATTTACATTGCCAACTCCTATACCCAATTTTACCGACTATCTTCTTAATTTAATATTTTTGAAATTTACTATAATGAAGCATGTATGTTAGTTTACTGAATAATTAATAAAAAACAAAAACATATTTTAAATATTCATAATCATTAAACACAAATCACTAACTATATTCATTTGAAATTACCAACAAATAATAAAGGTAAATTTATGACAAATTACAAACCAATGAAAATTTTTAATGAATTACTACAAAAATTAAAATGTATAAAAAATTCATTAAAATTTAAAAAAGCTACATATTTAAACAAAAAAAAAGGAAAGAGGGAGGATTTTAAAACATATTTAAGAAGATTGTATAATTTTAAATGTTGACGTTCTTACTTCTTTTTAGTTTTTATAATTATTTGTATTTGTTATTTTTTTATACTAGTTTTTTACCTGTCTTTGACTACATCAACTGTAATTTTGTATTTTAATTTTTTAATTGAAAATGTTACAAAGTTTGTAAATTGTTATTTTATATATGTATTGTTAGTAAACTAAAGAATATTGATTTCTTTAATTTAACAAGCACCATTCTTTTTATTGTACATTTTTTATTGGCTGTCAAAGGCCAATAGAAAATAAGTACAAAGGTAATTGCCGTTTTACGATTTTTGATTACTCGTGAAAAACGACGAATTTGACGGTAGGCTGTTTCTGAGGTTATGATTTTCTTATCAATGCTTTTTAACATGGCATTTAATGTTCACCTAAAATTGTTTCGTTTACGCCCCCAAAGAGAAATATTGTAACAAATGATAAGTTGATTTAAGTTGATCAAAATAATTTATGATCAAAAACGCAAGTAATAATTAGATTCAACGAAGATCATCATGATGTTGTTATTATTCAAAACTAAAAACTAATTATTTTTGTTTTATTTTTTAGATTTTACTAATAGTAATTTTTAAATTAAATTAAAAAATATTTGGTGAGCTGTTTTAATTATTATGTAAACAAACAATACAATATTTAATTGTTTTAGTTGGTGCTCTAACCTGATATCTGTCGGGGGGTCTTCAGCCCCTCTCATAAGGAATTAAAAAAAAGCTGCACTCAATTAGCAATAATAAATATTATCGAGTTATCCAGTGGCGTCTGAATTTTGTTTCCAATAGCGTAAAAAATGGATAAAAACAACGCATAGGGGCCAAAACATGACTGGATATAAAAAATTGCTATACGTGACCTTTAAAAGTTGAACTTTGAAGGTTTGAAATCTCTATCTTTTCATTTGGCCCCACACTGGCCCATAAAAGTAAAATTTGTGTTTTTTCAACTCTTCGCGCCCGAAATTATGGCTGTAAGGTAATAAAACGTGGGATCGTCGCAATTAAATATACAATTTCTATTACTACACTTTATCGGTGTCGAGAAACGGAAATTCTCTCACTTTAACTGTGCGGAAAATTAAAGAAATGTTTGCTTTTTATAAAATTTATTTAAAAGTCCTTAAATTACTATTGTTGCTATTCTGGTCCATAAATTATTTAAATAAATGAAAATTTGGAACATAAAATACCAAGAAAATATACAATTACAAGATGTACTAAAGAAAATGTGAAAAATCATCAATCATCGGCGAATGATTTAGGAAGATACATGGTGTGATATTCGTAAGTACAATGATCTTTAAAATATTTGTTCTCCTTTAACTCTTTAGACCACTCATTTGTTTCAACATCATAACAATCAATTTCGTAAAATTCATTATTATGATTAACATTTCTTAAAATATAAATTTTTGATTTTACAAAAATGGCTGCTTGAATAAGTTGAGTATCTGGAACTGTAGTAAGAAACCTCCATGTATCATTAGCTACATCATACTCCTCAATGTCCCTATTGCCCCCACCTACCACAAAACCTCCGCAGACATATATTTTATGTCCATAGGTGATCATGGTGTGGCAATAACGTGGTGATAAAAGTGGGGCACACGACAACCAAGTGTCTGTTAATGGGTTGTATTTCATCACTGAAGCGGTAGGGTTCTCATCATTGATAAAACCACCTGAAATGTATAGGATGTCCGCGAAATTTACAGAAGCATGATGTAAGCGGGGTTGTGGTAGGCTTGCAATGTGCTCCCAGGTTTTCATCATTGGGTCGTAACTTTCCGCGGTGTCAATTACTTTAAATCCTCCAATTTCTCCTCCCACCACATACATTTTATCGTCAACTTCGCATGCACTAAACCACATTTTCTCGACATTCATACGATTAATTGTTTCCCAATTATTGGTTTTATGTGAGAATTTCGAAATAAACGAATAATCACTATTATATACATAATTTACAACCATATACAATTCATTGTTAAGTACTACACTTCTATAGTACCGGTAAAATTCAGGACTAGGGTTAGGGACCTCGGTTAATTCGATCCACTTGGTGTCGTTAATAAAATTAAACACAACCTTTTCTCCACAACATACAGCAACTCTTAATATAGCCTGTTGTAGACCGCGAGTTCTGGATTTCGTCCTAAATGAATTGTACGATAGCATCGACAGTTGCGTGATTTTTTCACGAATTGGATGGATTGCATTATTTTCTGAAAATATTATTTTCAGCCTTTCATTCAGTTCCTTTTTGGAAATTTCATAAAATCGCACATGACCCAACATATCTTCCACGTGTTTTAATTTCTTCTCAATTCTAAAACGTATAAATTACAAATATTATGAATTTTGGTAACAAGTATTGAATCATTGAGATTTGGGGAAAAATTTATTTGGAAAATTATTAGGCATTAGGCTCTAGGATGAAACAATACAGGTTCCGGGAAAAGTCATGCATAATGGCTAAAACTTTTTTATTATTGGTTTGATCAAAACAATCTTCATAAAAATGTTGTAAGATTTAAAAATTGATATATATCTGTATAATCTTGTTTTTGTTTTCCTCCATCACTTAACTGTCAAGTTTAAAATCTTGAATTGAATAGTCCACCTTTTTTTAATAATTTGAATCTTAATAATTTTTTGAATCCAACAACACGTAAAAAGTGACATTTTTTTTCAAGTTATTATTTTTTAAAAGTTATTTTATTTATTTACCCTAAATTTACTTAATTTTGTTTCAAAAGTATTATAAACCTTAAAATGAAATAAAAATATGACTATGACTATATTCAGAAACTTGCGTAGAATCAAATTATTAAAAAAATGGTGGACTATTCCACTTAAGATTTCAAATTTGACAGTCTTATCTCAGTAAATGTTTATACCTTACAACATTTATATGAAATATTTTTTGATCAAACTAATATAAACTAAGTTATAGCCATTATTCAGGACATTTCCCGCACCTCTAAATTTATTTGATATTCTCTGTTCTTTTTAGAAAAAAAAATACTCACGTAAGATTGCTGGGGTTAAGTCCCCATTGTAAAACAGCCTCCAATAAATCCAACTCGGAAAAGTTAACTACTTTATCAGCTGTAACGGCATGATGAATTTGCTCTGGAGTCAATTTACAAAAAAATTCGGTTTGAGAAATGTCCCAAAAGTTTTCATCAATAAAATTAAAGACTTGTTCCTTAAGACCAACGAGCGAGTAGAACTCGGCGATATTCGTAATAGTATTAAAATTTTTCGCATCAACATTCAACATCAAAAATTCCTCACAAAGTTTAATCGCATCATTTATTTGGATGTAATCGGCGATGGCGAGGATGTCCACGACGTTTTCCATAGAAATATCAAGTACCAAATCGTGCATGAACCTCAAAATATCCCCAAATCCTTTCGAGGAAATTCCTTTAATTTCAACTTGGTTACTTTTCAAATCCAGCATTCCGCTAGAAAACTTGGCTTTGAAATAATTACTTTTTTCTGAAATTATTGCTTTATTCGCCATAAATTTTTCGCCAGATACAATTAGCGTGATATCGTTGTTCGTGTATTCCCTAGTCATAATGAGTTTATCTAAAAATATCATTCAAGTATGTATTAAACAGCTTTGGTTAAAAAAAATCGAGCAAAAATCGAGCAAAAATCGAAATTAGATTTGGCTCTATGGTAAAATTAGCGTGAATTACATATTTTGGATAGTTTTTTTTATTTTTGGGAATTGAAATATATGTGATTATGAACAAAATATTGAAAAAGTTAATTATAAGTATTTTCTATTTATTATTTATAACGCGATTAGAAATAATTTTGGAACGAATGAGCATCACTTTTTATTTTTTTTATTTTTGCCTAAATGTATTCCCTTCAAATGTATTATAAACAAAATAATAAAAAATATGCTTCGTTAACTTACTTTCATAAAAATTGTTACCAAATATCACACTTATTTAAAAAGTATAATATACTATATCATTTTATTTATTTATTTATAGTTATTTAAAAAGTATAATATACTATATCATTTTAAAACCAATAACTCTATTAGTTCATTAAAAAATAATAAACAAAAAGAGCCTGTTTTTTTCTTAAAGTTGCATATACAAATTAAAATGTAATTCTTGTGCAGCTGAATTTATTGGCCAAATGCATAGATCTTTCTCTTCTAGAATCAAAGAACATTCTTCAGCAATTAGACTAAAGAGAGATGAAGGATCACATTTTGCTGAACACATTATTAATACGAAACATAATTTTATAGAAAACAGTAATATTTCTATTTTACATACAGTAATTGATAATACATTACTAAATTATCTACAAAATTTAGAAATAATTAGGAGTGTTGATAATGTTTCAATTCAAAATTAAAATAATCAATTATATTGCCCACATTTCGATTTTTTAAATAAATTATTAAATATTATATTATAGTTGCTTATGCAACTTGTTTAAGTCAAAATATGACAAAATTATTTTGTCAACTTATTTTCAATTTGAGAATCTGCAGACCTATTTACATAGTTTACTGGTTATTTTATATTTTATTTTTTGATTATTTGGTTATTTTGTTGTTTTGGATTGGAAATCTTTATTTTTAAATGATTAGGCAATGTAAGTTATTATTAAAAAATATTTTTTATACATATTTTTAATTTTCGTATTGTAGCTTAGGTGCGTGAAGTTGGAAATATAAAAAAAAACGTGTTTTAACATATTCTTTAATTAGTGCTAATTTGTGCTGCAAATTTTAAAATTTGTGCTTTTGTAGTTTTGTAGATAAGCGAGTTATTGTTGTGCAGTTCTAACTTCACGCTGAAAATGCCCATGTCACAAAAATTAATTTTATTATATGCAATAATTAGTGCCTAATTGGTGCTGTAAATTTTAAAATTTGTGCTTCTTTAGTTTCGTAGAGAAACGCATTATTGTTGGGCAGTTGTAACTTCACGCTAAAAATGCCCATGTCACGAAAATTAATTTTATCAAATTCAATAATTAGTGCTAATTTGTGCTGTAAATTTTAAAATTTGTGCTTTTTTATTTTCTTAGAAAAACACGTTAGTGTCGGGCAGTTGTACCTTTTACAATAACTAATGTTATCGTATGCAATATTAGCGCTTGCACATACAGGGTGTCTCATAATATGTGGGACGACGTGGGACTCACTTCTACGGTGGGTAGTAAAAGTCAAAAGAATAAGAGAAGTTTATATAAAAATATGTCCGATCTCGTTTCCTAAGGGAGTTACAGCTCTTTAAAGGTACTGACAAAAAAAGTGTTTTTCTATTTTGGTGCGTTAGTATGGCTGGTAACGCACTGACAGCGTTGCGTTACTAGCCAGTACCTCACCGCTATCGGCGCGTTACTGAGTAGTAAAATTTATTTTTCGAAAAGTTGGTAGCACTGAAGTTTGTTCATTTTAAAGTGGCAGTTGCCAAGCGATTTACAGGTTATTTGATGATTTGACAAACCTGGGATTTGAGTTCCCAACTACCAGAAAATTTACTAAAATTGAAAATAGAAAAAATAGTATAAGAAACTCGTATCATAAGTCAATAGTAGCACTTGTTCATTAAAACACTCGCCGCTACGCGGCTCGTATTTTAAAATTGAATGCGTGCTACAATATGACACTTATGGAACTCGTTTTTTAATATACTATTTTTTGTCATTTGTTTCATAATGGTTCTCAGTAAAACATTCAAATTTGGTATAACACCTAATATTCCCTTGATTCGCATCCATGTTTATTTTGAGAGTTTTTGTTTAGTGATAAGTGGTATTTTAAGAATTCTTTGTGTTAAAAACAATGATAAATTATTAGACTCAAAATAAGAGATTTGGTGAACAATGTGGATTGTTGTTAAGATAAGGTAAATTAGGTGATAAGGTTAATTAGATAAATTATTAGATGTTGTACCAAATTTGCATGTTTTATTAAGAACCATTATGAAATAAATGACGACAAAATACTTTTTTGGCAGTATATTTAAAGATCTGCAACTCCCTTAGGAGACGAGATCGGACATATGTTTATATAAACTTTTCTTTTGATATCTACTACCCACCGTAGAAGTGGGTCCCACATATTATGAGACACCTTGTATAGTGCTAATTTGTGTCGTAAATTTGAAATTTGGTCCTGCTATATATTTAATAACTTCGTTAACTTTAACTAATAGAATACTAACATTTATGTAGTAGAATCATATGACTGATATGGATTTTAAAGGGTCATAAGAAATTAAAGCAAATAAATTATAAGATAATAATATACAAAAAATAGACTTTTTTAACAAAAAATAAAACAAAGTATTTCATAATACAAAAAAAGAAATAAAATTTAAAAAATCTCTGATCTCTAAACATAACATAATAATTATATAATTAATATACAAAAACATTAAAATTCAAATATACAGGGTGTCGAAATTAAACCGCCAAATACTTCATATTAACATATGTGCGATTTCGTTTCCTAAGGGAGCTACAGCACTTCAAAGGCAGTGTAAAAATGAAGGGTTTTTACGTTTATTTGAAAACACTTTATAGTAGAAACTTTAAATTTGGTGTGAATCATATTACACTTTAGATATGGCTTCATGATTTTTTTGAACATTTTTGGAAGCTTCTAAAGGTAGTTTTAGAAAGGGTTGGTAATAAAACAGCGGTAACTTGTTAGGGGTTAATTTTTTTCAAAATAATGTTAGCCAACCCATTTTAGATAAAAAAGATATTCGTGTACGATCTCGGTAGAATGTACCATTTTAGAAAAAAATGCACATAACTACGCGCTTGTCGTTTTGAAGATATTTTTTAAGTTAGGTACCTACTTTTTTCTACCCGTCTTTAATTATTAGGTAGCTAATAAAATCTATGTGTTTATTTGATTATTTTAGATGTTATCATTAAATTAATGGTATTTTTTATAACTTTTCTTGTCATCACCACCTTTAAAGGGCTGTGGCTCCCTTAGGAAATGAAATCGGAAATATGTCAATTTGGAGTTTTTATTTTAAAATTTGTCGTAGAATTGGCTTGAGAAATTTGTCGGTTTAATTTTGACTCACCCTGTATAAAAATATATTATTTAAAGACCGTTTTTTATAAATAAAATACATCTAAACACGTGCGCTCTGCCGATCGTCTATCTAACCTACTCTGCTTTTGTTTACATTTATGCACACAAAACAAAAGTCTTTAAAATCAATTTTTATAAGTAAGCATAACAGCACAAATTTTAAAATTTACGGCACAAATGAGCACCAATTAAGCATTAATTAATGCATATGATGAAATTAATTTTCGTGACATGGGCATTTTTAGTGTGAAGTTAGAACTGCACAACAAGAACGCGGTTTTCTACGAAACTACAAAAGCACAAATTTTAAAATTGGCACTAATTATTGCATATGATAAAATGAATTTTCGTGATATGTGCATTTTTAACGTGAAGTTAGAACTGCACAACAATAACGCGGTTACCTACAAAACTACAAAAGCACAAATTTTAAAATTTGCAGCACAAATTAGCACTAATTAAAGAATATGTTAAAACACGCTTAATGTCTGATGAAGCCAGTGACTTGGCGAAACATGTTACACTAGTTTAAAGAGTTTGTGTAAATAATAAAGTTGGATAAAGGATTTTTTTATTTAATTTCACAACATTAAATATCTATCCAAATCTTTGCAAGATTTTATTTTATTTAAAAATAATAAAAACCTAAATTAGTATTATTTTTATTTTTAAACTACAAAGGTTTGAACAAGAACAACCAAATTATCGTGCAATTATGTATTTTAAAGAAAATATAAAAAAAAATAATAAAAACAAAAAGTGATGTGCACTGTGCACGATCTTTTTATTGTGAACATTTTGTATTCATTTTGAAAAATAATCTATGAATGAAATCTATTGCTAATTTGACACAAGTTTATATTTGTCGATTATCTCAAAATGTTAGCAAAGCAAATCTAAGCATGGACGTTAAAACTAATTTTTATAATGAAAATAAATAATTATACCTGATTTGCAACTCCAGAATTTTCAAATAATTGTGGAAAATTTTCACTAGCACGTCTGCTTTGCAAGAAATTCACTTCGCAACTAACCATTCCTCAAACAGTAGTTAATATTTAAATTTAAATGAGAGTAGAATTAGGGGAGGGGGTAGTCTTACATGAATGGGTAGACTTATTATAGAAGTAGGGTTTAACGTAAAAGGTCTTATACATTTTTGAAGCTTTTAACACAAAATAATACTCAAATTTCCAATTTTCCTGAAACTAATCGACTAATTTTTATGAGAACAATATTTCCAAAATTTATTACTGTACTAGGCCATCAGGTTTTTGAAAAAACTAAAAGCCTGGTTTTTACAAAATATTTTTAAATTTTTTTTATTATTTAAAACAGCACTACAACAATTTCTTAAAATTTTGCTTAATTTTGAGAGCGCTGTAAAAATTTTAAAAATATACTCACAATAAATATCTAAATTTACACTCTTCGTTTATAACTTCCTAGCATTGGAAAAAAATATTATTTCAGTCAGTTTTTTAGAATTTTTTAAAACGCCGTTACATAAATAATTTTGTATAGAGCCGTATGACTATTTGGAAAAAATTAAAAAAAAAAACTCCAGTGGAAAAAAATATCTTAAAATTTTGCTTAATTTTGGGAGCGCTGTAAAAACTTTAAAAAAATATACTCACAACAAATACCTATCTAAACTTCAATTAGTTTTTTCGAATTTTTTAAAACGCCCCTAAACAAATAATTTTGTAAAGAGCCGTATGATTATTTGGAAGAAATTTAAAAAAAAAACTCCACTAGAAAAAAATATGACAAAAAACGCAAATATCAAGCGAATTTTAAAATCATGCGCTCAAATTTGTTGACCATCCTCTTAATTTATACCTGTTTATTAAGAAATAAGAAGAAACCCCAAGGGATTAGGGTAATTATGATATATTTACAACTGGGGTTGTAAACTCGTAGGAATCGTTATTCCACCTTCTAGAAAACTACCTAATTAAGGACTTAAAATTTGAAGAATTGTCTATTTTATCAGAAAAACCTTTTTAAATGATGATAAATATACCTTCCAGAAACGAATATGATTTCGAATTTTCTACGAAAGGATGCGATATTTTTGTACATAAACTAGAAGTCTGAATTTTATCAAATATATTTTAAAATACATCTAGATGTTGTTTACAATTGCTGTAAACTTTTAAAGTTGTTGATTCTTTTAATTTATGAAAAAAAATAATTTAATAAGTAATTTTTTAAAATAAGATTTTTGGTTTTGATTGGAATGTGAAAAATGGCAAATGACGACCAATTATTCTTGGTAAATTTATTACAAAATAAAACCGACGTTTCGATGGGACAGTTTTATCATATTCATGACTAAATACATTAAAATACGAGAATAATTAAGAGCATTGAGCATTGTTAGTAGGACCGCGCATAATCAGGTTGAAAGTACCAGTGAAAATCTGTATTTCTGTTATATTTTAAAATTTGTATCACCAAGGATATTAGCTGTATTTAAAGTTAAAATGCGCGCGCAAAATTTACGAAACATTCCTTGAATTTCTTACAAACTACAGCCATATTTTGTAAATAACATTCAGTTTTATAATTGCATAGTTTAAATAACATTCAAGACTAGAGTTCTAAAGGACAATTTTCTCAAAAATTAAATTATTAAGTCTAAAAAAATTAGTATAAAATAGGTTATATTTTACGTATTTAAAAAAATTTTTTTTTTGGCCATTTTGGATAAAAATTTTTAAAAAACTGTCCCTTGCAAGTCTTAAGTAGAGGTTTTTCTTTCATATGATATTCTTATTTTTATATACTTCAATACATATTCGCGTAGTTTGATAACTAAAAACAGGTAAAAACCCATATAATTTTGTAGACTTCATATCCTCTTTAATTTAAAATGACGTCGAACTAAATCACTTATTTAAAAATATTACTTTACATAAATGTAATTAGTCATGGAGTAATTCTGATTCTCAAGCAGTAACTTAATAAGTAGAGATAAAACTTGCTTTCTTATTTTAATAAAATAATATTTTAGAATAAAATTATTAAGTAGTAATTTAAAACTTTAATGTAATCATTTCCTGAATGTGTTAAAACAATCTTTATTCCCTTTTATTTATTGCTTGACAATAAATCATTAAATATTATACTAGCTGCCCTCGGAAAATTATCTAGAACAAACACCAGCAATTATAAACAATCTATAAAGACTTCTCAGACTGTTTAGAGCAATGACCCAAGACTTATATTAAAATTTTAAACCTACACAAAAATTTCGAACATGCATGTTGCAACATTTATCATTTGGCAATAAAACTCTTGATGGATAGATTTTTTTTGTGCAACAAAAATTGAAAAAAAAGTTTTTAAAATCTGACCCAAGACAACAATCTAAATAAAGATAAAAAAACGACTCAAAGTTAGGCCTTGAAAAGCCCTGTGCTAAAAAAATCTTGAAAATGCAGCAAAAGGATGCGAAAAAAATTCATGAAAAATGTAAAAAAATATAAACTTCATTTTTTATACAGAGCATCGCAAAATTCGACCGACAACGCTTAACTGCAGATAGTAGGCTTAAAAATAAGTCGATATGACTAAAAATATTTAACTAAAAAATGCACCCCTGAAGAGTTATAAGCCTCTAAAGTTGATTTTTTTTTAATATTTTTCTAATTACGACCAAAGTAGCAAAGATTTTGTAAAGAAATTGTGTATACACACATTTGAGTAATGAACGCTCAATTGGTAAAAATTTGGCTAATCCTCGAATGGTGTTGGATGAGAGAAGAAGACGTAAAATAGTTCATGTAAAAATCATTTTTTATGTAGAAAACTGCGAAAGGAAGATTTTTTGTCCTTTATAAATTGTTCGTATGCTATGAAATACAAAAGGCGAGATGCTTGAGTTTTACGTACTTATTAGGATTTTTAAATTATTTAATTAAGAATTTTCTCATTTTTATTAAAAATTTCTTAATAAAATACATTCTTTTGGGTGAGCCACTGTACTTCTGATATTATCGAAAATATTTAAAATTTGGAATATATCTGTTCAGTTTATAAAATGACAGTATTATTTAAAGCTTCTTAAATTATAATAATAGATTTCAACATAAATTGTCAAAAAATGTTACTTATACAAGCATAAATTTTATAGTTATTATTTCATGTAAAATGTGCTTTCTTCCCTGTGCGCATTTTTCAATTTGCGGTTTTTTCCATGTGCGCTTATTTCCGTGTGTGATTTTTTCGTTGTTCGCTTTTTTTATGTGCGCTATTATCCGTATGAGCTTTTGTATGCGCATTTTTCGCGTGCGGTTTTTTCATGGAACCAAAAAAATTGGAGAATCATTAAAAAAAATATAATTAACCAAAACTACCTTAAATTTGGTCGCTTATAATTAATTCTACATAAAATTACAATACAAAAGCTTCTTCCCAGTTTTAGTTTTATTAATCTAGTTTACAAATCAGAAAGAAATTTGAAAATCTGTCAAGAAAAACTTGAGCAGCCGTAATGCTCGATTTCAAGAATTTTCACAATTTTTTAAACGCAACTACAAAAAAAACTCATAAACATAAATAATATTTACAATTGTTTTCAATTATCATGCAAAACTGTGTATATTGTTGCTTGTATTTATTTGAACTGAGTATTAAATGTTTATATCGGTGCGCGGCGCAAATAAGATAGTACTTTTTTTTCAAAATTATCATTTTATGTGGAAATTGTAGCTTGTTGCCATGGAAACGACAAAATTTTACCCGTATTCCAAATTATTTTATTATATTTAATCAGAAGCGGCACAACCTACGTAAAATTCACAAGAGCCAAAAAAACTTTTACTTGAATTTCTATACAAAAGTAAATAATTTTTAAATAAAAATTTTAAATACCTAGAAGGTGTTTGACTGTTTTATGTCTTCTTCTTCTCTCAAACACTATTTAGGAAAGTCGAGGATTAACCAAATTTTTACCAATTGAGTGTTCAGTATTCAAATGTACATATACAAAATATCATTGAAAAATCTTTACTGCTTTGACTGCAATAAAAAAAATTCTATTTTAAAAAATCAACTCCTCAGGGGTGCATTTTTTATATAAATGAATTTGACCATATCGAGTTATTTTTCGGTGTACTATCTCCAGTTAAGCGTTGTCGGTCAAGTTTTGCGACACTCTGTATAAAATCCTTACAATAATAACTGATAAACAAAATGAGGAAAGCGATATTATTTTCGGTATTTTTTATTTGGACACTTCAAATTAAAAGATTTTTGAAAATAAATGATAACTAATCTCGTAAGGATGGCCGAGTAGAACGGATCGTTGAAGAGGGTTGTAGGTGTACGTCAAAAATATAAGATAAAAGTGGTTGAAAGGTTTTTTATAGCTGCCCCCTAAAAAAGTTATACCCCCCCCCCGACTGTTTTTTTCGTTGCACCCGAATAATTTTTTTCGGTTTCCTCCGATCGCTACCAAATTTTAGAGCGTGGCATTACCTTAAAGCGGAAGCATCCGCATATGTAATAGGCTATTTTTTTCCGAAATTTTGCTTCACTATCCACAGAAAATCGCCATAGGATAGTTTTAAAGATAATCTCAATTAAAGTTTCATAATTTAAAGTAAAATTTATATGTATTATTAAATCAAGTACAGGGTGAGCTACAATGATTCTGGTTTCATATGTAGGCAACCAAATACGCAGGTTGGTACAACTGAAATCTTAAAAATAAAATCTCCTAGTAATCCAATGGCGTAGTAAAAATTTTTTCCATTGAAAATGTTTTTCTTCATTTTCGAGGCAGATGCTAACATAAAACAAAGATTTATGCAAATTAATTTTGATAAAAACTGACGTTTATGAAAAAGAAGGCACAATAACGAAATTCAAAAATCTGAAGTTTTGACACAACGGTAAAAATTACACCTACGCCTCTGCTTTTGTGAAATCTAGTTACTTTGTTTTGATTTTGACATGATTTTGTGTTACTATGAACAAATTCCCCAGATTTTTAGGCGGAAAATTTGAATTGACCACAATCATTTTAGCTCACCCTGTATGTCGACATAAACATTTAAAATTTCTAAAGAAATTAAAACGTTTTTACGATTTGATCGTACAAAGAGAATTGTGCTTTTGTATTTTCAAATCATCTTCAAAAATAATGTTCAATAATTAACAATAAAAGCAAATATTTTTTCAAGATTTAAATTGAGATTATCTCGAAAACGATTGGATTTAGCGATTGTAAACAATCATACCTTTTTAATAGTAAATTATTTATTTAATAATAAAATCATTTAAAATTGCAAGAAAAGTGACAACAGAAAAAGTTGTGGTATATCTTAGATTCTAAGTTCAGGTAAACTGGTACTAAATAAATGAGAAATTGCAAAAATACAAAATCATATCATAAAGCACTAAAAATTAGCCCGCCCCGTAGCGGTTTTTATCGAGATAACTTCATGGGAAGATAAGTTATGTGTATTTTTATTTTTTGAAAAGTGAACTTTAAGGTAGGATTTCGCTGAAACTGCCCGCCGCGACTGCCGGCAGTCGCGGTTGGCAGTAGCGGTTGACCGCGACGGTTGAGGTATTTCGCTGAAACTGCTCACCGCCGCGGTTCCCATTTATTTGCCAGTTTATGATCAAACTTTTAATAGACTACACGCTATAAGTACCCCGTTTAAATATTGATTTAAACAGACTCATTGCTTTTTTGATTGACGATGAAGAAGAAGAAGAAGAGACACTCAAACTCTTATCATCAAGAGAAGAGTCAAATGAGATGTTTAAAAAAAGGAAAACTGAAGGTTATTTTGGAGTTTTAATTAATAACCATTTAAAAACTGATGAAGGGATGTTTAGAAAGTTTTTCAGGCTGAACTTGTCACAATTTGATTTTGTATTAAGCTTGGTAGGTGCCAGCTTGTCAAGAAAAATGACGAATGCTGTGCAAGACCCCATTGAAGCAAAGGAAAAATTAGCAGTTACATTGAGGTTAGTTTAATATTTTAAAGAAATTATAAATTAATCTTTCATTTTAAATCACAAAATTAAAATGCAACTATCCAAAATGCTTTCATTTCAGCTTTATTTTATACCTACAATATAAAAATAAATTAAATATAATACTGTCTGTACATTTCAACAAAATTTTTAACTAAATTAACTACTTCATTTTTGTGTTCTTTAAAATTTTAAAACACTTTGAACTATATCATTTTCATGTTCTTCGGGATGAGTCGAGTACTGAATATTATATAAAGCCTCAGTCTCAGAAGAACCTATAGTTACATCTGAATTTGGATTTGCATTTTGTATATTAAATTGGACAGGAAATGTCTGTGCTTCCAATTCTGAAACTGTTGATAAAATTTTAATTTTTGCTTGAGAAATTAAATGAGCTGGTAACTTCTTTACGGACAAGGCAATACTTTTCATGAACAAATCTACGTCGTCTTCCACGGTTTCTTTCTTCATAGCAATGGTCTGAAGCAGCTCCAAACGCTTCTTGCTCATTTCACCAATCTCTTCATACGCAGACCTTTTTGCTTTTCGTGACTTTTTTTGAGAAGAAGAACTCGCAGTACTTACATTGTCAATTTCTGCTGGACTAAAATTATCAGCAGCCGAAGACGGTTCTGGTGTTACGTTAGTATTCCTAACTTCCTCCTCATCGAACGTCTCGTTATGAAGGCTGCCAGAATTTTCTTCATATATATTACAAAAAGAATCTCGTTCTCGACTAATATTTTGTAAAAAGTGGAGCCTCTCAAACAGTGGCCATTGGTTTCCTGTTGAAGGTGCCGCAGAACCTGTAGGCAATTTACTTTTTCTTAGAATCTTAAAATAATTGTCACGCATGTCCTTCCATCTTTTTTTGCATAACTCAACTAAAAATAATAGAGAAAATCGTACTTTATATTATTATTTCATTACTCCACCTTTTCTTTCTCAAAAAGTTATCGTTAATTAACGTTTTATTTTAATTTTAGGTACTTAGCTACCGGAGAAAGTTTTAGATCTCTTGCGTTTGGTTTCCGAATATCTGCTAGTTATTTAAGCGTAATCGTTCGTGAAACTCTAGAAGAGCTATGCAATTGTTTGGTACCTATTTTTTTGCCACAACCGACTCATGAATCATTTAAAAAAAATGTAGAAGATTTCTATGAAATGTGGGGGTTTCCCAACTGTTGTGCAGCCATAGATGGAAAACATATAAGGATAATTTGCCCTCAAAATAGTGGTTCGCTTTTTTGGAACTACAAAGGGTATTTCTCCATAGTGCTTTTGGCAATGGTCGATGCAAAGTGTAAATTTGTAGCCGTTGATATTGGATCATATGGGAAGGAAGGTGACAGTGGAATTTTTAATAAGTCTATAATGGGTAAAAAGGTATTTACTGGAGATTGGTTTCCTTCAGATAAACAACTACCTTCGTCGGATGTGACACTACCTATTGTTGTTGTTGGCGATGAAGCCTTTCGGTTACACAAGCATCTTTTAAAGCCTTACACTCGATCAGCAGCTCAAAAAGATAAATCAAAAGCCATATTTAATTACAGGCTTTCGCGAGCTCGTAGGGTATCTGAAAACGCGTTTGGACTGCTGTCTCAAATTTTTCGTGTTTTCTATACCTCAATAGCTGTAAAACCAGAGACATGTGATAAACTTATTACAGCATGCTGTTGCTTACATAACCTTCTTAGGGATGGATATTTAGAAAATAAAGGAAACCCATTTTACGATTTTGATCAAGAGGTGGAGGTTTCAGAGAACATGACTGGTCTCGAAAGGAGTGGAGGTTTCGCGCAGGCCGAAGGTTTTCAAATAAGAGATGCTTTCAAGGAATACTTCAATAAAGAATAATAGATTAATCAAATACTCATATGTTACATGTGCCTTATGTGATGGTATGTTGATTTAATAAAGTATACAGGTTGATTTATACTGCGTGTAAAATATTTCAGGAAATTATTAGGGAGGTAATTTTGAGTAAATTTTATAAAAGTAGGATCTATTTCAATATATCAGAACTCTAAAAGATAAAGATTTGATACGGTAGAAAATATATTATTATAACAAATGAATTGTTTTGATTTTACACAATTTGACAACAACACATGTATCACGTATACTTTAAAATAAGAGCTTTGGTAAAATCAAAGAATTATGTTATAAAAAGTCTGAATTTTTTACTTCACTAATAAACCATTTGATTTGTTGTATTTCGATAAATACTTAATATAGCGCCTATATTCATGTAACATTTTTTTTACTTAAAATTATGTCCCTAATATGTTGTATGTACCCGCTCTTTATAAATCCTTCTAAATTAAAAATATTTACCATCTTTCCCTACAACATCTGCAACTTTTTTCCAGGTGGTATGTTTAATATTGATGTTGCGATAGTTGTGATCCTGGTGATCGTACAAAATTCTATATTGAATTACTTCTTCAATTAGTTTCTCATCTGCCAAATCGGTAAAATTTTTTTTCGGCATTTTAAACACAATAAAAATATTTATTTACTCCTTGGCGGTTGACTGTTTCACTGCTCTCTGAGCGGTTGAACCGCGGCAGTCGACTGCCAACCGTCGTGACGTCACAGCGGTTGACTGCCCAGCCGTTGCAGCGAAATACCTCGTATTTAATTCAATAGAAACCAGTCACCGACTGCTCACCGCGACTGCTGGCAGTCGCGGCGGGCAGTTTCAGCGAAATCCTACCTTTAACTGGCTGTAACTTTGCAGGGAAACATTTTAGGACAAAGTGTTAGAGGAAGTTGTCATCTTAATTTGAGGTGAAAGCCCGCTGTACTATGCTACTACAGCATTATTAAAATAGCAAAATACAGAAAGACACAAAAAAATTTGAGAAAAAGTCCTCAACAAAAGTCATCAAAGGGACTATTTTGTCTATTTTTCACTGTTGCTCCATTTGGATATTAATATTTCGGAATTTATTGACATGCGACCATACAAACATATCAATAGAAAGTTTATAAAAAATGCCATCGATTGACGTTAAAATACACAGGGTGTTCCTTTGAAAATTCTGTTTAATTGGTCAATTTGCGTTTTATGAGGCACCCTGATAAAAACTTCCCACAAATTTAAATTTGGCATGATAGTTGTTATTTAGACGATATTCAAAATGTTTTGTTAAAATTTTAACTTAAAATTTTCATTTGTTTTAGAGCAGTGATTGTTGAAAAATAGATCTATTCTTCGCCCAAATAGTAAATATCAGCAAAATGACTGAATATACACCCATAAAAGGTTATACAAAGTTTGATTATTTTTTGATAAGACATCCAAAAATGTCATAATATACTGGGTGTTCCGTTTAAACAAAACATAACTTTGGTCCGCCATCTTGGAATGGAGACCTGGTATATTATTAAAATATTTTTGGAATTTGCGCCCAAAAGTATTGTATATTCTATCGAAAACCGCATGTCGATATCTTTTTTCATTTTAGAGTAATGTTATTTCCTCGCAGCGCTGGTGTTCCTCAAGAATTAGTTCTTGGTCCATTGTTATTTTTAGTTTATATTAGTGATATGCAATTTTGCGGAATAAAAGTGAATTATTTCATTTTTTTAATGATTTGCTCTTTTAGATTCAGGATTTAATAAAAACTTTCTAGAAAAAGAAATGAAAATATATCAATTTTTTCAACTTGGGCAAATGGAAATTTATCTCTATAAACTTAAAAAAAAATAGAATTTATGATTTTAAAAAATAAAAATAAACAACAAATAAATCTAAATTTATGCATTGATAGCAATAAATTAAAATTTACCATTGAATTTAAGTATCTTGGAATAATATTTGATTCGAAACAACAAATAAAAATGGTATCAAATAAACTAGTTTCTATGGGATTTGTTTTCAGAAAATTTCAAATAATTGTATAATGTAACAGCGTGGGGTTCCTGTTCTATATATTTTTTTAAACAAATTACAAAAAAAAAATAAATTCCTGCTTAAAAAGTTTGTTTAACTTGGATTATTATTCTCATCAGAACCATTTAATGGAAATTGCCAGTAGTTTTAATATTTTTGAAATTTAGTTTAATGAAGCATGTATGTTAGCTTACAGAATAATTAATAAAATACAAAAACATATTTTAAATTTTTCTAATCATTATACACCAATCACTAACCATATTCATTTAAAATTACAAAAATTGAAATATATAAAAAATTCATTACAACTTAAAAAATGTTTAAAGCTACATATGTAATCGAAAAAAGGAAAGAGGAAGGATTTTAAAACATATTTAAGAAGATTTAATATAATTTTAAATGATGACGTTGTTATTTCTTTTTAGTTCTTATAATTATTTGTATATTGGATGATTTCTTGTTCGTATCGTAGATGTGAATAATTCAAAAATTTCGAACCAATTTTATTCCAAAAATACAATGTACAACACCGTCAACGTTTCGGAGATAGATTTTCTCCTTCTTTAGGACTAAAAATTACAATTTTAAACGTTACTAATTTATATGTCAATTGTTAAAAAATATTAAAATTTTTTTAAAAAAATTTTGTCTTTGAAAAAAATTCATACTCTATGCATCCCCTAGGATAAAAAATAAATATAATAAATCAAGAAGTAAGGAAAATCTTAACACTTAGTGACACTAACTTTCATAGAGAAAATTTTTTGGATCTGAAAAATAGACAAAGAAAAAATTAACCAATCAAAAGATTTTTTAATGATTTTTTTTTAAAGAAAAATTTTTTTTTTTTAAATTTTAATATTTTTTAACAATTGACATATAAATTAGTGACGTTTAATATTGTAAATTTTAGTCCTGAAGAAGGAGAAAATCTATCTCCGAAACCTTGACGGTGTTGTACATTGTATTTTTCGAATAAAATTGGTTCGAAAGGCTATTATTTTTTTGAATTATTCACAATTATTCGTATTTGTTATTTTTTTAACTGCAAAAATTTTAATTTTTTAATTGAAATTAATGTCTTGACAATATTGATTTGTTTAATTTAACAAGCCCCATCTTTTTATATTGTAAATATTTAGTTTTCTATTGGATGTCAAAGGCAAATAGAAAATAAGTAGCAAGGTAATTGCCGTTTTACGATTTTTGATTACTCGTCAAAAACGACGACTCACACGGTAGGTTGTTTCTGATTGCTGAGGTTATGATTTTCTTATCAATGCTTTTTAACATGGAATATATTTAATTATTCACCCAAAATTGTTTCGTTTACCCCTCAAAAACAAATATTGTAACAAATAATAAGTTTATCAAAATAATTTATGATCCAAAACGCAAGTAACAGTAATAATAAATATTAAGGACATATCCAGTGGCGTCTGAATTTTGTTTCCAATAGCGTCAAAAACGATAAAAAACAGCACATACAGGCCAAAACACGACTAAATATTAAAAATTGCTACATGTTACCATTAAAAGGAGTGTTTGAAGGTTTGAAATCTCTATAGTTTCATTTGCGACCAAAATTATGGGTGTAAGGTAATAAAACGTGGGATCGTAGCAATAAAACATACAATTTCTAATAATAAACTATATCGGTGTCGAGAAACGAAAATTCTCTCACTTTAACTGTGCGGAAAAATAAAGAAATGTTTGCTTTTAAAAAATTTTATTTAAAAGTCCTTAGATTACTATCGTTGCTCAACTACAAGATATACTAAAGGAAACGTGTAAAATCATCAATCATCAGCGAGTGATTTAGGAAGATACATGGTGTGATGATAATCGTCAAACAAAAAACCTCTAGAAGACACTTTAGACTCCTTCAATTCTTTAGACCACTCATTTGTTTCAACATCATAACAATCAATTTCGTAAAATTCATTAACACAAAAACAATAATCTGGAAAAATATAAATTTTTGATTCCACAAAAATGGTGGATTTAAAACGATGATCACCAGGAATTGTAGTAACGAATCTCCATGAATCATTAGCTACATCATACTCCTCAATGTCCCTATTGCGCCCACCTGCCCTAGAACCTCCGCAGACATAAATTTTATTTCCATAAGTGATCATGGAGTGACGGGCACGTGGTGATAAAAGTGGAGCACACGATAACCAAGTGTTGGTTAATGGGTTGTATTTCATCATTGAAGCTATCATGTGACCATTGCTAAAACCACCTGAAATGTATAGCATATTCGCGAAATTTACAGAAGCATGTTTATAGCGTCGTTGTGGTAGGCTTGAAATATACTCCCAGGTTTTCATTATTGGGTCGTAACATTCCGCGGTGTTAGTTACTTCTGATTCCAGGTCAGTTCTAATTGCTCCTCCCACCACGTAGATTTTATCGACAACTTCGCATACACTAAACCACGATCTCATGATATTCATACGGTCAATTATTTCCCAATTATTGGTTTTATATGAGAATTTCCTAACAAATGAATAATCACTATTATCTTCACAATTTAAAATCATATACAATTCATTCTTAAGTACTACACTTTTACAGTCCAAGCCTAATTCATCAATATTATTAGGGATAGGGGTCTTGGTTAATTCGATCCACTTGGTGTCGTTAATAAAATTAAACACAACATTTTTTACCAAAAATGTATTAACTCTTAATATCGCCTTTTTTAGACCGCGAGTACTGAATTTCGTCCTTAATGAATTGCACGGTAGCATCGACAGTTGCATGATTTTTTCATGAATTAGATGAATTGCCCTATTTTCTGAAAATATTATTTTCAGCCTTTCATTCAATTCCTTTTTGGAAATTTCATAAAATCGCACATGATTCAACATATCTTCCACTTGTTTTAATTTCTCCTCAATTCTAAAACGTATAAATTACAAATATTATAAATTTTAATAGTTCAATCAAGTTCAGTGATTTGAGGAATAATTCCTTTAGAAAATTATTAGGCATTAGGCTCTAGGAAGAAAAAATACAGGTTGCGAGAAAAGTCCTGCATAATGGCTAAAAAAAAATTATTATTGGTTTGATGAAAAAAATTTTCATATAAAAGTTGTAAGATTTAAAAATTGATATATATATATGTGTAATCTTGCTTTTGTTTTACTACATTAGGTAACTGTCAACTTTGAAATTTTGAATGGAATAGTCCACCTTTTTTAATAATTTGAATCTTAATAATTTTCTGAATCAAACTGCACGTAAAATGTGACATTTTTTTTCAAGTTATTATTTTTTAAAAGTTACTTTTTTTATTTACCCTAAATTATTAAAAAATGGTGGACTATTCCATTTAAGATTTCAAAGTTGACAGTCTTATCTCAGTCAAAGAGAAATGTAAGTTTTTATGCCTTACAACATTTATATGAAACATTTTTTGATCAAACCAATATAAAATAAGTTATAGCCATTATTCAGGACATTTCCCGCACCTCTAAATTTATTTGATAGTCTCTGTTCTTTTTAGAAAAAAAATACTCACGTAAGATTGCTGGGGTTAAGTCCCCATTGTAAAACAGCCTCCAATAAATCCAATTCGGAAAAGTTAACTACTTTATCAGCTGTAACGGCATGACGAATTTGCTCTGGAGTCAATTTACAAAAAAATTCTGTTTGAGAAATGTCCCAAAAGTTTTCATCAATAAAATTAAAGACTTGTTCCTTAAGACCAACGAGCGAGTAGAACTCGGCGATATTCGTAATAGTATTAAAATTTTTCGCATCAACATTCAACATCAAAAATTCTTCACAAAGTTTAATCGCATCATTTATTTGGATGTAATCGGCGATGGCGAGGATTGCCAAGACGTTTTTCCTAGAAATGTTAAGTTTCAAACCGCACATGTACCTCAAAATACCCCCAAATCCTTTCGAGGAAATTCCGGTAATTTCAACTTGGTTACTTGTAGATTCCAGCATTCCGCTGGAAAACATGGCTTTGAAATAATCACTTTTTTCTGATATTATTGCTTTATTCGCCATAAATTTTTCGCCAGATACAATTAACGTGATGTCGTTGTTCGTGCATTTCCTGGCCATAATGAGTTTATCTAAAAAAATTAATCAAGTATGTATTAAAAAGCTTTGGTTAAAATAAATCGAGCAAAAATCGAAATTAGATTTGACTCCAGAACAAAATTGGCGAAAATCAAATTTTTTGGATAGGTTTTTTAGTTTTGGGAATTGAAATATATGTGATTATGAACAAAATATTGAGAAAGTAAATTATAAGTATTTTTTGATTATTATTTATAACGCGACTAGAAATAATTTTGAAACGAATGAGCATCACTATTTATTTTTGCCTAAATTTATTACCTTAAAATGTATTTTAAACAAAATAATAAAAACCTAAAATAGTATTATTTTTGTTTTTAAACTACAACCCTCCAAAGGTTTGAACAAGAACGACCAAAATATCATGCACACATGTATTTTAAAGAAAATATCAAAAAATAATAAAAACAAAAAGTGATGTTCACGATCTTTTTATTGTTAACATTTTGCATACATTTTGAAAAATAATCTACGGATGAAATCTATTGCTAATTTGACACAAGTTTATATTTGTCGATTATCTCAAAATGTTAGCAAAGCAAATCCAGGCATGGACGTTAAAACTACGTTTAAAAATTTTAAATAGATAATAATACCTGATTTGCAACTCGAGAATTTTCAAATAAATTTGGAATATTTTCACTAGCACGTCTTGTTTGCAAGAAATTCACTTTGCAACTAAAAATTCATCAAACATTAGTTAATAATTATTTAGTGGTGGTAGAATTAGGGGGGGGGGAATCCTGATTGAATTGATCAAAAGGGTAGACTTATTACAAAAGTAGGGGTGAACGCAAAAGGTAGTTTTATACATTTTTGAAGCTTTTAACCCGAAGTTATCTTAAAATACTAAGAAACTAATCGACTGAACTGGAATTTTAATGAGAAAAATATTTTCAAAATTTATCACTGTAGTAGGGGTCGGATTTGAATCCAGATTTTGTCGGAATCGATGTTAATTTTTTTGGAAAAACTAAAAACCTGATTTTTACCAAATATTAAAAAAAAAATTAATAGATAATTAAAACAACGTTCCAAAAATTTCTTAAACTTTTGCTTAATTTCTTCGTTTGTAACATAACTTATTGCTAGCATTGGAAAAAAATATTATTTCAATTACTTCTTTAGAATTTTGTAAAATGCCGCTAAACAAACATTTTTTGTAAAGAGCCGTATGATTATTTGAAAGAAATTAAAAAAAAAACTCCACTAGAAAAAAATATGACCGAAAACGCAAATATCAAGCGAATTTCAAAATCATGCGCTCAAATCTTAATTTATACCTGCTAACTTGCTTATTAAGAAATGAGAGTAAAACCCCAAGGGATAAAGGTAATTATAATATATTTACAACTGTGGTTGTAAATTCGTAGGAATCTTTAATACTCAGGGACTTAAAATTTGAGGAATTATCTATTTTACAAGGAAAAACCTTTCTAAATGATAATAAATATACCTTCCAGAAACAAATTTAATTTTGAATTTCCTACGAAAGGATGCATTATTTTTGTACACAAACTAAAAGACTGAATTTTATTTAAATACACTGCTCAAGATTTGATAGGGATCGAGGTGGAGTTTACTAGTAATTTTGGCTAAAATGTTGCAATTTAACCAAAACTTAACCTACAGTAACAATTTTGCCAATTGTTGAATTTTAAGGCTTTCGATAATGTCAGAAGAAACAACTCAAAAAAAATACATGAAGAATGATCATTTTAAATTATGTAAATTTGGCAACAAAAACATCATCAGCAGGACATATTTTAAAATATATGTTATTTTAGCCAAAACTATTAAGAGAATTTGCATTGATCCCTATCAATTGTTGAATAGTGTATATACACTTTAAAATATATCTAGATATTGTTTACAATTGGTGTAAAATTTTGAAGTTGTTGATTTTTTCAATTTATGAAAAAAAAATTAATTTAATAAGTAATTTTATTAAAATAGGATTTTTGGTTTTGGCTGGAATTTAGATATTTGAAATAATATATTATGATAATGAATTAGATATATTTTTCTACTTTATTCAGAAATTTCTTTAAAATTACACAATATTGAATTTGACATATTTCAAAATGACATTTATGATAAAATTTCTAAATTAATGCTGGAAAAATGTCTAATTCAAATAAACAAAGTTAAACATTTGGAAAATGAACAAAAAATATCGAATAATAGTTATCATAGAGTCAATAAATCCACCGATTAGAAATTTAACAAATGTAGATTTAACTACAAAAGAACTTGCATTTTTAAATAAAGGCATTAAATATAGCCCATTTCCAAAATTTATAAATTATATAATAGTATATTAAGCAACGAGTTTCATAAGTCAAGTATTATTGCACGCGTCCAAGTTTAAAAAACGAGACGCGTAGCGGCGAGTTTTTTAATGGACGAGTGCAATAATTGATTTATTAACGAGTTGCTTATACTATTTTTTATAATTTGCCCAAAAATTAAATAAATTTGGAAATTATTCGAGGTACAAATATTTCTTTATTTTTTTAGCAGTTGGTGACAATGATTTCTTATTGAATCGTTGTTATAACAACAGAAAACACAGAAGCCTTGACAGTGGCAAAATCCGATAAAGGTAATACATTTGTAATTATTAATTAAAATGAATATAAACAAAAAGTTTAAAATTTTATAGATATTATTATAAATATTACAATTTTAAATAAAGATCCCACCACAAAATTTCAGAACCAAATTAGAAATGCTATTAAAGATAGCTCGAGTTTATTTTCTGATAAAATTAAACAAAGATTAAATAGTTAAAAATCCCAAACCCCCCAAAATTGTACGGTACAATTAAATTACATAGAGATAATTTTCCAATTAGACCTGCAGTATCATACATCGATACACCAAATAAATTATTATCATCAAAAAACAAAATTTTACGTGATTATAATTATAACTCAAAATATTCTATAAAAAATTCTGTTGATAAAATAGAAAATATACCGTGTATGAAAAATTATATTTTAGCATCATTTGATGTAAATAGTATGTTTTCTAAAAAACAACCAAAAGAAATTTTATTGTTGGTTAGAGAGTTTTTAGATCAAAATAATGTAAATGTTCAAATTAAAGATGAGATCTTAAATCTATTAGAAATTTGTATGAATCAAAATTATTTTCAATTTAATGATAACTTTTATATTCAAAATGACGATCTTCTTATGGGAAGTACGCTTTCTCCTATTTTGGCCAATGTTTTTATGGATAATATTGAAAAAAAATATTTTTCAAAATAAAATAACAAATAAATTGATTTATTAGTATCGTTATGTAGATGATATCTTAATATGTTTTGATGGTACTCATAACGAGCTAGATTTTTTGTTTAGTTTTATTAACAAAATTGATAAAAATATTAACTTTAATTTAGAAAAAGAAGAAGATAAACAAATTAATTTTCTTGATTTAACAATTTCCAAAAATATTATTAAACAGAAATTTGATTTTGAAATATTTAGAAAAGATACTAATTCAAATTTAAGTATACCAAATAATTCATGTAACCCTATTTCTCACAAATTTTCGACATATTGTAGTTTGATTCATAGAGCAATTTACATTCATATGACCGAAATTAGTTTCAAAAAAGAAATTGAAACTATCAAAGACATTGCAGTTTTAAACGGTTTTAATTCTAACTTAATTGTTCAAATTTTAAAAAAGAAACAATACAAAATTATTCTAAATAGTATTTTTCTTAAAGAAAGTAAGAAGGAATATATTTATAAATCACTCACTTATTTTGGTAAAGTCTCTGAAAATATTTCAAATATTAAAGCCAATCATATCGAATTTAAAATTTCTTTTAGACCTTATAAATCAATTAGGTCCATTTTTTTTAATATGAAACCAAAAACAAATATTTTTGATAACTCGGGTATTTATAAATTAAACTGCAATTCTTGTAATGCAGTTTATAATTTGCCAAACATATTTTTGAACAAATATAAAATCAATGATGATATTTCTCAAAATCTTAATGTTTCAAATATTTCTAATAATTGGTTTAAACTCAATTTTGTGGAAAAATTAGAAAATTCTCAAGTCTCAAAAAGAAAATGTAGCTTTAATGAACGAACAAATTGATATTTACCAATCGTGTCTTTTAGATATTCTTTTTGAACCAGACTGCTAGGTACAATTTCGGATATATCTTTTATATTTCTTTTCCAAATTATGTTTTCAAAAATTATTACCTAAGCAACCATGTTTGTATTTTTCTGTCATTAAATGCCATTGATAATATCAACATTGGTTGACGAAAACGTTCTGGCTAAATAAATATCTTTTAAATTGAGTTAGTTTTTTATTTTAATATTAAGAGTCATTTTCTAATAGGCAAAAATAGCAGTTTACGGGCAACACTAGATATGCTAGTGCAAACAATATTTTGCATACTTTTTTTTATTTCAGATTCTAGAGACATTCAACTAAATATGGGCAGAAGGAAAACAAATTGGAGAATCTATAAAAAAAAATATAATTACCCAAAGTACCTTAATTTTGGTCGCTTATAATTAATTTTGGATAAAATTGCAACACAAAAGCTGTAGACCAGTTTTAGTTTAATTAATCTAGTTTACAAATCAGAAAAAAAAATGAAAATCTGTCAAGAAAAACTTGAGATATGCTGTTGCCAGTAATGTTCGATTTCATGATTTTTCACAATTTTTTAAACTCAGCATCAAAAAAAAAAACTCATAAACATAAATAATATGTACAATAGTTTTCAATTATCATGCAAAACTCTGTATATTGTTGCTAGTATTTATTTAAACTGGGTATTTAATGTTTATATCGGTGCTCGGCGCGAGTAACATAAATAACCCTTAAATATTAATTAATTAATTTTTAGATGGATCTTTCACATATTAAAAAAATTATATTTTGTATAAATTTTTATGGGTCTATCATCACTCATTTTGATGATATTTGCCATTTAAGCCAAAAAAGGTCCATTTTGGAAAAATCACTGCTCTAAAAAAGGTGAACATTCTGCGTTGAAATGTTCTCAAAAATTTTTCAACATTGTTTAGTCTACAACTATCATGTCAAATTTAAGTTTGTAATAATTTTTTATCAGGGTACCTTATGAAACGCAAGTTGAACAATTAAACGAAATTTTCAAATGGAACACCCTGTATATTTTAACATCATTCGATGGCATTTTTACAAGCTTTCTACTGATATAATGTTTGTATAATCGGTTATCAATGGTTTAGTAGATATTATTATCCTAACTGATCTTTAACCAAATTTTTAACCAAAATGGTGTAAGATGAAGCTAAACTTGTGATAATTAATCTGTGATCATTTCAATAATTCTGTGATAATATGTGATATTAAATTAACAAACAACGTTGTTTTATCAAACTTTAAGAGTAATCGTAAATATTTATGTTCTTCTTCGTTAATATACGGTATAAATTTTCACGTGCTTCATCTTCTTCAAAGAATTTTACAGCACCAATTTTAATATTAAAACTCTTGGTACACCTATTATTAATTAGAAGTGCCTGATGATGCCCTAATAAATGCGAAACTTTTAGCACATTCCTTGTTTTATTAAAATCACCTGTGATGTCAGTTGGGATAAGAATCATCCTTGTCTTTTTCAACATTAAACAACTTTTATTAAAATATTTTTTTAATACTTTCCAAAATGCAAAATTTCAACCAAGTATTTTTTATATTTTAGTGAAGACTAATAAAATGTTCGTACATTCCCCCCTTCAATAAATACTAGTTATAATATGTGTGTACATAAAAATGTTTTACATGCATATAAATTTTATAAACTGTAAATAATTTCTACAGGACTCGGATATAATTTTCGTTTAAGTTGACTCAGTGGGCATGGAAAACCCGTCACACTTTTGTGGAGCTTCGTTGCAAATAATGAGCCAATCACTAATAAGGTAGGAGCACCTACTCTACTTGTGCTTTTATCAGTATTATCACCTCTAATGCCAATATGTAATCTCAGCTCGAAGCGTGAGGTACCGAGCCAGGGGCGGGCTGGCTTTCTAAAAGTTACCGGGGAAAATTTTAGCGGCCCGATGCCCCACACAGAACCGTATCTAGGTTCGATGACGCCCAAAGTTAGATTATTTTGTTTCGACTACACAAACATGAAATTTTATCATTTAGGATTGGGGGGAGGGGTGTGTACTGAAGCCCAAATAGCGCGAATTTTTTTAAATGTTTTCAAGGTCATGCATTTTCAGTGCAGTTTGAACACTTTTTGGTGCCTTGGGATAAGAAAATATGACGCCCACCAATAAAAGTAAATTTTCTTGCAGGCAAAGATAATTTTTGGCGTCCATGTAAAAAAAATCGATTTTATCTCAGAATTCTCAGGTTTCTATATTTAATTAGTTAAAAATTTTCACATTTTCAAGGTAATGCATTTTCACAAGGGGAGCCTGTAGAAGGTAGAAGGATCTTTCTTCGTATTAAATGACTTCTTACCATACAAAAAATTAAAGTTCCGTAAAACATTTCATTTAATTACAGACCAACAAACTAAAAATTGCCTCCATCTTTGTTAAAAAAATTAGATCCACCAGCTTATCGGGAAACTTCCAATTCTACAAATGTAAAATTTTTAAACGTTTTCTAAAAATCTCGCCAAAAATTTAGACCTGTCGCTGGCCACTGGGTAATATAAACTGAAGTAGTTTTGGTTTTTATAAATAAAAATCAGTTTACGTTTGGCGCCCCTATAGCTTAAGACTAGGGAATTGTGAAAACGAGAGGGAAACACAGCAACCGTTTGTTATTTTAATAATTTTACATAGAAATCATAAAAAATAATAAATAAAAACTATCTGACCCTTATAATTATAAGTAGTACTTTAATTTTTTTCCTAATTTTTCTTCTAAATAAAATTCTAGGAAAGCGTAGCAGTGGAAATGCGATGAA
This sequence comes from Stenus bimaculatus, assembly GCA_963971135.1. Classification (NCBI taxonomy): domain Eukaryota; kingdom Metazoa; phylum Arthropoda; class Insecta; order Coleoptera; family Staphylinidae; genus Stenus; species Stenus bimaculatus. The sequence goes on along the minus strand of OZ020183.1, from coordinate 26,570,430 downwards.
ATTTGGAAAAAATGTGGTAGTTCCACTTCTACTCTTTTCCAGGGGCACATATTTAAAAAAAATATGCTGGAACCCAAAGAGTTATTTATAAGTAAGGGGATCATGTAATTTTTATTTAGTTTTGTTAATGGTTACTATGCAAAAAAAAATAACACATGGTTGCTATACTTCTCTCTCTTTCTCACAATTTCCCCATCTTAATTATGGAGCCTTGACTTACTAAAAATATCCGATATTACGTTAAGATTTTGGCGCCCGAAAAGATCGGCGCCTCATGCGTGAGCACAGGATGGCCAGGCCTAAATCCGGCCCTAACTTGCGCAAATTAAACAAAAACATATATAAATGAAATTTACAAACAAAATCAAAATTTCACCCATGTACTGTAAATTTTTCCAACAAAATGCCCTGCGGCCCCACGTAGGCCGCGGCCCACCGGGGTTTTCCCGATTAGTCTTATGGCCAGTCCGCCCCTGAGGTGGAAGTCTGTACAGCTATACGATAGTTTTCGTACAACGAAAAAACCGTTTGTTGACTAAGTTGCTTGGTAACAGATTTTCTATATCTCTTCCTTATGCACGTTTTGTATTCATTGAAAAAAGATAAAATCCGTCACCATAGCAACATATTCAACAATACGATATTTTCGTTGTACGAAAATAATCGTATAGCTTACAGACTTCCACCTCTGTACCGAGCTCTTGTTTACATCAAATTGTAAAGGCAGGGAATGCGAGCTGGGAGCTATTGTTTAAAACTACATGCATAAATATAGCGAATTAATCAGTAACCGGGAAGCGTCTAAACCTTTTTGGACCCTAGCACAAATTTTATTTACGGGCCTCTTATTAAATTTAAAAATTGTTTTCACTTTTTTAATTAAAACTACTTATCAAAATCGAAATCTTGCGCAACAAAACACTTTTTTTAGTTAAATATTTCTGAGGCATGTTAGACGCCTATTGTCAAAACTGACGACGATGCTAAAAATCGCATTGTACTGAACAATTAAGTTTAATAGTGAAATTTTTTGTAAAATATAATATAAGATTTGACAATAGTTTTCATTATTTTAAAACAAACTACTTTTAAAAAGATATTTTTTCTCTACAAAAACACCTTCTTGCATTAATCATTTCAATATCATGTCAGGTGACACAGCTAAAGATATTAAAACTAACTGCACGGTTAAAAGTTTAACAGGAAAATTTCACATGTTGTAAAATACAGTTTAAGGTTTGAAAATTGTTTTCATCTTTTTAAAACAAACTACTTTAAAGTAGAATATTCTTTCTGTATAGAAATTTGTTCTTGCATCAATCATTTCAATATCATGTCAGGTGGCACAGCTAATTATGTCAAAACTAACAGCTCGGTTAAAAGTTTAACAGGAAAATTTCATATAAAAAATAACGTTTTCTGTATACTATATTATTTATTTTTGAATTTATGTTGTCTGTGAATATAGAAAGACAAATGGAAATTTTTAAATAAAGAATGACAGTGTGCCCAAAGTGAATTTCTTAAATAATAATAATCATTCGCTTAATTTTTTAACTAAAAATAAAGTTGGTGAATATTTGGAATATTTAGTAGTGGTAGTTATTTAAGAGGTCGTTTATGAATAAAATCGTGCTTTTGCCAAAAAAAAAATCGTAAGTTTTTGTAAAATTCGAGTACTTATCATATTCGACCCTGGAGGGCGTATTTTTTTGCGATCAGAACCGTCGCGTCGTCTCATTCTTCGACAGAGAAAACGATCCTGCAAATTTTAAGGCATCAGGCGTCTCGATCGGCCAAATAGTTCTTTCAAATTTAATTATTTTCCAATAAACCGAAAATTTCAGAGCAGTTTTTGTGTCAAAAAGTGACTTTTTCAAATTTTCGGCGGTTTTTGAGTCGTAACTTCTGAAAGAGAAGAGATGTCGACAGGAATTTTTTTAGATAAAAGCGCACGATAAGACCTTTAAAATAGGCTAATGGTAGTTGAAATCAGTTTCGGAAAAGAGAGCTAAAAAATGATGGAAATTGTAACTTTTTACAAACATATTTTTGGGATTGAAATTTTAGATTTTTTTCGAATCTCATAAAAGTTTTTATGTTTCTTCAAAGTGTTTAAAAAGCTCTTTTAAACGCATATTTAAGATCGACGATCGGACCTTTCCTTCGCTGTCTCCGTTAATTTTCGTCGGGCGGGGTCGAAAAATCGCAATTTTCACTTTGGAAAGTCGGTGCGCGGCCAACTAAAAAATACAAAAAAAATAAACCACCTGGCGACACGGTTTAAGTAATTCTTTTAAACGTGTTGTCTAAAATTGGAACACAAAATTGTTCGTCGCGCCGTATTTTAGCGTAATTTTTCGACGCCTTTGGGAAAAAATTCCCTACGCCACTAAAATAATCGAGGGAGGTCGAATTTTTTTGTACACATAAAGGGAACTCCGTGCCACAACGTGAACCACTCACGGTCATCTTCGGTCAAGTCATGTAGATGCTGCGAATTTTCAAATTTCCTTTAGAAAAAGTCGGAAAATTGTACTCAAAATTTAAATCCTCACAAAAAAGTAGTAAAGCAAAATGATTTTCCTCGATTTTTTTCCGCTGCCCAAAGTCTCAAAATTGATAAAGTTATCTCTACGGTTTTGCTAAAAAAACGCGTATTTTTGACGTTTCCGAAGAAAAATTCCCCAACGCAGCTGGGTCCGCCGGGGAGACACCAAACTCCTTCTTCATATAAATGAGGACGTATCAAAAAAATATGCCCAATTTGGTCGCTTCGATTCAAAATTTGACGACGCTGCGATTTTCCAAACCTGAAGCGGGCGCGTGCGCACGAAAAAATGCGCGGAAAATTGAACTTTTTCGGGAACGTTTTTAAAAGTGTTCCGGAAGCGCTAAAAATTTAAAGTTTCGTCCACTTGGGTAAAAACAGTCCTCTTTAAGATGAGACCGGAATCTTAACATTCGGTGAACAAGACATATACGTTGCAATGGGAATAACAAATTCGGGACCCGTTTGACGTTTAAAATTGATTTTTGCGATAACTCGGCCGTTTCAAGAGATCGATGTGGACAAATAAGTTTCAGAATGTTCAGTTTTCGATTCTACACGACTTACTAAAATTTGGTGGCGATTGGAGGAAACCGAAAAAAGTTATTTGGGTGCAACGAAAAAAACAGTCGAGGGGGGAATAACTTTTTTTAGGGGGCAGCTATATAAAAACCTTTCAATCACTTTTATCTTATATTTTTGTCGTCCATACACCTACAAAATTTCAACCCTCTACAACGATCTACTCGGCCATCCTTACGAGATTAGTTATCATTTATTTTCAAGAATATTTTAATTTGAAGTGTTGTAACGTCCAAATAAAAAATACCGAAAATAATATCGCTTTACTCATTTTGTTTATCAGTTATAATTATAACGATTTTATACAGAGTGTCACAAAACTTGACCGACAAGGCTTAACCGGAGATAGTACACCAAAAAATAACTCGATTTGGATTCATTTATATAAAAATGCACCACCGAAGAGTTGATTTTTTAAAAGAGAATTTTTTTTAGTACATTTGAATACTGAACACTCAATGAGTCTGTAAACCATTTTTTTTATATAATTTTATATAAAAGAGTACCTTTTAACTTGAATTTTGCAATTTGAATTTTTGGTCTAGCACTTAAAATGGCTTCGCAATTAATTAACAAAGTTTATGAAATCGCGCGTCGCTACTTTTTTTCCTTACGAGCTGAGTGACGTCATTACTTCCTAGTCGCCTCGCGCGGGTTATACGGTCGGCAAAAGTGCTAAAACTGTGCGGCTTCGATTAGAAGATCGGCAGGTAAAAAAAAATCGCGGTTTCTTGATTTGTAATCTACATACCGCGCTACATCAGGAAACGAGCGCTTTTTTTGATATCTTAATTTTTTCTGTACTTTTGGCGCTCTCGAATTTGTAGTTTGAAATTAGTGCTTTTTCGACGCCGACTTTGAAAATTCGTAACTTATGATCCCGACCGTGTATAATATTCCAATGTTTTATATTTCTCTTCTTTCTTTATTATTTATGCGAGAAAAAATCAGCACGATTATATTTTACCCCTGGACTTGAAAAAAAAATCCCAAGTGAAATGTTAATAAAATAGCTCAAACGCGCGCTTTGGTCAGCCCCCTCTGCAGCCGTCAATTTTTAAAATTTTCTCAATTTTACATCAGATTATCAAAAAACAACAATATTTGTGGTATAATGAGCATAGTGCATTTTTAAATTATGCGCGGTTAAAAAGTTATGGCGTAAGAATGTAAAAATGTTGAATTTAGGGGTCGGCGGCTCCCGTCGGCCTATTTTTTAACGGATTTTCATTTTTAAAAATTCTGATAAATCTACTCTTGGTATTAAAACCGCCCACGCATAGGGTTTTTTAAATTTTGAAAAACAACGAAATCTTAAATTTTTTAATATCGCATTTAAAAAAGTCGCATTTTTATTCGAGTTTAGGTTTAATCAGTCCCTCAAATTTTATTCTACCCTAACGCAATGAACATTTTCTGAAAGCTTTCATGGTCCACTTTACGATAAAAAAAGAATCACTTTGCTATCTCCTTTTGTTATCGAGTTATGGCCGAAAATGTAACAAAAATATGCAAAATCTCCGTTTGGAACCAAAATTGCGGTCTGAAATTTTTCACTTTTCACAAAATAATTAATATCTTCTAATCTATTATAACCGCCCGGACAAGTAATAGCTTAAAATTCGCACCGTTACCTCCCCCACCAAATTCCCTGAAAATTTTAATTCTCGGTATAAAATTACGTCGTCCAGGCCCGTATTTGTACCAAAATTTTGCCATAACTTTGCCAATTTTTTCAAAAAAAACTGTTTAACCGATTTTAACCAAATATTTTTTAAAAGGCGTTTATCCATGGTGTTTACCTTTGGTAAAAATTTGAAATCGCTAACTTTTCTGGTTTTCGAGAAAAACAATAAAAATCGATTTCCATGAAAAATTTTGAGCCTTAAAAATATCTCAAAAAATATTTTTTCGAATCTTTTCAAAATCGACTCCGCAAATGAAAGATAATAGAAAATAGATGAAATGTAGGGGGTCACTTGCCCTCTACACCCCCCCAAAAAAAATTTACACCCCAAAAACTCAAACAAAACAAAATTTTTCTAGGTAATGTACCTTAAAAAATAATTAAATTTTAAAAAATTTAATAAGATAATATCGATATTTACACAAAAATTCATATCTTTTGAACAAAAAGTCTTACTGCCTTGAATTTTTTTTATTTTTTTCTTATTTCTTTATACTACACCCCAAAATTATTAACTTTCAAATTTTTAATTTGAAACGCTACACACTTGTAAAAACCACACTAAAGTTGTATAACATTTAAAGTGAAATTTCATAAGTAAAAAATTATAAAGAAGTAAATAATTCTCCTACTTTAATTAATAACTAATAGTAATATTTTATCAGAGTATTACAAGAAAATAACTATAAAAACGTCTACAAACAATCAACTGCACTATACGCGTGTACGGAACGGACAGCGCAGCGTTCGGAAGAAATGACGTCAGAATACATCGCGTAGTTGAAGCGGAGCGGCTAATTTTCTCAAAATTATATATTTACGTTAATATTTGCCGTATCGAATTGAAACAAAAAACAACTTATTTATAATTATGATTTCTAAAATATTAGATATAAAAATATCAATTATTTTTTTCGTTTTTTTCCTCATTGGTAAGAATTTGGTTAATCCTCGACTTTCCTAAATAGTGTTTGAGAGAAGAAGAAGACATAAAACAGTCAAACACCTTCTAGGTATTTAAAACTTTTATTAAAAAATTATTTACTTTTGTAGAGAAATTCAAGTGAAAGTTTTTTTGGCTCTGGTGAATTTTACGTAGGTTGTGCCGCTTCTGAATAAATTTAAAAAAATAATTTGAAATACAGGTAAAATTTAGTCGTTTCCATGGCAACAAACTACAATTTCCACATAAACTGATAACTTTGAAATAAAAGTACTTAAGTCACTTATGTTATTCGCGCCGACCACCGATATAAACATTATTAAATACTCAGTTTAAATAAATACTAGCAAGAATATACACAGTTTTACATAATAATTCAATACTATTGTACAAATTATTTATGTTTGTGAGTTTTTTGTTGTTGCGTTTAAAAAATTGGGAAAAATCATGAAATCGAGCATTACGGCTGCCACTGTATCTCAAGTTTTTCTTGACAGATTTTCAAATTTCTTTCTGATTTGTAAACTAGATTAAATAAACTAAAACTGGGAAGAAGCTTTTGTATTGTAATATTATGCAGAATTAATAATAAGCGACCAAATTTAAGGTAGTTTTGGTTAATTATATTTTTATTATAGATTCTCCAATTTTTTTGGTTCCAAAAAAACGCACGGCCATAAATGCGTACAAGAAAAAAGCGCACACGGATAATAGCGCACATAAAAAAAAGCGCACACGGAAATAAGTGCACATGAAAATAAGCGCACACGGAAAAAAGCGCATTTTACATGGAATAATGACTATAAAATTTATGCTTGTATAAGTAAACTTTTTTGACGATTTATGTTGAAATCTATTATTATTATTTAATGAGCTTTAAATAACACTGTAATTTTCTAATTTGAACTCTATAGGTTAGGTCAGGTCAACTCGCTGAGGTTAGGTCAGCGCCGCCAGGGCGGTCCGAGGTCGGGTCGCCAACGTGGCCGGTCGTCGGGGCCGCCTTTTTTTTTTTGGCCGGGGCGAGAAGGACGCGCGCGGCCCGGAAAACTTATTTTTTGGACTTAATAATTTAATTTTTAAGAAAATCGTCCTTGAAAAGTCTAGTCTTAAGGGGTTAGGCCACTGTAGGATTTTAAAAATATTGAAATTTTAAAACAGGCACGGATTAACTTAAAATCGCTTAGAAAAGAAGTACAGGAGCAGGATATTAATGTGGAAGGCCAATTGTATGTTACTGGCATCGCAGATTGAAGGTAGGTACATAAAATCTTGGAAAGCGTTTTTTTCGAAACAACAGTTCTCAAATCGGCCGGACTCCTAACTCATACAATTCTTGACCTATTAACTTAAAATTTTAACTGTATATTCAAAATTACATTCTCTGTAGAAGTACGTAGGATTTTTTATTATATTCAATAGATCTTTTGTTCTAGTTAATTTTATAGCGATTTTTCGAGGCATTTTTTACATTTTTACCATTTTTGCAAATATCAATATATCAAAAAAATCCTACGTACTTCTATAGAGAATGTAATTTTAAATATACAGTTAAATTCATTTCTAACCGGTTTTAAGTTGATCCGTGCCTGTTTTAAAATATTATTTTTTTAAATCCTAGAGTATTTTAATAAAATTACTTATTAAATTAATTTTTTTTTCATAAAATCAACAACTTTAAAATTTTACAGCAATTGCAAACAATATCTAGATGTATTTTAAATATATTTGATAAAATTCAGGTTTTTAGTTTGTGTATAAAAATATTGCATCCTTTCGTAGGAAATTCGAAATCAAATTCGTTTATGGAAGATATATTTATCATTTTAAAAGGTTTTTCTGATGAAATAGACAATTCTTTAAATTTTAAGTCCTTAAACGCTTAAATAGGTAGTTTTCTGGATGGCTGAGTAACAATTCCTACAAATTTACAACCCTAGTAATTTCTTGGGGGTTTTCCTCATTTCTTAATAATCAGGTATAAATTAAGAGAATACTCGGCAAATTTGGGAGCATGATTTTTAAATCGCTTAATATTTGCGTTTTTGGTCATATTTTTTTCCAGTGGAGTTTTTTATTAATTTCCTACAAATAATTATACGGCTCTTTACAAAATTATTTGTTTAGCGGCGTTTTAAAAAATTCAAAAAAACTGATTGAAATAATATTTATTTCCAATGCTAGCAAGTTATAAACGAAAAGTGTAAGTTTAGATTTTTGTTGTAAGTATATTTTTAAAAAATTTTCAGCGCTTCCAAAATTAAGCAAAATGCTAAGAAATTTTTGGGGCGTTGTTTTAAATATTAAAAATTTTTAAAAAATATTTGGTAAAAATCAGGCTTTTAGTTTTTCCAAAAAAAATAACATGGAATCAGACAAAATATGGACTCGATAGCCCACTACAGTAATAAATTTTGGAAATATTGTTCTCATAAAAATTACAGTAGTCGATTAGTTTCTGGAAAATTGGAAATTTGAAGATAATTTTGTGTTAAAAGCTTCAAAAATGTATAAAACTACATGTTACGTTAAGAGGATAGACGGCAAATTTGAGCGCTTGGTTTTGAAATTCGCTTGATGGTTTTGGTCATATTTCTTTTCCATTAAAGCTTTTTTAAAATTTCTTTTTTTGGTACACAAAAGAGTCTTGTGGGTACCAATTTCTACTTTTTTGTTTTGGTAAGTCAAACCAAATAATCATACGGCAACAGTAAAATGGGCTCTTTACAAAAAGTATTCGCTTAGCCGTTCTTTGAAACATTCTAAAAAACTAATTGAAATAATATTTTTTTCCAACGCTAGAAACAGGTTAAGATATAAACGAAGACTTTGCTATTGCGTTTTTTTATTTTAAATATATTTTTAAGATTTTTACAGCATCCCAAATTTTTTTTTATAGTTTTACCTAATTTTTGGGATGCTGTAAATAGTTTAAAAATATATTTAAAACAAAAAAGCGCAACATCAAAGTCTTCGTTTATATCTTAATTTATTTCGAGCATTGGAAAAAAATATTATTTCAATTAGTTTTTTAGAATAGTTGTGTTTTTTTTACACACTTTTGCTCGAGCAAGTCTGAGCAAATCGATTGCTCAGTTGCTCAGTTAATTTTACCTTGTTCTTTTTACGCGCTCAATTCGAACTGAGCTGAACAATTGCTTCCCCCTTTCCCCTAACTGCACCTGTTGTAAAGGGGGCTCAGTTACAATCATTTGCTCAGTTTACGATTTGTTATCTGTCGTTTTGAATTTTCTAACATCTAAAAATAAGTAGTGTTTTCATAGGAAGTTTAGTTATTAGTTTTATTGAAAATGTGTGAACATTTATATGGAAACACCAATATTTACAACACAGTTAAAATTACTGAGCCTAAAACTAAAAAATCTTATGATGTCGGAGTAAGTGCAAAAGATGAAAAAAGAGCTGAAACAGGTAAAATAAAAATATAAGCACTTTAAACAAAGTTTTCAAATCTGGTTTTGTAGATGCTAAATTTTACATGCAGTTGTTAAATCCCTGCATAAAACAATATCCTACAGTTGAACACAATGATGTTATTGTTGAAGATACAGAGCCTAATGAGAGTGAGACTATTTCAAAAAAACACAAGGATACTTTGGACGTTTGAGAATACAACACCAAGGAAAAAGAAAAAAGTTTGGCAGAATTTTATTGTATATATTCTTATAATTAATAGAATAAAATATTCATTTTCTAGTAAACTTTAATTTTAGTTTGACTCAGCTACATGCTCCAGAAAGTGGAGAAATTTAATAAGGACTAGGGAAAACAAATAATAAACAATAACCTTAAAATGACGCGTCCTGTCACTTGTCAAACGATTGAAATTTTATGCTGTTTTTTTACTTGACTCTGCTCATTTAGAGCGTGTGATCAAATTGAACTGAACTGAGCTGAGCTGAACAAAATGATGTAAAAAAAACACAACTATTGTTTCAAAGAGCCGCTCAGCGAACATTTGTAAAGAGCCCGTTTTACTGCTGCCGCATGAGTATTTGGTTTGACTTACTAAAACAAAAAAAGAAGAAATTGGTAGCCAGAAGACTCATATTTATACCAAAAAAAGAAATTTTAAAAAACTCCACTGGAAAAAAATATGACCAAAATCGCAAATATCAAGAGAATTTCAAACTCAAGCGCTCAAATTTGCCGACTATCTCCTTAAACCTTACTTCTATAATAAGTCTATCAATTCAATTAGAACTACCTGCCCCCTAATTCTACCCTCATTTAAATTTAAATATTAACTAAGGTTTGAGGAATTGTTAGTTGCAAAGTGAATTTCTTGCAAAGCATACGTGAAAACATTTCAAATTTATTTGAAAATTCTCGAGTTGCAAATCAGGTATAATTATTTATTTTCATTATTAAAAGTGTAGTTTTAACGTCCATGCTTGGATTTGTTGCTTTGCTAACATTTTAAGATAATCGACAAATCTAAGCTTGTGTCAAGTTAGCAATAGGTTTAATTCATAGATTATTTTTCAAAATGTATGCAAAATTTTGACAATAAAAAGGTCGAGCATATCACTTTTTATTTTTAATATTTTTTGATATTTTCTTTAAAATACATATGTGCACGATATTTTGGTGGTTTTTCTCGAATAACGGGGGCGCTGTATTGTTCAAACCTGAATCTTTGAAGGGTTGTACTTTAAGAACAAAAATAATATTAATTTAGGTTTTTATTATTTTGTCTAGCGAAAATCAAAAGTGATGCTCATGCGTTTCAAAATTATTTCTAATCTCGTTATAAATAATAAACAAAAAATACAAATTTACTTTTTCTATATTTTGTTAATAATCACGTACAGGGTGCGAGGAGGTCTATCATTACTCGTTTTGCTGATATACAGGGTGTCCCAGCGCTGCGAGGAAGTAACTTTACTTTAAAATGAAAAAGATATCGGCATGCGGTTTTCGATAGATTATACAATACCTTTAAGAGCACATTTTAAAAATATTTTAGTAATATACCGGGTGTCCATTCCAAGATGGCGGACCAAAGTTATGTTTTTTAAATGGAACACCCAGTATATTATAACATTTTTGGATTCCTTATAAAAAAATAATTATACTTTGTATAAGCTTTTATGGGTCTATCACCACTCGTTTTGCTGATATTTGCCATTTAAGCCAAAAAAAGATCCATTTTTGAAAAATCACTGCTTTAAAACAGATGAACATTTTGAGTTGAAATTTTCTCAAAAATTTTTTAACATCGTCTAGTCTTCAACTGTCATGTCAAATTTAAGTTTGTGATAATTTTTTATCAGGCTGCCTTATGAAACGCAAATTGAACAATTAAACGAAATTTTCAAATGGAACACCCTGTATATTTTAACATCATTCGATGGCGTTTTTAACAAGCTTTCTACTGATATAACGGTTGTATGGTCAAATTTCTATGTTTTAGGAGATATTAATATCCAAACTGAGAAACATTGAAAAATACACAAAATAGCCCACTTAATGAATTTTGTTGAGATTTTTTTTGTTAATTTGCCTAATATTTATTTTTGTCTTTCTCTATTTTGCTTTTTTATAATATTGTTTTATTACAATAGTAGTTTTTCTTCTTTTACAATAAAAATAAAATCGAAACTTTCAATCAATTTTGGTTTTCTAAGTCTCAGCATGCTTTAAAAATTTAGCAACTGATGTTACCATGGAAATCCTTATTTTGTGGAATTTTATTTTTCTGTACTTTTGATAATAACTAAACCGAAATAATGAACTCTTCTAAATAAGAAATGGAAAATATGCTGTAAACGCTTGGTGAAGCTGAAAGAAATCCGCTTCTGGTTATCAGAAAAGAGCGTAAAAACGATATTCAACAAAATAAGGGATTCCTTGGTAACATTAATTGTTAAAATTTAAAAATATACTGAGATTTAGAAAACCAAAATTGATAATTTCAAGTTTCGATTTTATTTGTGTTGTAAAACAACAAAAACTGTTACTATAATATAAAAACATTGTTAAAAAAGCAAAATAGAGAAAGACACAAATAAGTATTAGGTAAATTAAAAAAAAACCTGAAAAAAATTCATGAAGAGTGTTATTCTGTGTATTTTTCGCTGTTTCTCAGTTTGGATATTAATATCTCCCAAACCATTCATAAGCGACCATACAAACATTATATCAATAGAAAGCTTGTAAAAAATGAATTTTGAATTTGAAAATTTCGTTTAATTGTTCAATTTGCGTTTCATAAGGCACTCTGATGAAAAATTATCACAAACTCAAATTTGACATGATAGTTGTAGACTACACTATGTTGAAAAATTTTTGAGAAAATTTCAACCCAAAATATTCATCTGTTTTAGAGCAGTGATCTTTCAAAAATGGATCTTTTGATGGCTTAAATAGCAAATATCAGCAAAACGAGTGATGATAGACCCATAAAAGTTTATACAAAGTATAATTATTTTTTTATAAGGAATCCAAAAATGTCATAATATTCTGGGTGTTCCATTTAAAAACACATAACTTTGGTCCGCAATCCTGGAATAGACACCCGGTATATTACTAAAATATTTTTAAAATGTGCGCTTAAAGGTATTGTATATTCTATCGGAAACCGCATGCCGAAATGTTTTTTCATTTTAGAGTAATTTTAATTCCTCGCAGCGCTGGGACACCCTGTATGCCATTTATGCCAAAATATATCCATTTTTGAAGAAGCACCTGTCAAATGCCCGGTGACCCTTCCCAATTACTTGTGGTGACTCAAAACAATCAAATCTTCTTGAATTTAATAATTCTTTTACTCTAATAAAGATTTAACATTTATAACAGATATAACAAAGGGGGGGGGGGTTAATAATGCCTTAAATACCACACGTGATCAAATTTGTTGTTGCTCAATTTGTAAAAATTTTATTATCTTATATATTTCGGGGTAAACACTTCATCTTCAGAGATATATAGTATTTTTTTTTAAATCTAAAATAAACATGAAAACATAAATATAATCACATTTAACGTTAAAGAAAAAATACTACTTACTGGAACAGAAGAAATGTTGAAAATAACGTATCAAGGAATCAAATATACAACACGACCGCAAATTTCATTTTAATAAACAGCATCATCAAAAGACCAAAAGGAGGCCCAAAAGGTCATTATACAAAAGTATGCAAATACCAGCACAAGCGCGTATTTGAACAATCAATGTAACTAAAAAAAATAAAAAACCAAAACCAAAAATCAGAAATAGACAGGACGCTAAAAGAAAGAAGTGAGTAAAGGTGTACATGAATACGTGTCCACTTAACTTACAAAAAGGGGGTATGGGTGTCCGAGGATTCGAAAATAAAGTGTTACAAATTACATTTCTCAATTCTATTGGTAACATGTTAAAAATAGACGTATAAGGAACAGTCAGGCAAGTTCTTGTTTTTCAAACCACATGTAAAGATCTCAAGCTCCTCCCAAATGTCCAGCAGACGACCCGAATTAAGGAATTGTAATAATCTAACATTATTAGGATCGAAGTCATGTTTGTGAACCCTTAGATGAACTCCAAATTGAGTAACAACAAATTTGATTACGTGTGGTATTTAAAGCATTATTAACCCCCCACCCCCCTTGTATTGTTATGATTCACCACACAAATGGAGACTTTCGTCACGAAATTATAACAGATATGTTTAAATTTTAGATTTCTTTTCTATTTCGATTTTTGCTAAATTTTTTAAATTAATTAATGTACAAATGCTGGCATATACAGGGTGTCCCAGGGCTGCGAGGAAAAATCATGTGGTTTTCGACAGACTATACAATACCTTTAAGCGCACATTTTTAAAATATTTTAGTAATATACCGGGTGTCCGTTCCAAGATGAAGGACCAAAGTTATATTTTTTAAATGTAACTCTCAGTTTTCAGTGCGGTCATAAAGTAAATCCCCCCCTGCTAACTTTTGAACGGTTATGTTTTTGATTCTGAAAATTTGTCTACTGAAGAATCTAATTCTGAACTTTCTAATAAAGGTATTTTTAATTTTGTGGAACTTCCGGTTATACCGAAAGTGGATGGCAACTTTCTTATTTTAAATGGAACACCCAGTATATTCTTGCATTTTTGTCTTCTCCATAAAAATACCATTAAATTGACCTAGGATAGTGTGGTCTACGATTAATACTTTCGGAATTACGCCCATTTGAAAATCGCATTTTTATGCAACTTCATTTACACCAGAATTTTGAGCCAAGTGCCCCAACTTCCTTATTTTAAATGATTTCTTTTGCAATTAAGTTAATAACATTAAATTTAAACAACATTTTTATCCAAGAGATTTCCTGTAGATTTTATTACTATCAAGACATGGAAGGTGGTTATGTTAATCAGCAAAATTAACGAACTTACTATTAAACATAATTTTGTTTAAATTTAATATTATTAACTTAATTGCAAAATATTTCATTTAAAGTAACGAAGTTGGGGCAGTTGGGTCCAACTTACGGAGTAAATGAAGTTGCATAAAAATACGATTTTCAAATGGGCGTAATTCCGAAAGTATTAATCGTAGACCACACTATGCTAGGTCAATTTAATGGTATTTTTATGGAGAACGCGAAAATGCAAGAATATACTGGGTGTTCCATTTAAAATAAGAAAGTTGCCATCCAATTCGGTATAACCGGAAGTTCCACAAAATCAAAAATACCTTTATTAGAAAGTTCGGAATTAGATTCCTCAGTAGACAAATTTTCAGAATCAAAAACATAACCGTTTAAAAGTTAGCGGGGGGGGGGGGTATTTACTTTATGACCGCACTGTATTATGACATTTTTGGATTCCTTAGCAAACAATAATTATACCTTGTCTAAACTTTTATGGGTCTATCATTACTCGTTTTGTTCATATTTGCCATTTAACCCAAAAAAAAGATCCATTTTTGAAAAATCACTGCTATAAAAGAGATGAACATTTTGATTTAAAATTTTCTCCAATATTTTTCAACAACGTCTAGTCTAATTTAAGTTTGTGATAATTTTTTATCAGGGTGCCTTATGTAGCGCAAAATGAACTATTAAAAGAAATTTTCAAATGGAACACCTTGTATATTTTAACATCATTCGATGGCATTTTTTACAACCTTTCTACTGGTATATTGGTTGTATGGTCGCATGTCAATGGTTTAGGAGATATTAATATCTAAACTGAGAAACAGTGAAAAAATGCACAAAATTGCGCTCTTAATGAATTTTGTTGAGGGTTTTTTTTAATTTGGCTAATATTTATTTCTGTCTTTCTCCATTTTGCTTTTTTATAATGTTGTTTAATTGTTTTTTTGTTATTTTACAACAAAAATAATATCGATAGTTGCAATTATCAATTTTGGTTAACTAACCGAAAAAGTGAACTCTCCTAAAGAAGAGATGGTAAATATGCTGTTTAGCGCTGAAAGAAATCCGCTTCTGGCTATCACTTAAATTTTCAAAACTGAGATTTAGAAAACCAAAATTGATTGCATGTTTCGATTTTATTTGTGTTGTAAATATAACAAGATTATTAAAAAAGCAAAATAGAGAAAGGCAGAAATAGGCAAATTAAAAAAAATCCTTAAAAGAATTCATCAAGATTGCTATTTTTCACTCTTACTCAGTTTAGATATTAATATCTCCTAAACCATTGATAAGCGACCATACAAACATTATATCAATAGAAAGCTTGTAACAAATGCCATCGATTAATGTTAAAATATTCAGGGTGATCCATTTAAAAATTTCGTTTAATTGTTCAATTTGCATTTCATAAGGTACCCCGATAAAAAATTATCACAAACTTAAATTTGACATGATAGTTGTAGACTAGACGATTTTGACAATTTTTTGACACAATTTCAACGCAAAATGTTCATCAGTTTTATGGCAGTGAGTTTTCAAAAATTTATCTTGTTTTGACTTAAATAGCAAATATCAGAAAAACGAGTGATGATAGACCCATAAAAGTTTATACAAAGTGTAATTATATTTTAATAAGGAAAATGTAATAATGTACTGGGTGTTCCATTTAAAAAACGTAACTTTGGTCTGCCATCTTGGTATATTAGTAAAATATTTTTAAAATGTGCGCTTAAAGGTATTGTATAGTCTGTCGAAAACCACATATAGATATATTTTTTCATTTTAGAGTAATGTTACTTCTTTGCAGCGCTGGGACACTTTGTACTTCTAAAAAATAGAACGGTTTAACCAAAAGTATTTCCATTAAAAATCAAAAATTAGGGCGCGATTTCCCATCAAACTTTTAAAAAAATATACAGGGTGTAACAAAAGTAACGCATAACAGCAGTAGCTTTTCAATGTAAGGTTATTAAAATAATTTTTTTATTTTTTTATAGTTACTCGTGGCATACTATGTCGTTTTTCTACAACAAAACTCGTAAAAAATCAATTTTAATCTTAAATTATTTTGGAAAAACTTTAATAACTTTAGAAAAATGCAAGATTTTTCAAAAATTTTTTATGCGTTATGTACTGCAATTCAATAGGTAATTAAAATTAAATTTTTCACTTTTTTTTGGAATTACCCAGTGGCATGCCATATCTTTTTTTGCATCGAAATTCAGAAAAAATCAATTTTAATCCTACATTATTTTAGAAAAACTTGAATAACTTTAGAACGGTGCAAGATTTTTCAGAAAGCATTTTTTAACAAGCTTTCTACTGATATAATCGTTGTATCGTCGCATGTCAACGATTAAGAAGATATTAATATCCAAACTGAGAAATAGTGAAAAATAGACAAAATACCGCTCTTGATGAATTTTGTTGAGGATTTTTTTTTTAATTTCCGTTATATTTATTTCTGTCTTTCTTAATTTTGCTTTTTTATAATGCTGTTTTATTACAATAGTAGTTTTTGTTATTTAGCAACTGATGTTACGAAGGAAACCCTTATTTTGTTGAATTTTGTTTTAACGCCCTTTTCTGTACTTTTGATAATAACTAAACTGAAATAGTGAACTCATCCAAAGAAAAAATGGTAAATAAGCTGTAGCCGCTTGGTGAAGCTGAAAGAAATCCGCTTCTGGCTATCAGAAAAGATATTGATATCTTCTAACTCCTAACTCCTAAACCATTGATAAGCGACCATACAAACAATATTTCAATGCCATCGATTGGTGTTAAAAAATATAGGGTATTCCCAGTGGCGGATTAAGCCATTTGGAGGCCGCTATGTCTTAGAAATAAAATAAGATGACCTTTTTAGTTGACTTCAATTTCAGACACATTTTACGATTTAGTTTAAGGAAAACTTGGAAGTATAAAATTTTAAGTTTGTGACGTCATAATATTAATATATTCCTTCATAAAAGAAGTTATTGTAAAGGAAGCTATAGATGCAACCCCTGATATTGCGCCATAGGCGAAATTTTAAAAAAATGGCAGGTCAGACACTTCGGAAACACATCTCGGTTTTCACTTTTTCAAAAAATTTCATGGAGTTAGATGAACTTTTGTGAAAAATAACCAAAAGTTATGCAGGGTGTCCCAAAAAGAAGTGCTCAGAAGAAAATCCTAGAAAGTAGACGAAAATTCATCGACAAAAAACCCAATAGTAAAGGTTGGAACAGCCTCGTTTTTTTAGTAAGAAAGTAACTCACGCAGGGTATTTTTCTTACCCTTATTGCATCTAAAGTAAAGTAAAAGAAATTTTTTTAATTGATAGAGTTGAATGTGAAGTTTTACGGATTTAAAAAATGGTACCTTTATGGGGTTTATTTCAAAGATATTCAAAAGTGAAAAAAGTGAAATCTCGTTAATTTTTTGAAAGAAGATTTTTTTTCTATCAAAATATTCTTTTGATGATATTTCTTAACTTCAAGCCAAAGTGGCATTAATTAGCTTGACTTTTCAATTTATTTCATTTAAATAGTTTGACCTACAACAAAATTTCGAATTAACGATATTTTCTGTATAATAGGACCAAAATTTAATGATGACCCATCAGAAAAGCTGGCCCTAACTATTAGTTTTCTTGTTGAGATAAAATCTCGTCTATTTTCTAGGATTTTCTTCTGAGCACTTCTTTTTGGGACACCTTCTATATGTATAACCGGTTCGTTCGAACTGACAAAATTTTAGAAGGTGGGTCCCAAAAATTTCAAGAAAGAGAATCTTTTTTTTAAGTCTTCTTGCCTGGAACTGGAAAGGAAAGCCCCATTGTAAAATTCGTTTGTTAGGTATATGTTTTATTTGAATAGAAGTTTTCAAAAATGACCATGGCTGGAAAAAAAATGTGATTGCAGAATTTTTTTCAGTTATTTTGGGTGTTCCATTCAAAAATCTCGTTTAATTGTTCAATTTGTGTTACATAACGCACCCTGATAAAAAATATCACAAACTTAAATTTGATATGATTTGAGTTGTAGACTAGACGATGCGATGCTGAAAAAATTTTGAGAACATTTCAACCCAATATGTTTATCTGTTTTAGAGCAGTGATTTTTCAAAAATGGATCTTTTTTGGCTAAAATGGCAAATATCAGCAAAACGAGTGATGATAGACCCATAAAAGTTTATACAGAGTATAATTACTTTTTGATAAGGAATCCAAAAATGTTATAATATACTGAGTGTTCCATTTTAACTTTGGTCCGTCATCTTGGAATGTACACCCGGTATATTACTAAAATATGTTTAAAATGTGCGCTTAATGGTATTGTCTATTCTATCGAAAACCGCATGTCGATATTTTCTTTCATTTTACAGTAATGTTACTTCCTCGCATCGCTACGACGCCCTGTATATTTTAATTCCTGAAAATAAAATTGGAGTGGTTGTAATTAAGGGAAAAGTAATTTTTGTTTGTTTATATTTTGCATACATTTTGAAAAATAACCAATGGATGAAATGTATTGTATATAACTTCACGCAAGTCAAATTTAAATTTTTGTTCGATTTTTTTTTTAACAAGAGCTTTTTAATACATACTTAATTGATTTTTTTAGATAAACTCATTATGGCCAGGAAATACACGAACACGACGTTACGATAATTGTATCTGGCGAAAAATTTATGGCGAATAAAGCAATAATTTCAGAAAAAAGTAATTATTTCAAAGCCATGTTTTCCAGCGGAATGCTGGAATCGAAAACTAACCAAGTTGAAATTAATGGAATTTCCTCGAAAGTATTTGGGGACATATTGAGGTTCATGCACGATTTGGTACTTGAAATTTGTATAGAAAAAGTCTTGGACATCCTCGCCATCGCCGATTACATCCAAATAAAAATTATAGTACTGTTGCGAATATCGCCGAGTGCTACTCGCTTGTTAGTCTCAAGGAACATGTCCTTAATTTTATTGATGAAAACTTTTGGGACATTTCTCAAACCGAGTTTTTTTATAAATTGACTCCAGAGCAAATTCATCATGCCATTACAGCTGATAAAGTAGTTAACTTTTCCGAGTTGGATTTATTGGAGGCTGTTTTACAATGGGGACTTAAGCCCAGCAATCTTACGTGAGTATTTTTTTTTCGAAAAGAACAGCGAGTATCAAATAAATTTAGAGGTGCGAGAAAAGTCCTAAATAATGGCTATAACCTATTTTATATTGGTTTGATCAAAAAATGTTTCATTTAAATGTTGTAAGGTTTAAAGATTTACATTTCTCTGTGAGATAAGACTCTCAAGTTTGAAATCTTAAATGGGATATTCCGCCATTTTTTTAAATAATTTTCCTTCAACTTAAGGTTTATAATATATTGTTGTTAGATTCAGAAAATTATTAAGATTCAAATTATTAAACAAAAGGAGAACTACCCCATTGAAGATTTCAAACTTGACAGTAACGTGATGTAGAAAAACAAAAGTAAGGTCACAGATATACAGACTGGCCCACTGAAAAATTCACCATCCGGGTTTTTGTATTTTACTTCAATTTTTGAAAAAGCGCTCGGATAGGTCGATTTTGGTTATCAAGGGGACGCATTATGAGAAATATTTTAGTAATATACAGGGTGTCCATTCCAAGATGGCGGACCAAAGTTTGTTTTTTTATAAAATGGTAAATAGAGAAAGACACCAACAAATATTTAGACAAATTTAAAAAAAATCCTTAACCTAAGTCATCAAAAGCGGTATTTGCCCATTTTTCACTCTTTCACTTTTTCTCTATACCGGGTGGAAATGAAAACCGGGTTACCTCTGTAACTTTTTTATTTATGAATAGAAAAATTTGAAATTTGGCTATGTTCTATAGTTCAAAAAAACAAATTTTATGTGCATTTTTTATTTTCGAAATCACTTCCGGTTTCACCGGAAACACCATAAACTTTGTTTTTTTAAATGTAACATCCCATATTTTTATTCATGGCTAAAACACTTTTAAAATAGAAGTATTTTTGAGATATTAGTTTTTATTTTTTTTGTAAATAAATTTTTTTTTTTCAAAAATAAAAAGGTTTTCAAAGTCGGTGAAAATTACCAAAACTAGTTCTAAATAATTCAAATACATAAAATAAATAATCGTTATAAAATCCTGTTTTTAAAAAGTCGAATGACCCGGCATCATTGCATTTAAAAAAAGTGAGATATTTGATAAAATCTTTATTAACTAAGTTTAAAAATTAATAGTTCAAAAACCACTTAAATTTTTTTTCAAATTACAATTTTATTTAGGTATTTGAATTATTTAGAATTAGTTTTGGTACTTTTCACCGACTTCGAAAACCTTTTTTTTTTTTTGAAAAAAATTTTATTTACAAAAAAAATAAAAACTAATATCTCAAAAATACTTCTATTTTAAAAGTGTTTTAGCCATGAATAAAAATATGGGATGTTACATTTAAAAAAACAAAGTTCATGGTGTTTCCGGTGAAACCGGAAGTGATTTCGAAAATAAAAAATGCACATAAATTTTGTTTTTTTGAACCATAGAACATAGCCAAATTTCAAATTTTTTTATTCATAAATAAAAAAGTTATCGAGGTGACCCGGTTTTCATTTCCACCCGGTTTCTAAAAACATATACAGGATGTTCCATTTGAAAATTATGTTTAATTGGTCAATTTGCGTTTCATGAGTCACCCTGACAAAAGCTTATCAAAAAATGTCATAATACACTGGGTGTTCTATTAAAAAAAAACATAACTTTGGCAGCCATCTTGAAATGGATACCCTGCATATTATTAAAATATTGTGTTCCCCTGAAAACCAAAACAGACCTATCCGAGCGTTTTTCCAAAAATTGAAACAAAATACCAAAACCGGGCTAGTGAAGTTTTCGGTGGGCCACATTGTATATCAATTTTTAAATCTTGCAAATTCATATCAAATTTTTTTCATGAAACCAATATTAAAAACGATTTTGTGAGGTTAGAGCCCCATTTTTTGGCCGATTTTGTGAGGTCAAAGCCTCATTTTTTTGCCGATTTTGTTAGGTCAGAGCCCTATTGTTTGCCGATTTTGTGAGGTCAGAGCCCTATATTTTTCCGATTTTGTGAGGTCAAAGCCCCATTTTCTCCCGATTTTGTGAGGCCAGAGCCCTATTTTTGCCGATTTTGTGAAGTCAGACCCCAATTTTTGGCCGATTTTGTGAGGTCAAAGCCCCATATTTTTTTCCGATTTTGTGAGGCAGGGGCCCTATTTTTGCCGATTTTGTGAAGTCAGAGCACTATTTTCTGCCGATTTTGTGAGATCACAACCAATATTTTTGCCGATTTTGTGAGGTCATAGCCCTTATTTTTGACCGATTTTGTGAGATTAGATCCCAAATTTTTGCCGATTTTGTGAGGTTAGAACCCCGTTTTCGGCCGATTTTGAGAGGTCTGAACCCTATTTTTGCCGATTTTGGGTGGTCAAAGCTTTATTTTTTGCCGATTTGAGGTTAGAGCCTCTTTTTTGTCCGATTTGGTGAGGTTAGGTCAGATTCATTATACATTACTTTTCCCGCACCCTGTATTTTTTCTTCCTGGAGCCTAATTCCCAATAATTTTCTAAAGAAATTAATCCCCAAATCATTGAACTTGATTACCAAAATTAATAGTATTTGTAATTTATACGTTTTAGAATTGAGAGGAAATTAAAACACGTGGAAGTTATGTTGGGTCATGTGCGATTTTATGAAATTTCCAAAACGCAATTGAATGAAAAGCTGAAAATAATATTTTCAGAAAATAGTTCATTCCATCTAATTTATGAAAAAATCACGCAACTGTGGATGCTACAGTGCAATTCATTAAGGACGAAATTCAGTACTCGCGGTCTAAAAAAGGCGATATTAAGAGTTGATCCATCATATTATGCAAAAAAAGTTGTTTTTAATTTTATTAACGACACCAGGTGTATCAAATTAACCAAGTTACCTAACCCTAATAATATTCTTTTAATATGCCCGAACTATAGAAGTGTAGTACTTGACAATGAATTACATATGATTGTAAATTGTTTGGTTGAAAGTCCTTATTCATTTATTTCGAAATTTACACATGAAATCAATAATTGGGAAACAATTGACCGTATGAATGTCGAAAGACATGCTTATAGTATATGCGAAGTTGACGGTAAAATCTATGCGGTGAGAGGATTCATTAAACGTGATGAAATTAACATCGCGCAAAGTTACGACCCAATAATGGAAACCTGGGGGTATATTGCAAACATGCCACAACCCCGCTCATCTCATGCTGCTGTAAATTTCGCGAATATCTTATACAGGTGGTTTTACCAATTCACGAATGGAAGCTTCCATGTTGAAATACAGCCCATTAACCAACACTTGGTTATCGTGTACCCCACTTTTATCATTACGTGCCCAGCACACCATGATTACCTATGGAGATAAAATATATGTCTGCGGAGGTTGGGGGAAGAATATGAAAAACATTGAGGCGTATGATGCAGCTAATGATTCATGGAGGTTTGTTACTACAGTTCCAGGTCGATTTATTAGAGACGCCATTCTTGTGGAATCAAAAATTTGTATTATACCAGTTTTTGATAATTGTCATACTAAATTTTACGAAATTGATTGTTATGATGTTGAAACAAATGAGTGGTCTAAAGAGTTAAAGGAGAACAAATTATAGAGGTAAATGTTCTTACGAGTATTACATCATGTATCTTCCTAAATCACTCGCCGATGATCAATGATTTTTCTTAATTTTTCACATTTTGCAATTGTATTTTAAACAGGATACTAATTTTCGTTTCTTTAAATAATTTATGGACCAGAATAAGCAACAATCAACAATAGTAATTTAAGGACTTTTAAATAAATTTTTTTAAAAGCAAACATTTCTTTAATTTCCCACACAATCCCATTATATTATATTAACATATGTTTAATGGTAATAATACTAATAATAATAATAATCCATCCCGCAGACCAAGACTGCAGAGTATTAACTGCTCAAAGAAGGTTAATATTTACATCAGATCAAAGAAAGCTACCTAGAAAGAGCAGACAACATCACCGAAGTCCAAAACATTATCTACTGCGCCGCACTATCTGTCTCCGAAATTCTTGGGATAAAAACTTCTTCGTCTGATCAATATCCAAGGAAGAGATTTAATGATAAAAAACTCTGGGAGAGACGACTACAAAAAAGATCGAAGCTCTTAGAAAAGATCTGGGAGTAATAACGGCATACATAAATGGAACTCTCTCTCTGAAAAGAAATTTAAACTAATCGAAGCAATCAAAATCAAATACCTTGTACATACTGAAAGAAACAAAAACAATAAAACTATCCAAGACTATAAAAATACAATTACTCAAAAACTTGAAGTGCTAAGAGAAAGATTGAAGAGATACAAAAAGAGTAATAGAAGAAAAAATGATAACAGACTCTTTGTGAAAAATCAAAAGATGTTCTACAATAATATCAGTAGTGATGTACATAATGATACCCCCTTAGAAATACCCAGGAAAGAGGATACTGAAAGGTACTGGAGAAGTATATGGAGTCATGATACTAGTCATAATAACGAAGCACATTGGATAAAAGACCTAGAGATTATCTACAGACATTGTAACACCTGAAAATACAAAAATAACGGAATCGGAGGTAAATAAACACCTAAAGAAAACCTTAAACTGGAAGTCGCCGGGGTTAGATGGTATTCATAACTATTGGCTAAAGAAACTAACGTCTTCGCATACGGCTTTGGCTAAATGCTTTAATGATATCATTAAAAACCCACAACTCTTACCCAAACAGATGTGCGAAGGAATTACATACCTTATATCGAAAGACAACTTAAGAACTAAAGACCCATCTGCTTATCGACCAATAACGTGCTTTTGCACCATATACAAACTTTTAACAACATGTGTATTTAAGCGCCTACTAGAACACGCTGAGAACAACAACCTCATCAACGAAAACCAGAAAGGCTGTATTCAAAGATCCAAAGGATGCAAAGAACAGCTTATCATCGATTACGTTATAATGAAACAGGAAAAAACAAAAAATAGAAACTTATTTGCCACATATATTGACTACCAGAAAGCGTTCGACTCCATACCTCACTCATGGCTCATCAGTATCCTGAAAATCTACAAAGTTAACCCTGTTCTAATAAAATTTCTAACAACACTCACAACAAAATGGCAGTTAAGCCTTCAACTAAAACACCAAAATGGGACTCAAAAAATAAACCAAATACCGGTGAAACGAGGAATATTTCAAGGTGACACCCTAAGTCCTTTCTGGTTGGCTGTAAACCCCTTGAGCACACTACTGAATAAGTCCACCTATGGATTTAAAGTTAAATCCGGAAAAAGTACATTCGCCGTATCCCATCTCCTTTACCTAGACGACATCAAAATATACGCATCCACACAAAACCATTTAGAGCAACTGGTCAAGACTGTATAAATGTTCAGTGATGACATTAAAATGTCCTTTGGCCTAAGCAAATGCAAGACCCAAAATAATTAAAGATGAGATCCAAGCGATAGAGAACACTACGGTAGAGGGAATAAGTGTATTTGGGAGAGAATGATCAGTATAAGTATTTAGGATTTAAACAACTAAGAGATATAAACAACGTTCAAACGCGAAACGAGCTTGAGAAAACATTTGTTAAAAGACTAGAAAAGCTATGTGCAAGTTGTTTAAACGGAAAAAATCTGATACAAGCAATAAACACATACGCACTTCCAGTAATTCCAGTAATTCCAAACAAGTAAAAAACATCAAAACCAATTTCGCTTTCTACATTTTTGAGCACTTCCCGGATAAGTTCACCCAATAATTCGTTATTAACCTCATTTAATTTTTAATTCCAAATAAGAGTTGATTAACTGAAGCCAAATTATTTTCTTTAGCAATAAGAATATCTTTAAAAAAAATCTCATCAAACATCTTTAATAAAGTCTCGGAAATTATTCTACAGGGTGTCTCAGACCACTCGTCCACCCCTTTTATTTTGAGAACGCCTTGTCGTACAAGGCTGAAATAAAAAAAAATATTTGCCACTTGTTTGCTTTTGTTTTTCGTTTAATTTGTTAATTATGAAAGATATTAAAAAAATATTTTAATAAAAGTTGTTTCCTTTTAAAAGACCTTTCAAACGATACCATACTCGACCTATGTTGCCGTTTAAAAATCGAAAGTTACCTCCGATTCCGGGCACTTCCGGATTATTCCGGAAAAAAATAAGTGCACCAATACATTCTTCGGATTTGCTTTGGTAATATTATTTTTTATTTCAGCCATGTACGACAAGGCGTTTTCGAAATAAAAGGGGTGGACGGGTGGTCTGAGACATCCTGTATATTTAGACTTTTTCTTCTCTTTCATCAAAACTGAACACAGTTTGTTAATTAAAAAATGAAAACTTTTGTGTACTTAAAAGAGACCATCGTTTTCAACACTACCGATTTTATAATTAAAATTTTTTTCTGCAATAAAACTCACGCGATCGTCAATACTTCCATGTCCAAATTTAAAGAGAAATTTAAAAAGAAAGCAATTAATAACATCTTTACAAAAATCATCAATGATAACTTTAAAAGCTTTTTTATTACAACCGTGGTAGATTATATGGAATTTTTCCCTGCCTTTATATCCTTTTACGCGATTCCAAATTAATACAATGTAATCAACTGAAAATCTTCCAGGCATAAAATGATAATTAACAATTAAATTGGAAGTTTCATCATCTCCTACGGAATTAAAGGCACTTGCGACTTAAACGAGCGCATCACAATGATAGTAACATACATTTCGATCATGCATAGGAAAAAATCTCGTAAAGACTCATTTGTTTTAGAATCTCTCATCTACAAGGCTTTCATTCTGTTCAGTCAAGGTCACGAATCTAAGCAACCAAGTATACGATGCAACCAATTTTAGTTATTCTGTGGTTTTGAACTCTCATTTTTAGTCAAAGCGTCCCTTACAAGTTTCCTCCGGGTTTTGTGTTATATTCAAATTATTTCTCATTTTCTTGAAACTAAAAGTAACAACAGTTTTTTTAAAACTAATTTCCGCAGTACTGAAATTTATTACGATTACTTCATTTTGATGGCTCACTTGGTCTTACAACTTGTACTCGTGTATTAACCAATTTAGGGAAGCATTTCCTGAATTTCCCTTTGCTTATGATAATTTTAGAATTCATAAGTCTAGAATCATTCAGCGATTTGAAACTCGTCATTGCATTTGCAAAGGTAAAAGTACCGGAGCTCCTACAAAACTGACCGATGAAGTTTTAGAGGACGTACGTGTTCGCGTGGCACAAAGTCCAAACAAATCAGTTCAAATTCTGCATAAACAGGTTAGTTAGAGCAATTAAGTGTTGCAAAACAATTTATTAATTTTTATGATTTGTAGGATTATCTGTTGGGACTTGTCACAAAGCCTTAAGAAGATAGTCGGCGAAATGTTTGAAAAGCGTACTTTTCGCTATTAAAAATTGATGAACTGCAATCCGTTTTTGAAAATATGAAACGAAGGGTTGCTATTTGTATAGAAAATGAAGGAAATCATTTTCAACATTTGTTGTAATAAATAAAGAAGTTTTCTTCAGTAAGAACTTGGATTATTTGCCAAGTTCTTATTGAAGAAAACTTCTTTATTTATTAAAACAAAATCTGAAACTAAACCTTTTTTATTTTGTAATTTCTAACCTTCAAAGTAGTTTTAGAATTTTACAAATAAATATTGTTTATTGCAAATGAATTATTTTTTCAGCTTATTATTTTTTAATAAATATTTTGTTACTATTATAAAAACTAAATTATTATTGAAAAAGTTATTTTTCTAACGACATCACTGTTAAAAGGCCAGGCCAGCCAACTGTAGTATACTAAGGTTTGCTAGCCCGACGAACAGTCATTAATGAAAGCCCTGTATAATACTAAAACCGTAAGAAACGTGAAAGGTATTTTTTTTCGTATCGAGTTGAAATTTTGCAGGTGGAAAGAGGAGAAAATTTTAAGAAAAAAGTTTAATTAACGCTTTTCGATCGAACAACCCCGAAAAAAGTTATTCCGCCCCGAACGAAAAATCGAATTCATCCCCTCAGTGTCCGAAGTTCACCCCGAATCGCATCAAATTTTAGTATGATATAAAGGACCAAATTCTGAACATGAAGGTTTTGACCCGCCCGAATGTATCTATTAAGGGGGCGGATTTAAGACCCCTTTTGTATTTTTACTCCAAAATCGGACGTTTTTTGCGACAAGTCGCGAAAAGGGCAGTTTTTTACTCAGATTTTAAAAGTTCCGGTTGAATCGTCAAGAGGGATGTAAATTCTAAGGGGGGTTCGAATTTTAAATTTTTCCGAGCACTCGAAAATGGTCGATTTTTCTTGCTTTTTTCCGGTTTTCGTCGGCGTCAACTATGAAAAATCGCACCACCATCCGGTTTTAAGGGGGAGCCCCTTTTATTCTCACATCCTGGGGATGAACCGAGGTAATTTTTTAATCTCCGGATGCGACTGAGGGGCGTTGTGGTGCCGGCAGTGTACAAATTTAGCGTTTTCTCGGGCGGCAAAAGTGCTTAAACTGTGCGGCTTCGTTAAGAAGATCGGCAGGTGAAAAAAAATCGCGTTTTTTTATTCCTAATCTACATACAATACTTTCCCTTGCAACGGGCGCTTTTTTTGATATCTCAATTTTTTCTGTACTTTTGGCGCCCTCAAATTTGTGGTTTAAAATTAGTGCTTTAGACCGCCCAATATTTTTTATTCGCCTCCCCACTTTGTTCTTTATAACTAAAAAAATCGGCATATTTCATCTTTACTCCTGGACTTTGAAAAAAAATCGCGAGTAATATGTTCAAAAAATGGGGCTAAACGCGTTGAGTTGGGCGTACCACTTTTGGCACCCAGTTTCCAAAAATTACTACATTTTTCTACACTCTCCTATAAAGGAATACGTTGTACATCTGGTAGAACGTAGGGATTTTCTATTTTCGACGGGGTTATGTCGAATTAAAGTGGAAATTTTGAATTTAGGGGTTGGCGGCTTCAGTCGGGCTATTTTTTAACCTATTTCCTATTTCAAAAGATCAATCTAATGTACATTTCGATCTGAAATCGCCCACGCGTAGGGTTTTTTAAATCTCGATAAAATAACGAAAAAATATTTTTTTAAGATCGCATTTAAAAATGTCGCGATTTTTGACACGTTTCGGTCCCATCAACCCCTCAAAATTAATTTCACCCCCACTTTATATACCTTCTCTGAAAGCTTTCAATGTCCACTTTACGACAAAAAAAGAATCACTTCGCTATCTCTTTCCGTTTTTGATTTATCACCGAAAATGTAGCTAAAGTAAGCAAAATCTCCTTTTGGACCCAAAATTTCGGTCTGAAATTTTTCACTTTTCACGAAATAATTAATCTTCGAAACTATTAGCACCACCAAAACGTTAAATAGCTTAAAATTCGCACCGTCACCTCCTCCACCAAAATCCGTGAAAGTTTTAATTTTCGGCTTAAAATTGCGCCATCCAGAGCCGTATATGTACCAAAATTTTCCCAAAACCTTGGAAAATTTTTCCAAAAAAAGTATTTAATCGATTTTAACCAAATATTTTTTTAAACGCGTCTATCCACGGTGTTTACTTTCGGTAAAAATTTGAAACCGGTAACTTTTATAGTTTTCGATTAAAAAAATAAAAACCGATTTCCTTTAAAAATTTCAAGCCTTAAAAATATTTAAAAAATTTTTTTTTAGAATTTTTTCAAAATCGACCCCGCAAATGAAAGATAATAGAAAATGAATGAAATGTAGGGGGTCATTTGCCCTCTACACCCCCTAAAAAAATTTTACTCCCCAAAAATCAAAAAAATCAAATTTTTTTTAGTTAATGCATTTTAGGACGGAAGTTAATAAAGCTTCAATACAATCAGGATATTCGTATAAATCAAAGCTTGTTCTACGATGTGAATCATTCCATTCAAGTTTTTATAAACATGCTTTTGGCTTCGCCCTTCAGTATATTCTTCCGTCAACTTTTCGCACAAAATTTTTCCTTAAAGTTACGCGTGGATTAAACTTTCGAATGCGTTTTCTTTGCTCCTGCCTTGTACTCCAAATCCATAGCGAGTTTACCTATTAAATTGTAAACCCAACTTATTTATTAACTCCCATTAATTTCATTTCATTGTGCAATTAGAAGGGTTAAAGTGGCAAGTTGGAAACAATGCAGCATTTCAAAGAAAAAAAGTGTTTTATATGTTTCAAATGGAGAGTTGAGGGAATTATTTTATTTCTGCAAAAAACGAGCTTTCCGGAATTTATTTTGCTAGCTCAAAGTTATTTTAAATGTTCTTACTGTTGTAACACTTTTGAATCACCCCGAAAAGTTTGGTGGTTACTTTTTTATTTATACCACTATCAAAAATTTTACATGGAAAAACAAAGATAAAGAAGTGGATTTTAATCATGATTTTAATACAATATATATTTTTAGATTTTTACTTTGATATTGTCACGAAGCTAGTTTTTCCAAATTAATTTTGCATTCAATTCATTCAATTTAATTATAAATATTAAAATGTAATTATTCCAAATTATTTCGCAAACTTTGATTAAGAAATTAGAACAATGAAGCAATGAGCAAATCATCAATTATAACGTTCGGTGACCAATATTAAGGTTGCAAGCTTTTAAGTTTTTATGCTGAGACATTACTCCAACCTTACAAAAAACCTAATTAAAATTTTGACTGGACAGTTGGTCCAAGAGGGTCAGTGTCGCCAGACAAAAGTTAAGTGTCCTGCCCCAAAGCAAAAGAGTAGCATAGTTGTTAAAGATGAATGTAATAGGGTAAGTCTACTAATTTAGATTATGTTTTTGTTAATTAATTTAAGTATAATAAATATGGCTTGTACTACTATTCAAACTTTCATTTATCTACCTAATAGCCTAATAGTCACACTGTCTAAGGTGACATATGGTGGAGGCGCCGGGCATCGAACCCGGGGCCTTTCAGCGATGTAGCCTAAAGCTGGATCTGCATCTGCATCCAAAGAAATTCTCCCCTTTTTATTTCTGAATTTAAAATAAGAAGAAGTGAATATGTAATATAGATTTATATAAAACTTTAATTTAAACATTAAATTTGTGAAGCAAGCTTAAATTGGATTTAACTTTTTGAAATAATTTAATCTAAATCCTGCATGAATGGCGAAGACAGTTTATATTTTAAGCAAATAATTGTTAATTACAAACAAAGCACTTACTTTTGGCTAATAGCGGTTCGTTGCTAATTAAACTCAATTGTTTTTAGTCGTTATAATTTGAAATCAAAGTTTAGTTGACTCAACTGGAGGATTAAATTTTAATTAATATATTATTGTAATTATTTTCAAATAATATTGAATTCATATCGAAATTTATACCTTTGTTTAAATACCAATAATAATTAATCAATAAAATATTTAAATTTCAATTAAACTAAATAAAATACCGTTACTAGTTTTTAATATTTCTAATTTGAGTTGATTGCTTGATGCTTTCGGACCTCCTAATCTGCATGCCAATTATTTTATACAGCAAAGCATTACATTAATAACCCATATCGCTTAAAATTTTCACAAAACTTTTGATAATTTTTCGACCGTTGAGCCAACGCCGGGGGCCGCATGCCAATTACTTTATGGGGGTTTTATGAAACAAACTTTAATTCTTTTCATTGGCATGCCGTACGAAAACACGAAAAATCATATTTTTTTACTACAAGATCACATGCCCTTTTGCTAAAAGGGCATGCAATATTAAATCAGAGAAAAAGACCACTTTTTTGTGAAAATGGAAATGCAATTTTCCATATGATCGAACAGCGTGCGGGGGTTTAGTACCCGCTTTTCTTTGTTCTTATAGGGTAAATATTCTCTCCTCCAAAAGGGATGCTGTATGAAATCGGAGACGAAAAATGTCGCGAGCTCATCCCGGTCTATTAACAAAATTCAATTTTATAAATGAA
Organism: Stenus bimaculatus; assembly: GCA_963971135.1. NCBI lineage: Eukaryota > Metazoa > Arthropoda > Insecta > Coleoptera > Staphylinidae > Stenus > Stenus bimaculatus. The sequence goes on along the minus strand of OZ020183.1, from coordinate 26,539,237 downwards.
AAAAAATTAAGACAAAAGTCGTCTTTATTGGAGAAAAAAAATTACATCACAAATTTTTGAAATAAATCAGAGTAACTTGCATTAACTACAGGACATTGATGTTCCTCGAATTTTTCAATTTGGGCCCTTTTTACTAGGCTTTGGATAATCCCTAATCTTTTCAATAAGCGACAGATGACCATCGTTTTCCTCGCAGCTAATATAAATTTTGTTAAAATTGCATGGCTTTTGGTCCAGGAATTCCCTACGAGTTCAGACATATCTAGTATGAGCTCTTGCCATGGATCTATACAAATTGTAGAAATTCCATTTGTAGAAATACCACTTGTAGAAAAAAAATATGTAGAAGAAGGAAAACAAATTGTAGAGAGAGACTAAAAAATAACGATTTCATTATGGTGTTTTTAATCTTTTGAAATTTTTTAAATCTAAAAAACTTTACAGTGTTGATGATCAAATAAAAAATTTTCATTTTAGATTTGTAAAATTTATTTGGCCAATCCAATGAAAGTTTTCTTAAAACCAAACAAATTTTTTGTAATATTCATAGAGAAACCTAGATCCACAAAAAATCATACTAAACGCAATGGTAATTTTAAATTTTCAGTTTTTCAAGATATTTTAGAAATAGATTTTACAGATTTCTAAATATTTTTTTGATAATTTGGGTTAATTAATAAACCAAAATTAATTATCATTTTAAATTATAAATAAAGAACTAGTGTTAGTAATATTGGTTCACGGCAAAATCGTTTGCTTTCACGGAGTCCTGGAATGAAAGGAGGATCAGCATCTTCCTAAAAACAGTATAACCATTTTAACGCGTGGCGTGAACATTTTTCTAACTTTCTAGAATTTAAAGTTAAAGCCAACAGTTTTTACCCCAATAAACTGACGCGAAACTTTTATAAAATAGTTATTATAAAATAGCAATAATTACAATTTTAATAATTCAATACGGTTAAATAAATTAAAAAACAAATATTGGCTCAAATTGTTTATAAAATTACAAATCAAAATAATTAGACAAACGAACGAACGAAAATATTTTATGAATAAAAAATAATTAAACAATTGTATTAATCAATGGACAAAATACGTCCATAAATATTTACAAAAACATGGCAAACGTAACGTAAACGTAATTAACAATTAAAATAATAAATACACACAAACTAAACTAAACATTAAATTCGTAAATACACCACATAAATTTAAAACGCTTTGAATTAAAAAATAATTAGCTTAATTGCGATGATTTTTCTCTTAAAATTTGTATTTTATAATTAAAAATAAAATAAATTTAAAATGGTTTTAACATAACCTCAATTGACAGCTAACGCAAACTCATATTTAATAATTATTTTAGCTGTAATTAAAGTATCCCTACCTCAATGAATTCTAAAAACTCGTAGCATCCTTCTCCTAATTCCAATTTAGATATATCTGCTTTTAAAATCATTTCGTTCAATACATTCAAGTCGAGACTTGTATCCCAAAAATTATCTACTTTTCTTTCATAAATTATCTTATGAATTTTCGATGGACGTCCAAACACACTCAAAAGTTCATCTTCGGGTATAAACTCAATTAAGGTTCGTTTATTTACTTCGTTTTGAGAGAGCATATCTTTTAGTTTCTGCGTTTTATCTTCAGAAGTATGACTGACGTTAAAATGGCGGCCAAATAATGACAGCTCCCGTTTTTTGAAAAAATCGAGTAGGCTAATTTTATTGATTTTTAAATTAAGTATTTATTCAAAATAAGAGATTTGGTGAACAATGTGGATTGTTGTTAAGAGAAAGTAAATTAGGTCACTTTTTCAAACAGCAAAAATGCCGGAAGGACGCTAATTATTCATAATCCACCTTAATCACAGAGTCGATTGCAACAACTCAAGAGCAGCAGAGACATGGACACGTGTTTCGTCCTCATTCGGACTCATCAGCATAGTTAATCTGGTGATGACAAGCAACGCCATCTAGTCCACTGGTATCGGACTGTGCTTTTTGGATTAGTTCCAAAATGAAACCTAGATGGCGACGCTCATGCGTTTCAAAATTATTTCTAATCGCTTTACAAATAATAAACAAGAAATACTCATAATTTACTTTTTCGATATTTTGTTTATAATCACATACAGGGTGCCCAGCGCTGGGAGGAAGTAAAATAATTCTAAAATGAAAAATGATATCGACATGCGGTTTTTAATAGAATCAGTGGCGCATCCAGAAAATCTTTCTGGGAGTGGTCGAATATTTATTTTATCAGGTTATACTTTTTCAAAAGCGTAAAATATGATAACACTAGTTTTACGGTAGACGGTAGGTATTAGAATATTTAGGGTTTCCTACTACTTCGTAAATTAATGAAAAAATTGATACCTAACTGCAATATTTTATTATTGAAAATAAAATTATTTTTTTACAATTTTTTCTGGGGGTGGTCCGGACCCCAGCGCGCGTCTCGATCTATGAGACGATTCACGGCGTTTCAATTTTGCGCATTCGCCTCTTTCGTAAAAATTATAATTTATTGTCCCACCAAGTTGCTTACAAAAACCCAATCCACCAATCCCTTTGCTTTGCGCTCACAATTCAATGGGGATTTACAGGCCCTGAAAAAACAGAGAGGGAATGGTCTCACATGCCCATCTCTCTCTGCGTTGCCAACCCCAAAAAAATAAATAAATAATAAGAAAATATTGTTTATTTCTGTATTTCAAACATACTAAAAATAATTAAATAAATTATTAAACAATTTCTTATTGTTTTACAAATTTTATTTGCTTTAAATATTATTTTCGTATCACGTAAAATTTCTAGGTTATGTAAATCAAAACAATAAAATCTTTAAAAATGTGTCATATTTTGAAGGGTTTTGTTAAAATTAACCCCTAATATTTCAACTCGATTTACGACATACTCATTTTGATGTCTCCTTTCGTTTTTGGGTTTGACTGAAAAATCCTCCGTTTTAACAAAATTATTAATATCTCTAAAAGTATCTGATTTCAAAAACCGATCGCCGTGACAAATTCTAAAGTACTGATCTTAAAATTCTTAAGATTCTTAAATAATTCGATTGATTTCAAGATAAACCCTGCAAATAAAAGAAAATGATGTTGGGAAGTTAAAACTTCACAAAAACATTTCGGAATTCATTTTTTTCTTGTATCTAATCCCTTCCAAAGTGGTCAAACTAAAGAGAATTAATTAGTACTTATGACAAAAATAAATTTTAAAAACTTTTGTGTACTAATTTTTTTAAAGTTTGATTATTAAGCAAAATATGAATTTTCAAAAATACACATTAACACAATCGCAAAATTTAGTTGAAGGTACCTACATTATCTACTATTTTTTTAATTTTTAAGTTGCCAAAATCCTCATCTTTCATTTGCGAGGTCAATCATTCGAAATTTTTAAATATTTTTTTAAGGCGGGAGTATTTTTTTTTCAAAAATTGGTTTTTAATTTTTGTGAATGATTACCGATGCAAACTATTGCAAGAGGGCGTGTTTTATATTTTATACTTTGTTAAAACTGGTTAGTTGGATTTGTTGTACAAATCCGGTCAGTAATACACAATATTCAACCGAAAATTACTTTTTATTCCGTCCTGGTACAGATAATACTTTTGGAGCTAGGAGCTATTAATTATTTTGTGAAATCTAAAAAATGGTTTTTTTTGGAGATGAGTACCACCTACTTTCTACGATATTCTTCTCATCACTTCTTTTTGAGATACACTAATTATTTTCAATTAACAATTTTTAGTCACCTTATTAAAAAAAATAATTGAACAAGTTGTACCTCCTTTATTTGGTCTAACAAATTGTATTGATTGTAATGTTAGAGTAAACATATTTATATTTACTAATTTGCAAATGTACATATCTATTAATAAATTTGTGTTGTTTTCTCCAATCTTGTATAATTTTGAAGCACATCGGAAACCTAAAATCAGTTGATCGGTTAATTTATGATAAATTAAATATTATTAAAAATTTAAGTACCTATACCATGATTCGATACAGATCATTCTACATGAACTTCCGAGTGATGATGAAACATTCTATCGTTTATCTTCTAGAAACTTAAATAATTAACAAAAATTTTTTGAATTGTATAAATATAAGCATTTAGCATACTACATTAGATAAAACCATTAGATATCTTTATAAATAATACAAGACAATTTTGAGGTTAGAATTTCTTGTCAATAAAATTTTTTGAATTTAAGACAAAAAACTATAATAGATTCCTTTCCCAAATAAAAAAACCCTAAAAATTATTGTAGTAATATTAGAAATATACTTACCTATTAAATTATCAAATATAATTCAGAATTCAGAAACAATTATTTTTAAAAACTTGCGCGCCATCTGTGTTTGTAATATCTAACTACGGAATTTTTTTTATACCAAGGGATTCAATGAACCGTTATGGGACTTTTAATCCCTAGAGATTTAATGAATACTTGGTAGTAAATGTGTTACTTTTACTTCTGCCATTAATAGAGTAAAATGGCTCATTATTGTTTGGAAGTGCAAAAAAATATTTACTTATGTATACATCGGTTTTCCGGGATCTGCACATGATGCAAGAGTAAGCTGTTTTTTTATATATTTACAAAAAGTGAATAAAATTCGATTATTTTATAAGTAAATTAACTTCATATTTCACATACTGATAAAATTATAATACTACATTATTATCAACATTTTTTTAAATGGGTATTTATTCATAAAAATATTGAAAATACCTTACTTATTTTTTAGGTTTTTACAAATTCAAATTTGTATAAAGAAATAGAAAAAAAGGGGTTCACATAAATTTTTTCCATCAGAAAAATACCATATTATCGGCGACAGTGCTTTTCCTCTTAAAAAGTAGTTGATGACTCCCTACCGGCAAAATCAAAATTTAAATAGGGAACAAAGAAATCATAATTATAGATTAAGTGCTGATCGAGTGAAGATAGAAAATGTATTTGGCTTATTAAAAGGGAGGTGGAGACGATTACTGTATATTAATGGTAATAATATAGCAAAAGCTATTTAAATCGTCACTGTTGGGTGTATTTTGCATAATTTTTGTTATTTAAATAAAGACGAATGTGATGAACTGTGGGTAGAACCTAATGAAGAGGAAGAAACAGTTTACCAGGAACCTGAGACAGATTTTGCTGCTAAAGACAAACGCTACAAAATTGCAATTGAACTTTAACTAGTTTATATAAAACAATTGTATGTACTTTAATATTTATTTAAAAAAATAAAAACAATTCTAAAAAATAAAGTGATTATCACTCGGCCTACCATGCATTATAAAGTCAGTCTTTGTAATATACCGGGTGGAATCACCATGAACTTTGTTTTTTTAAATGTAACATCCCATATTTTTAATCATGGCTTAAAATACTTTTAAAAAAGAAGTATTTTTGAGATATTAGTTTTTATTTTTTTTTGTAAAAAAAATTTTTTTCAAAAAAAAAAAAGGTTTTCGAAGTCGGTGAAAAGTACCAAAACTAATTCTAAATAATTCAAATACCTAAATAAGATTGTAATTTGAAAAAAAATTTAAGTGGTTTTTGAACTATTAATTTTTAAACTTAGTTAATGAAGATTTTATCAAATATCTCACTTTTTTTAAATGCAATGATGCCGGGTCATTCGACTTTTTAAAAAGAGGATTTTATAACGAATATTTTGGTACCCCATATGTAGGGGTATTATTTTGCATGTGCCTGTAATAAAGATACTAGCTATTAAGTATCTTTACACCAGAAGTTGAACCCAAGTGCCCCAACTTCCATATTTTTAATGATTTCTTTTGCAATTAAGTTAATAACATTAAATTTAAACAAAATTTTTATCCAAGAGATTTCCTGTAGATTTTATTACTGTCAAGACATGGAAGGTGGTTATGTTAATCAGCAGAATTAACGAACTTACTATTAAACATAACTTTATTTAAATTTAATATTATTACCTTAATTGTAAAATTTTTCATATAAAATAACGAAGTTGGGGCAGTTGGGTCCACTTCCGGTGTAAATGAAGTTGCATAAAAATACGATTTTCAAATGGGCGTAATTCCGAAAGTCTTAATCGTAGACCACACTACTCTAGGTCAATTTAATGGTATTTTTATGGAGAACACGAAAATGCAAAAATATACTGGGTGTTCCATTTAAAATAAGAAAGTTGCCATCCACTTCCGGTATAACCGGAAGTTCCACAAAATCAAAAATACCTTTATTAGAAAGTTCGCAATTAGATTCCTATGTACACAAATTTTCAGAATCATAAACATAACCGTTCAAAAGTTAGCAGGGGGGGATTTATTTTATGTCCGCACGGTATACAGGTGTCATATTTTTTTCTAATTTGATGAAATATTTTAGAAGTTGTAGCATTTAGTCACGTTAGACATCTAAAATGCGTTTTTAAAAGGTAACGTGGGTTTAAAAGGCTTTTAAAGCTTGATTTTGTTAAAAGTTATAATAAAAAAAAATACGTAGTTACATTGTTCCCCCACTAAATAACAATTGATCAGTTTCAGGCTATTTTTCAAAAATTACTTGTTTTCATAATAATCTGGGTGGGAAAATGAATTGGACCGAGAACAGTTCCCGGTGGTACATTATATTTCACGCAGCCGGCAGCGAGGCTAAATACGGCCTTACTCTTTCACTTTTTTTATGAGATAATATTTTATTAGTTTAATCACCAGACTCTCATACCACTTGAGTATAATATTTCCAAAATCGTTTTATGTGATACAGTGTCAAATGCTTTTTTAATATCTAAAACATACCAATTATTTTAAAAGCTGAGTCTAAATTATTACTAATGCTATTTGTTAGATAAGATATATAGCATTCTCCGTACTCGAATTTTCTTTAAAGTCGTACTGGAAATTAGAGATAACCTTTTTTAGTGAATTCTGATATTCTTAGGCTTAAAGCATTTGTTAAGGAAATTGGTCTATAATTAGAAATCTCTTCTTTTTTATATATATATATATATATTAACTTGTAAAAATAAACAATTCGTCATTAATAACAATAAATAAATCTATTTCAATAAAACAACTTCTTAGACTTACAAATTACAATATACAAAATCAATTTATATAGTCAAATAACCTAGGCACACGATGCTATTAGGCTATCATTATCACTTTAATTAACATTTGCACTGACAAAATAGTTTTTGTATCACAAATAAAATTACTAGAAATCCAAAATTAAATCAATTAATACAATAGTAACGACTATTGTATTAATTTTGTCTACTAACAGTATACATTATACATATTATAATTATTAAAATAATATGGATTAGGTGCATAACATACATTATAAGTCGATGGATGGGGTACTTCAACTGGCCAGTAAACTGGATAAGGAACCACTGGTACTGGTAAACACATGACATAGTTACCCACATACATTTGAGGATTTTGTAGCATATTTTCATGAATATTTCTCTGTGATTCAATAAATTCAAATTCAGCACTATCAAACTCACGCGGAAAAACCATAACGTAGCTGTATTCTTTTTCGTCCTCTTCCTTACTTTTGGGCATTTTACGAGGTTTTAGAAGAATATGTCCACTTAGAAAATCGTTCCTGGGAGAGTTCAATCCAATGACGGTTCCTTTGGCATGTTGATTATCTAGTTGTTCCTTGAATTCTTCGTATTTTTCATCAGATCCGAGAGAAATGGTTGGAAAATTCTCTGGATATCTTGTGGGTGAGCTTGTTCTAGCTGGCAATACACTTTCCTTAAAACGAAAAAAAAGAGTGAATTTGTTCGTAAATTTATAGAAATACAACTGTTAGTTTGGTATGTGGATACTATAATGCAAACTTAATAAGTTTTTTTATTAAAATCCCCGTTAATTGGGTATTAAAAGATATAAGTTAATTAAACTAAAAATAATTATTTACTAAAACACTTACATTCTTTGAAGATCTTGAACTTCTTCTGCTCATGTATTGGTTGGGACTCATTTTTTATTTTGATTGGAGTTATACAAGTAATCGATGACTTTTGTAATTTGTAATGACTTAAAAAGTTAATCACTCAGGTATTTATAGCCAATTTGGAAAAGATTAAATGGATGGAAGGGGAAGGGATTACCTCCCCTCCACTTACATAAATAAAAAAGGAAAGGGACTGTCCATTGCGCTAATTAGCTTCCCACCACTTATAATGAATTGTAAGCACTTAATACTTTTACAAAAAAATTATTTCTACAAGGGTTTACTAAAATTAATCGTAGAATCGAAAAATATATACAGGGTGTTGTTTAAATTGAATACATTTCTGTTTGAACTTTTTTTTTAAATTCAATACGGTACAAAAAATATTGAGGTGTTTCCATTTTTTGGCGTACCTTGTATAATTTACGACTGATATAATTTGTTTTAAAAAAATGCGGTTTCCTAAAATTCATGAAAATATACTTCTCTACTTTTAGTGGGTTTTATATCCCAGCTAAAATTGGTCCAGAGCATTTTTATATTGGTTCAGGTTGTTACTAATTGTTTTAAATCGTCAAATACCAAGGCTTAGAATGCTGTAAGTATAAGAAATATATGCAAAATTCTGGCTATACCGTAACTAATTATTTGTTTAAACAATTCGAATTATTAAAAACGTGTGCTTTTTACAATCCCCATCATATAATTTTCTTTTTTTTTTCAAAAATGTAATATGTAGAAAATAGCTACTAGACTACTGGCCCAAAAAGAGAAATTTTAGAAAAACTTTGGTAGATGACCAAATATACTTTAATCCCTTGAGTTTTTTCCTTTCCAGGTCTTAGCAGGTATAAATGAAGCATGTTGTACCTTATTGCTAAATCAATACGGTAAACTCTTGCTTTAACGGTTGGAGGAACGGATTTATGAATTTTTGGATTTATTCCGAGGAGGAATAGATTTAAAGGATTAATTTTTAGTAAATTACTCGTAGGAATACGAACGTAACCTTTTTTAAATATTAGTACTAGGTAGTATTTTTTTAGTTCGTCAAAATTTCCTTAAAAGGTAGTGTTGTAATTGGCGACCATTTTCCAACATCCTTTTGGTGATTAGCACTTATTCCCAGAATTTTTCCAACAAACAGTAATTAAGAAAATTAATTTATCAAAATTTATATAAAATAATATTTAAAAACATACGAAAAAATAAGAAACAATATTATCACTTTCTTTAATTTTAAATTATGTTTACAATTAATTATTCATTTTCTAGAAATGTAATAAAAGGGGGATTTTTATATTCAGGAAATTTACAATGCAATTATATAGAAACAATGTAAACAATGTATCAATTCACATTTCTAAAGAGTTCTAAGTAAATATAAAATATTGGCTTTTATATTAACCTCCAAATTAAGAGTTCTATTAACTTAAAGATCCATGTATTTTCTAAGTATCTTTTAGTTAATAAAACAGGTTTTGAAGCAATATTTTAAAATTTAATATTTGCTTATTTTTAGTTTTATTTAACACAGGACAAAAGTATAATTTAATAGGTAGCAGGTAATAGGACAAATGCTAAACAAAAAATATCGCATTGAAAAAAACTATTGCCCAAACCTGTTATAGTTTTATTTATATGTATTTTAGTAATTTATATAGATTAGGCATAAGGGGTAAATTTTATAATTTATTGTCTTCATATTTAAAAAATAGAATAATACAAACAAAAATTTATGACTTTTTGAGTAGCCCTTTAAATGTATCTATGGGGGTACCTCAAGGATCAATTCTTGGACCATTATCATATTTATTATAAGTATGTTGAAAATATAAAATACAGTGAGTCAAAAGGTAAATACATTATTAATAAAGGAAATGGTGAATAATTCAAATCTCAACTTTTACAGGATTTGAATTATTCACCTTTTCCTTTATTAATTACTCTCCCAAATCATCGTCAAGTTCTCATCTTAAATACATTATTTTTGCAGGTGATATAGTTTAACTATACATATAATTCTAAAAGTAAAGAAGACCTTCAAAAAATAATTAATGAAGATTAAAAAAAATACAATGTCTGGTTGATAACTAATAAACTTACAATTAATATAGTAAATACTGAAATTTTAATCAATATTTAATATTAAAATAAGCCTGTAAATAAATATCATAAGCCATTAATATTAAATGCCATTGATAATATCAACATTGTTTGACGATAACGTTCTGGCTTTTTAAATATCTTTTAAATAGGGTGAGTTTTTTAACTGAAATTTTAATTATTAAACAAAAAATAAACCAAATATCTTTAAATGTTAAATATCTAGGAATAATATTAGATAATAAACTTAAGTTTGATGCACATTTAAAAAAATTAAAATCAAAAATTATTTCACTAATTTGTGGTTTTAGAAACTTAGGACCATTTCCACCTAAAATCACTTATTTATGGTCATTATTCAATTTAACTATAATAAATAATGCACAAAGAATAATAACTAAGCAATTAAAATATTATTTAATATTCACAATAACTTATTTTTGGAAAATTGTAAATAAATTTTTAAAATTAGTGAGACACCCTGTATATAAAAAACACAAGAAAATAGTTAAGTTTTGTAATGTGATTTTTGACTCTCTTTATATATTTATTATTATACATTTATTTTTTCTCTTTTCAATTTTGCTTCTAGTTTTAATTTGTGTTAACTTTGTTTTTTGTTTACATATCATGTATTTTTTTGTACTATAAGATTTTATCTTAAACCAACACCAAGTTGAATGATGAGTCTTATAAAAATATACATTTTTTTTGTTAAATAAATAAATAACTTTCAGGAGCGATTAACAAACTACGTACTCACTATTCCCACGAATTAAAAAAAGCTAAAACTTCATACAATGGAGACATAATTAAGAAAAGTCAAAACAAACCGAAAACCATGTGGAATATTGTAAATTCTAACCGGAACAAAAATTCCAAATCAAACACGGTTATTCCTTTTAACGCTGCCGAACTGAACTCGTTTTTCATTTCAGCTACTAATGACACTGATGAAAACCTCCCTACTAATACTGTGAGCATCAACTTAATGCCAGAAGTCAATAATGGATAATGGCCGATCTCACCGACACGACTTAAACTTTAAGAACTACTTTAATGTCTAAGTACTCCTTATCGGGTCTCACCGTCATTGGAAAGGCGAACTTAAAGCCTAAGTTGAACTTAAAATTAAGTCGTCGATATCGGCGACTTAAAACTCAACTTAACCTAAAAATTACAATTTCTCTAGCAAATGGCAATATAATTCCAGAAGCAATTTAATTATAATTTATATAATTAACATTGATATCCCAAGTTTACACTAGAAATGACCATTTTAAAACCATGCCAAATTCCCATGTTTTTTTTCAATATTTTCGTTTAAAAAAAGAAACATTTCTACAGTTTTTATTTCAAATATAAGACAGTAGATAAAACACATAATTATAAAATGTTATACCGGGTGGAAATGAAAACCGGGTCACCTCGATAACTTTTTTAGTTATGAATAAAAAAATTTGAAATTTGGCTATGTTCTATGGTTCAAAAAAACAAATTTTATGTGCATTTTTTATTTTCGAAATCACTTCCGGTTTCACCGGAAACACCATGAACTTTGTTTTTTTAAATGTAACATCCCATATTTTTATTCATGGCTTAAAATACTTTTAAAAAAGAAGTATTTTTCAGGTATAAGTTTTTATTTTTTTTGTAAAAAAAATTTTTTTCAAAAAAAAAGGTTTTCGAAGTCGGTGAAAAGTACCAAAACTAATTCTAAATAATTCAAATACCTAAATAAAATTGTAATTTGAAAAAAAATTTAAGTGGTTTTTGAACTATTATTTTTTAAACTTCGTTAATGAAGATTTTATCAAATATCTCACTTTTTTTAAATGCAATGATGCCGGGTCATTCGACTTTTTAAAAAGAGGATTTTATAACGATTATTTATTTTATGTATTAATTAATATCTCAAAAATACTTCTTTTTTAAAAGCCATGAATAAAAATATGGGATGTTACATTTAAAAAAACAAAGTTCATGGTGTTTCCGGTGAAACCGGAAGTGATTTCGAAAATAAAAAATGCACATAAAATTTGTTTTTTTGAACCATAGAACAAAGCCAAATTCAAAATTTTTCTAAATTTTTCATAAATAAAAAAGTTATAGAGGTGACCCGGTTTTCGTTTCCACCCGGTATATTATCACAGAATAATCTAGTATATTCTAAGATTATATTGTGATTCTGTGGTAAAATAATAAAAATCATAGAATATAACGACGCGACGGAAGCCGAACGACGCCCGAATACCAACCGAACACCAAAATCTAATCTCTACTAAACTTAGCGTAAGTATTCGTTTTATATGACTAGAGAGACGTCTTAAAATTTTAAGAAGAACTTAAGTGTAAGCAAGACTTTGTTAAGTTTTTCTTTAAGCACTGTTGGTGAGATCGGCCATAAGTCCCTAAACTTTGACATACGGGAATTTACATATAATGAAGTTCGCGATATAATTATGAACCTGAAAAACAGTCAGACCGCTGATTACTACGGAGTTAGTAGTAGAATTATTAAATATATTTGTAATATTATTGTATTACCCCTGACAAAACCAATTAATAAGAGCTTGAAAGCTCCGAAATTTCCCGACTGTCTGAAAATATCTAAAGTTATAGCCATACACAAGAAAGGGAACCATATTGATCTAAACAACTACCGTCCAATATCCATTATCCCTATTTTGGGGAAAATTATTGAGGCTGGTATTAAAACACAACTCACAAATTATTTTGAAGATAACCACCTTCTCGCCGAGTGTCAATATTGTTTCCGATCTGGTAAATCGACTTCAAAGGCAGTCTCGGATTTGGTAAACTATGTGAATAATTGCTTAGATACGGGTAGTTATGCGGGAGTTTTGCTCTGCGACCTATCAAAAGCGTTCGTTTGCGTACCCCACGATTTACTTCTCAAAAAATTACATCATTACGGATTAAGTTTTAAAACGGTGGCATTTTTTAAATCGTACTTTTCTAACAGACGCCAGTACGTTGAATCAGCCAATGATAAGTCAGACATCGTTAATATTTCACGTGAAGTATTGGAGGGTTCAGTGCTGGGTCCTTTATTTTTCATAATTTTCATCAATGACCTTCACAATTATATATCCGGATGCAAGTTGGTATTGTTTGCTGATGACACCACAGCACTCAACTCCGGCAATACTATTGAATCTCTACTAAATGACCTCGATTGCACATACGAATGTCTAAAAGATTGGTTTAATTATAACAAATTATCGCTTAATGATAGTAAAACCGAAAGATTAATTATCTCAACGAGAAAAAAAGGCACCATAAATAATAATAACAACCCCCTTAAACTCCTAGGATTAATTCTAGATGCTGATTTGACCTGGTCATTTCACGCGGAATATTTAGTCAGCAAACTATCTCCCACAGTATTTCTGTTTAGACAACTGTACAAAATAGTACCACAGGAGGTTCTTATTTCTACCTACCACGGTCTTTTCCATTCAATCATGACTTATGGGATAATCGTATGGGGAAACTCACCTAGCTCCAAGAGAATTTTTGCAATTCAGAGAGCTATTGTAAGGGTTATTGCGGGTGCAGGCTACTGTGACGACACATCGCAAATATTTAAAACTCTAAAAATCTTAACCTTGCCAGGAGCTTACATTTTAAACTGTCTGCTGCATATAAAAGAAAATATTCACGAATATTCCTCCAGGGAACTAATTCACAATTATCAAACTCGGACTAATACTGACATTGCCATTTGACATTGATCAATTCTTAAGTTATAAATTCTTGTAATTTTCGTCCCAGTTTATTGTATTTTAATTTAAATGCATGTACCTACTGTACTAAAATTTATATGTGTACCATTTTTATATTTTTTATCTTGTATTCTTGACCTGTGTAAACATGTATGTATTTAACACGTTAGACAAATAAAAATAAATAAAAAATGTATTTTTAGTAGTACAGTAGTAGTAGTTATTTTTCATTTATTAGATTACAGACAATGTTTAGCTGGAGCAGGTCAAGCCTACTTGATTTGACCTTTTACATGTATTTCAAATAGTAGAGGTCAAGTCAAGCTAAATTCAAGCTGGCTTGACCTGCTCGACCTAAAAGTAGTCACTGTTTTATGCAAAGGCTCAAATACATATAATTTTAAACTTGTCCTATTTTTTTTCGAGATTTTTGCTTACATCAAAAAATCAAAATTAAATGTACTTAATCCCAAAAAGTAGATACTTGTTACATTACAAAAATTATGTTTTTGTCTTAATTTTTCATCAATCATCAATTAAACTTTTTTTTTTCATAATATACTTTAAAAATTTAAAAATATTTATAAATTGCAGGTGAGTTAAGTAATCATTATCCACCCTACCCACACCTTTCCTCCACTATTAACTAAAAATTTAGTATAAATACTCAGGCGGTTGATTTCGAAATCATTTTAAAGTTATTGCCAGAATATTTAAAGTTGTGTTTCAAAACCAAATTATTCCTATAATACCATGAGCTCGTTAAATAAAAGTTGTTTAAATTCTTCAAAAAATGTAAGTATTACCTAATAATTACAGTATTACAAAATAATGATAATGTCATATACAGTGTGTTAGGCTTAAGACGAGATTTAAAAGACCTTCACACCTCTGTAGATTTATAAAATTTTATTTATTTAAACCAATTTGCCTTCAAAATTTTAGTATTGGGTTGTTCAAAAACTCATCTTTTTTGAAAAAAAAAATCATTAAGAAAAGTTATTCAGAATAGTCCAAAAATCTTAAGTACCTACAACTTTTTACAAAAATTTTGTTACGAAAATGAACCATAATTGGTACTTTTGGACGTTTCTGAACTACTTTTGTTAAGAGGGTGGACGGTAAATTGTAAATTAAGCAGTTTTTGAAATTCTGTGATAGTTGCGATTTTGGTTATTTTTTAACCGTTTTTTTTTATTTTATCTTTTTTTAGTATACTAAAAGGTCTTATGGCTATGATTTTTTAAAATTTTTGCCTGAGGAATAAACTCAACAATTTTTAGAAAGCAGCAAACAGACTGCTAATTTTTTGAGGTGATAGAGGAAGTGAAACCAAGCATTTTTTAATATAAAGTATCATCCGGAAATGTATGCTTTCTTAAAAAGTACTACTTTTTCTAAAAAATTAACTATTTTTCATCATATATTTTTTCTTTGCGTTTTTAGTATTTTTAAGAATACTGGAATGAACCTTGATAAGTAGATCAAAACTAGATTTTATAATTTTAAGCTAAAGCTATAAATTTAAAAAATAGCATCAAAGTAGGCTTAAAATTTCTAAATACAGGGTGTAAAATAATATGTGGGACAAAATTTTCTAGGTGTCCCAGATCACCCGTACCTTTGGTTTCTATCATTAAAAATAATCAACTTTTTTAGGTTAGGGTAAATCTACCAGTCATTGGACATATGTGTGTTATTGGACACTTAAAATTGTATAGCTTAAAATAAGAAATAGGAAATATGTTAGTGAGTTTCTTGTCCCTAAGTTGGTAGCGTGACATTTAAGCTGTCAACGTTCAAAATTGGGACTTCTGTAAACTTTTACATTTTGGCGTGATATAAGACATAATGTCCAATAACTAGTTTCAACAGCATTTATTCATTTATACATCAAATAAATTATATATTTAATCTGTTTCGTTTTATCTGACTTTGGTTAATTTCTTTACACAGCAACCAGTTATTGGGAATTTCGACTTGGAATACGCCCTCTGGGAGTTATTTGCGGAAGCTAGAAAAGGTCTACCTTGACATAACCTGTTTTGGTAAAATTTATTTCCGTGCAGTTATAAATCAGTTTCCTTGGGTTTATTATTACTATATTAAAATAATAATATTTTTTACAGGCTGTAATTTATTACTTACCCCAAAACAATGTACTTAAGGGGTTAGGCCACTCTGGGATTTTAGAAATATTGAAATTTTAAAACAGTCACGGATCAACTTAAAATCGGTTAGAAAAGAAGTACAAAAGCAGGATATTAATGTGGAAGGCCAATTGTATGGTACAGGCATCGCAGATTGATGGTAGGTACATAAAAAAGACTTTGAAAGCGTTTTTTTCGAAACAACATTTCTCAAATCGGCCGGACTCCTAACTCATACAATTCTTTACCTATTGATTTCAAAATTTAGCTGTATATTCAAGATTACATTCTCTATAGAAGTACGTAGGATTTTTTATTATATTGAATAGATTTTTTGTTATAGGTAATTTTATAGCGATTTTTCATGGCATTTTTTTCTTTTTTACTTCAGAAGGGCGCCGTTTTTGCAAAAATCAATATATTAAAAAAAATCCTACGTACTTCTATAGAGAATGTAATTTTGAATAAACAGTTAAATTTTCAAGTCAATAAGTCAATAATTGTATGAGTTAGGAGTCCGGCCAATTTGGGAAATATGGTTTCGAAAATAATGATTTCAAAGTTTTTTTTATGTACCTACCATCAATTTCCGATGCCTCTACCATACAATTGGCCTTCCACATTAATATCCTGCTCCTGTGCTTCTTTTCTAACCGATTTTAAATTGATCCGTGCCTGTTTTAAAATTTCTTTTTTTTTTAATCCTAGAGTGGCCTAACCCCTTAAGCAATTATGCAAGTAAGAAATAACACACACTGGTCAATAAAAGATAAACACAATTTTTAAACACAAAAAACTTGATCCAAACAGAGACGCAGTTACTAAAACCAATAAAAATTAAATCGGCACAAAAATCTTTTATTACTTTTTCCTCCATGTTTTTTTCAAATTTACGTCAAAATAGCGCCATCTATCCGTAGTCTAAATTCCCAATTGGACATGTGTCCAATAACCAAATGAAGTTGTGTCCAATAACTAAAACTATATTTTAGCTATCAACTCATTGAACACGTACCTTACTTAAAATGCCAAAGAAGGCTCTTTATGACGTCAATTGCATTGAGATTGCAATATATGATATAAAAAACAAAAATTTATCATTACGGGCAGCTGCAAAAAAATATGGTATACCAAAATCCACTCTTGATTTCAAATTAAAAAATCCAGGACATAAAGATTCTTGTGGACCTTCCCCCATCCCATACTAGCTTCGCACGAGGAATTAAAAGTGGTAGAGTAAGTTTTTAAACCATGTCATGTAGATAATTTCTAAATATAAATAATATTTAAAGGTGGATAGAGGAACCAGCTATAAGGGGATTTCCTAGAAAGAAGGGCGATATTTTAAAAAGGGTCCATAGATTTCTAAATGAAAATCCGCGTCCGAATCCTTTTAAAAATAATCGACCTGCGAAAGTTGGTTCAAGGCACCAATGTTTAATACTTTTAAAGCGTAAAGTATTTATATTTGCATTTACAGGCATTTCTAAGAAGAAATCCAACAATTGTACAATGAACTAGTGAACCAGTAAGTACAGCAAGTGCTTGTGTATCTGAAGCAAATATTCGAAAATGGTTTCAAGAAATTAAAATTTATTTAGAATCTAACAATGGGGATGATACAGGTTTGCAAATTTGCCCTAGCACTGGTAAAGTTTTTGCAAAAAAAGGCATGAAGAATGTGTACAATATCGATAAAGGGTCACAGAAGGAAAACATTACAGTAATGTTTTCCTTCTCTGCATCTGGATTATCGTGGATGACTGCTGATACTTTTTATGATTATATTAAAAATATATTTTATCCACATTTAGTGAAAAATAACATAGCATTCCCTGTAATTTTATTTCTTGATGGACACAAATCCCATTATTATGCTGCCTTTGTAATAACTTAAAAATAGAGATAATTGCATTATATCCAAATGCCATTAGAATTCTGCAACCATGCGATGTAGCGGTATTTCGACCCATAAAAATTGGTTGGAAGAAAGGTGTTAGGGAATACTACAATCAAAATCCTGGAGAAGTTCTTAATAAGATATCATTTGCTCCATTATTAGAAAAGGTTGTTACAGAAGTGATCAAACCAGAAACATTAATAAATGGATTTAAGGCCGGCGGATTGTTTCCTTTCGATCCGGCTTCCATAGATTTCTCAAAATGCTTAGGAAATTATGACGAATCTGCAGAGGTAAGTAACTTAATCTATTATGTAAATTTACAAAACATAATTCCACTTGCAGAAAACAATAAATGCTTCTGTCAAACAAATGGATTATAATACTTTTCAAGATTTAGTTGGAGAGAATCTAATAAAAAAGTTTAAATCTGTAGATGGTACTCTAAAAGAAGAATTTAATGAAGAATTTTTAAAACTCTTCAATCTATGGAAGTACTTTCAAATGGAGGATGAAGTCGATGTAGAAAACAATAAAAATTTTAATCCCATTATTATAAATAATGAATTAGATGAAATGAATTTGGAAAACAAGGAAAATTTTAATCTTAATTCCACAATTATTAATAATGAATTAGATGAGGTCAATTTGGAAAACTTGGAAAATTTTAATTCTACAATTATTAATAATGAATTAGGTACCACATCTAATAACAGTCATAGTGACATAATTCCTAGATCTAATATGAAGTGTATTAGTGTAATTGAAAATGTTTTAATTGCAACTTCAAAAAATAGTACTTCTGCAGTAGCCACAGCTTAAAATAAAAGTCTTAGTGGATTATCTCCCAATTCCAGATAAACATTCCAGAAAAAACAAACGTATAACAGAGCGTGTTCCTTTTGCGATTACTACGCAAGCCTACCAAGAAAATGGTGAAAAAACACGCTTACAAAAGTTAGAGGAAGAAAATAAAAAATTGGAAAGAAAACGGAAGAGAGAGGAGGTCTATGCCAGTAAATATAATAAAAAATTGAAACAAGTAACGAACAAAAACATTTGTTTTGTATACAAGAAAAAATCATTGGCAAAGAGTAATATATTAAAATTTGATTCTTGTAAAAATTACTTTCTTCGTAATTGCATACCGCGTAGTCATAAACAACATATTCCCGACATTTCTGATGTCATGGATGTTACAAAGAAGAAATTGAAGATGATGCACATGAAAAGGAAGATGAAGATTATGATGATCAAGAGGAATATAAATATAAAGAAAGAAACAGTAAATCCAAAATAGATGAAAATGAAAAGAAAGAAATAGAAGAGTTATAACTATACAAAGACTACAAAAAACTGTCTATAACTTGCTTCAATAAAAAGGATTTTAGTAAAAATGCAATTATTTTACACATGCCCAATAACTAAATATTATGTGTCCTATAACTAAGTAAATTGTCCAATAACCAGTTTTTTTTAATACGTTCTAATTTTTTATATATTTTCTGCCGCAAATCAATAGTAAGGCAAATGAAAAGAAGAATTTATTAAATAAGAAAGTAAAACTTTCAATCTGAAACAATTTTCATAATTGTAGGTTCAAAAGAATAGTTTTAATACATAAGTATTAATGTGCACAGCGTTATTTGTGAAAGCCAATTTACATTGATACAATATTGAATATTATCACGACATTCAATGTTAATACAATGTTTAATCTTGAACTTTTTCCCTATAAAGAATTTTACCTGACATTTTTTCCACGAGGCCGCATACCACCTAGAGGTAATTAGAAAGCTCAATTCGCTTACAAATTTTAAGTTTCCCTTCGTTTTTTAGGCCTTTTGTGGTTTAGCTTAAGTAAATTTTAATGGTAATATTTTTTTTACCGACATCTTGGAATTGCTAAGTTGAGTTTTTTGATCTGCTTGAGTTGGAGGTGCGTAATTCTGTTGGACCCGTCATTCGGATATTTTATGGGCTTGGTGCTTGGTGCTTGGTGGCGATATTTTTCAAGTTTCGTCCACAATATCTTGGATCTCCCAGCAGGATTTTTTTTGCAAATTCATTTAGAGCAAATTCATGGAGCGATCAATTTGGATTAAGGTCGGTGCGTAAATTTAAACTTGTATGTGCTGGTTACTTGAAAAATTCAAGATTTTGTGCAGTTATTAATCTGCTACTGTTTAATATCAATATTCAATATTCTAGTCTGGAATTTGGTAGTCTGTTACTGAATAATTTCAATATTGCTTTAATAATTTCCTCAAAATAGTAATTTATCAATAAACATTAACTTCAATATTAGTTTTCATGTTGAAATATTTTTTTTGCTTCATAAGCTCATAGTGGCTTCTCAATTCGAGAAATTGTTCATTTATAGTTTGTTAAAATTAACTTTATTCAATAAAGCTGTTAATTCCTATTTTAATTTCCAAATCCTTCAGATTAGTGCAAAATTGTTTAAGAACTTTGATAAAAATTAAATTTGAAATAATTCATCATTTTAATAAATTAAAACTAATAATTGTTCATATTGGTCATTTTATTTTGATAATTTCTCAGTTCACAACTGAACTGGTATTTATATATTTGGTTTATTACTTTCTTGTATTTACTTGTGAACGAAAAGGTAGATCTACATTTTTGGGGTTTAACATATGTACTTTTATTTGCTTAATAATTTCACCAATTTCGATTGAATTGGATTATTATTACCATAGAGTAATTATCGATTTTTTGTATTTTTACCGAGTTAAATTGGTCAATGTTTATTCATATAATTTTATTAAACTACATTCAGGTACTCCAAGATTAAACTTTATTGGTACCTGGCTTATAACATTCTTGTCGTAATACATAATTTTTTTATCAGAAATCTGAATAAAGTTAAAACATTTTTTGTTTGACTTCGAGCCTATAAGGGTTCGTGTTTTCCCCGAGAACAGGTGACTCATAGGGGTTATTTTAAAACGCGTGGCGCCCTTTACAGCTTCGAACCCCGGCAACCACGACTAGCCTGCCGGCATCTATGAGTTCATTTATTTTTGGCTCTTCTAAGATAAAAGTCAAATAAAATTATTTTTTAGGAACGCGTTACAATTCCATGACACAATATTATCAATATTCGCTCAATATTAGTTATAATTCATCTCTTGAACCAGAGGTTTTTGAAAAACATCTTCAATATTGTAATGTTCTTTTTAAAACAATATTAATACAATATCTGTCTAAACTCGAATTTCTATCTACTATACGAGATGAATCTGTAACATGGAATAAATTCAAAAAGTCAGAGCCGGTTCGATTTTCAAAAAACAGCTTGACACTTCAAATTATGTTAGTAATTGCGGACATTTTGCGTGATAACATCTATGTGACGTCATCGTACAATGGCCACATCAAGTTATCACATTTTTTTCTTAAATTTAAGTACTCACCGATTTGGTTCAACATGCAAAATCCAGAAAGGGCATGGAATTCCGAAATTGCGAATATTTATGATTGAATCACCCAACAAGATGTGTACGACAGGACAAGGATAGACTCTTATTTTTGCATTTGAATGGCAAGGATAGAATGATGAAAGTCGTATACGATATCGTGTCGAGTTTCCTTGAGCATATGCCCCCTGATCGATGTAACCACAAACATCTACGATTCCTTCTCTCATATATTCTGGGGTGGTTGGTACATTTTGATATACCTTATCGTAAAGATAACCCCATATAATGCTCTGGACCTCTTATGCTCTTATCGAATGGTTATTGTTGTCTCGATTCAAAACTTCTCGAGCAAATCAAATGATCCATCTTTCTTGTAGAGGCCCAACGTCTAGCATCCCATATCATTTTTTAGAAAATGTTGATATTTTTGTTAAGTGTACCTTCAATAAAATGTGAACTAATTAATTATCTTTACATAATACCAGCCCAAATATTGACAGTACATGACTACGGGTAATCAACTTCCTTTAAACAATGGGGGTTTTTGACAGAAAAAAGTTGTTATTAGTACGATTTCTTTCAACTACCCATTAATAAAAGATTACTCTATTTTGAAAATCATCTCCTTTAAATCCCAGAAGCAGCAAAACAACGTACGGATTATGGATGAAATTTGTGTGGCTTCAATATTCTCAATACATCAGTCCAACTTATTACCGTATACTCGCGTGAGGATTTAGATTAATTGCAGCCAGTATAGCAATTTTATTGTTTTTATTGGTAACAGTTTTCTTACGATTCCGTTTCTCTTAGTAACAATTAGACAAGGCGTATCAAAAAGGGACCAAGCGACATTTTTAGAAAAATGGGATTGTGGCTACAGAGTTCTTCTGTCGTTTAGTTCCATAATCACATTTTTCCAAAAATTTCTCTTGGTTCC
The DNA here is from genome assembly GCA_963971135.1 of Stenus bimaculatus. Classification (NCBI taxonomy): domain Eukaryota; kingdom Metazoa; phylum Arthropoda; class Insecta; order Coleoptera; family Staphylinidae; genus Stenus; species Stenus bimaculatus. The sequence continues at coordinate 26,516,948 of OZ020183.1, read as the reverse complement.
TTTTTAATAAGAATGGTCCATTTGAAACTCGATGTTTGACTCAATAGATCCTAGATCACAAAAAAATTTACAATGAATACAGTAAATTACATTAATAACTTAATATTTATTTTAAAATTTAAAATCTGTAAAAAAAATATTTCAAACAATATTTTATTAGACGAAGGAAATAAAGTAGTCTTAATTTCAAACCAAACAAAACCACATGGTTTCCTGTTTCCTTCGTCCTAATCATGAAGAACCAAACTTCTAGGAGTTTCGTGAATGTCAATATTTTATTTTTTTGCTAGATTCAGATTATATTAAAAAATATGTTTTTTCGTTTAAAAAAATGAAGTTAAAAATAAGTAGGCCCATTCCGTGCCCCCTTTCAAACGAAACAATTTTTACTCGAAAAATTTCCAGTCTCTAGGATAGAGCACTCTGTTTACTGTTTATATAAGTTTAGTAGGGGTAAGTACACCCCAAAATTGACGTAGTGCATATTTGAAAATTATCCTGTACGTTATACAGGGCGTCGTTATTTGAAGTTCAACATATCCAAATTTATTACAGAATTTTTTTTTAATACCAACATTTGTTTGAATTTTAAATGTTAAAACGTGATTTGGTTTTGATAAATAATTATTTTTTTATTTTTTTACAAAATTCGACCGACAACGGTTAACTGGAGATGGTAGGCCTAAAAATATGTTGTTAATAGAATCTATGGTGTTGCATTTTCCAGCATTCTGAACTAAAAATTTTCTATTTTTTGGTCTCTTTAAAGTTACACCATTTTTAAAATTGCAAAATATTTATGATTTTTGTAGAACCTGTATAATTTTCTCCATTTCAATCACAAAGTATATTATTTATTTTTTTGATTTATGAAACCATCTCGAATTTTTAATTTCTATTTCTATAAAAAATGTTGATTTTGATCTAAGCTCTTTTAAACAAACTTCAGAGAGTTATACTTTGGATTTTTTCTATGTCCAAATGGATTTTTACACCAAAAAGCCTGTTCTAAACTAATAAGAGCATTTTTAAATTTCCTCAATAAAATTAATGTATGTAATGGAGTTGGTCCTACTAAAATTGCTCTAACTTTAAGGAGGTGAAAAAATATTAGTTTAAATGTTTTTGTTCAGAACCACATTTATTACTATAAAATTTTGTTGGAAAAAAAGTATAATTTAACTCATAAATTTTCAGAAAACAACATACATGGATATATTAAAACAGTTATTCCTTGAATGGACTTAAACCTGCTTTTATAATCTTTCTCTTCTTAATTTAGAATATCGAAACCAGTTCAATATAATAGTTTCAAAACCTTCATAATTTGTTGGAAAATCCTGTCGTACACATTCTGCAAAACAAATATATGTTTAATAAAAGTTATTTATATAATTGCATTTATGTCCAAACCTTTTATAATTTCCGATAATTTTAAATCTTTTAATTTAAAATTGGACTTTTGGCCAGTCCATAAAAATTTTTCACGAAATTCATTGGTGAACGATCTTTGTAATATTCTTGGAAGCAGGTTAGTTACATCGGTACCTCCAGCACTTGATAAAAATAATATCTAAAATAAAAAAATACCCAAGTTCAAAATCTTAAAATATTTACTACTATTAGAATTAAAATTTTATTCTATTCTATTTAGTTTAACTGAAATAATAACATTCTCTTTAATTTTATAATATATGCTACTATACTAAAAATATACCAATTCATTTTTGAAGTCTTCTTAACTTAAAACGTCTTCTCCAAGAAGACTTTTAATTCTTCTATTGTACTTAGAGGAAACTTGGTAAATATAACATTTATTACATCTCCAGTTTTATTAATCTTTTGATTTTTTTAATTTTTATGTTAGGAATAAAATAATTTACTTTGTAGTTGATTTAAACAAGTAAAAATAGTTTAGTTTTCTTTATGATAAAATTTTGTTTCTCACGAGTGTTTTGTTTATGTCTGGGGTATTAAGTAATGCACCCTTGTTATTCTTTGGATAAAGTGTGGACAAATTTAATGCCTACCAACGGATGGAGGGTAAAACTGCTAAGTCAGGTCAACTAAGCAAGACATAAACTAAACACTTAAGTTTTTTTTACTACATTTGAATTAAATAATATTTTATTATTAATTTAAATTTTATATTTTTAATGTCATAATTAGTGTTTGGCAAATATTTGTATTATTGTAAATTTTCAGATTTTACTTGTTTGATCATAGTTTGAGAAAAAGCAAATTATTTTATTCCACGTTAGAGATTAAGCGTAGTCTACCAAATTCACCCCGAGCTTAGGGACTTTATTATAAGAACCAATAAGAGGTCTTTACTTAAGTAAGTTATGACGTATAAGGGACGCCAAGCAAAGTCTATAAATTGTAAAGAAACCTTAAAATCATTGAATTCCATAATGTTCTGATCTAGAGTAATGTTTTTTCTTAACTCTGATCAGTCAAGTTCATTTTAGTTTGTTCGTGACGCGTTTTTTTTTTCACTTTATTGTCATTAGAAGTTTATTTGATTTTATTCAAAAAGATAGTAATTTTTAATTTTTGTTTTGTTCGTTTATCGTGTGATTTGCGGAATATTTTTAAGGTTTCTATTGGTTCTTAAATAAGTTGTATTTTATTTGAAATTTATGTTGAAAATATATTTAACTTTTAAATTGTCAAGATTATTTTTTTTTCATTAGTTTTTTTTATAATTACTTTTTAGTGAATTTCTTTATTTGTAATTTTTTATTATTATTTAGTTTTATCTTAATATTACCATTTTTTTCAATATATTTAATATTAATTAAATATTGGTTTTTAATAATCTTTAATAAGTTCCCAATAAAACCTTAAATACTTTAGCAAAGAAATTTAAATAAAAGTGAACTTGGCCCGATCAGGATTTTGATTCTGTATTTTTGAACCACCTTAGAAGAATATAATAACTCAGCTATTTGTTTAACATCAAGTTGGTCACTATTTAAATAAATGTAAACGTCGGCTTAACCCTATAAAAAAAGAACCCATTAATTATTCATTTAATTAACGTGCTTTCGGTCATCTTTATTTTTAATAAATATTATTTTAAATAACACCAATAAAATAATAAAGACCAACAAGAGTTTAAAGCTGAGGGTCGACGTAAGATTTACAACTTGTTGTAAAAACACCATTTCACAACAACTCTTCACCACTTTCAGAACTTCACATAATGTAGAGAGAGATATCACCATTTCATCATGGTGAAGTTTTCTTCTTCTTTTCGTTTTACCTGCAGCTACTCATTTCCAGATTTGGAAGTTATGGAGCAATGATTAATGATTTATTTTTTCCTAGTACCTTTATAATTGCCTGATAATATAAATAAAGGAGCATAAGTGTAAAATAATTTTAATGAAATTTAATTTAAAAATCTATGTATTTCTTTATAAAAATTACTAAACGTTCCAATTATCGACACTTGCTGTAGATCCAAATATATTTCAGCTGGTTGTAATTCTTGAATATATTTTGCTGTGCATATTTTGCCTAAAAACGCCAATGTTTATTTTTTTCTCTCCACAATCCATCTACATGAAACGCAGAAACTATCAGAAGTTTCGATGAAAGTGACAACTGCATAAATTTCCTAAAATAATGTTTAATTTAATTTATTCCAAATCAAATAAGTAAAAAGACACCGATACTGAAGACTTGTTTTCAGTACGTAAGAGAAAATAAGATACAAACGTTTCTTAATTTTAAAATCAAATTTTTAGTAGCTCTTATTTTTTATTTTTATATTGCAAATAAATATACATTTTTGAATCCCACGGGTGGCAATATAAATTTAATTTATGAAAAACCTATTAAAAGGGAATATTATTGGAACCAAAATATGTATCATAACATATATTATCTTCCCTGCTCCATAAAACCCAGTCCATCTGTACTTTCTTTGACTACGTTTATCTCGAGCAACTCAACCCAGCTTGAATTCGGCTTGGCTTGACCTCTACCATTTGAAATACTTGTAAAAGGTCAAATAAAGCCCCAAAACAAGCTGGCTTGACCTGCTAAACATAGTCTTTAATACATTAATTATTTCATTACTAATTTTATTATTTATTTTAAAATATACATATCAAAATTGTTTCAACAAAAAAAATAAAGGTTGAAAATCTTTATTTTAATAAACATTAGTTTTTTTTTAATTTAAACAGCTACTGCAAAGTTTAAAAAAAATGATGACTTAACATTAAAAGTTAAAGGGGAATCCCAGAAAAAATATTAGGAATTTTTTTTTATGCTTTTAGCTTGCTTTTCTAGCTCTAATATTAATAACAATTATTAATTACCTTATTTTGGGCAATGCTTCCGGCCGCAGATTCAGGTGTCGTTCCATCAAGTAACTGCATGCTAAACGTAACTAGAACGTACCTACCGCACCCCTATTTTGCTTGGCAAAATTTAAAAAATATACTAGTGTTCAATGTGATTTCAATGTTTCATTGCAACGTTGTATTAATGTTGCAATGAAACGTTTAAAATACGTTACGTAACATTACATGTTTACTGAATAACATTTTTTTAATGTTTCATTGCAACGTTGTATTATTGTTGCATTGAAACGTTTAAAATACATAATGAAACATTATATGTTTACTGGGATATAGTTATATTATACTTTTTAACTAATTGTGATATTTGTTGTTACCAAATATCACAATATTCTAGCTTAGTGTCTGATGAAGTTATGGACTTGGCGAAACATGTTACACTAGTTTAAAGAATTTTTGTAAATAATAAAGTTGGATAATTGAATTATTTTATTTAATTTCACAACATTAATTAACCATCCAAATCTTCGCAAGATTTTATTTTATTTAAATATAAATATTTTTTTATTGAATTAATTTTATTACTTGGGCTACCTTCCGATAGACGGCGGTGGCGTACAAATAAAAGCTGCGAAGAGCTAGAAAATAGTAGAAAAGGATGGATTTATAAACATTTGTCTGTTTGAATAGATTTAACGAGCTGAACCGGTTCAAGGTTTGGCAGTTCGGGCTTTAGTTTGGCGCCACTGTGGTAGTGAGCAGAAATATTTCTCCGTCATTTTGTGCGACCACCTTTTATAAATAAACTGCTAGGATTGGTAATAGCGAACCAAAATATTTTATGCAAGATGGAAATACCGCCTGACATACAAGAGTGTGTAGAAATCAAAACTATGCCCGTTAAATACCATGTACCGGTGTCTAATAGCTCAGATATTTATACTAAATCTTCACCGGGCCCCTCAAAACTCAAAAAGACAATCAAATATCGAAACATACTCCCGAAGCGTGATAATGAAATCATGCTTGGGGACTTGCACATAGATTTGCGTCCTAGAAAATGGGAACGGAAACAAGTGCAAAATAAAACTATGGAGGGTGACTTTCAGGACACTATTTGGGCATCAGGAGCTTGCGATGGTAAGAATTTTATCAATCACGCACTGCACTAGGCACTAAAAACAAGTTACGCAGTTTACATTCGACATTAGCTTGCATCATATTCCTTTGTTATCACGCTTAGGGTGTCCAAATCCATACATATTTTCCAGAAAATTTTAGCGGTTTGTTTTACTTGATCATCAACAGCGGCCATTATTATTCTTATCCATCATGGTCGCCACTCAAATTTATTATATTATTTAAGGCGATAGTCGGCAAATTTGAGCGCTTGATTTTGAAATTCTCTTGATATTTGCGATTTTGGTCATAACTTTTTTTCCAGTGGAGCTTTTTTAAAATTTCTTTTTTTGGTATAAAGAAGAGTCTTCTGGCTACTAACTTCTTCTTTTTTTGTTTTAGTAAGTCAAACCAAATAATCATACGGCAGCAGTAAAACGGGCTTTTTACAAAAAAATGTTCGCTAAGCGACTCTTTGAAACATTCTAAAAAACTAATTGAAATAATATTATTTTTCCAACGCTAGACATAAGTTAAGAAATAAACAAGAACTTTGATGTTGCGTTTTTTTGTTTTAAATATATTTTTAAACTATTTACAGCATCCCAAAAATTAAGTAAAATTTTAAGAAATTTTTGGGATGCTGTAAAAAAATTAAAAATATATTTAAAACAAAAGACGCAGCATCAAAGTCTTCGTTTATATCTTAACTTATTTCTATTATTTTAATTAGTTTTTTAGAATGTTTCAAAGAGCCGCTAAGCGAATATTTTTGTAAAGATGTATGATTATTTTGTTTGACTTACCAAAACAAAAAAAGAAGAAATTGGTAGCCACAAGACTCTTCTGTGTACCAAAAAAAGAAATTTTAAAAAAGCTTTAATGGAAAAAAAATAGGACCAAAACCACAAATATCAAGCGCTCAAATTTGCCGACTATCCTCTTAATATAAAGGTTAATACTCCATCAAATCTCTTATTATAATGGTTTATAAAAAATTAAAGAAAATAATAAAAATCTATGTATAAATTCTATAAATTATTTAAAAATAAAAACGAAACTAGCGCCGTCTGTTGACCAAATGTCAAATCACCTTTTATAAAATTTAAATCGAACTACCGCGCTTTTCTTAAAGTTTTATATGTAATATCACAAGTGGTCAAATTTAAGTCGAATATTTTTCATTTGTCATTACCACTAATGTCATTTGGAGTTAAGTTTATAACCCCAAATGACATGAGTGGTAATGTATGAAAAATATTCGACTTATAATTTGAACAAGAATGCATATTTAAGGGACTATTCAACTCACAAGTGATTATTTTTTGTAACAAGTAAAACGTCAAAAATATCAGCGATTATTTCATGACGTTTATGTCAAACTTCAATAAGTTTAAAGTTGGCTGTCAAATTTTGTATAAGAAAGTGAAAAAAGTTCGTTAAATAGTCCCTTAAATATGTACTCTTGTTCAAATTATAAGTCGAATATTTTTCATGCATTACCATTCATGTCATTTGGGGTTAAAAATTCCCCGACTGCTTCGCAGTCGGGGAATTAAAACTTAACCCCAAATGACATTCATGATAATGACAGTGAAAAATATTCGACTTAAATTTGACCACTCGAGATATTACATAATGACTATTTAACGAACATTTTCACTTTTTTGTGCAAAATTTGACAGCCAACTTCAAACTTATTAAAATTTGACAATAACGTCATGAAATAATCACTGATATTTTTGACGTTTTACTTGTCACAAAAAATAATCACTTGTGAGTTGAATAGTCATTTTTATTTTCAACAAATAATTATTGTATTCATGTTGTATTTAATTGTGGTTAGAGAGTTATTATGGATCCTGACACTCGTATTTCCAACGAAAGTTTCTGTAACTTTCAACTCTACTTTTCCGCACTATTTTTTCTTCAACTCGCACTTTTTATTATTTTAATAAGTACTTTTGATTCCCAACTCTAAATTTTACCCATTAAATCAAATTACCAATTAATTTATGATAAAATTTAACGTTTTATTATAGATGAAGGATCAAATCCAGAACCTGATCCGGATTATATTGAATATATGACTGGAAAGAAAAATCCCACCGATTCTATACCTGGCATAGATTTAACCGACACTAAACAATTAGCGGAATTTGCAAGACCGGGATTAAAAAGTCCACGGCTTCGTAGACCCAATCAAGATTCAAACAGAACAGTTGGTAAGAAATTATAAATTAATTACAAATCAAGGGTTACGCTGAAAACTTTTTATTGAAATTGCCCGCCATATTATCTTTTTAAGCTTATCAGTTCTAATTTATTACGATTTTAGCATTCGCTTCATTCTTCATAAATGCAACATTCTGTGGATTTCAATACAGGGTGTTCCAGAAAGTAACATATCTCTAAAATTAAAAAAAGATATCGACATGCGGTTTTCAGCAGATTACAGGGTATCCTAATTTGAGTGGCATTGCATGGGAACCTTTGTTATTAATAAATTTATATTTAAATGGGATCTAAATTAATCAAAAATTCCGAGCCATTCCGAAGATAAACTCTGATGGGTCTGTTGGGGTTGGTTGAAAACAGAGACATTAACAATGAGTTTAACTTCTTTTTTCGATTGGACAATTTGACGACTTACAAAAAACTAATTTAATAATTAATTACAACTTAAAACTAATGCTGATTGTGCTTTGTGCAACAATGCTCAATCAGCTGGACTCGCACTTATACTTGTTATTAATAATTGCTAAATACGCATAACCTACTTAATTAAATAATATAAATTTTTAGTAGGTGTGTTATTACTTATTACACTACTAAACGAAGAATTGCAATATTTTAAAAAGACGATTATTTCATTTACTAGAAAAGTTACAAAAAATTAATAAAACAACTTATGCCTTAATACGGATGTATGTTTATTTCTTATTGCATGGTTTTTACAATATGGAAAACGTTTCGATTGACTTCGCAATCATCATCAGTTCCTACGAATTAGGTTTACATGAAAACTTTATAACAATTAGACATAACAAGACAATTTTACAAAATGTAGGTTATAGTTACCTCTGTAACAAGGCGCAAACAAGAAACATGTCAAAACAATCGTAGAGTTGGGTGTAGTTATGGATACAAAATAATTGAAGCATTAACTTCTATTTGAGCACAGCTAAAATGTTTAAAACAGAAAAGTTTTTTCAAAAAAATGTGGTTGAGGTTATATATACAATTTTTAATACCTTTACTTTCTTAAAAATATGTGTTGAAGAGTGATGTTACTGTCTATCATTGATTGATATAACCAATGATTACAAAAAATTCTTGATGATGTTAGAATAAATTGATGATTTAAAAATTAAAATTATATTCTTTTACTATTATTATTCTAACATCATCAAGAATTTTTTGTAATCATTGGTTATATCAATCAATGATAGACAGTAACATCACTCTTCAACACATATTTTTAAGAAAGTAAAGGTATTAAAAATTGTATATATAACCTCAACCACATTTTTTTGAAAAAACTTTTCTGTTTTAAACATTTTAGCTGTGCTCAAATAGAAGTTAATGCTTCAATTATTTTGTATCCATAACTACACCCAACTCTACGATTGTTTTGACATGTTTCTTGTTTGCGCCTTGTTACAGAGGTAACTTTAACCTACATTTTGTAAAATTGTCTTGTTATGTCTAATTGTTATAAAGTTTTCATGTAAACCTAATTCGTAGGAACTGATGATGATTGCGAAGTCAATCGAAACGTTTTCCATATTGTAAAAACCATGCAATAAGAAATAAACATACATCCGTATTAAGGCATAAGTTGTTTTATTAATTGAAGTCAACGGAAGAAGTTCTCACCTATATTGGTTACAAAAAATGTTTTGGATAAAAGTTATTTGTTTCGTAAAGACTAATCTAAATATGTTTTTTACAAACATATAACAAACTCGGTTTTCATATTAACGACTGAAATATGAAATAACATATAAAATTATGAATTTTCCCATGTTTCCATTGAAATTTTCCTACAAAAATTTTAACATTATTAAGTATATCATGAATACATGTACATTTTGTAAACATATCTTCAACAATAAAAAAGTTATTAACAATTCTGTTATTCCAGAAAAAACAGGAAGCAACTCATAAAATCCACAACTTTTTAAGTTTCGATTTGAATTTTTTAACAAAAATTTTACGAATGATAAATTGGAGTATCATAAACAAATTTACAACATTTTGTATAAATATTTATAAAAATAAAAAAGTAATTAAAAATTTTGTAACTCAAGTTCCAAAAATATTAATGACTCAAATACGACATAATCTACAAAATCATTAATTTTCCCATGTTTCCATTGGAACTTTGTAACAAAAATTTTATCATTACTAATTAGTAGTAGCAAGAATAAATGCACAAAATTTTGTAAAAATATCTGCAACAATAAAAAAGTTATTAAGAATTTTTTAAATTCCAAAAATAATACCCATGTAATGCAACTCAAATGGGACACCCTGTATACTGAGTGTTCCATTGAAAAAAACGAAACTTTGGTCCACTATCTTGGAATGGGCACCCATTGTATTATTAAAATTTTCGAGTGATATTATTTCCTCGCAGCGTTGGGACACCCTGTATAAGGCAAACATCACAGAACATTAAAATTCACTTGTTTTGTAAATTGAAATAATTTAACTAATTTAATGTTTTTTGTAGCATGTTCACATAAAGGCTGCAATAAAAAGTTCCGAAACAATAAAGGGATGCGTAAGCATTTGCCCACACATGGTGCTCGGGTGAATGTTTGTGCTGAATGTGGTAAAGCGTTTGTGGATTCAAGTAAGCTCAAAAGGCATCACTTGGTTCATACTGGTGAGAAACCTTTCCAATGCACGTTTGAAGGCTGTGGTAAAAGATTTAGTTTAAACTTTAATTTAAGGTAACGTACAAAACATGCTTTAAGAAGATAGTCGGCGAAATGTTTGAAAAGCGTACTTTTCGCTGGTAAAAATTGATTTTTGTGCTTTTGTAATAAAAAATTTAACAAAAACGATGCCTAGTGCCATTCAAATTGAATTTAGTTTTTATATAGAAGTCTATTATAGGGGCCTACTTTTTGAACAATTATAAAAACGCATTTTTTTATCATTGTTCAAAAACTACGCCCCTATCATACACTCTACATGAAAAACAAAAATTCTATATGAAAACTAAACCAATTTGATTGGCACTAGGCATCGTTTTTGTTAAATTTTTGATTACAAATGCCCAAAAAACAATGTTTAAGCGAAAAGTACGCTTTTCAAACATTTCGCCGAGTATCTTCTTAAAATGGATTTTATAAATATTTATTCTAGGACCCATGAACGCATACATACTGGAGATCGGCCTTACGTGTGTCCTTATGATGGTTGCAATAAGACGTGCACACAATCAAATAATCTTAAGAGTCATGTATTAACACATGCAAAGTAAGTTAGTTAATTACGTATAAAAAAGTTACGATTAACAATTGAAAACTATACGATTTTGTTATTTTTAATTTTTTTGACCTTGAAATTGCAAATAAATAAAGATGTTTATAATTACAAATTTTTTAATTTCCTTACAACTAATGGTTTTATTTTAACATTTTTCATATAAAATTGTAAATATGCAAATTATATGTAGAGAGGGTGGCCAAACTAAGAGTTTCCACCCAGATTATTTTGAAAACCAATAATTTTTGAAAAAATCCTGAAACAGGTCAAGTTTTATTTGGTGGAGGACTAATTTATATGGTAAAGTAAGGAAGAACCCCTCACCCCGTTATTTAGGGAAACTACCCCTTCATAAATCTTAAATGGCAATAGGGGTCGGGTGATACATCATTTTAAAGCTCCTACTATTCTCTATACATATACAGCTGTCATATTTTTTTTTAAATTTGAATGAATATTTGAGAAGTTCCCATTTTCACGTTAGATAGATTCAACGCGTTTTTAACACATGACATGGGTTAAAAAGGGTTTTAAAGGTAAGCGCACACTTTGTATATCGCAGCGCATGCCATCGGAGCGCACTCCAAAATCCGTTTTCTTAGGTTTGTTACTGTTCGACAGTTGTTATCTTGTAACTGAGAGAGCACGCACGAGTACTATGATGGTATCTCTTTCTTCTGTCATAATTTCAAGGCCTGGACAACGCAATTCATTTTATATGGGCTATCGCACACTACTGACGGGCCGCATCGGTGCTTCCCTTACTACATTTACACACTCGCGCTCGCCATTCGCCTCGTCATTCGCCAAAAGATTTGACGAAACATTCGCGTCAGTCTGCTGACACGAATGACCGTTTACACAATCGCGAAGTGTTTTGACGAGTGTCTCGCGCGAATGTATGGGGAATATTTAGTTGTCTAACAATTGGTACTAATGGATGACCTTTTTTGAAATATCTTTTAATTGCGGGGCCAATCTTGATATCAATCCGCGTATAAAATTAAATCCACCTTAGCGCTCCTTCTAATTTCAACGCGAATGTGTAAGCGGTCCACACAAAATTCGCTTCGTCACTCGTAGTTCCTTTGACTCGTGCCGGAAAAACCGCTTCTAAGGCGAGCGCCACGAATAGCGAGGCGAATGATGAGCGCGCTTACACATTCGCCTCGTTACTCGCCTCGCCACTCGCGCGAATGTGAAATACTGCATTTACACATTCGCGCGAGTGGCGAGGCGAATGGCGAGGCGAGTAACGAGGCGAATGTATAAGCGGTGCGCTCGTCGTTCGCCTCGCGACTCGCCTCGCTATTCGTGGCGCTCGCCTTGGAAGCGGTTTTTTCGGCACGAGTCAAAGGAACTACGAGCGACGAGGCGAGCTTTGTGTGTACTGCTTATACTGCATTTACACACTCGCGCTCGCCATTCGCCTCGTCAATCGCCAAAAGATTCGAAGAAACATTCGCGTCAGTTTGCTGACACGAATGACCGCTTACACACTCGCGAAGTGTTTCGCCGAGTGTCTCGCGCGAATGAATGGGGAATATTCAGTGGTCTATCGATTGGTACTAATGGAAGACCTAGACCTAAACTAAACGATTAATAATTTTTTGAATTATCTATCATTTTCGGGGTCAATCTTGATTTTATTTCGCGTATAAATGTCAATCTGCCTTAGCGCTCCTTCTAAACTACGAGTAACGAGGCGAACTTTGTGTGTACCGCTTACACATTCGCGTTGATTTTAGAAGGAGCGCTGAGGCGGATTTTCTTTTATACGCGGATTAAAATCAAGATTGACCCCGCAAATGAGAGCTAATTCAAAAAATGATTAAACGTGGACGATCAGTTCGGTCTAGGTTTTCCATTGGTACCAATTGATAGAGAACTGAATATTCCCCATAGATTCGCGCGAGATACTCGGCGAAACACTTCGCGAGTGTGTAAGCGGTCATTCGTGTCAGAAAACTCACGCGAATGTTTCGTCGAATCTTTTGGCGATTGACGAGGCGAATGACGAGCGCGAGTGTGTAAATGCAGTATTAAAAGATCCCAGTAGGCGGATTTATTACGAGGCGCTGCGGCCCGACGGGTTGCGACCCAGTGTGCGATAGTTGCGCGGATTGTGCAAACAAGTAAAATGAATGATAAACGCCGATTTTATTGTCATAAAATGTAATGCACCCGACAACTCGCTAATGTGCGATAGTGGATGTTTTGCAGTTCGCTGCGATTCGACGCGCCCCGACATAGTGTGCGCTTACCTTAAAGCTTCATTTTGTTAAAAGTTATAATAAAAATAAATACAATAATACATTGAACCCCATATAAATAACAATTGATCGGTTTCAGGCTATTTTTCAAAAATTGTTTGTTTTCAAACTTAACTGAGTTGAAACTAAAAATATTTTGAAAAAAAGTCTGAAACCAGCCAATCCTTATTTGGTGGGAACCAAGGTTTGCTTGAAATTATTTTTAACAATTATAAAAATAAAATACTCAGGGTTTTGTAGTCTGTGTGAATAGTAAAATAAAAAGCTTTGGTTGGCTTAATCAGACTTTATTACTTTGTTCTAAAATTGACGTTTTGTGAGCATCCTTAGATTTGCGACTTGTAATAATTATTTGGGGTTTTTCAAAATTTAATCAATGTTTATTTAGTAAATTAATTTCGTTAAAGATTGTAAGTTAGTAGAAAGGTTCTCGCAAGTTCTTAATATTAAATCTGACCGGGAGATATTTATTTTCAGTAATTCAATATTTTTGGAAGTAATAAAGAACTCAAATACACTTAATTCTAAAATAGTGTTGCTTAAAGAGTAGTAATAAATTAGTAATATTTTGGAACATGTGGATAACATTTTGGGTGCATTAAAACATCCAGAGTAAAACTAATAAATTTTAAACCTTGCGAGGGTCGTTCTAATTCAGTTAGAAAAGGGAGTTTATAATATTCTTAAGTTTTGTTGTCATTGGTTGTTAGAAATACTTAAGTAAAACTCCTAGGGGTATGACGCGTTTTTGGGTTGGGTTTAAGTAATAAAAGGGCTGAATTTTAAGTCAATCAGGGCAATCAGAAGAATGAGAAGACAATTGAAGGGTCACTCTAACTATTAATTATTTTTGTGTTTTGTGAATGATAGTGATTGTGTTTATTTTGGGTAAGTCCAAAAATGTATTATTTCTTGTATGTTTAATTTTGTAAATAAATAGTTTAAGTGTTATGTTAAAATGAAGTGTTTGAATTTGTATCAATAACCGTAATCCCAACGAACCCACTCAATTTAAATATGTCGTATTATCCTCGGTTGGTTTCTGAATTTAACAATTCAGAAATTATTAAAGTCCCCCTTTCAAACTAACATCTTACTTTTACAATCGGGGGTAGTTCACAGTTTCGTCTAGCTTCGCAGGCTACTTCAGAACTGAAAACCCAACGATACATAATATGATATACAAACTAAATAGATTATAAGCGCTGTATTAATTTAAACAAAACTTAATCACAATTAACGAATTAAAACTTTTAATACGATTATAGAAAAAATATAAGTGTATACCAACCTTTGATAAGTCATAACAAAGTGTCAAATGTAAAATAACTCATTACAAAGATAGTTAACAGGATGGATGGCATACGATTATTGTTGGTTAGGTAAATTGTAAGTAGTTAGTACTACAATTAATGAACAGAAGGTCAAATATATCTTGTTGTATTGTTGGATGCCATAATAGTTACTCTAACACACAGAAAAATAGAAAATTTTGTAGATTTCCTGTAAAGTTGTATGCAGTAAAAAGACCAAAAATTTGGATAAATAGGATTAAGAGAAAATCGTAAGTATAAAAATTAGTCTTGCATATTAATGTTACATAATACCTTGATTTCTAAAATGTTTATTTTAGATCATCTGGTGAAGCTTGGAAACCAACAAAAAATGATAGAATTTGCAGTGCTCAATTTATTGGAAATGAAAAATAAAACTTCCTAAGGTAATATTTATAATTTGTTAACAATACGTTTAATTTATAATACATATTTTATGGTTTTAGGAATATAAAATTCTTACAGAAACGAAGAGTCCATACTCAACCGATTTGGGAGGTAAAAAAATCTAGAATCAATTTCTGCAAGTACTTCATCAACCGTCCAAGTTCAAGAATTTTCACCAGAAATCTCTTCAGAATTAACTTCGGAAGATTTTAGTTGTTAAGCTAATTTTGACAAAGACTTTAAAGAAGAAGATTGCTTTTCGTTTGAATGTCATTTCTAAAAAGCTTCAAATAATATTGAAACTACTGCATATATCCCAAATAGTCATCTGCTTAAACGTACTAGTGATAAGTGTGTTAGCAATACTGATAATATTGAATGTGATGGATTTCATGGGTATAATTCAATGAAGAGGATGAAAATTTGTAAAATAATTCTAGATTACTAGAATAAAATCTTAAGAAAGGTAAAATATGTATTTATTTATATTTTACTTTCACTGAAATAACGCTGTAATCAAATCACATAACCTAAGTTTTTACCTTGACAGTCCTAACATAGGAGTGTTACCTCCAAAAATGCATAGAACCAACCGATGCCTCTATCGGTTGGTTCTGATTGCAATTATTGGCTTGACGCGTATAGACCGCATCGTATAGACAATCCAATTACAGGATCATTGATCTATAGCAGAATCAATATACATGGTGTTATAACTTACTGAGTAATAACATTATAATATATTTGGCTTAACCGATCTGTGTCACATCTAAAATTAACACAATCATTACACCTGATGTGAAACATCTCACTAACATTCGCTTAGAGTAATTCTGTTCTATATCTAAAATCTTGTATTCATCGAACTTAAATTGATGGTTCGTTTGGAAAACATGTGACGCCAACGCAGTAATTCCCTCCAGAGTAGGTTGTTTCTTCCAACTAGTCTTATGTTACTGCTTCGTTTGACCTACATAGCATTTTTTACAGTTCGCACAAGGAATTTTATATACTACATTAGACATCATTTCTTTTTTTGTTTTATCTTTTAGTTTTGTAAAGATGTTATCCGCTTTGAGTGTGTTGTAAGGAGCCAATTTAATATTTTGTTCACTTATTATTTTTTGTATTTTATTGAAGATTCCAGGTATGTTAACGAACCTATAATATACCCAATCCCTTTCGACTGTATGGACTAAGCGAGAAGCATTGTAGAAAACATTATTTATTAGCTTAGGTGGATATTTATTATTCATCAATATAGTTTTTGCAATTTTAAAGTTTTCTCTATGGAACTTCTCTTGACTCAACGATAAAATCTTGTATTTGAACATCTTAATAATACCAATCTTCTGATATAGTGGGTGGTGTGAATTGAAATGTAAACATCTATTAGAATTGACTGCTTTTGTATGCCAATCAGTGGCGTAGCCAGGATGTTTTCATGGGGGGTGTTAATTCTCCAATGTTTGATTTTTTTTTGGTTAATTTTTAATTTTTTTTTGTTAAAGAATTTATTAAATACTTTATTAAAGATAATATCAAAAAAATAATTATACAGAAAAGAACTAAAAGAAGACTAGATCAAAAGGTCCACAAGAGACAACGGTAGGTTGTAGGTAAATATGGGTAACAACAAAATTTATTAAACTACAATATAATATATGTATATTGATAGTAATTTGCTAACAAAAATAAAATAAAATTTCTACAAAAAATGGTATAAATCCTCTTATAAAAAAATAAAATAAAATTTCTAAAAAAAAATAAAATAAAATTTCTAAATATACACATACCTATATTATATGTATACATAATTTGTTACAAACTATAAAATAGACAAAAAAAAATAAACTGCACAGTACAATTGTACAATATAAATGTAACTATGTAACGGTGAAAAATTACTATTACAAACGAATATCAAGACGTCTAGATTTTTTTGAAAGTTCATCCAAAACTTCTTCGGTTGTAATAAAAATTTTCTGTGGGAAATATATTTTTATCACATGCAATAAAAGCGTTATGAGCATTTTTTGGTATATTAGTTGAAATATGTTTCCACCATAATTTAAGTTCTCCAATCCCTTCTTCCATTGAACAATCAACAATTCGTTCATATTTTTGAGTATATTTTTTCGCGACTAGCGACTACATAGTATAACTGAAATAGAATTTTGGATTTTTTAACTGAAAACTGAAATATAATTTCGGATTTTTAATCCAGCGCTTGTGCGCATGCGCACACATTTTTATCATGGGGGTGTTCTGACACCCCGTAACACCCTCCTCGCTACGCCACTGATGCCAATTGATTTCAATGGCTCCACTTTCCGTTCTTCAGCTAGTATGGGCGAGGCTGGATTGCCCATAGCTGAACAATCTTTTTGTTGGTAAAAAGTATTACCATAGGAGAAGTAACTCGATTCAAATATATATCTAATAATGTTTAAAAAATTCGATTTACCTATATTGGTGTACTGTGATATAATTCCCCAACCTGATTCTATTATTTCCATACGAGGTTTGGGAAATGCTTTAAATTTAATTTTGATTTTTTATACCGGGAATCATGCCGGCAATTCTTGTAATAGCATTTCATTTTTTCAAATAATGTAATAAACCTTTACTAAATCTAATAAATGATAATAAAAAAACTACCTAGAACTCATAGTAATTGAGGTTACGTTATCAATAAGTACCACAGAAAACAGATGTATAGATTTTACCACAGAATGAAAATAATGTTAATTCCACTTATAGGTAATTAAAAATTGGTAGATCACCTTACTTTTGTTAATTAAATTATAATATAACTTTTTAAATGTTTAAAATTGACAAATTTTCAATATTAAAAAAACAATCCTAGGACTATTTGGTTTTCTTAGGTTTGTTACTGTTCGACAGTTGCCACCTTGTAACTGAGACAGCACGCACGAGTACTATAGGCTATTTCTTTTGGGAGTGGTAAGCAGAGTAGTAAGTGGATTTGACATACCATTCATTTTCGCTTGGAATTAATGACGTCATAGTTGGAGTGGGGTTTGTTCGTGGTATGTCAAATCGCTAACCATCCTCCAAAGGTGGTTACTGAAATGTAGTAAGTGAAACTTTTGAAAAGTGAGGTTAGTTTATACACGGTGTTTTTAACAACATAGATAATTTAACAAGCAGTTTTAAAATGAACCAAGAAGCTGTTGATTTTATAATTAATGGGTGTCTCCTCAGCTTTCACGCAGACAGGGATACCTGTTTGAAATTATTAGAAGGTGAGCATTTTTTCATATTTTTAAATTGTTTACACACTTGTATACCCAAATCTATCAGCATTTTGTTTCTTAAATTGAAAGTGAGACATTTTTGTTATAATTTGTACTAATATTTGGAAGTAACATCTACAATAAATGTTCGTTTATTATAGATGATGAATTTTCGAAGGATTATATCGAAAGAGCAATTATAATAGGAGAATTGAGACAATACGGTATTGAAGGGACAAATGAACTAAATATTTTTAGACCAGTAGAGCAACCACACGTTGCTGCAATAGCCGATAAGGAAAACCAATTACAAAATAGTGTTTGTAAGTTAAAATAAATTTGTATTAGTGTAAAAATATTATTTTATACTTTTAGTATGTGAAGACGGTGAAGAAATTTTTGTGTCCAGAAATAGTTTAATTTCAGAAACTGATTTAGATGCGACAAAAATCTTTCTTGAAATTAGAGGTTCAGATAAGTACCTTAAACTTTTTAATGATAAGAAGTCAAACAAGTTAAAATTGTGGCAAGAAATCGCAACTGAATTAAATCAAATGGGTTTTAAAATATCAGTCGATAAAATAGGAGCAACAAAATGTAGGCAAAAATTTGCCAATTTACAAAAATCGTATACAAGTTTTATCACAAATTCCAGACAAACTGGAGCATCTGCAGAGAAACTTCCACCATTTTATAATGAATTACACAGTATATTAGGCAGCAAAGACAAAATTACTCCTAAATTAATTATTAATAGTGCAGATACTGATATAGATTTATCAAACATCAGTGATAGTATAGAATTTGCCCGAGAATTTGTGGATATAGATGATCAACAAATTGAAAACAACAATACGGAAGTAAAGAAGAAATATAAAAGAAAAATAAATGAACCAGTTGTTGGGCAGAAAAAAAGAGATTTATTGAGACATTTAGATAAAGTGGAAGAGGAAACGAAAAATATGTTAGAAAGACAATTAAAAATTATAGAAGATTTAGCCGAAGAAACAAAATTACAAAACAAAGTTCAAAATAAACAAAGGGAGAAAATGTTAAAAATTATGGAATCGTTACGTGCAAAAGAAAAAAGGAAAAGAAAACATTCGTCTTCATCTGATGAATAACTTTTTAAATCAGATTTTTTTAAGTAGATACCTTCTACTTAGTTATATACATACAGATGTAAGAATATTTTTATTTTTTATTGCCCAAAACCAAATGTTTATTTACCTATACTTTTAAATAATGTTTTCATTTGTACATGAATTTTGAGTGTGAAGTTAATTTTTATTATTTAAATGGAATATGTTATTATATAGTGATATTTTTTGTATTATATGTGCTTACCAACAATATTTAGTTTAAAACTATATAGACTTGTTATTTTTTATTGAACTGTTGCTTTATATTTGTTACTGTACTTTTAAGAATGCATCAGTTTATATTGGAACATTTTCTATTTTTGAATAAAAAGAATATGTTTTCTATTGGTTGAGATATTTATTTTAAACAATATAGCCATCCACACACATGGTTAAAATTAAACATATTTATTATTTAAAAAAATTGTAATTTCTTTTCTTTTTTCCAATCCTTCTAATTTATCAATTCTTTCATTATCTGATAAACTTTTGTTGATTTCAGTTAATTCGGTGCCATCAATAGTTTCATCATTTTCAAAACTATCATTATTGATAATACAAAAATTATGTAGGACACAACATGCTGCTGCAATTAAAGTCACTCTTTCTATAGAATATGCATTGACATAATTCAAAATTCGCCAACGACCCTTCAAAAGACCAAACGTATTTTCGATTGTCACCCTTGTGCGACTTAAAATAGTATTATACACTTTTTTTTCATTTTGCATATTTGCTGTAGTCCTGAAAAAAAGTATTATTATTATTTACTTATTTTATTATACTGCAATTTACCGATAAGGAGTCATTAACCAATCGTAACAGGGATAGGCTGAATCTCCTAAAAGATGGTACTTTTCACCCAAAAAATGTTCCTTTCCATTTGAAAGAATTTTTGAATTTATAAAAGACTCTTTTAATACCTAATAATTTTTAATTAATTACATAAATAAAAATATTCTTTTTTCATACTTACTCTAGCATCGTGAATTGATCCAGGCCATCCAATACTGACATCAATAAATATATTTGATGCGGTGCAAATTCCTTGAAGATTTATTGAGTGGTTTAGTTTTCTATCAACATAACTATCGTGTTGCTCTTTAGGTACTTTACAAGAAATATGACAACCGTCTATAGCTCCCATCACATCTAAAAAATATATATTAAGTAGAAATTTTTTGTTCCAGATCCAAATTGAATTTAAAATTTAATTAGATATAAACTAACGTACCTGGAAAACCTCCTTTTAAAAGAAATTCTTCTGCTATTTCAGCACGTTGAAATTCGTTTGGCCATTGGACATAAACCGGCAAAAGTTTTACTAAATGCTTTAGATGCATAGTCAATAGTTTGTGCAAAGTAGATAAACTTACATCAAACCTGTCGGCAGTTAAAATGATGGAATCACCCTTTGCCAAATACCATATAGAAAATAAAAGAGATTTTTCAAGTGGAACTTCCTCGATACCACCACTATGTTTCTTAATATTTAATTTGTTAGCATTGTGAACTTTCTCCACATTGTTTAATAAACTTGCAAATGTTTTGCGAGACATTCGAAAATGTTTAAAGAAATCTTCTTCTAAATAACGGGGAATCCAAACCTCATAAAAATTTGGTAACCGAATATGGATTTCCCTTTCATTAAGTATTTCTTTTCTCATTCTTAGAAACATTCTTTTGAATAATATTATATTATTCATTGCCATTTGTATTTTTTCGGATGTTTTATTATTTCCCCTTTCAACAAATTCCTGTTCATACACATTTGAAAGCAACAACAATATTTTGTGTTTATTCATTTTGTGTTTGATTCATACAGTAAAACTAACCTAAAATACTAAACAGGTGTTTATTTATATTTCGTTTTCGTGTGTGGTTAGTAATTTTTCGTCGTTGACGTCATCGTGACGTCATAAAGCACTTACTACTCACTTACCATCATACTACAATCCACTAAATATTAAGCTCAAAAGAAATAGCCTTATGATGGTATCTCTTTCTTCTGTCACAATTTCAAGGCCTGGACAACGCAATTGAGATTGCACGAAGTGCTTATTTTGCGCTGTTCATATACAGAGTGTAATTCTAACATGGAATAAATTCAGTATTAATTAAAAAAAAAACGCTCGGACAGGTAAACTTACAAACTTAGAAGCCGTCATTTTGAGCTTGTTAAAAGTTTGGTGACATCGTTACATAAGGCCTTATGACGTCATCGGTCTATTTTTTAAATAGCAACCCCCATTTTTTAATTTATTTATTAAATTACGGCTGAAAATGAATACTTATGCAAAATTTTATTGCATTGTGGTAAGCCGTTTTGGAAAAAAAAATTGTAAATAAATCAAACATTTTATTGAAAATTAATATTAATTGAATTACTTGTAAATTAGGTTACAGATTCAGTTAAATGTTCAATGCTTGGCAGTTTTATACTTATTCCTTATTCAGAGGTGGGATTTTGTTTCCACAGCGTATTCTAAAACTCGCCAAAACGTCATCATTCAGGCGAAGAGAACAATGTAAATAATGACGAATTGTCGGAAAATGATGACGTTTTGGCGAGTTCATAAAACTCGCCAACAAACAAAATCCGGCCTCAGGTGCCGTTTAATAAAATCAAATATTCCGAGCCATTTCGAAGATAAAAAATGTTTCGAATAAAAGTTATTCGATTCGTTTTGACGAACTTTCGTATGATTTTTAAAAACATATTAGACAATCGGTCTTCAAAATATCGATAGCAACTTTATTTTTTAAATGGGCGTTATATTGAATTTTTCAACAAATAAATTCATTTTTTTCCTGCTTTTAACGATGTATTACAGTGTACGTTTGAAGTAATAGACTACCAAATATTTGATATTACTTATTGTCAATTTAGTAAGCCGCGACTTTTTGACAGGTCCTCTTTAAACAAATGACGATTCAAGCTGTCACTTTAAATTATTATATCGATTTATTCATTTATTGTACAGCAAGCAAGAATTAAAAAGTTTTAATGATTGATTAATCACTTACAAATGGCAAACTTTTCACTAACTAAATGAACAATATGCCTTTTTTCTACTTGTATCCTATTCCTATAAAATAATGGCGCCCATTTAAAAAATAAAGTTGCTATCGGTATCTCGAAGATTGTCTAATATTTTCTTAAAAAACATATATTAGTTCGTCGAAACAAATTGAAAAACTTTTATACGAACCACTTTTTATCTTCAAAATGGCTCGGAATATTTGATTTTTTTAAACGTCATCTGAATAAGTATAAAACTGCAAAGCATTAGACATTTTACGGAATCTGTAACTATATTAATAACAAAGATACCCATGTAATGCAACTCAGATTGGGACACCCTGTATAAAAATGTCTTGCATCTATCATTATTTTAAGACACTTAAAAGCAAATTAAAATCATTAACCACATTTACATGCAGTTTTATAAACGATATCTTCGACTTTGAGTGGTGTGCCAAAAAAATCTTTAAATAAGAAGTAACAATAATAATTTCAATCCGATTTCAATATTGCAAGTAATCGTAGTAATTGTTGAGTACAAAAAGTTTCTTATGAACTACTATTTTTTCGACTTAGGAAATTGCAAGAATATTAATATGTGAAAACTTTCCATGATTTTTATAGGACACTGTATATTATACTCATCATTCTTTTTTAAATTAATTACGCTTTGGATTTTTTTTTGTCCAATTGGTTTTTTGACCACTACACCGCGAGTAAGCGAAAGATGAGTCACCTTTATGAATTCTTTTATACCGGGTGAACACGAAACTAGTGCCACTTTTAAGATCAATGTGAAGTATTATATGAAAACAAATAGTTTAATTGCATTAAATTGGTCTATTTAACAAAATATACGTACAAACAATTATAATAAGGAAATATTTGTCACAAAATTAAAATGAATACATGACTTAATAACTAATACTTATAATTCTAGAGAACATACATAGATAATCACTCTGATTAATCTAGTCAATGGCGTACAAATTTATAAGGCTGGTTAAACTTGAAGCACCGAACCATGAAACATCAATAGAAGGATCGAAGTTGTAATCCAATTGTTCATTAACGACATCCAATTGTTCCTGATCTGAAGGAGGAGTAACATTCTCGGGTTTCAAAAAAATTTTGTAACTACTTTGCGGCATGTTATTATAGAAATTTTTGGAAAAGTTACCGTAGTTTTGTTGTAATTCGTATTGGTATAGATTTGGGTTGTATGTTGAAGTTGTTGCGGTTGATATTTGTTGAATGTATTGTTGAGGTACTTGAGCGACTTGTGTTACTGAAGTGTGTGATGGCAACCTTTCAACAATGGCTTGTTGAGCTTTTTCGGTTTTGATTGCTCTCAGGCGATTTGGTGAGTTGGAGCTTGAGTTAAGTGTAGGGCTTTCAATTGGGGATAATACTGTTTCTTTATTTTGTTCCTTCTTGGACTTCATCATACGATTTTGGAACCAAATTTTTATTTGGTGATCAGTGAGGTTTAGTCTATTGGCGAGTTGAATTCTACTGAGACGGATAATATATTTATTGTTCAGGAATTCTTTTTCCAGTTCATCTAGTTGAGATGAAGTGTAGGCAGTGCGTTCATGCCTAGTGTTTCTCAACGAATTATTAGTATTCGAACAAATGTCTACAACTTTCTCCATTTTACCGACTTTCTATGTCTAATAATAACAAAGATACCTATACCTAACTTCAAACGGGACACCCTGTATAAAAAAACTGAACGGAAACGTGGGGCACCTTATATTTTTAGATAAAGGTTTAGTTTACCTCAGTACCTTTTATTGGGACACCCTGTACAATAGATTGGTTCAATTTATAAAACTTGCTGTAAATAGAAACTTACCTTCGGATCTCATTACTGGTTGATAATTTGCACTTGTTGGTGGGGCCACATTATTTCTAAATTGATGCTGTTGAGGCTCCACGTATTTGTGTAAATTATTCGTATTCTGAAAATTAGAAAAATTGATGTATTGAAATATTTTTAATAAAAAAATTAGAAAATGTGACTCTACCGATTCAAGATATATGATTTAATATACAGTAAAACCTCTCCTTAGCGGCCACTTAAAATGTATGGATATGTGACCGTCATTGAGAGGTGGTCGTTGTCTGGAAAAATTTGGTATGAACGAAATTTCAAAAAAAATAAAAAACACGATATAATAGGGTTTTATTTAAATATAATTAAATTACATGAATTTTGCAAACATCCATTTGATGCTTTAAAGTTTTCTGTTTCCAGAACTTTGGCTTTAATTAGAGTTCCAGATACTGCTATGTTTTTATTTCTGGCTTTGCAAAACCAACTGTATACGACCTGATCAAGTGCCATACCTTTTGTCTTGGGGCACTTACGTTTCTGTTCCAAACTGGAGCCCTCTTCAAAAGTTAGCCCTTTCACTCCTAAATTTTTATTTTTTTGAAAACAAATTTTTTTGACTGCTGATCCAAATTCTAAATATCTTATTTTTTAATAATTCTATACAAAAAAAAATGGAACTTCCCATAAACATAATGTAAATTTAATCTGTACAATTGTGATCGCTGGGAGTGAAACGATTAAAACAAATACAACTAACCAAAAAAAAAAATAATTTCGCACTATAAATACTATCTTTTAAACATTCCCAAACAAAACTGATAATATATGACGCTATGAAGAGGTAAAACTACCTGACGGATTATCTTTTGGTAGGCCCTTGCGGTGGCCGTTCTAAGAAGGTGACCGTTATTAGGGGGCGATTAACATGTACATTAGTTCAGTATATTTTCAGAAAAATTGGCCGCCTAATCGAGGTGACCGTTCCACGAAGGTGGCCATTAATAGAGGTTTTACTGTACCTAAATCATCAACATTTAATGAAAATTGAGATTTTTGGAAAAAAATACCAAACTTAAGCATTTATTAATAAATAAAAATATAGTGAATTTTTCTAATAAAATTATTGAAAAGTAAGTGGATACCTGTAGTTGTTGATTTTGGTTAGTTTGTTCAAAAATTCTTTGATTGGCATCGTCTTGCACAGAATTTTTCCAAATCAGCAATGAAATCATCCACTGAACTGAAAATAATAATAAAAATTAGTTTAAATCAAAAAATCTAATAAAGCAAAATAATTGGAAATTTTCATAGAAATATTGTAAATATACGAAATAAACTCACCCCGTGTTGGTTAAATGTAGAATAACTTGTAATCAAAATATTTGTATAATTAAAATTTTAGAGTTGAAGACTTCTTACGTGTCTCAAAGATCAGTTAAGAATGTTAGCAGTTGATAATGTTGTTGGCTATTTAAGCATAGCCAATATTAATTTTTAAGCCCCTCCCTTCATTAAAGGGATACTCATTACTAGATATTATACCTGGAAACCCTAAGCGTAATTACAATAAATTTTAAAATGTTTTAATTTATAAAAAATATGCGATATATGAGTGAAATTTTAATTAATTTTGTTTCAATTTTTGAAAACTGCAGGTTTGAATAAAATTGATCAAAAACTTTGTTGATTATGAAATAATTCTTGTATTTACTTTAATTTCAGGCCATGACGTAAACAAATTAAAAAAACATTTACAAAAAAAGCGAAATGAGCAGAAGTTTTAGGCTGATTCGACTTTAAATTTAACCATTGGATAATTTATACTGACGTGGCATTGTAGCAGGTAAATAATGAACCATTTTTATTACGACCTAAGTTTTTGAAAAAGTATGTCACGTTTTAAGTTAATAATTGTTGTCAATTGTCAAGTTATTAATGTTTTTATTGTAAAGTTACTGAATGTTAATGTGTACTCATTTCAGGACCGATGATGACCTCAAAGTTAGGTCGAAATGTTTCAATGTATTAGAGAGATAGAATAAATATCGTTTTCCGTAAAAAGACCAAAAAGTTGTTTACATTAATATTACTTTAATCGGAACAAAAAAATTTCCATTTCATTAAAAATAGAATTTAAATATCTAGTTTTTTTTCCCAGGATACTTAATAGGATTATTAACATAAATACTAAATAATAAATAATGATAATCCCAGAATTAGACAATATTCAATTCCTAGAATTAAAATCTGTTAGAAATTTCGATAATTCAATGGGTCGTTGATTAGATAGGTTTATTTTTATTGTTAACATTATTTACCCTCTTCATTTCAAATAATTTTTCTGAAAATTAAAAATGTAGAATAGAAAAGTAACAACCTACGATTGAAATGAATGGGGTTACTCGAGCGCCAGGCTTTTAAAGTGCGTCCGCACTATTGGGGTTGAGTTGGTACAACCCCTAAGTCACTTACCTTACATATTAGTGACTTACCAGGACTCAGTGAAGTAAATTTAATGTCTAGTGGTCAAAGCTGAAATTTATAAAAGAAGGGAACCTTTGTCTTGAGCGTGAACTCAAGAAAAGTCCAAAATACAAAATAATTAATTTATTCTCCAAAACCACAAATAAATTCAACAACTTATCCAAAATGAGAGTTAACAAAAATATGGGGTTGTAATCGACGAAGCAGGATGAGTTGTAACGAGCAGCGGGGCGGTTAATCGGGGCACCACGGGATACGGCAAAACAGGACGGCAAAACGGGACGGAATGCAGAAGATCTCTTAGTAGACACCCGGTATATGAAACCAGGTGAATTTAAAAATGCAAATGAGTTGCCTTAAACTACGGGCGCGGGATTAAAATAAAAATGAACAATACCGAGCTTCGCGTGCAAGCTAAAAATGGTACCAAATCAATTAAATTAAACGGGAAAATTTACTGGGCAATTTACGGGGAAAAATAACCAAATTTGGTACCTCGGGAGAATTTTCTAGATAACGCTTGTCTAGTAGAAATTAGTCAAACATTACGGAGTCGGA
The DNA here is from genome assembly GCA_963971135.1 of Stenus bimaculatus. Classification (NCBI taxonomy): domain Eukaryota; kingdom Metazoa; phylum Arthropoda; class Insecta; order Coleoptera; family Staphylinidae; genus Stenus; species Stenus bimaculatus. Next base: position 26,489,708 of record OZ020183.1, on the reverse strand, counting down.
CGGGAAATAATTTATTATAAACAATATTAAATTAGTCGGTAAGTATAAATGATTCGCGTGTGGTAATCAATGGTACTTACAGAATAAACGGACGGATACCCAAAAATACTCAACACGCGCTTAATGGCGGAACCGAACAAAACACGTTATCAGCTCGGCGGCTACGGGACAAGAGAGTCGTTCTTGTGCGTTTTGCAAAATTTCGGAAACGCGTCTGACGTAATCACCGAAAAATTACGAGGAAATTCGAATGGACTTGAACATCTCACGGGACCTTAACTTAAAGAGGGTAATTGCAATTAATTTTGGGGCATAAAAGACAAAAAAAAAGGAATTAAAAAAACGCTTCGTTACAATTTGAGTAAATTAGAGAATTCTGCAAAAAATAACTCGAAGAAGAACATTAAAAAAATTGAAATTTTCTAAAAATTGCAATATATATTACATTTTGTAGCTGATTTTTAAAAAGCGATTATCAAAGTTATCAAATGATTGTAATTTAAAACATTTTACAAAATTCTTTAAGATTTTAAGATGCAATAATAATTATTTTGGTGATCAATGAGTTTAAATATTTCAACAATATTTCATTTAATTTGCAAGTACTTTTGGCGAATTTTGCAAAGCTAAATATATATAAAACGAATCATTTTGGCTTGCGAATCTTTAATTGTTTCATTTGATTTCACTTATATTGATTATCTTGAAAATGCAGCAAAAAAAATGCGAAGTATAATATAAAATTCATTTTTTTATTAAAAATCCTCACAATTACAACTAATAAACCAAATTCGCAAAGAAATATGGTTTGGTATTTTGTGTTTGCCCGTTACAGCGCTCCAAGCTTTTAAAATGCATGATAAAGATGCGAAATAATTATAAAAAATTAAAATAATAAAAATGTAAATTTTATTGTATTATATAAAATCCTCACAATTATAACTAACGAACAAAAAGATTTATATTTCTGGTATTTTTTGTTTGGTCGTTAAAACGGTTCAAACTTAAAAATTCTCAGAAATGTAGCTAAACTATGCGAAAAAAATTTATAATTATGAAGGTATTACATACCTCATCTAATTACAATTAACTACCCGAAATATTTTGTTATAATCCCTTGTCCATTGTCAAATTTTAATATAATATATCCCTTTAATATTCAATAATCAACTTCAAATAAAACCCTTCCACTATTTTTTTTACCTGCGATTAAACCGGTTTAGGTTTAGTATAAATTAGTCAGTTGTCAGTTCTTAGATCTGTCAGTAGTCTGCAAGTCTGCTATCAATGACATTCCGAGTTTAATTAAATAATTTCAGTAATAAAATTACTGAACGTGCCTGTCATCAAATCCAAATTAGTGAATATTGAAAAGGTGAAAACTGGAAACATTTTTCTTTTGAAAACAGTGAAACTAATTTTCTTCAATATGTGATGGTTCTTGATAATCAATGATTTAAATATGTTTTCAGTCATTTATTCACCATAACGTATCAATAATTAGAAGTCCTTTTTAGTTACATGTTGGCACAATTAATAGTTGTAAAATTGCTTAGTCTAATAAATTAATGCTAATTAATAATAAGTGCACAATGCACTTTTTACTTTACTACACCTCCTAAGGGAGCGAGAAAAAAAATCAAACATAATTTGTCTTTTTTTTTCTATGCAGATTGTTCTACATTTTACCAATTTTACCTAATTCTACCTTCAATAACACATATTCACTATTAAGCGCTCACTACTTAGTATATAGTTTCACTCTGTTTTTATGAACTTCCACTTGTTTTTTGTCTAGTTTAATCACCACATTTTGCATCTTATCTTCTAACACTACATATGGACCTCTATACAAGGCCTCAGTTTTATTACCAGCATTATTCTTAAGCATAATCTTATCACCTACATTAAATACAATTAGTTTTCAATTCGATTTTTGATCGTAAATTTCTTTTCTTTTTATTTTAGATGGTATTAAGTTGTTTCTTGCATCAGTAGATGCTTGTTGCAATCGATATTTTAATTCTAATGGGTAATTATCGAAATTATATAAAGGATTTATTGTATTTAAAATATTTGAAGGCATATTACATGTCTTGCCGAAAACTAACTCATAAGGAGTATAACACGTTTCCGTATGAACAGAATTATTGTAAGAAAAACACCAGTATGGTATCCAAGAACTCCATGTATGTTTTGCTATTTGAATTCTCAAATATGCCCCTAAATGTTTATGTGAATTTTCTAAAGACCCGAGTGTTTCATGATGATATGCAGTTGATGCTAATTGTTTAATTTGTAATATTTTACAAGTTTCTGAAAATGTAGCAGCTAAAAATTCAGTACCCCGATCCGAAACAATTTCATTTGGAATACCGTAACGAAGTATAAAATTTTCTACAAATGCTTTTGCGACTGTCTTAGCTTCCTTATTAATTAAGGGATAAGCTTCAACATACTTACTTAGTTCGCATTGTAGAGTAAGAATATACTTATTTTCTAACAAATCAGGTTTTAAAGGACCTACAATATCTAAATAAACTTTTTGAAAAGCTGATGATGCTGTTGTCGTTATTTTCATTGGTTGGATATTTGGTTTTGAGTGTTTATAACGTTGGCAGTCATCACAGATTTTAATAAATTTTTCAACGTCTTTATAAAGACCTGACCAAAAGTAATATTTCTTAATATTGTTAGTCATACGATTAATTCCAGCATGACCTCCGGTAGGTAACATGTGAAAATCGTTTAAAATTAATTGTTTAGTGTCATTATCGCTTTTGGAATTTTGTGAATGATCAGAAAAAGTGCAATGGTTTACCAAGACAGATGTTTTTTAATGGTAAATATTCTACTGAAGGTGAATCTATAGTAAATATGTTTGCTGAATTTTTCTCTAATGTGTATTCGTCAAATAATGTTATTGATTTCAATAATTATGAAAATGATTTATTAAATACGATTGATCTGAATCTGGTTAAGTTTGACCTTAAAGAAATCTTTGAGGGTATTGAATTGTTGGACAATAATAGCAAAAGCGGCCCAGATGGGATTCCCAATGTTCTTTTAAAACAATGCATTTTCACAGTTTCAAAGCCTATTTTATTAATATTTAATCATTCAATACGTACTTCCTCCTTTCCTTCAGAATGGAAAAAAGGATATATTGTACCTATATTTAAAAATGGGGATAGAGCTAATGTAACAAATTATCGGTCAATTTGTATCCAATCCAACATAGCCAAAATGTTCAACAAGCTGATCGCTAAACAAATACAATGGTCATGCAAACAAATAATAGCAGAAAATCAACATGGTTTCTTTGCAGGTAGATCCACCTTATCGAACTTATTAGAATATGTAACAAAAATTTTTGATAGTTTTCAAGATGATTACCAAATCGACTCAGTTTATACTGATTTCTCTAAGGCGTTCGATAAGGTGAATCACATGTTGTTAATACATAAACTAAAATTACTTGGATTTAGCGATCATCTTGTAGAGTGGATAAAATCATTCTTAACAGAAAGAACATTAGTTGTAAGATATTCCCAATTTCTCTCTAAAACAGTAATAGCTCATTCTGGTGTTCCTCAAGGTACGCATTTAGGTCCAATACTATTCTCATTATTTGTAAATGATATTCCGCAGAAACTCTCATCTAATTGCTTAATATTTGCTGATGACTTAAATTTTTTTAATAGAATCACATGTCTAAATGATTGTAAGAGTCTACAAAATGATCTAAATGAGTTAAACAAATGGTGCAACACCAATAAACTACCTTTGAATTTGTCCAAATGTAAAACTATTACTTTTCATAGAATAAAACATCCCATAGTACAAAACTATTATATTGCTCAAGAAAAGTTAGAACATGTATCCGAAATTAAAGATCTTGGACTCATTTTGGACTATAAACTCTCATTTTCCCAACATATAATTTTAACAGTAAATAGGGCTTTGAAGATGTTAGGGTTCATTATAAGAATTGGTAAGGATCTGTCAGAAAAATCATTAATTTTGCTATATTTTTCTCTAGTGAGATCAGTTTTGGAATACCTTCCCACAGTGTGGAATCCATTTTATAATGATAAAATTAAATTGTTAGAAGGGGTTCAACGAAAATTTTTACACTTCATATTGTTCAAAAGAGGGATACCTAAAGATCATCACAATGTTGAAGAGATTATGCACCAATTAAATATTAGAACTCTTTATGATAGAAGATTTGAATTTGATCTTATGACTCTCCATAATATTATAAACGGAAATATAAATAGTTCATTCTTGGTTAGTAAAATTACATTATCAGTGATATTTATCTTATTTTTAATTATAGAAATTTTTATATTTAATTTTTTAAGTTCCTTTGCAATTATATTTAGAATTTGTGCGCACTCATTATTTTTTATAATTACTAATTCGCGAATATTATCTTTATTTCATATTTCTGCTAAGGACCTCAACGATGCACCTAATGCTAACGTTGATCGGTTTTCTTGCAGTATGTAAATAATTTTATTACTTTTATCGTAACATATTTTTTCTTTATTGAAATTTTTTCTATTTATTTCTTCAAAGTCAATTTTTGAAACAAATCGTAATTCAGTGGAATTTTCTGGACGTTTTAATAGTTCAACCACACCAGGGTGATCAATCCTTTTGCTTTGAATATTATTAAAATCGACCTTTAAATTTTCCTGATTACTTTTACTTTGTGCTCGAGTTACAGCAAGTATTGTTTGACAAATTTCTGAATTCATGTTCTTTAATTCGTTTGAAGAAATTTCTACACGTGATAATGCATCGGCGGTAACATTTTCCTTGCCTTTAATGTATTTAATGGTAAAATCGTACTCTACTAGATGGATTAGACATACCAAATAAATAAATTAACGGTATGTGGTCTGTAAAAATTGTAAATTTTCTACCGTAAAGGTAAGGCCTAAAATGTTTTACAGCCCATATAATGGCCAAAAGCTCTTTTTCTATGGTACAGTAATTTTTCTCTGCTTTATTTAATGATCTACTTGCATATGCCACCGGTTTATCGTCAATATTAGATGAAACTGGTCCTATTGCAAAACTTGAAGCGTCGGTTTTTAAAATAAAGTTATTTCCTGGAGAAAAATTTGGATATTGCAATACAGGTGGTTCGATCAATTTTTGTTTTAAAATTTCAAAAGCTTGTTGGCATTCTTCAGTCCAGTTAAATGTTATTCCCTTTCTAGATAAATTATTTAGGGGTTGGGCAATTTTTGAAAAAGTTTGAATATATTTTCGGTAATAGTTAACAAATGCAACAAATCTTTTCGTTTCATTTGCATCTTTTGGAACTGGATATTGTTGTATTGCCCGTAAATTATCAGGATCTGGAAAAGTCACATTTTTTGGGATTTAATTTCAAATTTACATTCCTTAATCTCTGAAAAATTTTGGTTAAATTTTGATTGTGATTTATTAAATTGTTGCCAAATACAACTAAATCATCCAAATATACGAAGCAGTTTTCGTAATTTAAACCTAACATAGCATAGCAATAGTCATAGCTCGAGAAAAAGCACTAGGACTGATTTTGAGTCCCATTGGAAGCCTTTTTAATTGATACTCACCACGTTCCGTTGCGAATGCTGTACAAGGGCGACTTTCTGGTTCTAGTTCGATTTGATAGTACCCCTGGGATAAATCAAGATGTGAAAAATAAATTGCACCCGATAATGAATCTAGGATTTCAGTAATACATGGCAGTGGAAATTTATCATCTTCAATTTGTCTGTTCAAAAGCCTATAATCAATTACAGCTCGCCATTTCTTATTTCCGCTATTGTCAGCTTTTTTCGGAACAATTAAAACTGGTGCTGACCATTTAGACCGAGCTTCTTCAATTACATCATTGCGTAGCATTTTATCAACTTGTTTATGAATTTCTTCCTTTTGCGCGTGCGGTAAGCGATATGGTTTTACGTAAACTGGAGTAGCAGATTTTTGCAATTGAATCTTTTGTTTGTAAATATTTGTAACAGTTAGTGGGTCATCCTCTAATTGGAAAACATCTGAATATTTTGCACAGACCCTTTGCAATGAATATTTTTCGTCTTTATTTAGATGTTCTGTTTTTAGTAAATTTAAAACCTTATCCACCCTATTGACAGATGAATAATTGTTTTTATTAAATTCTAAAATTTGAAAATTTTGAAGACTTTCTATTTTTGGCCTAAAATTTTTTAAAGTAACTTCTTCGTCTCGAACGTTAAAATTTTTTATTGGTATTTTATTATTTTTTGGAGTAGCTATTCCTCCCGCTGCAAATATACCTTCGGCAATTTCTTCGGAAGTAATTACAAAATCTTCTACTTTGTCAACCTTGCAGTATTTAATAACTTCGCAGCGCGGCGGCAAAGTTGTATAAAATCGGTGTTTTGACTCAGTTGGTATTTTGATAGTATTAGAATCTAAATTTAATGATAATTCATATTTTTCAAAATCAATAATAGCTAAATATTTATTTAAAAAGTCTGATCCTATAACTCCATACATACCACTTTCAAAACGATTTATCAGCAAAAACTCATGATTCACATTCATACTTGCACATTTAATACCTAAGCAAAGTGTTACTGAACCTAGGGATGTCGTTGACCCAGATATACCATTTATTTTAATATTATTTGCATAATTTACTATTTGATTTTTGCTAATGCAATCAGAAAACACTACACTTACGGACGCTCCTGTGTCTAGTAAAAATAAAAATTCATTCTCACCATAATTCATTCGTACAAAATTCAGACCATTAATATTTAAAATTACTGACTTAACATTATTGGGGGGGACGAAAAAACATATCGTCACGTAAACTGTTTTGAGGTTCTTCGTTATTTTCCTGTGTATTATTGTCATTAATAAAATAAGTTCGCGGATTGTTTCTGGAATTTTGACCTCTATGATTTACATTTCCGCGTCCCCGATTATTTGGTACACCTCTGTTAAATCCTCTACCTCTATTGGTATTATTATTAAACCTATTGTTATAAAATCTATTATTATAAGTTGCAGAAGCATTTGGGGAAAATTGACCTCGCCTATTTCCGCGGTTCGAATACCCTCTAGATGTATTGTAACGATTGTTGCCTCTAATATTAAGAACTCGATGATCGTCCCTTTTCGGTAATTGCGTTGTCCAGGCCTTGAAATTATGACAGAAGAAAGAGATACCATCATAGTACTCGTGCGTGCTCTCTCAGTTACAAGATGACAACTGTCGAACAGTAACAAACCTAAGAAAACCAAATAGTCCTAGGGTTATTTTTTTAATATTGAAAATTTGTCAATTTTAAACATTTAAAAAATTATATTATAATTTAATTAACAAAAGTATAGTGTTCTGCCAATTTTTAATTAGATAAAAGTAAAATTTGGAATTCAGTGTTCTGTATGGTTCTGTAGTTAAGTGTATATTTGTACTGTCTTTGATTTACTACATAACCTCTAATTGAGGTTACGTTATAAACAAGTACCACAGAAAACAGATGTGCCTAGATTTTACCACAGAATGAAAATAATGTTAATTCCACTTATAGGTAATTAAAAATTGGTAGATCACCATACTTTTATTAATTAAATTATAATATAATTTTTTTAAAGTTTAAAATTGACAAATTTTCATTATTAAAAATATAACCCTAGAACTATTTGATTTTATTAGGTTTGTTACTGTTCGACAGTTGTCATCTTGTAACTGAGAGAGCACGCACGAGTACTATGATGGTATCTCTTTCTTCTGTCATAATTTCAAGGCCTGGACAACGCAATTCCTCATCTTTAGCGCCACGTATTGCTTCATTTAATTTTGAATAATTTCTAGCCTTTATTATAGTTCTGAGTTCGCTATTTTGCAACCCATTTGCAAACGCATTTATTGCAATTTTTCGTTGACCTGTTGTAAAATTTCTATGGCAGCATTATTACCATCGGCTTGCGAAATTGATAAGTTAACAAATAATTCTTCAACTGTTTTACCAAAATCATCAATACTTTTATTTGATTGTTTAACAGAATTTAGCTGTGTGGAAATTGCAGACGCAGATTTCTTTGTTAAAAAATGAGTTTTTAAATCTACTAATAGTAGGGCATTACTTTCATATGTTGATTTTAACCTAAGTTTAGCATTTTGTGAGATTCTAGTCTTTAAAATATAGATTGTCAACAACTTTTTACCTTCAGCATCTAAAAGCTGATCGTATAACTTAATAGCATCTATTAACATTTTTGTTGTATTTTCATTTCCGTCCATAATGGGGAGCAGGCTTGCTGCTGTTCGCAAATCGAAATTTTCACCCATTTTTACCGATAAATTTGAATCAGTGTTTGAATCAGAATCAAAATTATTATCGTTATTACCTAATTCAAGTTTTTCGGTACTTATTTGACTTAACCTATCATTTAAAATTTCTTTAATATATTCAATATGTTTAATTATGTTTTCTACAATTAACTTAACTTCTTTTATTACAACTATATCATGATTATTAGTATTAAGTATTAAATAATTTTCTTACTTCTAAAAATTAATTTTCTAATTTATTTAGTTTCTTAAACTTACTACTTATTATTCTGGCGCATTTTCTTTTTTTGATGCTGTCTTTATTCAAATTTCTATGGAATACTTGGAGTTCTTCTAAAATTTCTTGGAAAACACTTGAATCGCTCATGACATCCTAAACGTTCTCGGTACTCCTGGAGATCTCTTTTCTTATCTTCTTTTCCAATGTTCTTTTGCACCTCTTCATTCCGTAGACAATTAATAATATGGTACATAGGATAACCAAAATAACGATAAAAACATCTTTTACCATGGTTGAAATGAAGGACGTTTCGTTGGTTATACCACCACTATTTCCAGCTTGTGCGATAATAACTTCTTTAGATTATTGTTGACCCATTGTTGTTTTGTATTTTTCACTTTGGTTTACACTTTACTTTTATTTTTATTTAAACTTTTCACTGAATACTTTTCTGGTTTATATTTTCAATACCATTATGGCACTGGCAGGATCGCCATGTGAGGGTTCTTGATAATCAAAGATTTAAATATGTTTTGAGTCATTTATTCACCATAACGTATCAATTAGAACTCCTGTTTAGTTACATGTTGGCACAATTAATAGTTGTAAAATTGCTTAGTCTAATAATTTAATAAATTAATGCTAATTAATAATAAGTGCACAATGCACTTTTTACTTTACTACAAATAGATCAAAAATCAGTGTTAATTTTATTTCTGTAAAATGAGTCCTAGGCAAAGTTTGATTGAGACCATTCAACATTTCCAAAATAATCTCGAACGTTATCAAAAGAAAAATGAAAAAGCGAAAGTAAGTAAAATATCTTTTCATTCTAGTTAATTAATTCCAAAAATACCAATTTTTATTTTGTATATAAAATTTTATACGTTAATATTACCTTATCTTGGTTTTAACCTACTTATAAAAGTTGTTAAAATAAATGAATTTATTTCATGTGTTACATTGTATTGGGCGTTTAAACTCGTTGCCAATTGAAGTATCTCATTTAGAAGCAACACTAGTTGGTTGGACTGTAAATTCTATTCGAACAATTAATGGTCCTGTGGGAGATGTTGCAACAAGTTTTGTCAACAAGTGGAAGTCGATGGTATCGTCCCAACTAGAAGAAACTAATACAAAAGAATTAGGTTTGTGAATATTTTAAGTTCGGTTTCACCCAAAAATCCAAAACTTTTGGATGAAACGACCTAATTTTTTGTTTTCTTCCATTTTTTGTTGAATATCATAAAAATTGATTAATATTTTACAGAACAAAAATCAAGTCATGAGGATAATAACGAAAATACAATTGTATTTCAGAAAATATCAATTGTATTTCAAAGAAGATCAGTTATATTTCAGAAAGCATCAATCGTATTTCAGAAAAAATAATTTAATTTCAGAAAGGACCAATTATAAAAAAATGAAGAAGTTAAGAGTTTTTGGCGGTGATTGTGCAAGTGAACTACAATAGCACAAACATTTCATCAAAGATGTGCTTTCAAAATTTAACATTACACCAGTTCTTATTCACAAATGTTAAACCTAATTAAAATACTCTGTCATAAACACTTGGCTTCCTCATTATTTTACGAAAGGTCTTTTCTAAATTTTCTGAATTACAATCGATTCTTTCTAAAATTAAATTGATTATTTAACTCACAAGTGATTATTTTATGTGACTAGTAAAACGTCAAAAATATCAGCGAATATTTTGTGACGTTAATGTCAAATTTCAATAAGTTTAAAGTTGGCAGTGAAATTTTGTTCAAAAAAATGAAAAATGTGCGTTAAATTGTCCCTTAAATATGTACTCTTCTTCAAATTAAAAGTCGAATATTTTTCATACATTACCAGTAATGTCATTTATTGTTAAAAATAATGATAGTGAAGAATACACGACTGAAATTTGACCACTCGTGATATTACATATGATTATTCTGAAATACAATTGATTCTTTCAGAAATACAATTGACTATTCTGAATTACAATTGATGATTTTTGAAATTGGATTGACGTTTTCTGAAATACAATTGGAAAAGGTGTAGATGATATTGGAGTATTTTGTTAAAATTTCAACCCAAAATTGTCATTTATTTTAGAGCAGTGATTTTTCAAAAATGAATCTTTTTTTCGATTAAATGGCAAATATCAGCAAAATGAGTGAAGTTGGGCCCATAATAGATTATACAAAGTAGCATTATTTTTGATAAGCAATCCAAGAATATCATATTATGCTGGGTGGTCCATTTAAAAAAAACGTAACTTTGATCCGCCATCTTGGAATGGACACTTGGTATATTTGTATATTCTTAAAATATTTTTAGAGTGTGCGCCTAAAAATATTGTATTCTGTTGAAAACTACATATCGATATATATTTTACTTTACTTCCTCGCAGCGTTGGGATAGCCCGGTATACAATGATAGAGGCGCCCGGAACAGTGGTAAAATATATTATTTGATACGTTTATTTAAGGAAATTAAATTCCTTTTTAATTTCTGTTGAAATTAATTGCCAGTTTGCTTAAAGTTATATCACTTTCTTCCGCCAAAATCGTAAGAAAAAAATTTAATTAAACTTGAAAGAAATGCTTAATTTCCCTGTGGATTTATTATTAAAATTTCTGTGAATATTTCCGCAAAATTAGCTTACATAAATTTGGATGAATATTTAATGTTGTGAAATTAAATAAAAAAATTCAATTATCCAACTTTATTATTTACACAAATTCTTTAAACTAGTGAAACATGTTTCGCCAAGCACATAACTTCATCAGACACTAAGCTAGAATATTGTGATATTTGGTAACAACAAATATCACAATTAGTTAAAAAGTATAATATAACTATATCTCAGTAAACATGTAATGTTTCATTATGTATTTTAACCGTTTCAATGCAACAATAATACAACGTTGCAATGAAACATTAAAAAAATGTTATTCAGTAAACATGTAATGTTACGTAACGTATTTTAAACGTTTCATTGCAACATTAATACAACGTTGCAATGAAACATTGAAATCACATTGAACACTTATATATTTTTTAAATTTTGCCCAGCAAAATAGGAAATAGGGGCGCGGTAGGTACATTCTAGTTACGTTCAGCGTGCAGTTACTTGATGGAACGACACCTGAATCTGCGGCTGGAAGCAGTGCCCAAAATAAGTTAATTAATAATTGTTATTAATATTAGAGCTAGAAAAGCAAGCTAAAAGCATAAAAAACATTTCCTAATATTTTTTCTGGGATTGCCCTTTAACTTTTAAGATTAAGTCATATTTTTTTTTAAACTTTGCAGTAGCTGTTTAAATTAAAAATGTTTATTAAAACAAAGGTTTTCAACCTTAATTTTTTTTGTAGAAACAATTTTGATATGTGTATTTTAAAATAAATAATAAAATTAGTAATAAAATAATTAATGTATTAAAGACTACGTTTAGCTCGAGCAGGTCAAGCAAGCTTGTTTTCGGGCTTTATTTGACCTTTTACAAGTACTTCAAATTGTAGAGGTCAAGCCAAGCCGAATTCAAGCTGGGTTAAGTTGCTCGAGATAAACGTAGTCAAAGAAAGTACAGATGGACTTGGTTTTATGGAGCAGGGAAGATAATATATGTTATGATACATATTTTGGTTCCAATAATATTCCCTTTTAATAGGTTTTTCATAAATTAAATTTATATTGCCACCCGTGGGATTCAAAAATGTATATTTATTTGCAATATAAAAATAAAAAATAAGAGCTACTAAAAATTTGATTTTAAAATTAAGAAACTTTTGTATCTTATTTTCTCTTACGTACTGAAAACAAGTCTTCAGTAAAAGGTGTCTTTTTACTTATTTTGATTTCATAGTTATATTTGGAATAAATTAAATTAAACATTATTTTAGGAAATTTATCCAGTTGTCACTTTCATCGAAACTTCTGATAGTTTCGGCCTTCCACGTAGATGGATTGTGGAGTGAAAAAAATAAACATTGGTGTTTTGGTCCAAAGAATGCACAGCAAAATATATTTACAACCAGGAGAAATATATTTGGATCTACACCAAGTGTCGATAAATGGAACGTTCAGTAAGTTTTAAAAGAAATACATAGATTTTTAAATTAAATTTCAATAAAATTAATTTACACTTATGCTCCTTTATTTATATTATCAGGCAATTATAAAGGTGCTAGGAAAAAATAAATCATTAATCATTGCTACATAACTTCCAAATCTGGAAATGAGTAGCTGCCTGTAAAACGAAAAGAAGAAGAAAACTTCACCATGATGAAATGGTGATATCTCTCTCTACATTATGTGAAGTTCCGAAAGTGGTGAAGAGTTGTTGTGAAATGGTGTTTTTACAACAAGTTTCCTCTAAGTACAATAGAACAATTAAAAGTCTTCTTGGAGAAGACGTTTTAAGTTAAGAAGACTTCAAAAATGAATTGGTATATTTTTTAGTATAGTAGCATGTAGCATATACAGGGTGAGTTTTTAGTGCGGCAACGGTCGATATATCTTTTATTTTAAGAGATAGGGAAAAAACTTATATTACAAAATTGCATGGTTCATTGATGCGCATAACCAGAAATTAGTTTTGTCTATACAGGGTGTTTCTTAGTTAAAGCGCAGGCTATCCCACCCTTTTTTTAATGGAACACCTTGCATATTTTTGCATATACCATTGCGCTAATTACCTTCCCACCACTTATAATGAATTGTAAGCACTTAATACTTTTATAAAAAAATGTTTTCCACAAGCGTTTATTCAAATTAATCGTAGAATCGAAAAATATATACAGGGTGTTGTTTAAATTGAATACATTTCTGTATGAACTTTTTTTAAATTCAATACGGTTCAAAAAATATTGAGGTGTTTCCATTTTTTGGCGTACCCTGTATAATATACGACTGATATAATTTGTTTTAAAAAAATGCGGTTTCCTAAAATTCATGAAATTATACTCCTCTACTTTTAGTGGATTTGATATCTCAGCTAAAATTAGTCCAGAGCATTTTCATATAGGTTCAGGTTGTTACTAATTGTTTTAAATCATCAAATACCAAGGCTTAGGATGCTGTGAATATAAGAAATATATGCAAAATTCTGGTTATACCGTAACTAATTATTTGTTTACATAATTCGAATTATTGAAAAAGTGCGCTTTTTACAATCCCCATCATATAATTTTCTTTTTTATCAAATATGTAACATGTAGAAAATAGCTACTAGACTACTGGCCCAAAAAGAGAAATTTTAGAAAAACTTTGGTAGATTTCCAAAAATTCAATTATTTTTAAAATTAGTGACACACCCTGTATATAAAAAACACAAGAAAATAGTTAATTTTTGTAATGTGATTTTTGACTCTCTTTGTACATATATTTATTATTATACATTTATTTTTTCTCTTTTCAATTTTGCTTCTAGTTTTAATTTGTGTTAACTTTGTATTTTGTTTACATATCTTGTATTTTTTTGTACTATAAGATTTTATCTTAAAACAACACCAAGTTGAATGATGAGTCTTATAAAAATGTACATATTTTTTGTTAAATAAATAAATGTATTTTTAGTAGTACATTAGTAGTGGTTATTTTTCATTTATTTGATTACTGACAATGTTTAGCTCGAGCAGGTCAAGCCTGCTTGAATTCGGGCTTGATTTGACCTTTTACATGTATTTCAAATGGTAGACGTCAAGTCAAGCTAAATTCAAGCTGGCTTGACCTGCTCGAGCTAAAAGTAGTCACTGTTTTATGCGAAGGCTCCTATTTTTTTTTTCGAGATTACATCATTCGAGATTACATCAAAAAATCTAAATTAAATGTACTTAATCGCAAAAAGTAGATACTTGTTACATTACAAGAATTATGTTTTGGTCTTAATTTTTCATCAAGTATCAATTAAACTTACCTTATACAAGATGGAAACATTCAACTATTTTTTTAATATTTTTTTTTTCATAATATACTTTAAAAATTTTAAAATATTTATAAATTGCAGGTGAGTTAAGTAATCACTATCCACCCTACCTACACCTCTCCCCCACAATTAACTAAAAATTTAGTATATATGTTATTCGCAATAGCCGAAAACGCTCACTGCCCGAATTTTTTACCCACAACGCGTTGTGGGTAAATTTGTTTACCCAGAACGCGTTGTGGGTATATTTATTTACCCACAAGCGAACTAAAACTTTTTTGCTTTAGGTTCTACTTTTGTCCATGTCGGAATGTGGCGTTTTATCGATAGGGCGTCAAAAATAAAATGACATACTTAATAATAAAAATACTTTTATTGGAATAAAACTGAAAAGTATTTAAGTTCTTAAATAGAAACAACGTGCTATTTGTTTTTGCACGGATTACTTCTGTGCATTTTACATTTTTCCTGACACAAGAACATGCTTTCATTTTGCATACTTTTAAGCAATTACAATGAATGAATCCTTGTTTTGAGCCAGAAGACATCATTGCTTCCTGTCGTACATTCACATGGGAAACTGGAATATCATTTGGAGATAAAAATGTTGAGGGGGATATTTGGAACTCATTCCGACTGAAAAGTTTTTCTAGTTTACCATGTTTTGCACCTAGGACGTACAAATCAGTTTTTTCCATTACTACAGCAGTAGTAGTAGCTAGAGGGGTTCTACCCCAAATCCGGATTCTAAGTCCGTGACCTTGTAGTAATTTTTCTAAGTCCGTGTCCTTTTGGTAAGTCGTCGAGTTGTGCTAGTGTGTCTTTGACCTTGAGTAGATAAAGCGCCATCTTGTGGTTTAATTATTTTTTGTAATAAACATTTCTTGTGGTTTAATTACTTTTTTCCTTGAATATTTGAAAATTTGAATATTATTGTAATTTAGGGGAGGATGTAAATCTGAAAATTATTGTAATTGTATTGATAATAATAAATAAAAGTTTTACAAATTAAAAGTAATTGGAGTTTAGAATAATTGATGCTAAGAGATGCACACGTCCTTGCTGTTTTTTCGTAGAATATTTAAGTAAAGTAATAAGCATGCGATAGTGTTAACATATGTAAACATGAAAATTATTGTAATTTGTTGATAAAAAATAAAAATATAAGTAATTAAACAAATTGGTTTTAGGTGATTTAATTAGTTTTTTTATACTTATTTCTTAGATTAGAGTAATTGTGGTAGCGCCTATGGCATAAAATTAATATAATGTATTGATAAGAATTAATTTTATGTACGCGTATTTTGTTGTACACTTTGCTATGAATTTTAATTAATCCTTGACGAATATCGTGGTTTGAGCGTGCTAACATATGTAAACATGAAAAATATTGTAATTTGTTGATAAAAAATAAAAATATTAGTAATTAAACTAATTGGTTTTAGGTGATTTAATTAGTTTTTTTATACTTATTTGTTAGTTTAGAGTAATTGTGGAAACATAAAATTATTATAATTTTGTTGATAAGAACTAATTATTTTTTTTATGTGAGTGCATTTTGTGGTTTAATATGTAGACTGACTTCTAAATAATTGATGATAAGAGGCGAGTTTTAATTGTTCTAACTTATTTTTTTTATGTGAGGGTATTTTGTGGTTTAATATGTAGACTGGCTTCTAAATAATTGATGATAAGAGGTGAGTTTTAATTGTTCTAACAAGCGTATACATGAATTTAGCTGAATCATCGCGATAAACAACACATATTGCGGTTTTTGCAAATTGCGGTGTGTCCAGACGTTTACTCATCGGCGACTTTGGTGTCATATAAAAGGGGGGGACAATTTGTTTACAGCATCAGTTCGATTTTCAAATTCGCAAATACAATAACGTTAATTGCAATGGAGCCAGTTTTAATCGCGACTACTGCCCAAAATATGGCTAACCTCAGCCGAAAATTGGTCGAAACGGTTGATGGTGATGATCCTATTAGTATTAATAGGATTATAAAACACTGCTCCAAAAGTATACGACTAATAAGGCGTGGGTTGAAAAAGGTGATTGCTGTTGGTACAAAACAGGCTTTGTTAGCATCCATCGCCAATATTGTGAGTTGTCGCACGCTATTAAAAACAAAATTACATCGAGGTGCTGGCGGTAATGTTAGAGCGAGGAAGTCTTCTCTCATTAAGTGGCAAGAAATGGAATCTGCCTTTAATTCAAGGATGCGTACTGGAGTCATAGTAAATTTGGGGCACAAGGATCCCATCGTATTTATGGAAGATTGTGGGAAGATGTGTGGGCTTAGATTAAAAAACGCTTTGAAAAAGGAACCCTTTTTGAAGGTATACGCAGTATTTTGCGGCAAATTTATTAGGATGAGTAACGCGGGTGAAGAGATTGAAGACGTTAAATACATAAATTCAAAAATGCCGTCAATGATAAGCAGGGATACAGACTTGGTCACATGGTATGTTGACAATATATTGACGTCGATTCTTACGGAATTGGAGGAGTTTCAAGAGAGGGGAAGCGGCTGGGCTTTGGATGAAATTATAAGTTTGACCATAAAGATTAATAAACATGTACCTCTAAGGGCGGCATCATATGTTCCCCTACCGCCTCAAATACACCGTAAGAAAGCATGTATAAATATTGAAAACAGGGATAACGCATGTTTTGCGTGGGCAGTGGTGTCAGCCCTTCATCCGGCCAGAAACCACGCGGAAAGAACGTCTTCGTATCCTCATTATGGAGAAGTATTAAATTTGGAGGGCATAACGTTCCCAATGCAAAGGGGAAAAATTAATTTATTCGAAAAAAATAATAATATTTCCATAAATGTGTATGTATTAAAACTAAAGAAGAAGGGCTATTCGGTGGAACCATCCTACTTGAGCGAAGAAAAAAGAAATACACATGTAAATTTATTAATGGTGGCGGACAAGTACAAGACGATGGAAGAGGAGGATCTGCAGGAGGATGGTGATGTTGATCTCGTCCAATATCATTATGTGTGGATAAAAAATCTGTCACGATTAGTATCATCCCAACTAAGTAAACGTAAATGCAGGAAACACATTTGTGATAGGTGTTTACATTATTTCACCACCGAAATTCAGCTAAGTGAGCACGAAGAAAGATGTGGTCAACTGAACGAATGTAAAATTAAGTTGATACCCAATGGAAAGGTGAAATTTGTAAATTATAAAAATAAAGAAAAGGTTCCTTTCATAATATATGCCGATTTTGAGTGTATTTTAAAGGAGTGCGATGAATGGTGTGGGGAAAATAGCCGAAAGTACCAAAAACATGAGCCCTTTAGCGTAGGATATTATTTAAAATGTACCTACGATGATACATTGTCGTACTATCGACAATATAGAGGACCAAATTGCGGAGAATGGCTATGTGCGGAGCTCTACGATATTGCCGAGAACGTTACGACTGTATATGAATGTCCCATACCCATGGATAATTTAACGGATGAACAAAAAATTGCGTTCGTTGAAGCTAAGGAATGCCATATCTGCGAAAACCCTTTTCAACAAGATGCTGTTAGAGTGCGAGATCATTGTCACTTCACAGGACGTTATCGTGGTCCCGCCCATAACGAATGCAATTTAAATTATCAAGATAGTCGCATCATTTCCGTAGTTTTTCACAATTTCAGCGGTTATGATGCTCACTTTTTAATGAACGACGTAGTCCGACAGAATTGGCAAGGAAAATTATCCATAATACCGCACAACACAGAAAACTTTATTGGGATGATTAAAAGCGTAGGACATGACGAGAATTGCATAACATTCAAATTTTGTGATTCTTTTCGATTTATGGCGTCTTCATTGGACAAATTAGCCAAAGATTTGAAAGAAAAACCTATACTCCGGAGAGAATTTAAGTACTTGGACGCGGAAAAATTCAGCCTTCTAACGAGAAAGGGAGTATTTCCGTATGACTACATTAATGGTTTAGAGCGATTGGAGGAAGAAACACTTCCACCCATAACATCTTTTCATAGTAAAATTTATGATAGCGATTTATCGGTGGACGAATACGAACATGCTCAAAAGATCTGGAGCGAATTCAAAGTACAAACATTGGGCGAGTACTCGGATCTGTATTTAAAAACGGACGTGCTGCTGTTGGCCGATATATTCGAATGTTTTCGTGATCAGAGCTTAACCAACCACCATCTTGATCCAGCACATTATTTTTCCGCGCCCGGTCTGAGTTGGGATGCAATGTTAAAATGTACGAAGGTGGAGCTCGATATGATACAGGACGTAGAGATCTTAATGTTTTTGGAGAAGGGAATTAGAGGAGGACTAACACAATGCACACATCGATACGCAAAGGCCAACAACAAATACTTGGAAGATTACGATCCATCACAACCCTCATCGTATCTCATGTACTACGATATAAATGCAATGTACTCGTGGGCGATGAGTCAACATTTGCCCTATGGGCGCTTAGAATGGATGGATAGATCACCAGCAGGCTTTCAAGCGGACTATTTTTTAAATGTGCCGGCCGACAGTCCGCGTGGATACATTTTGGAAGTGGATTTAGAGTATCCCGTAAACATCCACGACGTACAAGCTGATCTTCCCATGGCACCCGAACTCGGACTACCACCCGGCGGAAAATGTAAAAAAATGTTGGCAACCCTCTTACCCAAAAATAAGTACGTCATTCACTATACGAACCTACAACAATATTTAAAAAATGGTCTTGTGCTAACAAACATTCATCGAGTACTCCAATTCGAACAGAGTGCATGGCTGAAAAAGTACATCGACCTAAACACACAGTTGCGTCAGAGTGCAACAACCGACTTCGGAAAAAATTATTTCAAGTTGATGAACAACGCGGTATTTGGAAAAACGATGGAAAATGTTCGCAATAGGAGGATAATAAAAGTGCTAAGAAAATGGGAAGGAAGGTACGGAGTGGAAAATGCCGTGTCAGCGCCGAACTTTTATCGCAGCCGTATAATAGCCGATGATTTGGTTCTCGTCGAAATGCTTAAAACGGAGGTGGTCTTCAATAAACCCATATACGTGGGCATGTGTATACTAGATATCTCAAAGACCATACTATATCAGTTTCACTATGGGTATATGAAGACCAAGTACGGCGATAAATGTATGGCGCTCTATGGTGATACGGATTCGTTGTTCTATAAAATTGAAACAGCCGACATCTATGCGGACATGAAGGAAAACCTCCACTATTTTGATACGTCCGATTATCCTTCTGATAATATTTATGATATGCCTCGTGTGAACAAAAAAGTGCCGGGTCTGATGAAGGACGAGAACGTCGGTAAGGTGATGACGGAATATATTGGGCTGAGGGCAAAAATGTATGCGTATTATGTGCCAGAAAATAAAAATCCGTGCGTAAAAAAGGCGAAGGGCGTTAAATCCTACGTCGTCAAAAACAAGATCTCTTTTGACGACTATAAAAGATGTCTGATGGAGCGAATAGAATTTTCGCATGAACAAAATTCGATACGTTCCTTCGATCATCAAGTATATACGGTGAGACAAAAGAAGATTTCCCTAAGCCCGTATGACGATAAAAGATATCTGCTACCGCATTCGCACAACACACTTCCCTGGGGCCATTACAGTATTATGGAGCTGGATTAATTTTTTTATATTTTTGTTATTTTTTGTATTTTTGGTATTAAATAAAATAAAATTAATTATTTTAATTGTTTTTTATTTTTTATATAATTATATAATGTAATTACATTTGATATAGCACAAACATTATAATCATGATTATGATATGAACACGAAGACCATTTTTGTGTAAAATTAGGACAGGCAGCATCTTCTTCTAAATTAATCACCGTACACTCTGGAGGCAGTATGTTGGTTAAAATATTCTTTTTTTGATGTCCCTTTACGTAGATGGTGGTAGTCGTCGGATACGTGGGTATTAAAAAATATTTAAGAATATGTTCAAAATATCGTACTGATATGTTGCCGGAATTGTATCCTATGCGATGATGATTATATTCCAACCATTTAACTGTCTTCTTTTCCTTTCTTGTAAGCTCTTTAAATGGGACGGTCGGTTTAAATGTAAACGTCATAACGACGCATCCATCTTCTGTAATGGCCATTTCTTTCGGACATTTTCCAGCAAATTGAATGTCTAAAAATACAAGGTTCTTTCCTTGTCGTCGTCGTTTTAGTAGTAGTAGTAGATCATCGGCTGCACCAATTCTGCTGCTGCTTTCAAATAGTAGATCACCCATCTTGACTGCATCGAGTCTACCTTCGAAATAACGCAACTTTTACATTAACACCGCATTATGTAAAAGAAAGCGCATGCGTGCACCACCTCCGCGCTTATCCAATTTTCTGAACTATATTCGTTAGGGGCTGGTATTGGTAAACGCTGTCGTGTATGATCAAACAATATGCACAAATTTTGGTGGTAAAAGCTTTTGTTGCCTCCATTTCAATCTTTAGATCAATTTGAGTCGATTTTATCGTTTCATTTTGTTTGGAAACATCAAAGACGAATATGGCGTTCGACTTGAATGACGAATAGTCCAATAAGGGGTTCGCGTTCGTACGCTGATAGTAGCTCCTTTGAAAGTCCATGTAATTCGTGTAGGCTATTATATATTCGTTTGCATCAAAATCCAAATTCATTTGATGATATGGATACGGATCAGAGTTTAGATAAATTTTTATGTTTCTTATATTCACATGATCAAACTTGGACATGTCAGCATTTTCTTTATCCTTTTTATTATCATGGAACGCCACAATTACGTAGCGCGGTCGCTCCAAACCCGTTGACGTCTTGACACACCACACATCGCTAGTGACGGGTCGTAGGGATGGCATCTCAAATAATTCCCATTTACGAAACGGTAACAGGATGGGAGTATTGGAATTCAAATGTTTCAACATTTTGAGTTTTAGCTCATTTGTCCAACTTAATTTTCATATCTTTCGCGCCTACATAGGCATTCACATCAGATCTAGCGCGTTGTATAATAAGCTCTTGCTTTACGTTGATCAAAACTTTTTTGTAATCTTCAAAGAAGCCCAACAGACACCCGAGCGGTATTGATGCATAGAATTTTTTATTTTCATACGTCTGATGTTTACCAGTTTCGTCCCATCCTGCCAGCCGCAATCCAGTCATTTCCGATTCATCAAAAGAAATGTATCCTTTAAGCGATGTCGTTACGCCCACATTTCTCACACGATCCACTTCGACCGTATTTATTTCATAACGAATTTCATCAAATAGATGTGCGAAAGCGTTGCGCACAAAATTTAGTTCATCATCCGCCTTACTAGAAGTCACACTACCCGACAAGTATATTCGACTTTCAGCCGGACATGTGTACAAGTCCTCTTGTTGAATTAAAATTCTTATTTCGTCATTGTTTTCTAAGCTGGACGCTCGCGGAAGGTAATAATGTACCTCTTTTTTGATAATTCTCTCATCATAATCAACTCTTTCGAAAAGATCGAGCATTCTTGGAGACGACATTGTAGCCTAAAGCAATAAGTTTGCTCCGTACGCTAGGTGTTAACAGGTTACCACCTTTACAACTACTGTTGATCCTCCTCTTAGCCGACATCCTATTTATAGGAGTGTGGTGGTGGGAGGGTTCGGAATAGAAATTTATTCCCATTTCTTCAATTCCAATCTAATTAAAATTGTTTCGCCCGAAAAATTAACCAGATCACCGTCCTGATCGATCAGTCGGATTGTTAGGTTAGAAATTGTATAAGTATTTAGTTCTAGATAAGAAATTTCTTGAGGGATCCAGGTGACAGCGTACCCTGGCGGTACGTCTAAAAAAATGTCTGCGAGAGAGTGAGATGGTTTTTCGTTAATGTACGACCCCTGTACGAGATTACAATCCACGTGAATGCACTCAACTTTAGTTATTTTTACGAGTTTGTCGGAGGAGTGTTGGACGTTGGGCCTGAGCTTTCTAGGCGAAAAACCCAAAAAGTCTCCTATACTATCCTTTGGACCAAAATCAATTTCAAAGTTGGCTAAAATTTCACACTTTAGCGTGGAAAGATTTGCTTTTAGTGAAATGGTTTTTCCTACTCCGCCTTCCTCTTTTAAGGATTTAAAATATTTTTTTAGAAATTCTTCGATGTCTTCGATTTCGTAGCAGCCGGTGGGAATTTTAACACACCCCTGCGTGAAATAAAACTTGTTGTTACGCCCACTTTCGATGTTTGGTATTGAATTATAGCAATGAAATGCTGCCAGACCCAAACGATACGTGGACTCTTTATCAAGCTCCAAAGGCGGAAAATAATCAATCGAAAATACACTTTGTGTACCTCTTAGGCTGAATACCTTAGACATGACTGACGTCCGTTGTGCGAACTCCCCCTATTTATAGTAGAAATTCCAGGCACAGATGGCCACAATTCCAAGTACCGAACGTCTGATGTCTTTTATAGTTGAAGGTAAAGTTTGATGAAAATGCTTTGAAATAATTCAAAATTTCGAGCGGCGGATGTAAATCACCAAAACTATCGAAATATTTTACTTGATTACCCTGTTTTCTGTACGCCACCCAGTGAGTACCAGGTCCTTCGACCGAATCTAAATTCACAATAGCACATTCATTTCTAAGAGGTTTACTTGGTAGCGTATCACGCATAAATACTCCTCTGAAATGTTTGATGTGGGCCGCAAATTTGAGAATGTCGACGGAGGTAAGGGCTCGCCTGGGAAGCGACTCTAATAGTTTTTTGAGTTTTTCGACAGAAATAGACCCATTCCACGGCGGTATGGTTTTAGAAATAGACCTTTTCCGCTTTTTCCCAAGGCAATCGCTTCCATTGTCTGGTTGTGACGATGTGCTTCATCCAAATTTTTCTGTGCTTTTTTAGCATCTAACACTGTTTTCGCAACGCCCGCAGCGCCACCTGTCAACGCCCCCAACGCACTCAGTCCAGCAAATATGGGTATGAGTGGCAGGATGCCTCCAGATTTGGGTAGGGCTAAAACACGTGGAACTCTGATCCGCTTACGACCTCCTGCTTCTTTAATAGCTTTTCGAGCAGCTGCTAAACTCAATTGTGCGACATTTTTTATGTTTGATGTATTCTTTAGGAGCTTCCTTCCTCCCATCTTCCTTAAAGCTTCTTTAGCTTTTCCCAAGACACCCATCCTCATCGATACTGTTTTGACGGAGGCAGATTTCTTTTTTCTGCCGCCGCGACGACGACGACGAGTCGTTTTCTTTCCACTTCCCATGCCCGTTTTACGCTTCACTTTCATAATTGTTCCCACACTTAGAGCAGCAAGTTTTTCTCCAATACCGGCGTCTTTAGATTTTAGCCTTTCAAATGCTCTCTTCTCCAATATCTTATCGGCAATATGACGCGCGTTTAAATCACTATTTTTTGAATAGGCAATATCATGCTCTTTACAGCTCTCGTCCAATGGATTAATACCCACGTCACCACGTTTTAATCTCTTCTCTAACTTTGTACCCGGTCCACAAAATCTGTATCCGCCCGGTAGATGCGCCTCGAAAGGTAATTTATTAATTATCGAATTGAGAAGACCGCTACCTCTTGTAGTACCTTTACTGTCGACGACTAATGGCATTATGTGAAATTTTTATGCGCGCTCCCCCCCTATATATATAAGAAGCCGACCAGATCGGGAATGATTTAAAAGACTTCGTGTACGTCATGAAGGAGATACAACAGGAAATTCCTTTACCGATAGCAAATATCGATGAATATCTGAAAGGCAGTAATTTCGATGAAAAATCATTTAATCGACATAGTGACTTATTACCCAATTCAATAAGATGTTTAATATGCGGCCCATCTGCATGCGGCAAGTCCAATGTTATCCTGAGTCTGTTGTATGCTGAAAATGGTCTTCAATTTGAAAACGTTTACGTCTACTCGAAAACCCTTAAGCAGGCTAAATATAAAATGTTGGAGGAGGTATTGGGTGGTTGTAGAGATGTGAAACGATGCCCTACCAAATTCAATTTTTATATTTGATGATGTTGCTCGTGAGAAGCAAGATATTATTAGCGATTATTTTTCTATGGGTAGACATAGTAAAGTTGATTCTTTCTATTTGTGTCAAACTTATACAAAAATACCCAAGCAGCTTATAAGGGATAACGCTAACCTTTTGATTATCTTTGCACAGGATGATACGAATTTATTACGCATTCATAATAATCACGTGGGTGCCGATATGTCTTTTGATAAACTCCGACGTATTTGTAGAGAATGCTGGCAGTGCAAATATGGTTTTTTAACTATCAATAAAGAATGCGATGTGAACGACGGTCGCTATAGAAGAGGATTGGACAAGTATATAGACATATCCTCTGTACCTTAGGCTCATTCATATTTGAACCGGCAACGTGTGAAGAACACACGTGATTGGTAGAGAGATAGAGAGATAGAGAGGTAGAGAGGTAGAGAGGTAGAGAGGTAGAGAGGTAGAGAGGTAGAGAGGTAGAGAGGTAGAGAGGTAGAGAAGATGAACAAGCCTCATGCTAAAGAGTATTTAAAGAGAATTTGTGAAATTCAAAAGGTTATCAGAAAAAAGCTGTTGGCTTTAAAATTAAATAAATCTATGCAGGATAGTGCTCTTGAAACAATTTACAAACCTCTCACGGATCCACTAAATAACATTATCAAACAAGTTACTAAGCCATCACCAAAAATTGATAAAGTGAAACTAATGGATGATGATGATGATGCTGATGATGATGAAGATGTTGATGAGGAGCAGGAGCAATATGTGGAGAAGAAGGAGGAGGATGGTGATGTTGATGATGATGAATTTAAAAAAATCTGGGATGAGGCTAGCACACCGCTTTTAAAACACTACATGTTTGAGTATTTTAATAAAAACAAAGAAAATGATAAGACATTTGGCTTAAAATACAATCCGATCACTAATGTTTGGACAGTGGGTGACTCACAAGTAAATTTCTTAGCAGACGATAAACTATCAATAAAGAATTCAACCTACTTCGGTACTAAAGGACTATATGAATTACTCTTTAAAAGCAAGCCCAAAGACTACTCGCACGATGAAGCCAAAACCTACATGAAAATAGCATCAAAAACGAACGCGTTTCGAAGAAATTATGATCCCGACCAACAAGTACAGGGTGTTAATTCTAAAAAATATAAATTAATAAGAAAAATGTTAAAAGAAAGCGATGTCGGCAGCACTCCAAAATTATCTAAAATAAAAGAAAGCGCTGCCAGCAGTAGTCCAAAAACTCCTATAAAAGAAGGAAGAGGAGGAGGAGGAGGAGGAGCGCCATTGAAGAAAAGAAAGAGAAGAGATGATTTTCCACTTAGAGTAGCACAAACTACGTACAAATACTGGGATAATATCGAAGAACTTGTGGATCGTCTTTGTTTATTGCATGCTTCAAGAAATGCCGGTAACAATGCTCACGAAAATGAGATAATAGCAATTGAAGAGGAACTGCGGGAGGGGGGTATAATTGTATAAAAGGCGCTATCTTATCGCATTAATTCATTAATAAACATGCCAGTTAGACAGTTTGGTGGTTCTCAAGGAGCTAGAAAGGGTCCTCGAGGACCTCCCGGCATCGGTTTCGAATTGACCGAAGATGGTCAAAACTTTGATATTGTAAGAAAACGTCTTACTAATGTCGGCGGTCCTTTAGATAGTCTAGACGCTTCCAATATGGCCTACGTTGATTATAAAGCCGATAAGGTGTCCAGCAGCAATAAGGAGTACGCTGATAAACTCTCCACTAGCAATAAGACGTACGTTGATGAAAAAGTAGATAAGCTAGCCAGTAAGGATTATGTTGATGATAAAATAGATAAGCTTTCCGTTAGCAGTAGGACATATGTTGATGATAAAAATAGTGCCAGTAAGACATACATCGATGGAAATATAAATCAGTGGACAATTTCTATTAAGAATTACATTGATTCTAAGATTTCTGATTTTGCAATCGATGTCGCTAAAACTCTGAACGATAATTTTGCTTTTTACTCCACTAAAATTGATCATATACAAGAAGAATGTAGTAAGGCACATGGGTTTAGTCATGATGCAGACGCCCAAGGAACAAGTAGTCCGGGAACTCCATAAACCGGCGCGACGAAATTATAATCGACGTCGTACAATCCTAAAAGGTTTGGATGATTTGTGGCAAAGCGATCTGGCCGACTTTCAACTTTATAGCAACAACAATAAGGCTCATAACTACATATTGGTAATGATTGATTGTTTTTCAAAGTACGCCTGGGCGGAACCGTTAAAAAGCAAATCTAAAGAGGATGTTACCAATGCCACCAAAAAAATTTTCAAAAGGATTGAGCCACCACATAAATTACCCAAAAATTTGCAAACTGATCAAGGCAGGGAATATTACAATGATAAATTTAATGTTCTGATGAGAAAACATGGAATAAATCATTACTCAACTTATACGGTTAAAAAGGCGTCGATGGCTGAACGCTTTATTCGAACGTTAAAAGGAAGTCTTTATCGGCATTTCAGTTTGATAGGAAAATATGAATGGATAAGCGTACTACAACCTACCGTCGACGAGTACAACAAGCGCCGGCACACGACCACCGGAATGCGACCTTGCGACATAACTTTAGATAATGAAGCAAGGCTTTTGAACTCGACATATTCTCATATCAAAACGGTCGGCGCTCGTAAGTTCCGCGTTGGAGATATTGTTAGAATAAGTAAAATGAAGTCAACTTTCGAAAAGGGGTACACCCCCAATTGGAGCGCTGAACTATTTAAAATCGCGCGGGTTAATATTACCAACCCCACAACATATCTATTGGAAGATTATCATGGTAGTCCAATCAAGGGAGCATTTTATACTGAAGAATTACAAGAAACTAAGCAGAAAAACATTTATCTTGTGGAAAAAATTATTAAAAGAAAAGGAAACAAAGTCTACGTCAAATGGTTGGGATTTCCGCCGAGCGAAAACAGTTGGGTTAATAAAAACAGTATTCTTTAATCGTAACGCTCATTATACGTCCAACCTTTGTCATGTATAGACATAGACATACGACGATGTTGCTGCTTTACTACTACTTTTTGGTTTGTGTGATGACATCATCCTTATCACAACAACATCAGCCTATTGAAGAAGTAGAAGATGAAGAGGAAAAATATGAAATAGCTTCAGGCTTTCTTAGTGAATATGGATACTTAAATATGACTGATGTTAACATCATTGGAGAGGAGGGAGAATTTAGAACGAACAATGTCTTTGAAGATGCTGTAAGACAATTTCAAAGGAACTATCATCTAGAAGAGGATGGAAAATTAAACAATGATACCATTAAATTGATGCAAACACCGCGGTGTGGATTACAAGACAATGTCCATTCATTTACGATTACCAACAACAAATGGAATATAACACGTTTAAGATGGTATTTTGATACTAAAAACCGGACAATGTTTGATGTAGCTGAGCGAGCATTTAAAATATGGGAAAAACATTCTGGTTTAGAATTTGTAATAAGCAATGTCAAACCGAATATTTTAATTACATTTAGAAAGCCAAAACATAGCTTTCGAAGATGTTGTAATACTTCACCTTGTGGTTATCCGTTCGATGGGCCAGGTAATTCATTGGGACATGCTTACTTTCCAACTAATACTACTACTGAATTGGAAGTACATTTGGACGCGGGAGAACGTTGGTCGACTGAGCTGAATGAGAATCCCAGTAGCACTCCGGAATACATAAATTTATTTTTGGTTTTGGTACACGAAATCGGTCATGCACTTGGAATTCATCACTCAAGCGTCAAATCAGCCATAATGTTTCCTTTCTACTCAGGCAATATGGAATTAAGTACTTTTGATTTATCACCGGACGATATTTTGGCAATCCAACAACTATATCCGATACGAAGCATCGTTCGCACGACCACACCTAAATTTAGGAATGTTTATGTACCGCCGCCGCCGCCGCCGCCACCATCATCGTCCTCGTCGAAATTTGATGTAGAGCAAACAACCAATTTATGTCAAGTGCATAAAAATCTTAGCACGTTTATGATGATGAATACGGATTTGTATATTTTCTACGAGAATTTTGTTTGGATTAAGGGACAAAATGAGGATATAAATGAAGTTCCGCTTAAAATTAGTGATTGGTTGAACTTTTTACCGAAAGATTTTCGAGTGGAGGCAATTTATGTGAAGGAGAATAATGAAATCGTTTGTCTTTTGAGAAATAAAATCTATGTAATTGATTTTCTTTCTCTAAGTCTACGCGCGGGTCCTCTCGAACCACCGGATTATTATGGAGGAATGAAACGTTCCGCTCAAATACATGCGATCATTCAAAATTATCATGGACAAACGCTTATTTTCTACGATGAAGTATTTTATGCTGTTTATGATGAGTGCGGCAGAAGGATTACTCGTCATGGAAGAATTTCTCAAGATTTTCCTGGAATTCCACCCGCAATTGATGGAGCAATGCGTTACACCAACGGAAATTTGTACTTTTTTAAGAACAGAAAATTCTATGAGTTTAATGAATTCTCCAGAAGTTTGATGCGTGTCGCCGATATGGACTTGAAAATTTTTCAAATAAACTGTCCAAACGTTAGCATTTTGTCTCAACTGCAGGAACTATTAAATAAAATTTTATTTAAACAAATTAGTATTGGTTAATTAAATTTATGTTTTTTGTAAGGATATTAATAAAAAAAATTAAGATTATTAAAATAAGATATCTTTTATTTAACATTATACATTTCTACTTAATAAACCTATATCACGACTAATTATGTCTCTATTATAGTGTAGACTCTCCATCATAAGTAGCTCCATTTCATTAGGATCGCTCGAAACTATGGCCGTTTTTATATTATTATACACATCCGATTCCGCGGAAGATTCGTGAGCGTAGACGGTGATTAATGAGCCGTAATATTCCTTAAATTTCAGCTGCTTAAGTAATTTTATTTTTCCCATAATTACTTGGCTAAGCGCGATGAGGTTCTGGAAGGTTTGTTCAGACATCAGGACGGTCTGCTCATGATCATCTTCCTTTATAACATATGCCTTGATATTGTTGAAGCAAGTTATATTGAGCGTATGATTTCCAAATTCCAGTACACTATCGACACACATAATTTCATTATTTAATGCACAAAGTTCTATAAAATCTTCTTCCAGCATACACACTAAATGCCTCAAATTTCTCCCAACGCTTAGCCTTACAACGCATTCAAAATTTCTAAGTTGGCTTAAACCGAGTGATATAACTTTGGTTCCGGCTTTATTTAATATGTATGATGTTTCTCCCAATAACTTTTCGGTCATGTATTTCTTTTCGAGAATAAAATAATCATTTAATATTTCAGAAGCCATGACTACTGCACGTAGATCTGCATTCAACTAATTAAACACGTCATTAGTTTACATATATATATATGTGATCCCACCCCCTTTTTTTTATTATTTGGTGGGGAGCAAAATTACATATTTACGAATAAATAACTAAGTATTTCGTTTCTAATTATTAATATATAATTTATAAAATCAGCCGAGGATGATTCATCCCCTATTATTATTGTTTCTTCATATTGCGCAACCTCATGAAACGACGATTATATTATATTCTATTATTAGTTCATTTTTATTAAACTGGGGACGGTGGTGGTGGTGGTGGTGGGGAGAAAGACATAAATAAAAATTTATGTATGAATTATATTTTATTGTATGATGGACAGTTGTAGAGAACAGCATATTCGAGAATTACGATTAAAATTATTTAATTTTGAGGAAAGATTTAGAAAATTTTCAAACCTGCGCGAAATCGAAATAAAATTACAGAGACTTCGTTTGAGTGACGATAGTAGTGAAGATAACGAACGCATAATAAACTTTAGGTTGGAAAAAATTAGCATTATCAACAAAATTCGTAGATTAAAAGAAAAATTAATAGAAATTCAAGATGAACGTTTTTAAAAATATAAATGATTCTATTATGGCATATGAATGTGGCAAATTGGATAAAGAAAATATCAAGTACTTACCTGAATGTTTTTTGGTAAAAATGGAAGGAATTGAATTGGAAAAAATATGGGATATTCTACCAGAAAAATATAAAAACGATATTAATTTCAAAAAAAGATTACCATGTCATAGACATCACAATACATCTACTTCTAGAACTCACTTTGATGGACCGCCTCCCTCAATATATAAATGTATGGAATGTTTGTATGACAAGGAAAATAATAGAAATGTAATAAATTAAAAGCATTTTATTAATTTTTTACAAAAATAAAAATTTAATAAATTAAAAGTAGTTTTCTTTCTTTTCACAATCATAATTATCTAATGCTATGTAAATATTCCATTAGTTTTTTAAATGATAAAATTAATATTAAACAAGCTGCCAATATACACAGAAATATTAAAATAATATCTGTAGTACCCAAAGTCTCTTTCTCTTTCAATTCCATCAATGGCGGTGGTGGTGGTGGTGGTGGCGGTGGTGGCGGTGGTGGTGCTGTTATTGAATGTGATGATGGTGCTCTTTTAATTAGCGGTACCACAGACCTTATATCGTTCTCATCGTCTTCCGTTCTTAAAATTTCCTCAAGACACAACGTAACTGCATGATTTAGCGCCTTGTTCACTTCAATTAGTTCTTCTCGTGTCTCGTTACATACTTGTAGAGCTCCCTTGTAGTATTCCCTCTGCGTAACTACATCACGATAACTATCAATATTAGTATCATTTGTATTGGCACTAAATTTTGTATCATTTCCCGAGGGTTTTACATTAATTGTTGTATGAACATTGACTAAGCTTAAAATCACCACTGTTATTAAAAACATTTTTTTTAATATAATGAAGCTTAATATGCAAATCAGCTAATTATATAGGGAAGACCCCCACCAACTAAATTTACGTCACATGAGATTATTTTGTTTTTCTGTAAAAGTTTATACTTATCAGATATGTTTTTAAATAAACTTATTTTTATAAAAATGGCGGTAAGCCAAAGGAAACCGCCGTATGATAAATAAACTTACCTACTTAAAAAAAAATTTTTTTCTGTAAAAAATTAAAGATTATTAATAAAAAAAATTATATGAGAGTAATTTCTACTTACCAATCATCCTGCGTCATCGTCGCTTATCGGTAGCATCTCCTCTTGATGAGCTCTCAGAGAATCGGGAGACGTCCTCCGTCTTTGATTATAAATCAAACCTATTGTATTTATAATCACGTTGCTATCATCGATAACAACCTGTGGAGGAACTCTCCCCCTTCCTCTACCCCGCAAATCTTCATCTGGAGCCGATGGTCCTCCGGCTGGGGTCGCAGCCGTATTGCTATCATCGATAACATGTGGAACCATCCCCCCTAACGGTAACCGGGCTCTGCCTCTACCCCGCAAATCTACAACTGGAGCCGATGGTCCTCCGGCTGCGACCCCAGGCGTATTGCTATCATCGATAACAACTCTTCCTCTCCCCCTTCCCCTGGCTCTTCCTCTACCCCGCAAATTTTCATCTGAAGTCGATGGTCTCCTCAGTGGTACCTGTGACAAATCTTCTTCTGTAGACCATGGTCTCCTCAGTGGTACCGGGGGCAAATCTTCATCTGGAGTCGATGGTCTCCTCAGTGGTACCTGTGTCTGTGGGGGCAGGCGTAATCTGGCTACGATGTTGTCTAGCCCAACATTTTCACCCATAGCCTGCATTACACAGGTATCCGCTGTCGAAGTGCCAGGTGCTACTTGCAGAACTTCAGTCGACGGCTCCCTCGGGACTACCCCATGCCCATTCATATATAAACGCAGCCAATGGGTTATGGGGGAGCGGCAAACACCACAAGTTCTTAATCTTGTGATGCACAACCCGCAAACCATATGTCCGCAGCCTAGCCCATATTTTGATACATATATTAGGCATACTATACATGTGGCTAGGGAGTCGTCTTCTGCAATTTCCTGATCTACCTGTCTTTCATATACGAGGACTTCAGGCTGATTGACAGGGCGGATTCGGTTAATAGGAATCAGCGCAATGTTCTCATTATCGAAATGCCAATTAATTAGGCCCAGACTATCTAAGCAATAAATAATTGGCCTCCCCATAAAAGAACATCTAACTGCCCTTAACTCTCCAACTATAATATGTACAATAAATTAATTTAAACAAAAACATTTTTTTTTTTTTAACTTACCAGGAATATTTCTTCTTGCTCCTTCACGCAAAATCATTTCCTCTTCTCTCTCCGCGATGAATCTTCTTATCTGTAATTCTCCCACTCTGCTTTCCATTTTTATTTTTTTGTTGCTTTTCAAAAACTGAACTGACACCTAAACTATTCTCCTTCTAATTTATATAAAAAATTATCTCACCACAAACACATACTATTACGAAAATATGATAATTTTTTGTATCCATAATTAAAATAATACAATTATCGAAAAAAAAAAAACGTGTTTTTCGATAATTTTTTTGTATCCATAATTAAAATAATGTAATTAGAGCAAAGAAAAAACCTTGTTTTCCGATACATATTTTTGTTTTTAATAATTATTTAAATATCTTTGTATACTTGTTCAATTAGCGAAAGGGAGTAGGTAATAAATAAAAAAATATTCATATTAATATAAAATTTTTAATGTTTAACATTTGTTTATAAAATTATAAGTTGCCTATTTCTAGGTCAGCGTACTGCTTTCCATCTTTTGAGATCACTAATTTTTTTAATAATAGGTACACCTTTTTTGAGTAATTTGTATTGAAATCATGCAGCACCTCCGGAGTGAAAAATGACAAATATCTGTTTGGGAGCCAAACCTTCCGGACTGGCTCCTCCTCAGCAAACTCCATCAAAATGCTGGGCCCATACTGGTTCGTTTTTAATGCAACGCTTTTTATTACATATTTTCTACTCTTTTCCAATTCACCAACCTTAACAGTTAACCCATACTCTGAATTGAACTTATTTAAATCCATTTTTAGTTTTTTCTTTGCTACTGCTTTCTTCAAAATAAACTGAAGATCTACCTAACTTTTGAGCTCTTTTATACAAAAAAATTAGCTCATATTGCATATCTTTTAAATTAAAAAACATTTTTTTAAATAATATTGTGCAAATTGTGTAATTTTGCATAAAGACGCAGGTGGCGAGGAAGTTACTGTCTCACTCTTATCAAACCACGATATTCGTCAAGGATTAATTAAAATTCATAGCAAAGTAAACAACAAAATACACGTACATAAAATTAATTCTTATCAATACATTATTACGCCATAGGCATTACAACAACTACTCTAATCTAACAAATAATTATAAAAAAACTAATTAAATCACCTAAAACCAATTAGTTTAATTACTAATATTTTTATTTTTATCAACAAATTACAATAATTTTCATGTTTACATATGTTTACATATGTTAACACTATCACATGCTTTTTACTTTTTTTTATCAATAATTACAATAATTTTCAGATTTACATCCTCACCTATTAAATATTCTAAACTCCAATTACTTTTAATTTGTAAAACTTTTATTTATTATTATTATCAATACAATTACAATAATTTTCAGATTTACATCCTCCCCTAAATTACAATAATATTCAAATTTTCAAATATTCAAGGAAAAAATAATTAAACCACAAGAAATGTTTACTGCAAAAATAATTAAACCACAAGATGGCGCTTTATCTACTCAAGGTCAAAGACACACTAGCACAACTCGACGACTTACCAAAAGGACACGGACTTAGAAAAATTACTACAAGGTCACGGACTTAGAATCCGGATTTGGGGTAGAACCCCTCTAGCTACTACTACTTACAGCTACAATATTACGAGGAGCCAGGCGTCTACGATCAACATCCGGTATAGTTACCAAAACATTATCACCTACGCTAGCCGGAGGGAACTTGCGTTCCGATTGATCAAGCATTTTTTTAGCTTGCTTTTCCAATCCACGCTTACACCTTTTCTTTCGATGTCAACTGCTCTTTTATTTCCACAAAGTTTGCATAGTTCACATCATTATTAGGACTACAGGTCGCATGAAACTGTTCGTTGCATTCAATACACACATTTTCTGGGATGTACATATCATTACAGATATTAAATTTATTCATCTCTTCATTTTCGATCACCATGCTTCTGTTTTTGCTACTTACTTGTGTTTCATTATCAAGTTCTTCATCAGAAATTTCAGAACCCGATTCTTCATGTACCGTATTTGCTTTTTCCAAAGATAGTATTATCAAACCCAGTTGTTCTTCAAGCTGCTCTTCAGTCTCAATTTTGTTTATGATAGATTTGTCTAGGCATGTATCCAACAGTCCATTTCGTTGTGAAGTGCCAAACAATGCTTCGTATGGTGTTCGTTTTATGCCTGTAAGGAAACTGCTATTTTTTGTGCTCTGAATAATACGAAGACCTCTTGCCCAATTATTACAATTCGTTCTGGATGAGTAAGTTTACCCACAACGCGTCCTGGGTAAACAAATTTACCCACTGTCCGCAAACGTGAAGTCGCAACGCGTTGTGGGTAAATCTAGTTACCCACAACGCGTTGTGGGTAAAAAATTCGGTCAGTGGGTTTTTTCGGCTATTGCAAATAACATATATACTCGGGCGGTTGATTTCGAAATCATTTTAAAGTTATTGCCAGAATAGTTAAAGTTGTGTTTCAAAACCAAATTATTCCTATAATACCATGAGCTCGTTAAATAAAAGTTGTTTAAATTCTTCAAAAAATGTAAGTATTACCTAATAATTATACCTAGTATTCAAAATTTTAGTATTGAGTTGTTCAAAAAGTCATCTTTTTTGACAAAAAAAATCATTAAGAAAAGTTCTTCAGAATAGTCCAAGAATCTTAAGTACCTACAACTTTTTACAAACATTTTGTTACGAAAATGAACCATAATTTGTACTTTTGGACGTTTCTGAACTACTTTTGTTAAGAGGGTGGACGGTAAATTGTAAATTAAGCAGTTTTTGAAATTCTGAGATATTTGCGATTTTGGTTATTTTTTACCGTTTTTTTTTTATTTTATCTTTTTTTAGTATACTGAAAGGTCTTATGGCTATGATATTTTGAAATTTTTGTCTGAGGAATAAACTCAACAATTTTAGGAAAGCAGCAAAGAACTTGCTAATTCGTAGAAATTTCGCGCATTTGACTGAATAAAATACGGGGTGTAATAACTGCTAATTTTTTGAGGTGATAGAGGAAGTGAAACCAAGCATTTTTTAATATAAAGTATCATCCAGAAATGTATGCTTTCTTAAAAAGTGCTACTTTTTCTAAAAAACTAACTATTTTTCATCATATATTTTTTTCTTTGCGTTTTTAGTATTTTTAAGAATACTGGAATGAACCTTGATAAGTAAATCAAAACTAGATTTTATAATTTTAAGCTTAAGTTATAAATTTAAAAAATAGCATCAAAGTAGGCTTAAAATTTCTTAATACAGGGTGTAAAATAATATGTGGGACAAAATTTTCTCGGTGTCCCAGATCACTCATACCTTTGGTTTCTATCGTTAAAAATTATCAACTTTTTTAGGTTATCTATTTTCATTTAAGTATTAATCAAATATTGGTGCAATATTAATTTTCAATATTTCAATATTGTACCTATATAGTGTTTCTATATTATATACACAACGTTATTTGTGAAATAAATATTTATGTCCTTTAACTGAACTTTTCCCTATAAAGATTTTTACTAGATATTAAAATAAAAATAATAAAACGAGCCTAACGGTAATGTCGTGTTTTCTTGATTTCATCATATTTACCACACAGATAACTGTAGATTTTTCGATATTGTATGAAACAAAATTATCAATATTCGCTCAATATTGGTTTTAAATCATCTCTTGAACCAGAGGTTTTTGAAAAACATCTTCTATATTGTAATGTTCTTTTTAAAACAATATTAATACAATATCTGTCTAAACTCGAATTTCTATGTACTATACGAGGTGAATCTGTAACATGGTATAAATTCAAAAAGTCAGAGCCGGTTCGATTTTCAAAAAACAGCTTGACACTTCAAATTATGTTTGTAATTGCGGACATTTTGCGTGATTTAATATCTATGTGACGTCATCGTACAATGGCCACGTCAACTCATCACATTTTTTCTTAAATTTAAGTACTCACCGATTCAGTTCAACATGCAAAATCCAGAGGGGGCATGGAATTCCAAAATCGCGAATACTTGTTCATAAAATGTTTATGATTGAATCATGAGGTGAACCTAAGTGTTTTTCTTTTAATTAACAAAAGGCGAACCCCAGCAATCACCCTACAAGATGTGTACGACAGGACAAGGATAGACTCTTATTTTTGCATTTGAATGGCAAGGATAGAATGTTGAAAGTGGTTGGTACATTTTGATATACCTTATCGTAAAGATAACCCCATATAAAATGTGGAGACGTTAAATTCGGTGACCCAGCAGGCCAATGCTCTGTACCTCTTATGCTCTTATCCAATGATTATTGTAGTCTTGATTCAAAACTTCTCGAGCAAATCAAATGATCCATCATTCTTGTAGAGGCCCAACGTCTAGCATCCCATATCATTTTTTAGAAAATGTTGATATTTCTGATAAGTGTACCTTCAATAAAATGTGAACTAATTAATTTTCTTTACATAATACCAGCCCAAATATTGACAGTACAAGAACACGGGTATTCAACTTCCTTTAACCAATGGGGGTTTTTGACAGAAAAATCTCCTTGAAATCCCAGAAGCAGCAAAACATCGTACGGATTATGGATGAAATTTGTGTGGCTTCAATATTCTCAATACATCAGTCCAACCTATTACCGTATACTCGCGTGAGGGTTTAGATCAATTGCAGCCAGTATAGCAATTTTATTGTTTTTATTGGTAACAGTTTTCTTACGATTCCGTTTTTCTTAGTAACAATTGGACAAGGCGTATCAAAAAGGGACCAAGCGACATATTTAGAAAAATGGGATTGTGGCTACAGAGTTCCTCTGTCGTTTAGTTCCATAATCACATTTTTCCAAAAATTTCTCTTGGTTCCTTTTTAATAAGAATGGTCCATTTGACACTCGATGTTTGACTCACTAGATCCTAGATCACAAAAAAATTTAAACTGAATACAGTAAATTACATTTTTAACTTAATATTTAATTTAAAATTTAAAATCTGTAAAAACTAAACGCAAAAAAAATATTTCAAACAATATTTTATTAGACGAAGGAAATGAAGTAAAGTCTTAATTTCAAACCAAACAAAACCACATGGTTTCCTGTTTCCTTCGTCCTAATCATGAAGAACCAATCTTCTAGGAGATTTGTGGATGTCAATATTTTATTATTTTTTTGCAAGATTCAGATTATATTAAGAAAAATATGGGTTTTCGTTTAAAAAAATGAAGTTAAAAATAAGTAGGCCCATTCCGTGCCCCCTTCCATCGATACAATTTTTAATCGAAAAATGTCCACTCTCTAGGATAAAGCACTCTGTATAGATAAGTTCAGTAGGGGCAAGTACACCCCAAAATTGACGTAGTGCATATTTAAAAATTATTCTGTACGTTATACAGGGCGTCGTTATTTGAAGTTCAAGATTTTTTTTTTGAAATTCAAAATATACAATGCTGAGTATGTAACATATCCAAATTTATTACAGAATTTTTTTTAATACCAACATTTGTTTACATTTTAAATGTTAAAACGTGATTTGGTTTTTATAAATAATTATTTTTTTATTTTTTTACAAAATTCGACCGACAACGGTTAACTGGAGATAGTAGGCCTGAAAATATGTTGTTAATAGTATCTATGGTGTTGCATTTTCCAGCATTCTGAACTAAAAATTTCTTATGAACTAATATTTTTTGGACTCTATAAAGTTACACCATTTTTAAAATTGCAAAATATTCATGATCTTTGTAGAACCTGTATAATTTTCTCCATTTCAATCAAGTATATTATTTATTTTTTTGATATATGGAATTATCTCGAATTTTTAATTTAGATTTCTATAAAAATTGTTGATTTTGATCTAAGCTCTATTTAACCAACTTCTGAAAGTTATACTTTGGATTTTTTCTATGTCCAAATGGTTTTTTTACATCAAAAAGCCTGTTCTAAACTAATAAGAGCATTTTAAAATTGCCTCAATAAAATTAATGTATGTAATGGGGTTGGTCCTGCTAAAATTGTTTTAACTTTAAGGAGGTGAAAAAATAATAGTTTATATATTTTTGTTCAGAACCACATTTATTACTATAAAATTTTGTAGGAAAAAAAGTGAGAAACCCTGCATATATTTTTATCTTCTAATTTAAAAAAATATTTAATGTCAAAAATGTACCTTGAACTGTATTTGGGCGTTAGGGAGTGAAAATAACATTTTAAGATTTTCTTTTTTTTTATTTCTCAAAAACTGCATATTTGAGTTATGTCACTTTTCTTGC
This sequence comes from Stenus bimaculatus, assembly GCA_963971135.1. Lineage (NCBI taxonomy): Eukaryota > Metazoa > Arthropoda > Insecta > Coleoptera > Staphylinidae > Stenus > Stenus bimaculatus. Next base: position 26,450,695 of record OZ020183.1, on the reverse strand, counting down.
CACATACACGAAATTTGACCGTCCTAAAAACCACCTAACAAATTGGTACAAATTTTGTGTATTTTCGTTAATAAATTTTGAAAAATATTTTTTTTTCATTCTTATCCAATGAAAAATAAATATTGCATTTTTGTCCAAGCACATTATAAAAAAATACTGTCTCAATGGGTTAAAATAACAACAATAACAAGTACAATGTACAAACAGTTTGATAGATTATTTTTTTAATTATTAAGTCTCACTAAATCTTAGGAAATAACACCAACATTGTTTATAAGTATTATTTGGGTTTCATATTTTTAAAACAGATGGTAGCACCTAAGCACGAAGAATTATTTTTCTATAGGCCGAGAGTGCTCTTGCCCCAAAAATGCACTTGCACAGGTTTTATTAAAACTGCTGGTTCAAAGCTATAAAATCTGAAAGTTTTTTTTGAAAATTTAATAATTTGTAAAAAATAATAAAAATACATTGGGAAGGTGTTAGGAGCTTTTCCACTTCCACGACTGCAACTTTTAATGGGTTCATTTTAAAGGCTTAAGGTATTGAAACGAGAAATCGCTTTGTTAGCTTAGACATTTTCTGGTGTTTTTCCTGCAAATCATTTTTCTTCAATGAAGTTTTTGATCTCAAATGTGCAGTTTCTAAAAGTAGCTTTAGAAATTTTAAAAATATCTAGATTTTTGGGAAACGTTTAGCAGTTTCAGATACTCAAAAATTGCAATCAAAGCACTTAGGTTAAAAGCTTCAAGGTCCTTTGGGAATCGCATGTCTATAATTTTCAAGACTTAAATTTATTTTAACTATCTTTTGCAAAAAGGGCATGCAATATTAAATCGGAGAAAAACACCAAATTTTTGTGAAAATGGAAATGCAATTTTCCATAAGATCGGAAAGCGTGCAGGGATTTAGTACACGCTTTTCTTTATTCTTATAGGGCAAATATTCTCTCCTCCAAAAGGCATGCTGTATGAAATCGTAGACCAAATACTGTCTCGAGCTCCCGGTCTATAAGCCCCACCAACGTCGGGTGCTGTACAGAATGTATATATTCGCTGTAAGGGCACCACCCAGGTAGGTAATAGGATAATAGGATCCAAACAGCAACCCTGTGGAATATAGTTTCCACCTATTAAAATTGGCGAGTATCTCAAGATAAAATGAATTTACGGTATTATAAGCAAAAGGACAAAACAGACACAATAACAGCGAAAAAACTGAAATACCCTCAACATTACAGCAAACTGTCTATTACGGAGCCAGGCAGCGGCCCCTAAGGATCACAGTTAAAGTATGGACAGGGAAAGACACAAGAGACGGGAAAGTAAAAAAGGGATGTACTGTTGAGACGATTCTACTGGAATTAACGTACATGAAAACTTACCAAGAACAATGACATCGGAGAGAATCGTAAATTTTCAACTTATTTCAGCGCTTAAATTGGGTGATGGCTTCCTAGAGAAGTTATGAATCGGGGCAGCCTTTCAAATTTAGTACCGTTGAAAAGGGGATACTTTTTTAGTTTGGAAAAGTAAAATTTTTTTCAGCGTTTAAATTGGGTGATGGCTTCCTACTAGAGTTATGGGTCAAGTCAAACCTTTAAATTTAGTAATGTTGAAAAGGACATACTTTTCTTAGTCTAGTAGAGTCAAAAAAATAAAAAAAAAATCGTGAAGGCTCTGACACTGTAATAGTTATACTAACTGTTCTATGATTCTGTGATCATATATTATGTAACGCAGCATATAGATGGTGCCATTGTAACCATCATTAGAGACTGTATTTTGTAAGTTAATAAAGCCATGTTCATTTAACCAGTATATATTAATTAATATCCAGTACGAATATAACACACACCATCGAAGAGAACAGTAAATTTTTAACTTATTTTAGCGCTTAAACTGGGTGATGGCTTCCTAGGGGAGTAATGAGTCCGAGCAGCCCTTCAGATATAGTACCGTTGGAAAGGGCATACTTTTTTTAGTTTAGAAAAGTCAAAAAAAATTCGCGAAGGCTTTGACAGCATCGGAGAGAATGGTAAATTTTCAACCTATTTCAGCGTTTAAATTGGGCGATGGCTTCCTAGGGGACTTATGCTCGGACTTATGAGTCAAGTCAGTCCTTTAAATTTAGTACCATTGGAAAGGGCATACTTTTTGTAGACTAGTTAAGTCAAAAAAACATAAAAACAATTGTGACGGCTCTGACATCGGAGAGAATAGTAAATTTTCAACTTATTTCAGCATTTAAAGTGGGTGATTGCTTCTTAGAGGAGGTAAATTAAGTACAGTTGGAATGGGCATACTTTTTTTGTTGAAGTAATTGTTTAATACAAGTTAAATGTTTTATATTTTCAATGATGTGTTGATATAATAATTATTTTATAATAATCATGAATGTTAAAAAAAATTGTGTGCTTGACAAGTTGATCATATATTAGAAATATATGTACCAGCAATTGTATCTTCTAGAATAAAGAGTTTTTTAGAAGCACAAGAGTTTTAAATACAATAGGTTATGGGACCAGTCCTCGCGAGTCATTAAAGAATAGAAGGAAGCGCACAAAGTATTATTTTTTTTTATTGTGGAGTATCGTTGACATTTCTTAAGTTATGGAGTTGACGAAACACATAAAACCTCTGATTGGTGAAGTAGATTGGCCAATTTGGAAAAGGAAAATGCGAGACCTGTTGGATTATCACGAAGGTGCTCTAGATGTCATTGAGGGAAGGTTAGTAAGACCTGAGCCCTTGGTAAATGATGCTAAGGAAGAACAAATTAGGCAGTATAAGAAGGCAAGTGATTTGTTTCGAAAGGCAAACAGTTACGCAAAATCAATGATTTTAAGTTCAGTGACAGATAATAATAATAATAATAATAATAATATATTTGTGCTATAAACATAGTTTTTACACATGTCTATTCAGGTACAATTTAAGGTCTTAAGCTACCATATAACAATATTGTAGGGATTTTGGTAAATAAAATCCGAAGTTTTAATTAGATGTTCATTTAATAAACTTAAAAGTATAATAAGTAGCGGTAATTGATAATAATAACAAAACACACTGCGTCTTAACCTTGAAAATTGCACGCGGCACGTCTTTCGCTTGCTTGTCTTATTTCACACTGCCGTCGCTTGCCGTCCTCGTCTCACACCACGGTTCGTCCTTTTCGCGCGGCACCAACAAAACCCCGCGCAATTTAAAAAAACATGGATCCTACACTCGGCCATCCTGGTATTCATAAGTCTCGGATGAATCGTCTTGTTGATACCAATCCTTTAGGTACTCTCCACACGTAGTTGTAGTTTTAGGTCCTTCTTGCTGTCCCTCCTTGTGGACTTCGTAGGTATCGTTTCCTTTGACTCTAGTTATTCGATATGGTCCAAAGAATTTAGGTCTCAACTTCATGCCTGAACCAAACTGAGTTCGTTTAATGGCTACTAGGTCACCAATCTTATAGACCTTTGATGGACGTCTCTTTGAGTTGTATGTACGTCGGTTTTCTTCTTGTGTTCTCAGAATCTGGGACTTTGCGTTTCTTCTTAACTCCTCTCGGTCTTCATTAAAAACTGTTATTTCTTCTTCTCTGATTATTTCTAAAATATTTTGATCCATCTTGCTTTTGATTTTAATACCAAATAAAACTTCAAATGGACTAATTCCAATGCTACGATGGTATGTAGAATTTAATATCCTCTGCAGATCATCAACATGTTTGTACCATTTAGTGGGATCATCTATTGAGAGTTTAGAAAGCACTGGTATAATGACTTCATTAACTCGTTCTACTTGTCCATTAGCTCTAGGAAGTCCAGTTGTCACATTGATGTGCTGTATATTTTCTTGAGCACAATATTCATTAAACTCTTGGGAAGTAAACGCTGTGCCTCTATCAGAAATGATCCTTCGCGGGTTTCCAAAAGTTTTCTTTTGCAGCTCTAACTTTGTTATTACTTCTTTTGACGTAGTTGACTTGGTAGGATACAGCCAGACAAATTTAGAAAATCCATCAACGACACAGAGAATATGATTGTAATTTTTCTTAGTTGATTCTAACGGACCCAAGTGATCAACATGGTAAGTTTCTAATGGTAAGTCTTCTTTTATAATTGGATGTAGTAAGCCTTCCTTTTTCCCATTTTTTCTGTTAATTACAATACAATGTACACAATTAGCAATACACGCCTCGATCTTTTTACGTAATTCAGGTATAAAGTACTGTTGTATAATTTCGACTTCTGTTCTCTTGACTGCGAAATGTCCCCTTTCATGTGCATTTCTAATTATTTCTGTTTGCATTTTCTTTGGTACTACTAATAATTCTGAACCTTCTTTAAACTTATACAATATTTCATTTCGCAAAATATAATCATCATAAGGATTTGTTTTTAAAATTTCTTTAATTGCTCGAATACCATCATCGTTATTTTGAGCATTCACGATTTTAGCTAGCAAAGTATCTTTAACTATTAACATCACCGGATGCCGACTTAAAGCATCTATATGCGGTAATTTAGAGCCGTTTCTGTGTTCAATTTGATAATCAAATTCTTCTAAAAGTAAAGCCCATCTCGCCACACGAGTAGCTAGATCTCTTTTATGCATGGTTTTTTCAAACGCCGCACAATCTGTAACTATTTTAAAACTTATACCAAGCAGATATACTCTAAACTTTTTTAATGCTTCAATTATGGCTAATACTTCGAGTTCGTGCTTGAATAATTGCGTTCTGCTGGTGAAGTTTTTCTGCTCATGTAATATACCGGATGGAATTTATTATCATCACCAGATTTTTGTAATAAAATCGCACCATATCCCTCTATACTCGCGTCTGTATGTAGCTCAGTCTGATCATTTTGATTAAAGATTTTAAGAACAGGTTTTTCTGTTAAAATATTCTTAAGGCGTTCGAAAGCACAAAATTGTTCATCAGAAAATTTAAAGTCAGTGTCTTTTTTAAGCGAATCACTTAGCGGTTTCGCGATAATAGAGTATCCGTTTACAAACTTTCGAAAATAACCGGTAAGTCCTAAGAAACTTTGAATGTCTTTCTTACTATTAGGTTTTGGAAAGTTCAACACAGCTTTAGTCTTTTCGGAAGATGGAAAGATCTTACCTTCCTCAATAATGTGTCCTAAGAACTCAACACGTTTCCTTAAAAATTGGCACTTTTTAAAATTCACTTCCAAACCATAGTCTGATGCTGTCTTTAACACTAATTTTAATCGTTCAATTCCTTCATTTTCATCACATGACGATATAATCAAATCGTCCATATAGGTTAATACAATGTCTTTACAAACTAATGACCGGAACACGTAATTCACAAATCTTTGAAATACACTTGGTGAGTTACAAAGTCCGAAAGGAACTCTTATAAAATTGTACTGTCCTTTATGAGTTACAAATGATGTGTACTTTCTACTTTCTTCTTCTACACTTACATGAAAGAATCCATTTTTTAGGTCTAATGTTGTAAACACACGTGCACTTTGTAATTTATCTAACTGGTCCTCTATCAATGGTAACGGATAACGGTCCTTCACGATAACTTTATTTAATTTTCGATAATCAATGCAAAGACGAGGTGAACCATCTTTCTTTTTTACGATAACCACTGGACTAGAAAATTCTGAATTACTCTCTTCAATAATACCTTTTTCTAACCAATCCTCCACTTGTTTATCCACTATTTCTCTTTCATTAAAAGGTAATCTTCTAGGTCTGTGGAATATAGGTGATTCATCTTTTAAGGTAAGTTTCATTTCTAAGCCAGTTTCTTTAATTTTATTGGGCACATAATTTGACACTAAATCATTAACTTCTTGCCTCTGTTGCTTTGTGACTTGATCCCCAATATCTATTTCCGATATCATATTTGATTCATCACAAATGCTAATGCTCATAATGGAATTTTCGACAAATCGTATTGGTTCAATCTTTGTTATAAGTATTCCATCTTTGTTAATCTTAACTTCCGCTTCTTTCAAGATCTCGTTTCCTATTATGGCATCCATTGTCATTGAGGTTTCTGGAACGACATTCACAATTGTATCAAATTTATTTCCATCAATCTCAATGGTTTCCTTAAAACAACCAGCAGTCATAATTTTACTACCACCGAATCCAGTAAGCATAAGTCCAGAAGAGGATAAATTTGGCGATCCAATCTTTTGGTATACATCTTTTCTAATTAAATTGACGCCACTACCTGTGTCTATTAGGCTTGTAATTTTTTCACCCCTTATAATTACCTCTTTGTACATCCCTGGATCAACATCAACAACTTGTACGTTTTTTCGGGAAGTTTCAGGTTTGGGTTGAGTGCATTCTGAAGCTCGATGACCAAAGTTTTGACATTTGAAACATTTCATGCCTTTTTCTTTGTGTTCACAATCCGACGATTTATGCCCAATCTTTCCACAGTTATTTTAACACCGCATAGAATTCGATTTTGGCTTGTTGTTTTCGTTTTGTTTATTGCTGTTACCAGCAGGCGACATATTCTTATGTTTATTTGATTGTGTTTCACTTACACCTTCAGATTTGTTGCTTTTTCGAATTCCATCGTTTATCCGAAGCTTTCCTTTTAATTCAAGTAAGTTCTTGGCTCCATACAAAATAATTTTGTTTGACGAGTTGTCTGGAATACCATCAATGATATACTGAATCAGAGACTCGTGTTCAATATTTCCCCTGGACGCGATTTCCTTCATCACCAGATAATATTCTTGAAGACTTTCTTCACGTTTCATCTTTCTTCGAGATAGTAATTGGTGCAACTTCACACTTGTTACTGAACATTTAAACTCTTGCTTGAGGGCATTTTTTAACTTAGCCCACGTTGTGATTCCACTTTCGCCCTGTATAAATAATTTAGCGAGACCTTTCAGAGACTTCTTTGCAAAAATTAGCTTTTGTAGTTCATTCCACTCAAGTAAGGTTGCAAGTTCTTCGAAATCAGTTATCCATTTGTTAACATCATACATTGTAGATCCATCGAATGGTTTTAGTGAATCCTCAACATCTCTAAAAGTCATTGAAAATTTGGACATTTTCGAATTTGGTGATTTGTTTACTTTGGGACCGATCTCGGGTGACAAGGATTGTTGATCATCGTCATCATTCTCGTCTTCATTCTCTTCATCGTTATTTTCATCATCAAGGTCTTTTTCTTCGTCTTTTTCTTCAAGTAAACTCAAATCTATTAGGTGATCGCACAATCTTGCAGTAATTGCCTCTGCATTTCCATTGTAATCAATGCCAAAGAAATTACACAATGAAACTAAATCACCTGTTGTTAAATTCTCCTTGACATATAACAATTCGGCTTTATACTCATCTGAATTTTTATCAAATGAAAATCCACTAAATTCTCTTTATCTTTTCCTGTTGTTTCTATCACCTTCATTTTGAAAAATAAACTTATGGACCAACGTCGTTAATTTTTTTGAACCATTGTTTATATTATACAAAATTTTCTTTAAATCTTGAAGGGTTGTCATAGTTTACAATTTTAAATAGTCTATTTGCACTTAAAATAATTGTTTTTATTTATAAACGTAATTTAAAGCTCTTAGAAACTCCGAGAAGCACGTGTTACACGCGAAACAATACGCTACGCTCCGTCGAGTTGTACTACGTCGCACGCTTTTCAATCGCGGTCGAGCCCCCAAAATGTAGGGATTTTGGTAAATAAAATCCGAAGTTTTAATTAGATGTTCATTTAATAAACTTAAAAGTATAATAAGTAGCGGTAATTGATAATAATAACAAAACACACTGCGTCTTAACCTTGAAAATTGCACGCGGCACGTCTTTCGCTTGCTCGTCTTATTTCACACTGCCGTCGCTTGCCGTCCTCGTCTCACACCACGGTTCGTCCTTTTCGCGCGGCACCAACAAAACCCCGCGCAATTTAAAAAAACATGGATCCTACAATATTAACAATTTTAAATATATATACAATATCTAACATATAACTATGAACAAAATACAAGTAACGTATAACGTATAATAATTTAATTTATGTAGTGTAAAGATTATTGAACTATTCTAATTCAGTGTGGCGATTGTTGAGATATTCACTATGAGAATAAAAGGATTTATCAATTAGAAAATTTTTAATTACATTTTTAAATGAGGTAAGACCAGGATTCCTAATTTTTTCTAGAAGAACATTATAAAATTTGATACCGTAGTAGTTCGTACTATTTTGAGCTTTATGTAGTCTAGTTACAGGCAAGGTGATATTACACTTGTACCTTGTGTCATGCTTATGTATTGACTCGTGCCATGCATAGTTTTGTATGTTTGCCTTTATATCTATAGGCATTCAAGAATATATAGAGATGGCAAAGTTAAGATGTTAAGATCTTTAAATTTATCTCGACAATCCTCCCAATAGTGAAGATTAGAGATTATTTTAATAGCTCTTCGTTGTAGTGCAAATATTCTATTAAAATCACTACTGTGACCCCACATCAGAATTCCATATTGGAGATGACTCTGGAAGAGGGCATAGTAGGCTGTTTTTAATGTTGGAATGGAAGCACAGTTTTATAGGTTTCTTAGCACATAGATATTTTTACAAAGTTTTTTTTCTAGTACCTCAGAATTTGAGTTCCAAGTTAGTTTAGTATCCAAATGTATGCCCAAAAAGTTAACCGTGTTATTAGATTGAACATTTTCCAGTTTTCTAAGACTAAAATCTACTATTTTCGTTTTACTATCATTTAATTTTTGTTTGTTAGAGTTAAACCATTCTTTTGCCTTTACTAGTGAGTTATTGTTATCATTAACAACATTTGCATGTATGGGGCCTGTATTAATTAGTGTAGTGTCATCGGCGTAGAGCACCACATGACTATTAGACATATTGGAATCGAAATCGTTTAGATAGATAATAAATAGCAAGGGTCCAAGTAATGACCCTTGTGGAACACCGTGCATAATTGGTAGAAAACTTGAAATTGATTCCTTTATCCTCACTGACTGTTGCCTGTTAGATAAATAGCTAGATAATAGCTTGCAGCAACCAATTGCAAAGGTTTGATTCTCAAAAGAATTTATAATTATGTTAACAAGTTGTGTAATCGCATTAGTAGTGGAGGAATTAGTTCTGTAGCCAAATTGGTTTGGAGAAAATATATTATTTTCTTCAAAATAAGTTGATAGTTGAGTATTTAAGATCTTTTCGTAAATTTTTGACAAAATGGGTTGCAGCGATATTGGTCTATAATTGGAAACCTCATTTAACTCGCCCGTTTTGAATACCGGAATTATTATATTGCCTTCTTTAGGACGTCAGGGAAGATACCTGTTTTTATTGATTCATTAATAAGTTTTGTTAGTGGTGATAAAATCGGGTCGATGATAGATTTTATGATTTCAACCGTAAAACCATAGTAGTCTTTGCTGTGGCTATTTTTTAAGGAATTGATGTTTTGCCTCACTCTATTATTTGATACTTCGTAAAATTCAAAATAGGAACTACTACGTTCTGACAGATTAAAACTTTGGCGCATTAGAGATACGGGGTCACTAACACTGGATGTAGTATTATTGGTTATTGATTTTAAAAAAATTTCAGCTGTGTTAACAAAAAATCCTTAAATTGATTGGGTGAAATGTCACAGTTATCACCACTTAGCTTTATAGCAATACGATTTTGGTTAATTATTTCCCATATAGCTTTAGGCTTGTTATCAACAAGGTGTATGGTAGTGTCGGCATACTGTATTTTAGCTGTTTTGATAGAGGCACGGTAATCTTGCCTAGATTTATTGCGTAACTTCAAGAGATCTTTATTATCTCTGTTATTTTCGTAAAGATCTTCTATGAGCCTTAAATTTTCCCTTTTATTTTTTATATCTGTGTTAAACCATTTGTTATTTCTGTTATTACTCTTTCTAAAAACCTTCAAGGGGAAACATAGTTCAAAAAATCTTGAAAGAACATTAACAAAGTTTGAAAATTTTTGATTTACACCTTCTTCTGAATATAAGATGGAGTCAAAGTTGTAATTGCTAACATACTGAAAGAGGTCTAGCTTACCAGACTCAGTGATGGGTCTGCTAACTTTATGTTTTAGGTTTTTGTTGGTTGGTATATTATTTATCAAATTGGTGTTTATAGTAATTGCCAAATGATCCGACAGTAGCGTATCTAAAGTTTCTACTTTCACATGGTTCAAACAGATATTTGTAAAAATATTATCTATACATTTATTAAATCTAGTGTTTAAGTTATTTGTGATATTTAAATCATATTCGTATAATAAGTTTATGAGTGACGTTTTATAAGTACTCGCTTCATTGAAGTTTATATTGAAGTCCCCTATTAAAATAACATATTTTTCAATACAGGTTATATTTTCTAACAATTCTTTTAAGATAATTAAAAATTTAGTAAATTCTCCTGTAGGAGAGCGATAAATTGATATGACATATAAATTCATTTCTGCGATGTAAGTACCTGCTATTTCTATATCCTTTTCAATACACATAGTATTTAAATTCAAATTTAAATTTGTGGTTTTAACATCTGGGCCTGCCATAATAGCGACGCCGCCGCATATAAATTCCGATCTGCAGAATGAAGCTACTGCTTTCATATTATTAATTCTTAAGTTTTTAATTTTGTTATTGACTAGCCAATGTTCAGATAGACAAATAATTTCATAATTAACTCCACTATCATCTAGAAATAGTTCAAATTTGTAAACTGCCCTCGATTATTAAATAGATGTTATTGTGAAAGGGAGACTTTAATACTTTTGATTTGGATTACTTCAATCTCAAAAGTTAGCGAAAGCAATTGTACATGAATTGAGTGGGTTCGTTGGAATTTACGGAATTAGATACATATATGTCTGAATAAAAAGCACATTTAACTTAACACTTAAGAGCTATTTATTATAAGCAAATAAAATCAAATATTGACATGACTAAATAAAATAAGCCTAATACAAATAACCATACAAATTATAAACATTATACATACAAACTGAATTAAAAAGGTTTCAACTTACCCTTAATGAATGATATAAAATACTTTAACATCTTGAACCATATTACATATTTAACTACAAATGTTAATGATGGACTAATGATTAACTGCCGAATTACTCTGAACGGATCTTAACTTTAGATCTAAACTGACTAGAGACTGGAGTAGCCTCGACTCTTGACTTAACTGAATTTTAGACTTTAGACTCAACTAAACTGACTAGACTGGACTAGCCTCGACTCTTGACTTAACTGAATTGAATTTTAGACTAAAACTAAACTGACTTTAGAGCCTACACCCCTTATCTTAAGTACTGCGATGGTCCTCCTAACTATCACTAACTCCTCCTTTGATGTATCAATTATCAAATCGCGGTTTTGGAAGTCAGTGACAGTTGTGGCAGGACTAATCTACGCGCCACCCGCATTCTCCATCTGGGCAATTTTTGGACGTGCTTCAGGTGCCAGATTGTCTAATAACTTAATTCTTAACTCTTAACTAGCTTGTCAATTGTGGTTCCTCGCCTTGTTCGTTTAAAAGCGATAAAAATCCAATTTTGAATTGGAGTTCTACGGCTTTAAGAAGTTCAAGCCAATTAACTGTAACTAACTCTAATATTTTATATTACTAAGCAACGTGTGTGTTCGAACCAGATAATTTGCGCTTGACTCCTCCTTCTGAGTTATTGTTGGTCAAATAATTTACAACTTAATAAGTCTCCTCTCTCGAAAATATTTCGTGATCGCCGTGCGGGTACTTGTGATTTCACCACTTACCGAGAAGGACTTGACTTTTGAAACATTTATTAATAAAGTAACTTTGATTTAAATTTGGAAAATTATAGCGTGGTAATGCTGGTTCTCACAAATTCACTTATTTTATTTCTAATGCACTGCACATTTAGGAACATTATGTTGAGGTCTTTGGTTTGCGTTCTTTTGAGTTTAGAATTCGTACTTACGCATTCTACAGAATTGATAAGACTGCTCACGTTGCCTGCGGGGGTTGAGCGCGCTTCCGAAAAAATGAGAATCTTCGCACAGAAATTCCAGACGGCCAGGTTTGTGGATTATTCAACTCTTCCAGCAGCTTCATATCGGCACCAACTTTGAAAGATGATTTTGCTGCGTTTTTGCTTACTAATTTTTCAACTATAAATTCAGAGTTGTTAAATCTCTTTGTTAAGTATTTTTTAATTTCTTCCACATTAGAATCCGGCTTAGCACCTCCCACATATAGCCATGCTCTTTGTATGGCTGCACTAAAGTTACCTTCATCCCAATTTGCGGTACCCCTGATGATTTTGGGCTTATGCGGGTTTTCTTTTATAGTTTACGTTCCGCCATTCGTTGCTATTATCATCAGCCAAATCTTCTGCCTGTAAATTAGTTGCAGTATTTTCGGAATTATTCTCTAAATTCAATGGGGGCTTGGCCTTTGACACAGTAGAGTTTTCTGGTTTGGTGTATGTTTGGTTTCTTATTCCAGTATTTAGAGCATTATTGTTGTTGGTTTGAGTGTATAATTTCAACTGATCTACTGGTTTGCAGATGTCGCTGTAGTTAATATTTCGTTTTGGGGTTTCTGAAATTTATCTCATACATATAAATTTCAGAAAGATGACAGATGGAGGTACTGGGGAAGCATTGTTAGTAAAAAGTGAAAAACCAAAGTTGAATCGAGGCTTACATAGGTCTAAACAAAATGACAGTTGTAATTATTGTAAAAAGAAAGGACATTGGGTAGTTACATGTAGAAAGTGGATTGCTGACGAACGACCGCAAAAGAAGGTTCCTCAGAGCAATGCTGTAGATACAAATGTAGCCTTGTGTTCAGTAGATGAAGATATTCTTCGAGTGGAAACATTATCATCAGGATGGTGGATTGACAACGGAGCAACAAAACACGTGACAAATTGTTCAGACTTATTTGTAGAGTTCCAAGAATTCCAAAGTCCTTGCGTCATTTAGGCCGCTGGAGAAGAGGTTCTTCCGGCTATTGGGAAAGGAACCATCGAAATTTTGTCATTTACTGAGGATAAAACACTGAAAATAACTTTAACTGATGTTTGGTTTGTTCCAAAAATTTCGAAAAACTTATTTTCTGTTTTAGCTGCCCAGGATAAGAATATAAACAGTAGATTTCATTCAACAGCGACGAAGTGTTGGCTGAAAGTAAATGGAAAAACAGTTGTATGTGGGAGTCGAAACAAAGGCAGAACTCTATACAAAGCAGCTATCGAACCAATTACTCCTAAGAAAGTAGATAGGGTTAGCATTACTGAAGCAGAAAATTCGACATTACAATTGTACCATGAGAGATGGGGTCATCAAGACAAACAACACGTAAGACAGATGCTCAAGAGAGAGTTGGGTATCAACGTGAAGCTGGTAAGAGAAATATGTGAGCCATGCATTTTTGGTAAGGCGCATCGATTACCTTTTGGTACTAGAGTAAAGGCTATTAAACCTGGAGAACTTTTTTCTACTGATGTAGTTGGTCCATTTTGTGAATCTTTTAGTAAAGAGCGTTTTTTGGTTGTATTTTAAGATAGTTATACCAAATTTCGCTATGGTTTTGTAATAAAAAACAAATCTGATGTTAAAGTTGTGTTAAAAGAGTATTTAGCACATGCAAAAATAGTAGGACACAAGATTAAAGAATTACTCAGTGATAATGGAGGAGAATTTGACTGTCAAGAGGTAAAATGCATTCTTGCAGAGAGTGGAATCACGCAGAGACTGGCAGCACCATACACACCTGAACAAAATGGTGGCAGTGAGCGTGAAAATCGTACAATTGTTGAGATGGCAAGAACTTTTAAGTACTCGAATTGCGATGTCGAATTTCCAGCTGCAATATGGGCAGAGTTAGTGACAGCAGCAATTTACATTCTCAACAGAACAGGAAAATCATCAGAAGAAGAAGTCAGTCCTTATGAACTATGGATGGGAAAGAAACCTAGAATAAAACATTTGCATATCATTGGATCTTCTTGCTATGTTCATATACCAGCTGAGAAGAGAAAAAAGATGGACAAAAAGGCAGTGAATGGATTTTTCGTCGGATATGATGGTGATGAGCGTTACAGAATTTATGTTCAGAAGGATCAGAAAGTAATTTTGTCAAGAGACGTTCAATTCCAAGAAAGACTAAAGAAATGTAATAGTGAAGTAAAGCTACCAACGGAAGATAATAAAAATAAAAATCAGTTTGAAGAAGTAGATGAAGATGAAAAGTCACAGTTTGATGTTGAGAAAAGGTCAAAGATCAAGTCTGAAGATGAACACAAATCTGAAGAGTTGTTAAATAATGGCGAAGAATATCTAACTGACAGCGATGAAGAGGAAAATTCTGAACAGATATCTGGAAGAATTTTAAGAAATCGATTAACTTTAAACAAAACCAAATATCTTGAAGATTACGCCTTGAAAATGGAAGATTTTGTTAATGAAGTAACAGAGGATCCTGAGACTCTTGAAGATGTTTTAAACAGCAAAGATTCAGCTGAATGGAAGAAATTGTTTCATTGAAAGAAAATAAAACTTGGATTTTGACAGATCTTCCAACAGATGCAAAAGCAATTTCGTGCAAATGGGTCTTTCGGTTAAAGAAATCCTGACGGTAGTATTGATAAGTACAAAGGAAGGCTGGTTGTCAAGGGATTTAGTCAACGTCATGGTGTTGATTACAGCGAAACTTTTAGCCCAGTGGCAAAGATGGGAACAATTCGTTCAATTCTTAGCATTGCAGCAAGTGAGAAAATGTATTTGATACAATTTGATGTATCAACTGCTTTTCTATATGGAGAGCTTGAAGAAACTGTTTTTATGAAACAACCACAAGGATACGAAGACGGAACCTGCAAGGTCTGCCAACTCAAGAAGAATCTTTACGGTCTCAAGCAAGCACCCAGATGCTGGAATAAACGTCTTGGAGTTTTTCTTCAACAACATGGTTTCATGTTTATATGTTCGAGAAAGGAATAATGAAAAACTTATTATTGTAATATATGTGGATGATGGTCTTCTTGCAGCAACCAATCCACAAAAGATGAAAATATTTATTAGTGAGTTGAAATCAGAATTCAAGATTGTATCCAGAAAAGCTAATTATTTTTTGGGTATTGAAATTGAACAAGAAGAAAAATTTATTAAAATAAATCAGGAGACGTATGCGAAGAAAATTTTAGAACGTTATAATCTTTCAGAAAGTAAATCTGTTTCAACTGCAATGCTCAAGGGTGCAGAAATTTTCACACCAGGGAAAGATGATAAGGGTGCAGAAATTTCCACGCCAGGGAAAGATGATAGTACAATAAAATTTCCCTACAGACAAGCTGTTGGAGCTTTGATGTATTTAATGCTTGGAACAAGACCAGACTTGGCATACAGTGTGGGATTTATATCCAGATCACTTGAAAATCCAACTAATGAGGATGTTATACGTGTTAAGAGAGTTTTTAGATACATAGCAGGGACTTTGGACCTGGGAATAGTTTATCGAAATAATGTAAATGTAGGTATCTTGGAAGTTTATAGTGATGCAGATTTCGGCGGGTGTATACTGACAGGTCGCTCAACCTCTGGAGTGATTGTAAAATATTCAGGAGGAGCAATTTCCTGGTTAAGTCAGCGACAAGCAGTTGTAGCGACCTCAATGACTGAAGCGGAAATAATTGCAGCCAATGAGGGAGCGAAAGAGGCAATTTGGTTACGCAGACTTTTTAGAGGAAACAGAAAACTTAAGAATGTTCCTATAATTCAGGTTGACAACTCAGCAGCGGTAAGACTGGCTCAAAATCCAGAATTTCATCGCAGGACCAAGCATATTTCGATTAAAAATTTTTTCATACGAGAGAAAGTAGCACAAGGAAAACTTGGAGTTCAACAAATTTCTACGGAACATCAACTAGCAGATATCATGACAAAACCATTGGCGAGAACACGTTTAAAGATTTTATGTGTGAAGATGGGACTTGTGTGAAAAAGGAAAGAAAGAGTATGGACGATGAATGGAAATTTAACTATGATTACAAAGGGAAAGTGTAGAAGTAATTGATTAATACAAGTTAAATGTTTTATATTTTCAATGATGGGTTGATATAATTATTATTTTATAATAATCATGAATGTTAAAAAAACAATTGTGTGCTTGCCAAGTTAATCATATATTAGAAATATATGTACCAGCAATTGTATCTTCTAGAATAAAGAGTTTTTTAGAAGCACAAGAGTTGTTGATTAGTTTAAAACAGTCAAAAAAGCATAAACAAATTCGTGAAGGCTCTGAAACATCGGAGAGAATCGTAAATTTTCAACATATTTCAGCGTTTAAATTGGGCGATAGCTTCCTAGTGGAGTTATGAGTCAAGTCAGCCCTTCAAATTTACTACCATTGGAAAGGGCATACTCTATTTTAGTCTATTAATATCAAAAAAATATAAAAAAAACTTTTGTGAAGGCTCTGACAGCATCCGAGAGAATCGTAAATTTTCAACTTATTTCAGCATTTAAATCAAGTGATAACTTCCTAGGGCAGTTATAATTACAGTCAGCTCTTTAAATTTAGTACAGTTTGAAAGGGCATACTTTTTTTCAGTTTAGTATATCCAAAAAAAACATAAAAAATACGTGCAGACTGTGACAGCATCGGAGAGAATCGTAAGTTTTCAACTTTTTTCAGCGTTTAAGTTGGGTGATGTCTGCCTAGGGGAGTTTTGGGTCAAGTCAAGCCTTCAAATTTAGTAGTATTGGAAAGGGCATACTTTTTTAGTCTAGTAGCGTCAAAAACATTAAAAAAATCGTGAAGACACTGACAGCATCGAAGGTAATCGTATATTTCCAACTTATTTTAGCGCTTAAATTCGGTGATGGCTTCCTAGGGGAGTTATGAGTCGGGTCAGTCCTTCAAGTTTAGTACCGATTTAAAAGGCATACCATTTTTAGTCTAGTAAAGTCGAGAAATCATAAAAACATTTTGTAAAGGCTCCGACAACATCGAAGAGATTCGTAAATTTATTGTTATTTTAAAAATACATATTTTATTTATTGAATTAATTTTATTACTTCGGCTACCTTCCGATAGATGGCGGTGGCGTACAAATGAAACCTGTGAGGTTGGTGAGGAAGTAAGGTCGCGTGGTTTGAGCTAGAAAAGGATGGATTTATAATATTTTATGTCTGTTTGAATAGATTTAACGACGTGCGCCAGCTCAAGGTGTGGTGACCGTTCGGGCTTTAGTTTGTTTCGTTCGGCAACATTTTGGTAGTGAGCAGACCTATTTCTCCGCCATCTTGTGCGACCATCTTTTATAAACAATAAATTGCATTGAATTGGTAATGGCGGACCAAAATATTATGTTTGAGGTGGAAGTACAGCCAGACTTTCAAGAGTGCGTAGAAATCGAGACTCTGCCTGTTTATATACACGACTCGGTTGAAACGATCGTTGAATGTCGAGATTCAATGATGCACACCTTGGGGGGACCCGTTTTTGTTTTAGAAGCACCGGAAGAAATAATAGATTATTCAGGGGATTCGCTTAATTTATCCGATGTACCGGTGCCTGATGGCTCCGATATTTACATTGAATCTTCACCGGACCCCTCAAAACGCAAACAGACGATCAAAAATCGAAACATACTCCCGGAGCGTGATAATGAAATCATGCTTGGGGACTTGCACGTAGAATCGCGTCCTAGAAAATGGGAACAGAAACAAGCACAAATTAAAACTGTGGAGGGTGAATTTTCGATGACTATGAGGGCCTCTGGAGCTTGCGATGGTAAGAATTTTATCAATCACATACTGCACTAGAAACAAGTTACGCAGTTTACATTCGACATTAGCTTGCATCAATTTCCTTTGTAAACACGTGTACGTTGTCCAAATTGAATATCCATACATATTTTCCAGAAATTTCAAGCGGATTGGTTTACATGATCCTCAACAGCGGTCATCATTAGTTGTGTTTTTTTGCACACTTTTGCTCGAGGATGTCTGAGCAAATCGATTGCTCAGTTGCTCAGTTAATTTTACCTTGTTCTTTTTACGCGCTCAATTCGAACTGAGCTGAACAATTGCTTTCCCCTAACTGCACCTGCTGTAAAGGGGGCTTAGTTACAATCATTTGCTCAGTTTACGATTTGTTATCTGTCGTTTTGAATTTTCTAACATCTAAAAATAAGTAGTGTTTTCATAGGAAGTTTAGTTATTAGTATTATTGAAAATGTGTGAACATTTATATGGAAACACCAATAATTACAACACAGTTAAAATTACTGACCCTAAAACAAAAAAATCTTATGATGTCGGAGTAAGTGCAAAAGATGAAAAAAGAGCTGAAACAGGTAAAATAAAAATATAAGCACTTTAAACAAAGTTTTCAAATCTGGTTTTGTAGATGCTAAATTTTACATGAAGTTGTTAAATCACAGCATAAAACAATATCCTACAGTTGAACACAATGATGTTATTGTTGAAGATACAGAGCCTAATGAGAGTGAGACTATTTCAAAAAAACACAAGGATACTTGGACGTTTGAGAATACAACACCAAGGAAAAGAAAAAAGTTTGGCAGAATTTTATTGTATATATTCTTATAATTAATAGAATAAAATATTCATTTTCTAGTAAACTTTAATTTTAGTTTGACTCAGCTACATGCTCCAGAAAGTGGAGAAATTTAATAAGGACTAGGGAAAACAAAAAACAAATAATAAACAATAACCTTAAAATGACGCGTGCTGTCACTTGTCCAGCGATTAAAATTTTATGCTATTCTTTTTACTTGACTCTGCTCATTTAGAGCGTGTGATCAAATTGAACTGAACTGAGCTGAACTGAACAAAATGATGTAAAAAAAACACAACTATTGTACTTACTGCCATTTTTATTAAATTGCGATTTGTTTTTGATTAATACTTACCCAGTAAACAAAATAACATTGAAATAATTCTTTATAAATATTTCCTGGAAACATGCAACGTTACCATGTTTTGAGACAATTACGTTGAATTAACGTTTCATAAATGGTTGCAGGTCGTAGCGCAACGTTGACGCGGAAACGTTTCAAATTAAACATTTGTTAAATATTTTAAATAAACATCATAGAAACGCTTAAAATTAAATATTTGTAAAATATTTTAAATAAATATCATAGAAACGCTTAAAGTTAATATTTTATAAACGTTGATAAAACAAAAATTTTACACTGCTTATTTCAATAAAAGCGATACTTACATTCAAAGAAGGGTGGATTATCAAAAAAAGACATTGTTATATAAAAATTACATTATATTTTTGAAATATTCTATAAATATGTATAAAAAGAAAATTTAACTCATAAATTTTCATAATAAAACATACATGGGTATATTAAAACAGTTCCTTGAAATGGACTTAAACCTGCTTTTTTAATCTTTCTCTTCTTAATTTAGAATATCGAAACCAGTTCATTATAATAGTTTCAAAATCTTGATCATTTGTTGGAAAATCCTGTCGTACACATTCTGCAAATCAAATAAATGTTTAATAAAAGTTATTTATATAATTGCATTTATGTCCAAACCTTTTATAATTTCCGTTAATTTTAAATCTTTTAATTTAAAATTGGACTTTTGGCCAGTCCATAAAATTTTTTCACGAAATTCATTGGTGAACGATCTTTGTAATTTCAAGGGAGTACTGGGATTTTCGGCTTTAAGGACTATAATAAAACTCCAAACACTTTACATCAAGCTGACCGGTTTCGGTAATTTTTATTAACCTTCCTCAGAGCTGTAAAAGTTACAATAAAAACAGTTCCAAAAACTCATAGGCAAGATATACATGTATTAAAAAATAAATAAAAAATTATAAAAGGAGAAATTATCAATAAAGGATTATAAGTACCTTAATATTAAATTGGGGAAACATTTGAGGACATATAATGCAAGTATGCCAGCAGCTTATGGACTGCCTAAAACGCATAAGAAGACAAACAATTAAATTAAGACCAGTGATCAGTGCGATAAGAGCAGCTACATATAAATTGGAAAAAGTGGTATGTAAGTTTTATCTAATTTAGAATTTTGTTATAATGTTAAGAACTCTTATGAGTTTGCAGACTCGATTAGGAAACAAAAAGTGCCAATGAACTATAAATTTATGTCATTAGATGTAACGTCCCTTTTTACCAATGTGTCATTAGAAGCGACAATTAAAGCGGTTAAGAATAGGTGGTCGGATATAGAAGTGAATACTAATATTCCCCAAGAATATTTCATCAAATTAATTGAATTTTGTTTCAACAACAATTTTTTTACGTTTAACAACAAGATCTATAAGCAAAAATTTGGTTCGGCGATGGGGCATCCCGCTTCTCCTATTTTTGCTGCATTGGTAATGAACGATTTACTTGAAACATCAATTAAAAAGTTAAGTTTTAAAATTGACTTCCTGTATTTGTACGTAGATGATATATTCACTTCTATACCGAGTAGCTAAGAAGCAACAAACGAAATTGTTGAGGTATTTAACAGTTTTAATGAACATATTAAATTCACCTTTGAAGATGAGATTGAATCTAAATTACCATTTTTAGATACTTTAGTCATTAGAGATAATGTAGGAAAAATAACAACTAATTGGTTCAGAAAAGCATTAAGCTCGAATCGAATATTAAATTTTTTGTCAAATGATAGGTTCCACCAAAAGATCGCAATAGTTAAAGCCTTTAAGTTTAAAATAGATAAGTTAGTAGATCAGTGCTATGTTAAAGATAATTTAACATTGGTAGAACATATACTACAAAAGAATAACTATCCCAAAAAGATCATCAGGAAATATTTGTTTAATAATGTTGATACACCCCATACCATAAATGCAACTAATAATAATACAAAGAGTTGTTATTACAAAATACCCAATATTAGTAAATTATCTGTCAAATTAGAGAAAATGTTCAATAATTACTTTCCTGAAACTCAGATTGTCATGTATAATAACAAAACTGTTGGGAAAATGTTATTTTCTAAAATAAAAGATGAACCTGAGAAAATATATGAAAATAATGTAGTTTATAAAATCAATTGTGGTGGCTGGCTTAAAAATCGGATACAGAATCATGAAAATGAGTCACTCAATTATGAATAAACATAAATTTAAGTTCGAGATCAAGCATGTCGAGATTGTAGCGAGAGAATCAAATTTAAAAAAGAGGTTGATGCGTGAATCCATCGAAATAAAGAAAAGTACGAACAGTGTGAATTTAAGAACAGATCTCAGTAATTTAAACGGAATTTATAATAACTTGATTGATAGATGTAAACCTAAAATAAGAAAATAAGTGGTTAATAGTATATATAAACCTTGTTCATATGTATTAATTAAATTTTTGTGTTATTTAATGATTGTAGGTTTGGTGTATACATGCAAAAAAGTCAATTATGTTTTAATTTGTAAATATAAATATTATGAATAGACAACCAGTTACACAATGATAAGATATATGAAATTGCATATAAGCAGTTGATTGGTGGTGTCTCCGCCAAAAGGTTATGTTAAATTCGACAGCGTGTTTGTGATATTCACGAGGTAGTTCATCGCTTAGTTGTTCATTATCTTGATAGTTTTTATGAGAATTATTTTTCGTAAAATCATGTCACGGTTCCTGAACCATAATTTCGAAGATGTATTTGTTTTGACAAAAACCAACACAATTTAATATTAAGGTACTTATAATTCTTTATTGATAATTTCTCCTTTTATAATTTTTTATTTATTTTTTATTACATGTATATCTTGCCTATGAGTTTTTAGAACTGTTTTTATTGTAACTTTTACAGCTCTGAGGAAGGTTAATAAATATTACCGAAACCGGTCAGCTTGATGTAAAGTGATTGGAGTTTTATTATAGTCCTTAAAGCCGAAAATCCCAGTACTCCCTTGAAATTATATTTCGGACGTTTTTATTGAGATCTTTGTAATATTCTTGTAAGCAAACCTGCTAACTAACTACCAGTTACATCGGTACCTCCAGCACTTGATAAAAATAATATCTAAAATAAAAAAGACCCAAGTTCAAAATATTAAAATATTTACTACTATTAGAATAAAAATTTTATACTATTCTATTTAGTTTAACTAAAATTTAATTTTATAATATATGCTACTATACTAAAAATATACCAATTCATTTTTGAAGTCTTCTTAACTTAAAGCGTCTTCTCCAAGAAGACTTTTAATTCTTCTATTGTACTTAGAGGAAACTTGTTGTAAAAACATCATTTCACAACAACTCTTCACCACTTTCGGAATCTGTATTAACTTCACCTAATGTAGGGGGAGATATCACCATTTCATGATTATGATTAATGATTTCTTTTTTCCTAGCACCTTTATATTTGCCTGATAATGTAAATAAAGGAGCATAAGTGTAAAATAATTTTAATGAAATTTAATTTAAAAATCTATGTATTTCTTTATAAAACTTACTAAACGTTCCATTTATCGACACTTGGTGTAGATCCAAATATATTTCACCTGGTTGTAATTCTTGAATATATTTTGCTGTGCATTTTTTGGCCAAAAACACCAGTGTTTATTTTTTTCTCTTCACAATCCATCTACGTGAAACGCAGAAACTATCAGAAGTTTCGATGAAAGTGACAACTGCATAAATTTCCTAAAATAATGTTTAATTTAATTTATTCCAACTATAACTATGAAATCAAAATAAGTAAAAAGACACCTTTTACTGAAGACTTGTTTTCAGTACGTAAGAGAAAATAAGATACAAAAGTTTCTTAATTTTAAAATCAAATTTTTAGTACCTATTATTTACTTTTATATTCCAAATAAATATACATTTTGGAATCCCACGGGTGTCGTTATATATTTTATTTATGCAAAAACCTATTAAATGGGAATATTATTGGAACCAAACTATGTATCAGAATATATATTATCTTCCCTGCTCGATAAAACCAAGTCTATCTGTACTTTCTTTGACTACGTTTATCTCGAGCAACTCAACCCAGCTTGAATTCGGCTTGGCTTGACCTCTACCATTTGAAGTAATTGTAAAAGGTCAAATAAAGCACTAAAACAAGCTGACTTGACCTGCTCGAGCTAAACGTAGTCTTTAATACATTAATTATTTTATTACTAATTTTATTATTTATTTTAAAATACACATATCAAAATTGTTTCAACAAAGAAAATAAAGGTTGAAAATCTTTAATTTAATAAACATGAGTTCATTTTTTTTAATTTAAACAGCTACTGCAAAGTTTAAAAAAATTATGACTTAACCTTAAAAGTTAAAGGGCAATCCCAGAAAAAATAGATGGGAAATGTTTTTTATGCTTTTAGCTTGCTTTTCTAGCTCTAATATTAATAACAATTATTAATTACCTTATTTTGGGTATTGCTTCCAGCCGTAGATTGTCGTTCCATCATGTAACTGCACGCTGGACGTAACTAGAACGTACCTACCGCGCCCCTATTTGGCTTGGCAAAATTTAAAAAATAGACAAGAGTTCAATGTGATTTCAATGTTTCATTGCAACGTTGCATTAATGTTGCAATGAAACGTTTAAAATACGTTACGTAACATTACTTGTTTATGGAATAAAATTTTTTCAATGTTTCATTGCAACGTTGTATTATTGTTGCATTGAAACGTTTAAAATACGCAATGAAACATTACATGTTTACTGGGTAACCAACATGGCCGCCATTCAAATTTATTAAATTATTTAATATAAAAGCTTAACACTTCATTAGTTCTCTTATTATAATGGTTTTTCAAAAAATTTATAGAAAATAATATAATTCCATGTATAAATTCTGTAAATTATTTAAAAATAAAATCGAAACTAGCGCCATCTGTTGGCCAAATGCCAAATCAATTTTTATAAAATTTAAATCGAACTATCGCGCTTTTCTTAGAGTTTCATTTTTACTTTCAACAAACAATTGTTGTATTTATTATTTGTTTTTCGGATAAATTCTAAACTATGGAAAATATTAAAAAAAATATTTTAATAAAAGTTATTTGTTTTTGAAAGACCTATCAAACCATACCAAACTCGAGCTATGTTTCCATTTAAAAAATCAAAGTTACATCCGGTTCCGGATAGTTCCGGGTTGTTCCGGAGAAAATAAGTTCACCAATGGATTCTTAAGGTTCACTTTGGTAATTAAGTTTTTTATTTTAGTGATGTGCGATAACGCGTTCTCGAGATAAATGGGTGGCACGGGTAGTCTGAATCACCCTGTATATGCGTTGATTAAACCGCGCGGATCGAAGCCGCCCGAGCGATTCTATCAATTAACGTTCTAGCAGTTAACGTTCTATCACTTAACGGTTCTATTCAGTTTACGGTTGTACTATGTAGAAGTTTACGGTTCTAACAATTTACGTTCTAACATTTTCTCATTCTAGCAGTTAATGTTCTATCAATTAACGCGTCACCGATCCTAACACTCGTATTTGCAACGGAAGTTTCTGTAGATTCCGACTCTGTACTTTCCGCACTATTTTTTCAACTTTTTATTATTTAAATAAGATTCCTTTGATTTGGCCAATTCTAAATTTTACCAATTAAATCAAATTAGTTTATGATAAAATTTAACGTTTTGTTATAGATGAAGGATCAAATCCAGAACCTGATCCGGATTATACTGAGTATATGCCTGAAAAAAAAATTCCCACCGATTCCATACCTGGCATAGATTTAACCGACCCCAAACAATTAGCGGAATTTGCAAGACCGGGATTAAAAAGTCCAAATCTTCGTAGACCCAATCAAGATTCTTCAGACAGAACAATTGGTAAGAAATTATAAATTAATTACAAATCCCGAGTTACGTTAAAATGTTTTTATTGAAAATTGGCCGCCATATCAACTTTTTAAGCTTATCAGTTCTAATTTATTACGATTCTTCATAAATGCAAAATTCTGTGGATTTCAATACAGGGTGTCTACTCTATAATGAAAAAAGATATCGACATGCGGTTTTCGGCAGAATACAAGGTGTCCTAATTTGAGTTGCATTGCATGGGTATCTTTGTTATTAATAAATTTACATTTAAATGGCATCTAAATTAATCAAAAATTCCGAGCCATTCCGAAGATAAACGAAAATTTGCAATTTTTAAAAAGGCGATTATTTCATTTAGGTACTAAAAAAGTTACAAAAAATTATTTCGGATAAAAGTTATTTGTTTCTTAAAGACTAATATAAATATGTTTTTTACAAACATATAACAAACTCGGTTTTCATATTAACGACTGAAATATGAAATAACTTATAAAATCATGAATTTTTCCATGTTCCATTGAAATGTCATAGAAAAATTTTACCATTATTAAGTGGTAGTAACATGAATACATGTACAAAACTTTGTAAAAATATTTGTAACAATAAAAAAGTTATTAACAATTTTGTTATTCTGGAAGCTAAAAAACAGGGAACAACTCATAAAATCCACAAATTTTCAAGTTTCAATTCTAATTTTTTAACAAAAATTTTACTCATGATAAATTGGAGTATCATAAACAAATATACAACATTTTGTATAAAAATTTTTAAAAATAAAAAAAATTATAACCATTTTGTAACTCAAGTTTCAAAAATATTAATGACTGAAATACGAAACAATTAACAAAGTCATTAATTTTCGTATGTTATTTCCATTGGAATTTTTTAACAAAAATTTTATCAAGTCGTAGTAGCAAGAATACATGCATAAAAGTTTCTAAAAATATCTGCAACAATAAAAAAGTTATTAACAATTTTATAAATTCCAAAAATAATATCCATGTAATGCTACTTAAATGGGATACCCTGTATGCTGGGTGTTCCATTGAAAAAAACGTAACTTTGGTCCACTATCTTGGAATGGGCACTCGAGCACCCAGTATATATTATTAAAATTTTAGAGTGATAAAAGCCATGCAGTTAAAAATGACAACTGTACCGCATCTCTACCAAGACGCCTTCATTTCTGGTGGGAAAACGGCCGGACCAGCAGCTCCTGTAAATTTTACTACGAAAAACTAATTTTTTTTCGATAATTTATGAGAATAGCTATAGAAGTACGTAGGATTTTTTTGATATATTGATTTTTGCAAAAATGGCGCTCTTCTGAAGTAAAATAGTAAAAAATGCCATGAAAAATCGCTATAAAATTACCTGTAACAAAATATCTATTCAATAAAATGAAAAACTCCTACCTACTTCTATAGAGAATATAATTTTGAATATACAGTTAAATTTTGAAATCAATCGGTCAAGAATTGTATGAGTTAAGAGTCCGGCCTATTTGAGAAATGTGGTTTAAAAAAAACGCCTTCAAAGTTTTTTTATATACCTACCTTCAATCTCTTTTAGAATTCATTTATCTCTGTACACAACTGGTTCACTCATAGTGAAAATAAATCAATAATTAACGAAAACGAACGTCCTACGAATAATATTCATTTCAAAAAATATCTCTCGTAAATAACAGAGCGCCGCAATGTTCACGCTTGCAGCTGGCCAAGTGAGGCTTCACCGAAATTCGAAATTCGGGTTCATAGAAATGTTTTTCAACAATAACCTCTTGTCACATCATTTTTGAGTTAATAAGTCACATTTTAAGCAAAAAACTTTTTGAATTTTTTTAAAATCCCAGAATGGCCCAACCCCTTAATGTTTTTTTTGTAGCATGTTCACATAAAGGCTGTAATAAAATGTTCCGAGAAAATTCAGGGATGCGTAAGCATTTGCCCACACATGATCCCCGGGGGCATGTTTGTGATGAATGTGGTAGAGCGTTTGTGCGTTCAACTCAGCTCAAAAGGCATCACTTGGTTCATACTGGTCAGAAACCTTTCCAATGCACGTTTGAAGGCTGTGCTAAAAGATTTAGTTTAGACTTTAATTTAAGGTAACGTAAAATACTTGCTTTAAAATGGATGTTATAAATATGTATTTATTGTAGGGCTCATGTACGCTTGCATACTGGTGATCGACCTTACGTGTGTCCGTTTTATGGTTGCAATAAAAAGTTCGCAAAATCATCTTACCTTAAGTGTCATATATTAACACATACAAAGGCAAAGTAAGTTAACTACGTATAAAAAATAAAAAATGTAATGATTAACAAGTGAAAACTATACGATATTGTTATATTTACATTTTTTGACCTAAATTTCATAATTTGTTTTTTTTTAATAATTGTAAATAAATAAATAAATACTTATTTTCGTTTCATTTTCAGGTCGAAAAATTCAATAGGTCGTACCAATTAAAAAAGTAAATATAAGTGATTTTGTGTAAAATTTATTTACCGTTGTTGTTGCAGATATTCTCTCGTGCTTCCGAAGTGAATATATATTGTACATAATTAGTAATTAGTTGATAAGTAGATTAAACTTAAATTTATATAATTTTCTTTTTAATTTTAATTAAACCATTTTGAAGATGTATTACATTAAAGAGCATGTTTTAATTGATTTCCCTAAATTTTTGGTGCATCAAATAGAACACTGTAATGTGATGCGCCTGACCGGAAAAAAAGTGTGATCAGGACGTGAATTCCTGAAATCTTACACAGTGCATGGGTGTGTTCAACCGCACTAGCAGTCTGCTAGCGCTGGCAGCAGCGCTTTTTTTAAAGCGCTAGGAGATGGCTGAACGACTATTGCTTTAAGGCTTTGTGGCAACCTAACATTTTGGCTGCATTCCGAATTACGCATATACCGCATTATTAGCATCTGAAGTATTCCGAATTAGACATTTGGAGTATATACTCCTGCTAAGCCCCGCCTTTCTCGAGGTATATCGCAGTATATCATTCACTACCTCTGACCAAATGCTCCGTATGCAAGCATGCGCAGTTGATAATAAATTGAAAAGTTTTAAAATCATACTTGGTATTTCAGCATTTTAGTCCCATTTGGTAATATTTTTATGGTTAAAAATAATTTTGTATTTTTATAGGTATATTAAAATTTAAGAAAACTATAATTTTCTTATAAAACTTTTTTTATTATTTTTCTTGACTACAGGTTCTAATTTTTTTTGATACCCATATTTATTTCTTTTATTACAATGAATTATCAATCAATTTTGCTGTGCATTTACTTGATTTAATTCAAACACCTGACTGATCGTTCGACATTTGACAGTAGGTGGACATAAGCACAAAAACCGTTCCGAATTATATGCGCATATACGCGTAAATATAATTCGGAACGCTTTATACGCCATGCTCCTGCTCACGTGCATATACCTAATACGGAATGCAGCCTTTGACGTATGACACTAAAATAACAATATTTTTATTTTATAAAGCGCATAAGTTCTTAAAATAAGTAATAAAAGGAAATAATAGAATGGAAAATATTATAAATTATATCCTCTTTTAGATTAGAATAGATTATATTGGAGGGCGATTGGCTACAAATGAGCCTTGTGGAGTCCTGGGATATCTAAATGCTTAATAAAGCTGATTACATCCTTAGGAGGCGTAGCCTTGACTTCGTCTGGAATTAGACTTGTCCAGCCAAAGTGATCAAATCTAGTGCGAGCTAATGTGTCGCATTCGCAAATGATGGCTCCGAAGTTTTATCTTCTAGGCCACGGAATCTGCAAGTTTTAATTTCTGACTTGCCCATTTTGTTGAGATGGTACCTCAATGGGCAGTGTCCAGTTAAAAGGCCCGTAATGAGTCTCAGTTCGTTCCTGCTTAGGGCGAGAAGCTTTGTGGCTTTCTTGGGCGAGTATTATTCGCCTGTCTTGAACCCGGAGTATAACTCCAGTGGGACATTATACTATCCCTTTCCCATCGTATGATCTCCTCCCGTAGATGTGTCTTGTTCAGCCCACAATGGACCATTCGCTGTAAGGTTTGAGGCCGATCTCGCTAACTCATCAGCAATTTCGTTGCCTTCTATTCCCTGGTGCCCTGGCACCCACATTATGACAAGCTTGTTTCCTTTTGCTAGTTGCTTCAGGGATTGTCGACATTCCCAGCCCAATTTGGACTCAAGGGTGTGGGCCTTTAAAGTCCGAATCGTTGCCTGACTGTCGGTCAATATGTATATTTGTGCTCCTTTGAGTCTACGTCGTAAACACTCTTGGGCACATAATTCCACAGCCAGAGTTTCTGCCTGCGCAATGATGGGGGAAGTTCCCAAGGCCATGGAAACCCTGTATCTGGGTCCATATATGCCTATACCTGTTCCTCTATTGGATTTGGATCCGTCCGTGAAGCACAAAGATGCCTTGGGATCCAAGTGCTTTAACGTGTGTTTTACCATTTGGCGGTCTTGGACAACCATTTCAATTGGAGTTTCAAAGTCAAAACTTCTCGGCATTATATCCGATGGTTTAGTTATGAAGTCTGGTTCCAGAGATTCCAGAATCTTAAAGTGGCCTTGCAGGTTTTCACTTTAAAGGTTTTTGTTTTGTTTTGTCTTAAGGCAGCTAGCAGGCCCTCCTTCCGTACCTGCAGATGTAGTGGAGAAAGGTCCAACATTACCTCCAGGGCCGCCGAGAGTGTGGTACCCATAGCCCCTGTGATTCCTAAGCACGCTAACCGCTGCAGTTTCTGCAGGTTGTTTTGCGTGGTAGTTTCTTTCGTTTTCGTCCACCACAACAAGGAGGCATATGTGATGATGGGTCTCACCACCGTGGTGTATAACCAGTAGGTCATCTTTGATTTGAGTTCCCATGTTTTTCCGAAGAGTTTGCGGCTGTCCATATGGCAGACGTATCTTTGGCAATGGTTTTGTCGACATGTGAATTCCAAGACAAGTTACTATCTAAGAGAACTCCGAGATATTTTGTCTCATTGGAAAAGTCGATTTTTTATCCATTAAGTTTAGGCGTTTGTAGCTTTAGTTTCCTCCGCCTCGTAAATGGAATGATGATGGTCTTACTTGGGTGAACGTTTTGTTCTTCCCCTTTGCACCAGTTGCTGATTATATTTAAGGCATTTTGCATCAGGGCCGATAAGGTCCCTTCATGTTTGCCTTTTATAATGACTGTTAAGTCGTCTGCATATCCAAGCGCATCGTAGCCGTTGCTGTTCAGTCTCTCCAGAAGGTCGTCCATGACGATGGACCACAACATGGGCGATAATACTCCCCTTTGGGGACAACCCTTTGCTGTAGCCACCGACACTTCGGCGATACTCAGAGAGGACGTAACAACCCGGCTCTTCAGCATCTCTTCAACCCATCTTATGGTGGAGGGGTCGATACCTTTCCTTGTGGCGGCCCTTCTTATGGATGTGAACGAGGTGTTATCAAAGGCACCCTCTATATCCACAAACAGTCCGAGCGCCACTTCCCTGGAAGAAAGTGCATTTTCTACACTCCCCACAAGGTAGTGTAAGGCATCGATCGTGGATTTGCCTGGTTGGTAGATAAACTGTTTCACATGAAGCGCAACTTTGCTTCTAATGTGATTGTCTAAAATTTTCTCCATGGTTTTAAGGAGAAAGGAGGTAAGGCTAATGGGGCGATAGGATTTCGGATTCTCTGCGGCCCGTCTGCCCGTCTTTGGTATGAAAACTACCTTCGCCTCTCTCCATGATTGAGGGATGTACTTCAATGCAAAGCTACCTTTCAAGATGGTTTGCAGGCATTGGGCAATATGTTTATATCCTTTTAGAGGAAATTGCAAATAATAAGAATCTCGTTGAGGCTATTGTTCCAATTTTTGAATTATAGTATGTAACTTGAAAATTTCTTTTTTCCAAATCTAACCTTGGTCAACCAAGGGCTGCCGGCTACTAGTCGTTTTGGCCTTGGTTCTAAAAAAGTAAAAAAATTTGGGCGCCACGTACTTGTCACCTTGCCTGTACAAAGGCGTGCCGCAAACATACATAAAAAAATTAATTAATGTCAAAAATACATACAAATAACGATCAATTATAAAATATATACAGTTGTAACGCTGTACAGAATACAGCAAAA
This sequence comes from Stenus bimaculatus, assembly GCA_963971135.1. Lineage (NCBI taxonomy): Eukaryota > Metazoa > Arthropoda > Insecta > Coleoptera > Staphylinidae > Stenus > Stenus bimaculatus. The sequence continues at coordinate 26,419,719 of OZ020183.1, read as the reverse complement.
TCATATGACTCAAGTAAGTAGAACTACCCCCTGTTTCAAATCTTAAATTTAACTTCAAAGTAAACAAATTAGATTTGACAATGTCACAGTAAATATAAATATAAATGCTGAGAATAATTACTTTGGTCAATAATACTTGACGTTAATTCAAAATAAAAATTTAATAATTGTATTCCATGAAAACTGGAAAATTGATGCGCCAAAAATATTCAAAAAGTCGTTAAAAGTTAAAACTCACCACTCAATTCCGCTGTAAGTGAAAAGGTGGTGTTAAATAAGGTGAGGCAGGTTGAAGCAGCTTCCAGAAATCCGACCGAGTCTCTACAAGATGATGGTTCCATGTGACCTGACGTAATCCGTCCGCCCAACATAATGGTGATCCGTTTGACGTCACTTCCCGGACTCAAACCACGTTTTGACCAATTTTGGAAATCTCATATACAGCTTCCAACCAGCAACAAATTCCACCCATATAACGAGGATTAAACACCCCAAACATGAAGCCTAATCAAGAAAATGAATTTAGAACCTTATCCAAATGACAATGGGGAATACGTTACCTCAAGATGTTGTAGGGCTTCGTTTGATTGTTTCTTTCCCAAATCAACTGGAGTGCGATTACTCTGTTAAACGGCGTAACAACGCTAAACTTATGAATCGAAGGTATAAAACACGCAAAACGCATGAAACTATTTCTAGAAAAACTCCGCACTTCTGATCCAAATACGACAACTTGTTACGAGCGAGCTCACTGGGAAAAAGGAATGACGTTCAAAATTTTCATTTCCTCCACTGCCAAAATTGGGCTCCGCCGGAGAGGGGATTCATCTCTCATCAAATTAATAAATCATTTAAAACAACCTCCCGGAAAATAATCAACCTCACTAAAATTGATATAAAAATTTGCTTGAATTGACCTGAGTGCGTCTCTAGCTACTGTGGTAACGACCAGTACCTCAGCTACCAGTTTAATCGTCTACCGCAAATGTTCGAAACCAACATCACGCCAAAGCGAGGAACCAACTTCCCGTTTTCATTTATAGAAATTCGCCAAGCTAGAACACCAATAAGTAGAAAATCCTGATTATTTAGTACCTCCTAGAAAACCAATAAACAATTCAAACATTCGATTATTGACAGATCCCAGGACCACCCGTCTAAATATAAATCGATTAAAACTGAAATGCTACAAGTATTAATAAATGTCAGGAGTTTTTATTACATTTAAATTTCACGTTTTAAATCATATGATTTTAATTAAAGGTTAGGTTTTTCACTTTGTTGTTTAGATGTCTTACAGCCAATAAAGCGCTGAGCAACTTAGCGAAAAATAAATTCGCTAGAAAAAATGGCGGCCGCTTGAGCTAGCGCCGTCACTTAGCGGTTCCGTTTGCCAACCGCTAAGCCGGCGTTACTCTAGCGCCAGAGCGGTTGAACGCGCCTAAAGTTAAATTCACCTTCCTCGGGGGCATGCGCAAACTTTCACTCTTGAATCTTGATTCGCCTGGTTCAGACCAAGTGAATTTGGATTCGCTGATGAGATTTTGACGCATGCGCTTCGAGGGAGGTGAATTTAACATTCACTGTGTGAGATTTCAGGAATCAACGTCCAGCAGAGTTCTGTATCACTAACCGTGTGTATCGCTGTTCCCTGTTCCAATAAAAAGTGTAAAGTGTCGCGGTGATTTTCGCCGGATCTTTGTTTCTTTCACGCGGTGTATTGTTACGCCCGGGTTATAATTTTGTTCATTATTATCAACATTGATTTGTCAACATTATTGTGTACAAATAAAGAAACTAGTTATTTTCGTTAAAACAATATTTATTTTATTAAATTTGTAAAGGTGAAAGATCCCACGATTAAAAAAAATTATCCCTGAGTGTGTCACAAAATTGGCTTCCCAACTAAAGTGCCCTTAAAACAATAAAGTGGAACTTTCATTTAACAAAGAAGCCAACAAAATCAACCAAATCTGTCTGATCCACTACCCGTGGTAATGTTTCCAGATAAATTTTCGCAACTATTGACAACGTTAACAGCAAACATAACAGGAAGTTTGGTGGCAAATGCAAATCCTCTGAAAGCACAGGCGGCAAAACAAGGTAACTTTGTTGCATGCTCTTCTAGATTTGACGGAAAAAAATGACGTGACGTAACCGCTTTTGTTGACGCCGTGGGGATTGTGCAAACGTCAGTGACGAAAATGCTTTAATTGGTTTCTCCTTGTGTGGCACTCCCGATGTCCAGGCACACAGTTAGACCGGCTACACACGTAGATACCGTCAGATACAGTATGAGAGATACTGTATCGCGAAAGAAAATACACGGATTCTGAAACGGATTCTTGTGCGTAACACGCGAGGTGATTCATTTGTGACAACAGTGGCGTAGTCTACATGAAGTATGGACACGGAAGAGCATATTATTGTGTGGCATCTATTAAAAAAGAAAAAAAGAAAAGAAGGACTGTGTGAGTTCATGCCTTAATATCATTAAGGCATTATACTATTTTGGAAAGTAAATTATTAAAAAAAGACACCGTTATGCGTAGAAGCATTACACCAAAAGAACGTTTGGCAATAACCCTAAGGTAAGAAAAAAGTATTTACTAATTGTATTATGCTCTTGTTCCAGTATTAATATGTGTAGTAAATTTCCGGAAATGTCCTTAAGTCACTTTTTAAAAGAAGAAAAAACAAAAATCAAAGGTTTTTTTGCTTTCTTGGAAACGGTGCTCTTATATCTCATTGTTTTCTAAAGTGTCAAAAATATAAGTCACAAAAAATTTGCATCGAATTAAAAAATTATGGAAAGAAAGTGAAAGAAAGAGGAAATACTCCAGTTCAACGGAAGATAAAGAGAAAACCTCTGTTTTAGCTCTTAAGAAAATTAAGAAAAAGTCTAAGATTTGCTGAAAATGTCAAAGTGACAGTTAAATTTGATAAAATGTTCAATTTTAAATTATTTCAAGGGAGTCTTATATGCTATGTCTGGAGTCTGGATTTAAATGTAATAATACATTTTGCATTAAATACATCTACGTCAATGTAATAATACATTTTACATTTGATGAAAATAATTACTTAAAACGTCTGGTATCTGGATTCTGGAAATAAATGTAATAATACATTTTACATTTAATATGTGTCCTTATAAATGTAATAATACACTTTACATTTAATACATCTACATCAATGTAATAATACATTGTACGTTTGATTAAAATAATTACTTAAAACGTCTGGTGTCTGGATTCTGGATATAAATGTAATAATACATTTTACATTTAATATGTATCCTTATAAATGTAATAATACACTTTACATTTAATGTATGTACATCAATGTAATAATACATTTTACATTTGATAAAAATAATGTTTTGAAAAACACAATTTGTAATTGTCTTTTTTTTCGATTTAGGTACAAGTAGTATTACTCCTGTTCATATGGATGCTTATGCTAATTCCATGTCTCCATTATCCAAATCAACTTACCATAATTTGAATAACTTTAAAGAGGAATCTTTATTATTACAAATTGATCCTAAAATTAGTAATCTCGATTCTGAGATTTTAAATATTTTGGGTGAGAGAAAATTACAGGATGATTCGTCAAAGTTTGTCATTCACAAAGACATCAAATGACATTGATTGTAGATGGAATGACATTCTAGAAATAGGACTAACAGAAGAAGAATATAGATTTTTTTTTTATTTAAAATATCCTGTACCTGAAAATTGCCCTTTAATTAAACATTAACCCATCAGTATTAAGCGACAACGTGAAGGCATCATTAAACAATACAAATGTTAATAGAGATAATAGGTTTAAAAAAAAACAGTCGATGATATTTATGTGTTTATAGCGGTTGGCAGGTCAATTTCTTCAATTTTGAAGAAGGGGGATAAAAATAATATGAATTTGCATCTTCTTAAAAATTTGTCTGATGTTGGAAGATTGTTCGCAGATCTTCATCATGAAGAATCTTGTGTGAGACCTACTCCTAATGAAGAATTCATATAAATCCTAAATGAGACTAAAATCGATAATTTTTTATTTGGAGTTAATTTAGAGGAAAAAATTAATCAGGCGAAAGCTCTGGAACAATAAATAAATAAAAGAATTGGGTAATAAGTGACACTGCTGATCTGGATTAATGTTAAATAGTTGAGTAAAACTCTTGAGTCTTCTTGTATCCAACTTTATTAAATAATAATAAAGTTGGATACAAGAAGACTCAAGAGTTTTACTCAACTATTTAAATAAATAAAAATAAACATCTAAACATTTAAAACCAAAAACTTGTCGGAGTACAAAGTTAATAAATTAACGCATCCAAAAACTTGAAGACTCCGTCTCGGTTTCTGTTTTCCACCTCAGAGTTGCAAACAAAAGGGACATTGGAATCTTCAGAGATGATCCCAAACTTAAAAGTCGCAGAGACTACAGTCCAATCATTAAATTTAAATGTTTATGGACGATTAAAATTTTTTATTCAAAATCGGAATCAAATTACTTCTGATCGCTGGATTTTGTCATGATTAAATGGTTACAAAACTTCTTTTTGTTAATAAACTCCTATTCAAAATAGTATACCAAAATCAAACATTTCTGATTCAGAAATTAAACATTACGAATCTTGTTTGGATAAATTACTTAAATTAGGAGCTATATCAAATTGTTCTGCTGTTAAGAATCAATTTATTTCTGGTTTTTTTCTAGTACCTAAACCAAATGGAACTTTCAGATTTATTTTGAATCTTAAAATGCTTTTATTGATATGATTTATTTTAAAATAGAAGATTATAAAATTGCTTTTAATTTGATAAATCAAGATTGCTTTATGACTACTTTAGATTTACAAGTTGCCTATTTTACAATCCCAATACACAAACCTTTTAAAAAAAATTTAAGGTTTATTTTTAAGGATGAGTTATATGAATTTAATTGTTTACCTTTCTGATTAAATACACCCATTTGTATTTACAAAAATAACGAAACCTGTGGTTTCCAGTTTAAGAAAAATAGGTTATATTTCAGTAGTATATCTAGATGATCTATTATTGATTGGTAAAAATGTAAATGCCACCGTTAAACTTCTCATAAATTTAGTTTTTCTTATCAATAAGAAAAAAATGTGTTTTTACGCCTAGTAATATTTGTAAATTTCTTGGATCTTTTTTTGATTCAAAGAAAATGGAAGTTTCTATACCTTTTGAAAAACGTATTTTAATTGTATCAGAAATAAAACGTTTTTCAACTATTAAAAAATGTAGGATTAGAGAATTTGCAAGTTTGATAAAAAAACTTGTTTCCATTTGTCCAGGAATAAATTGTGGTTGGTTGTATAAAAGTTTTTTGAGAGAGCCAAACAGGTAGCATTAAACAAGGCTTGCTATGATTATGAGGCTATAATGAGTTTACCTCATTATCTCTTTGAAGATTTTTTATGGTGTAAAAGAAATATTTCTTTAAAAGTTAATCCGATATATGAATATAAATTTCACTTATTATTATTTTCGGATTCTTCATTGAACGGATGGGGTGAATGCTGTAATAATGTTAATTGTAATGGTTTCTGGAAACATTCAGAAAGATTTTTACATATAAACTATTTGGAACTATTTTCTTCGTATTTAACCCCTAAATGTAATGTTTTGCTAAAAACTTACTAATTGTCAAATTTTATTATGAATAGATGTAGGTAATACTGCAATTCGTGTATTAATAAAATGGGAAGTATTTGATTTAACAATCTAAATTTATTAAGTAAAAAATTTAGCAATGGTGTGAAAAAAGTGGTATTTGGATATTTGCGTCTTATGTAAATTGAAAATTGTAGACTCTAGAAAATTAGAAGGCGAAACTGAATTTCAGTTATCTAATTTAGTGTTTGAAAAAATTTGTGATCAATTTGGTTTTCCAGAAATAGATTTATTTGCTACTATACCAAATAATAAGTGTGAGAAATTTATTTCTTGGTTTAAAGATCTAGAGTTTATAGCAGATGATGCTTTTACCGTACCCTGGAATGTTTTCTTTTATGCTTTTCCAGCATTTTCGTTAATTTTAAGAACGTTAAAGAAAATTAGAGCTAAAAACGCAGAAGGATTTTTAGTAGTTCCAAATTGGACCACTCAACCCTTACCCTTTATTTTTATCCATGTTAAAATCTAAACCTATATACTTTAAACCAAGATCTTGTATATTTTTCTGACAGGTCTCCTCATCCACTTTGGCCCCAACTTACCGTAGTTTGCGGTATTGCTTCGATCTAGCTTACAAGGAAAATGGTTTTCCTAAAGAAAATGTGATGCCTCTAAAAACAATATAATAGTTGTTTACGAAAATGGTGGATTTTTTGCACTAAGTATAATGCTAATCCTATTAAAGTTCAAATTAATAATATATTAACATTTTTTATTTATGAATTTAATAATGGAAGTACTCATGGTTTACTTAATTCAATAAGATCAGCTATTTCTTTAATTTATGGTCCTGGTATTGGCGAAGATTTTAGGATTATACGATTTTTTAGAGGCATATTTACAGACTTAAACCTAATACTTTATTGGCTTTAATAACTGCAAACAGAAACCAAACATTAAATTCAATAAGATTGGAAAATATAAAAACAATAGATAATGGTTTTCAGATTTATATTTCGGATAAAATAAAAACATCAGGTTTAAATAAAACTCAATCCCTTTTGAATGTTTTGTTTTACAAACAAAATAAAATTTGTAGACCAAGTATTCTTAAAATTTATATTAAAATGACAAAATGTATTAGGGGATCTGAAGATAAACTATTTGTTTCTTTTAAAAAACCTCATAAAGCAGTTTCAACAAATACCTTGAGCAGATGGATTAAAGAATCACTTCATAAATTTGGTATTGATAAAAAATTTACAGCTCATAGCACTAGACATGCATCGTCTTCGGCAGCTTTAAGAAAAGGAGTATCCATTGATACTATTCGTAAAGCGGCTGGTTGGACAAGAACTTCAGAAGTGTTTTATAAATTTTATAATTTACCTTTAAATTCAATTCCAAATAATTAATTATTTATTATTCTTATAATAATTTTGTTAAATTTTTCTTCTATTATGTATTTTTTTTTAAATCTAGGTGTTTTTTGACACTTATTTAGCTGCATTTTGCTTTAAACATTTACACATATTAATACTGGAGCAAGAGCATAATACAATTATAATATTAAACTAACTTACGTCAAGTGAAGTTCTATCTTAATTGTATGTAGCTCTTGCGAAAGTATTAATAATCCCACCCAATAATATTTTATTAAAAAATTAATTGCCCAAACCCTTAAAGGCAGCTAAATATTAAGCTTTAAAATTGATGATATATAAGAGCATCGTTTCCAAGAAAGCAAAGAAACCTTTGATTTTTCTTCTTTTAAAAAGTGACTTATGGGCATTTCAGGAAATGTACTACACATATTAATACTTTCGCAAGACTTCGTTTAGTTTTATAATTATTGTATAGGATTGTTTTACGCACATTGTTCACAAAGGTTAATAATGAACACATGTTTAAATAGTATATTACGCAACGAGCTAGAAAGTGACGAATTTTGTGCGAGTGTGAAAATAGCCGAACGAGGCGCTAGCCGAGTGAGGATATTACACGAGGAACGAAGTTCACTTTCTGCGAGTTGTGTACGCTATTTTTCCGACGACCACGGAGATTTTGCTACCATTATTAATATTTTGTAGTAACAATATAACATAACCTATGTTAACAGCAGCTGACATTGAAGTTATCGATTATTTTTAGTTAAATGTAAATAAATGTAACTTATCGAAACGAATAAAAAATGTTCCTATTTTATTTAAAATTTACAGAAAAGTGAATTATATAATGATTTTGATAATAAAATTAGTAATATTGGCGGGGTTAAATATAAATTTTTATTTGAGCTATCCTTTTGCGCAAGTTCAAAAAAATCCAAGAGAGGGCTTTCGGAATTCCTTCGCAGCACCTCTATCGAAAATTACAAGAACTATTTCGGAGTTAAAAAACAGAAAGCCAAAGTCACTAGTGTTGAAATGAAAGATTTTCTAAACTACTAATATGAATGACATATACGATTTTCTCATATGGTCGTCGGAAAATATTGTTTACCCTATGACTTTCAATAAAATAAGGGTGTCGTTTTTTTTTATCTCTCAAGAACAACAAATAAAATTAAAAGCTATAAATACTGAAAACAAAATAGTATATAACTAATAAATATTAGTCAATAATAACCTAAAAATAAATCTTCAAAAAACTTTAGCACACCTTCAATTAATTATGTACCATATATTTATCATTTTGGCTGTCATTATTTGGATTGTAATCCCCAATTAAATGGATGAAAGATCCTTCCGTATGGGTGGGAATGACGTTGTAATTAATTGTAGATACAGGATTATTGGCTGCTTTTATTGCTTGAATTATTGCCAATTAGACATCCATCTTACTTTAGACAGGTATTCTTTGCAAATCTCCAAGAAGAGAAAGAAGAAAATGTCTATCTTCGTCTTGATATAACGATGCTTCTTGCGCATTTCGTCGTTCAATGCTATATTTTAATAGATCAACAATTTCATTAACAGAATCTTTTTTTGACGGCCTCATATTTTTAATAATAGGTTCCGACATTTTAGGAGTTGTCATGATATTAGCCGAATAATCAATCTACATTTCCTCCTGAGGCCCCTGGGCTTGACTGGTCTCAGTAACCTCAACGTTAGAAGACGTTCTAAAAAGTATTAATGATTTATAAGTTCTTTCTACCTTGTTAAATTTTAACACTCTTTGTTTAGAGCTCTTCTCACAAAAAATGTCATCGATTCGTAAAATGTATAAGTTCTCCAAGTTGCTTCTGAACCACTTTTTAAATTCTTTCTCTTGGTCCTTTCACGAGCAAAGGAATTTCTTAGGCTCTTCCATTTCTTCTGTAAATCTTTTACTGAAAAAAACAAGTAAAAAATATTTTTTATTTTTTTCAGATATCTTGCAAGCGGATGCACATTGACTAATTTTATTATACCTACAGGGTTGGCGTATCAACAGCAAGTGGAATTATCCAAGAAACGTGTCAACAAATTTGGTCATGAAGGCTCAAGGCTCAAGTAATACAAAATCCCACAAAAGAAAAATGGCTAGAAATTGAAGAAGGTTTTCGAAATAGTGCAAATTTTCCGCATTGTCTAGGTGCAATTGACGGCAAACACATTCGGGTTGAAAAACCAGTACACAGTGGGTCCCTATACTATAATTATAAGCATTTTTTTTGCAATTTAACTTTTGGCTATGTGTGATGCTAATTATTGTTTCACGTTTGTGGATGTTGGTGATTATGGCAAAAATAGCGATTCAAGCATTTTTAAAAATTCCAACTTTTATAAGAAATTAATTAAAAAATCGCTAGATACAGCGGATCCTTTAAATTTTACATTACATGTGGACAAGTGGACCACGTAGGACAAGCGTTTTTTTGCTGGCGTCTCTCCGCCATTTTGTCTCCGTCCGGAAGTTTTTTTGTGTGTCCAAGTTCCATGCTTCGCTGGACGTCATAGTTTGGTTGCGGACTTTTTACGGGATGCTTACTTCGTTACATCGAGAAGATTGAAGGTGGATGATTTTGGAAATTCACACCTATGCTGCACTTTTGTTTAATTGAAAGGTTGGTGATCTTGAAAAGCCACATCTATTCACTATTGGTTAATTGATAAACATTTTATGATATAGAGACTTTAAGCGTAATTACGAAGTAATTACGACGATTTACGAATTTAACATTTCAAGATTTGTTTTTTGTAGAAATTTAAAATTAGCACCTTACAGGTGTATGTGACAATTTATTTGATTAATTTATAATTAGCGTTTTTGAAATATTTGAAGCTGACATTTGTAGTAATTTTTGTAATTTTAAAATACTTTATGAAAGTTGATTCATTTTAGATTTGGGCCATAATTTTAAAGTTCAATTGCTAAGCCCATACCTTATACTTAATTATAATTTTCTTTTTACATGATGATCAGCTAGTAAAATCATTAGTTCGAATGCAATTTATAAGCTGAATTCACAAAGAAAATACATTCAATATTGATTAGTGGTACATTTACCTATTATATTTAAATTCAGCTCTAGCTCTATATATAATTGCTGTTTTATTAATTGTTGAGAAGAATTCTTCTTAAGTTTATTTCTTGTACATTTGGACATATGTGAACGAACGTAAGCTTACTATTCGGGGTCCTCATAATATTTTATTTTAGTTTATGTCTTTTGAAACAATATTGCGCAATTATTTCAAGAAAAAATCTACTTGGGTGCGAGCTGAGTACCATATATTGTGTTTCAGAGTTTTATTTATTTATAAAAATCATTCTTTTGTTATCTGCACATTACAGGTTGTATTTCTACGTGAATTTAGTCATTCTAATAATTATTTGTTTCAATTGTAATATAAATTTTCAGATTTATTTTATCAGATTAGGTAATATCCTTGCATATTACCTACTATAATTCAAGTACGTGTGAATATTTTTTTATCTGTCAGGTTAAATTTCTTTTGAATAAATTTGGCATTTTTTTATCTGGATTCGCTGTCTTATTTCTCTTGTCGAGCTCATCTGGGTTCGTGTTTCTCCTACACTTACCTGCAGGGTTTAAACACGTGGCGCCCTTTGTTTTTTTCCTTTGAACCACAGCCACATCGACTAGCTGCCGCACCTACAGGTAAGGATTCGAGCTCAACATCCATCTGCAGGAGGAATTACACAGTTTTGTCATTGCGTTTAATAAGAAGAGAAAAAAGCGCCACACAATTTTGGCGCCCAACGTGGGGCCATTTTTAAAGTTGTTTGCAAGTTTATTTTTAATTTGTGGTGAAACCTTCGTAACTTGGATAACTGTCCCGGAGTTAAATTATTGTTTTCGATTTATTGGAGTTGATAGTAATGGACATCATGGATCCAGGAGATTTGAAAAAGTTGGAACTTAGCCATGAAATCAAAATTAGAGGATTGGAAGTTCTCCCCACCGAAGTAAATGAAATGAGGTTTATTTTAAGAAAACTTATTAGAGAAGAGGCACCGATTGTAGTTGTCAGTAGTGACTTGGAAATAGAGCAGAGGGAGATAAATGATTCATTTAAGTTATTGGAGGAAGGAATCTCTAGTTATCCTGGAAGAAATTTAAAAATAGCAGAACGTAGGTTGAGGTCACGACTATGCCATGTTAAGGAACGAATTGAAAGATTAAGTAATTTGCTGAAGGATGCCAAAAAGGAGGATGGTCAGGATATTCAAGAGGTCAAACAGGCTCTGGTGAATAGCTACTTACTCATCGAGGCAAAAATTGAATCAAAAATTGCAGCAATCTTGAAAAGTGTGTCATTTTCATTTCCTGCATCCAGTCCACATCAAGTAACAGGGGAAGATGAAGAAGGTTCTTCAGATGAGGAGTATGTTTTTCATAGTGGTAATGAGGTAGTTAATTCAACGATGGTGTTTAGACGCAGGCGTAACTTGGCAATTGGGTCATGGGGAGTAAGATTCAACGGTGAGTCTTCAACATCTGGAGTATACCAATTTCTTGAACGAATTGAGGAGCTTCGTATTGCAAGGGACTGCACCAAAGAAGAGTTATTTCAAGCAGCGGTTGACATTTTGGCAGGTCCGGCCCTGGTGTGGTATCGATCAAAAATAAGCACAATTAGTAGTTGGGATGAGCTGGTTAAGGCCATTCGAAATGAATTCTTGCCTCCTAACCACGATGATACATTCTGGGACGAGATCAGGTCACGCAGACAAGGTCGTAAAGAAAGGGTTGGAATTTATATCGCATCAATGATAAATCTATTTAACAGACTCGCTAATCAACCAAGTGAAGATATCAGGTTAATACTGGTGATGAAAAATCTTCTTCCTTCGTTTAGTTCCCCTTTGGCGTTGATGGAAGTGCCTAATCTAACGGTGCTGTCAGATTTGTGTAGAAAAGTGGAGGTCAATCAACAGCAGAATCAGACGTTTTCAATCTCTGCGATTTCTCAGCCTCCTGATACAGTAAGAAGTACACCTACCCGAACAGGTGGTTTCCAAGGTGAATGTTGGAATTGCAGCGAGAAAGGACATTCCTTCAATCATTGCAGCAAGCCAAGGCGATCAAGATTTTGTTTTGGGTGTGGCAGGAAGGATACCATTAAACGTAACTGCCCTAAGTGCTCAAAAAACGAGTAGATAGGAAACATTCTGTCGGCAAATGTTCCCTAACTCAATATAAAGTCGACATTAATGAACAAAATAAGATATGGGATTCCTGGTTGCATGAGGTAGCAGCATTTATGAGACCTAAAAGTGATACTGCTCCGATCTTAATAGATATGGTTGGTGACAACCGCCCATTTGTTGATGTAGAAATTTTAGGGAAGGAAGTCAAAGCGTTAGTCGACACTGGAGCGAGCAACTGTGTTCTAGGCAGACTTGTGTGTGATCAGTTAAATGTTGAGGAGTTACCGATAGAGGCCAATCGGATTAAGTATGTCACTACGGCTGATGGTACCCGTCAAGGTGTTCTTGGTAAAGTTGTTACTCCAATTAAAATTTCAGGATTTGAGGTTAATTGTGAATTTCTTATCACTCCTTCTTTAGAGACTGGTCTGATCTTAGGGATGGATTTCCTTCGGAGGAATAACATGAAGTTGAATTTAAAAGACGACCAGTGGTCTATGAGTCCGGACTATAAGAATGCTCATTCATTGTCCAAGATTGGAGATAGTAACGTTGCAGTTTTACACTCACAAGATATGTTATCTGTTCCTGAGCAAGATAAATTAAGAGAAGTAATTAGTCTGTTTTCTGAGTTGGACGGCGATAAGTTAGGCAGGACTTCTTTGTTATGTCATGACATCGATACTGGAGATGCTAAGCCCATTAAGCAGAGGCACTTTGCGTTATCACCTTTTATGCAGGACCATATGAATAGAGAACTTGATCGTAAGTTGCAACTGGGGGTTGTAAAAGCGTCATCTAGCCCATGGAGTTCTCCAGTCCTATTAGTGAAGAAGGCATCAGGCGAATACCGACTATGTTTTGATGGTCGAAGATTAAACTCAGTGACCAAGAAGGATGCGAACCCATTGCCGCTTCTTAATTCAATTCTGGATAAATTAAAAGAAGCAAAGTACATAACAAGTGTAGATTTAAGGCACCCTTTTTGGCAGATACCTTTGGCGGAGAAATCTAGAGAGAAGACAGCATTCACAGTGCCCGGCAGAGGTTTGTTTGAATTTATAACGATGCCGTTTGGATTGAGCAATGCTGCTCAAACACAGCAACGACTTATGGACAGAGTGATAGGAGCCGATATGGAGCCAAATGTGTTTGTCTACTTAGACAACATCATTATAGTGAACAAGACTTTTGAGGCTCATCTTGAAACCTTAAGAGAGGTCCACAAGCGTCTTAAATCAGCTGGCTTAACGATAAATTCCAGAAAATGTGAGTTCTGCAAAGATTCCCTTAGGTATTTGGGATATATAGTAGATGGAAATGGATTGGCAACTGATCCTGATAAGGTTGCGGCGATGTCTACATATCCAGAAAACGCCACTCAAATAAAGAGATTTGTTGGTATGTGTAGCTGGTACCGTAGGTTCATACCTCATTTCTCAACTCTGTTAGCTCCTATTAATTCACTACTAAAAGGTAAGAAGAAAAAGGATAAGACATTGTGGAATTCAGAGGCCGATACGGCCTTTAGCACAATTAAGGAGGCTCTAGTGCGAGCGCCAGTTTTAGCGGCACCAGATTTTGCATTGCCATTTGTAATACAAACCGACGCATCAGATGTGGGATTGGGAGCTGTGTTGACCCAGAACGTTGAAGGGCAGGAGAAGGTAAAAGCATATGCTAGCCGTACTTTGAACCGAGCTGAGCGTAATTATACGGTGACAGAAAGAGAGTGGCTCGCTGTAGTGTTCGCCTTACGGAAATTCAGACCATATGTAGAAGGAACGCACTTTACCATCGTTACAGATCATCACTCGCTTTTATGGTTACAGAAGCTCAAAGATCCGGTTGGAAGATTGGCGAGATGGGCCATCCAAATATCACAGTTTGATGTTGAACTGATCCACCGGAAAGGAAAATTCAATGTGGTTCCTGACGCGCTCTCTCGTACTACGCAAGTTTTGTCATTTAAGGTGTCTGATGTGAAGGATTCTTGGTATCTTAAGCTGGTCCATGAAGTCAGTTCATGTCCGGAGAAATATCCTAGGTGAAGAGTTACGGATGGGTTGTTATATAAGTTTTTTTCTTGTGCATCAGCGGTACCATTTAATCAGCCGGTATGGAAACTAGTTGTACCTTTAGAAGAGCGAAAGAAAATTCTTCAAAATTTTCATGATGAGCCTACAGCATCCCATTTTGGAATTTTTAAAACGTTAAAACGTATAAGCTTGAGCCACTATTGGCCATCCATGAAACAGGACGTGATCAAATATATTAAGAACTGCGACGTATGTGGAGCTCAAAAATCACCAAATGTGAACCGTGCTGGGCTGATGGGAAAACCGAAACAGGTAGAACAACCGTTCGAGGTTATCTCAATAGATTTGATAGGTCCATTGCCGAGGTAAATGAAAGGGAATAAATGGATCCTGGTTTGTACAGACTGGTTTACAAAATTCGTTTTGATTCAGCCCATGCGACAAGCAACAGCCAATGAAATTGTTAAATAAGTTGAAAACAATATCTTTCTACTCTTTGGGGTCCCTGATGTAATAATTGTTGATAATGGAAGCCAATTCGATGGATAACTATTTAGGAATTTGGCATCACAGTATAAAGTTAAAATTTGGTTCAATGCCAAATATCACCCTCAGGTGAATTCAGTGAAAGGTATAACAGGGTTTTGACAACAGCAGTAAGGTCTTATATTCGGGACAACATGCATAACAAATGGGACCATGATATTTTCAAGATTGGCAGTGCAATGAGATCAGCAGTTCACGAGATTACTAAATTTTCTCCAAACAATCTTGTGTTTGGCCGACAATTACCTTTATCGGGGGATGAGTACCCTAGGTTTAGTAAAACTGATATTTTGCAACTGGACAACCTCGACACCAATGGCTATAAGAAGAGTTGGGACGGATTACCAAAGGTATATAATGAAGTTAAAAGACGATTGGAAGAAGCATATAAACGGAATTCGAAGGCTTACAATTTGCGAAAACGGGATATTGCATTTGAGGTTGGTAACCGAGTCTGGAAAGTGAATTATGTGTTATCTAATGCAGCAGCTGGGTTTGCAAAGAAATTGGCTCCAAAATATATATCGTGCACCGTAAGGAAGGTTTTGTCTAGAACGGTGTATGAACTAGAAGATGATGATGGAGTAAATTTAGGAAAATGGCACATAAAGGATTTGAAACCTTATTTGGAAGATGTGCTATCAGAGGAGCGAGTATAAATAGTGGCGAAAGTATTATGCTAAGCTTAGTCTTAGGGTTCCACTAATTTTGGGACATTTTCTTGTTTTGTCTTGTAAGGAAGACATATCTACGAATTTATTAATGGTTTTCAGATTTAGTCTGAATTTTATGTTCTGCATCGGTACAAGAGAAGAATTGTTAAAATTTTCCCTGATAATGGCTACAGTAAATATGCTGGTGCTTATTTTACCTTAAGGTTGTCATCGTATATTTTTCTTGAAGTTTTATTATATCTCACAAGTTCTGAATGTTTGGTTGAGTGGTTGTCGCGCACTGCTTAGATGAGTCGTGAGTGAATGTGTTGTTCTTTGATGAGAGTTTCTTTAGTATGCGATATTAATCTTACCTTAGTGGTAGAGGTTCTTAAGTTTTTGGTGATTAGCGTTGAAAAATTTAGGTGAAATTTTCGTCTTAAAGTCGGAGGGGTCAGTTTTCCTTATTGTGGTGTGTTGGACTTCACGGTTTTCAGCGAGGGGGGGGCTGTTAACGCTTTAAGAGGGGTTGGTCATTTTCAGTTTTGTGCCCTAAGTACTTGCTTTTGTTGGCGGAAGATCGATGTTCTCGAGAGTTGTTTCTGTTGATGGTGCTTAAAGTTCTTTCAGGTTTATTTTACCTTATGTAGTAGTCTTTCATGTTCGACGATTCCAATGGACTCTCTTCAACGTTGCATCCCTTGTTTTTTTTTTCAGATTTTCGGTGTTTCTTTGTTTCTTTCCCTGTCCTTACTTCAACTGTGATCCCTAGGGGTCGCTGCCTGGCTCAGTAGACGGTTGTTGTCTTTTAGCGCCTGGAGCTTTTTGTTGTAACGTTGAAGATAGCTTGGTTTTTGTTGAGTCTAGTTATGTGTTGTTTTTTTTTGCTTAACCTAACTTCATTTATTTGATTTGAGATACTCGCTAATTTCAGTAGGTGAAAACTATATTTCACAGGGTCACTACTATGGATCCTTGGCCTTGCCTAAAATTTATTTAATTGATTGGGGGGTTTATCATGTCTGTCATGATTCTGATGTATTACCTACCTGTGTGGTGCCCCTACAGCGAATGTAAACACTCTGTACATAGTTTCGATGAGCACCCGACGTTGGTGGGGCTTAGGGGATTGCCAGATCATTCAGAGGGCCATTCCAGAAGAAACATGACAGATTTTGGTTTGGGATTTTACCTTTTTTTTGAAAAATTTCAGGTCATTTTTCTTTTTGTGGAGAGGGGCAGTGTAGCAGACAAAACTTCATTTTATTATTTTTCAAACAAAAAGCAGCAATTAAGCGTAGGATCTTGGACGTCTCGTTGAGGAAGAGGAGAGACCTAGAATAAAGAAGATATAATAATCCAGCAGTGTTAATAGAGCGATTTAGTTTACCTTTTTCTTGCGGTTGGCCTTTGATCAGGTGAAGCAGTTCCTGGAAGCTGGAGAATTAATTTCAGTAAATTAATTTTTCTAATAACTCACCGTCATGTTGTTCCTCTGGATTTAAGTCAGAGTTCTAAAGTTTTTATTTTCATTATAGTTTCAGTAACACAATTTAATTATCAGCTTGTTTTGGTTTGTTTTGTTTATATTTTATTTTCAGGTTAAAGCTGTCAAGCGTCAAAACAATCGGTACGTCGCTTCTATGGTGTGTGACTAGCGTTACCGCACCAACGCGTTCTCCCACCACGATACCAGTAGCTGCTGGTAGCCTACTTAAGGAAGTAGCTAGGTTATAGTTTTGTTCCTTCTGTGATCACTCTATTATATACTGGGTCGTACGTAAGAGATTTTCATGGAATTTTGGATCTACTTGTTTATCGCTAAAATTTGGTGATTCTTGTTTTTCCCCCTTCCATTTTGATGAAGTCTTTCCGTTTTCGTAGAAGTCCGAGCTGGAGAAGAAGGCTCTTCCCTTTTTCCTCGTAGATCGTGGAAGCGTGCAGTTCTGTTTTTTTTGACGATCGAGTTTTGCTATAAATTAGTTTTTTTGGTGATTACCGCTGAGTTTTAACAAACGAGTTTTGGTGTTTCGCCGTGAATATTTCATCGCTTAAAATATTCGTCGTCGACGCTGCATATTTTTACTTAAAATTTCGAAGGCCGCACAACATCTCAGGTAACCATTTTTGAATTTCCACGTGTTCTTTTCCTAAACTCGCTACATCCTTTTAGGCCTTCTAAGTCTTAGTCACGATCCTCTTTGTGGGGTCTGTTGGCGAACAACGGAGGAGTAATTTTTTTGGATCTTACATTACATGTGGACAAGTGGACCACGTTGGACAAGAGGTTTTTTTTGCTGGCGTCTCTTCGCCATTTTGTCTCCGTCCGGAAGTTTTTTTGTGTTTCCAAGTTCCATGCTTCGCTGGACGTCATAGTTTGGTTGCGGACTTTTTACGGGATTGCTTACTTCGTTACATCGAAAAGATTGAAGGCGGATGATTTTGGAAAGCAACACCTATGCTGCACTTTTGTTTAATTGAAAGGTTGGTGATCTTGAAAAGCCACATCTATTCACTATTGGCTAATTGATAAACATTTTAAGATATAGAGACTTTAAGCGTAATTACGAAGTAATTATGACGATTTACGAATTTAACATTTCAAGATTTGTTTTTTTTGTAGAAATTTAAAATTAGCACCTTACAGGTGTATGTGACTATGTATTTGATTAATTTAAAATTAGCGTTTTTGATATATTTGAAGCTGACATTTGTAGTAATTTTTGTAATTTTAAAATACTTTATGAAAGTTGATTCATTTTAGATTTGGGCCATAATTTTAAAGTTCAATTGCTTAGCCCATACCTTATACTTATTTATAATTTTCTTTTTACATGATGCTCAGCTGCTAAAATCATTAGTTCAAATTTAATTTATAAGCTGAATTCACAAAGAAAATACATTCAATATTGATTAGTGGTACATTTACCTATTATATTTAAATTCAGCTCTAGCTCTATATATAATTGCATTTTTATTAATTGTTGAGGAGACAATTCTTCTTAAGTTTATTTCTTGGACATTTGGACATATGTGAACGAACGTAAGCTTTCTATTCGGGGTCCTGATAATATTTTATTTTAGTTTATGTCTTTTGAACCAATATTGCGCAATTATTTCAAGAAACAATCTACTTGGGTGCGAGCTGAGTACCATATATTGTGTTTCAGAGTTTTATTTAAGAAAAATCATTTTTTGTTATCTGCACATTACAGGTAGTATTTCTACGTGAATTTAGTCATTCTAATAATTATTTGTTTCAATTGTAATATGAATTTTCAGATTTATTATATCAGATTAGGTAATATCCTTGCATATTACCTACCATAATTCAAGTACTTGTGAATTTTTTTTATCAGTCAGGTTAAATTTCTTATGAATAAATTTGGCATTTTTAGATCTGGATTCGCTGTCTTATGTCTCTTGTCGAGCTCATCTGGGTTCGTGTTTCTCCTACACTTACCTGCAGGGTTTAAACACGTGGCGCCCTTTTTTTTTTCCTTTGAACCACGGCCACATCGACTAGCTGCCGCACCTACATCTGCAGGAGGAATTACACAGTTTTGTCATTGTGTTTAATAAGAAGAGAAAAAAGCGCCACAATTAATATGTGAAAAATTTTCATGATTTTTATATGACACTGTATATTATACTCATCGTTCTTTTTAAAATTAATTACGCTTTGGATTTTGTTTTTGTCCAATTGGTTTTTTTGACCACTACACCGCGAGTAAGCGAAAGATGAGTCACCTTTATGAATTCTTTTATACCGGGTGTACACGAAACTAGTGCCACTTTTAAGAGCATTGTGAAGATTTATATGAAAACAAATAGTTTAATTGCATTAAATTGGTCTATTTAACAAAATATACAAACAATTATAATAAAGAAATATTTGTCACAAAAATAAAATTAATACATGACTTAATAACTAATACTTATAATTATAGAGAATATACATAGACAATCACTCTGCTTAATCTAGTCAATGGCGTACAAATTTATTAGGCTCGTTAAACTTGAAGCACCGAACCATGAAACATCAATAGAAGGATCGAAGTTGTAATCGAATTGTTCATTAACGACATCCAATTGTTCCTGATCTGAAGGAGGAGTAAAATTTTTGCAACCACTTTGCGGCATGTTATTATAGAAATTATTGGAAAAATTACCGTAGTTTTGTGGTAATTCGTATTGGTATAGATTTGGGTTGTATGTTGAAGTTGTTGCGGTTGATATTTGTGGAATGTATTGTTGAGGTACTTGAGCGACTTGTGTTACTGAAGTGTGTGATGGCAACCTTTCAACAATGGCTTGTTGAGCTTTTTCGGTTTTGATTGCTCTCATGGGATTTGGTGAGTTGGAGCTTGAGCTAAGTGTAGGGCTTACAATTGGGGATGATACTGTTTCTTTATTTTGTTCCTTCTTGGACTTCATCCTACGATTTTGGAACCAAATTTTTATTTGGTGTTCAGTGAGGTTTACTCTATTGGCGAGTTGAATTCTACTGAGACGGGTAATATATTTATTGTTCCGAAATTCTTTTTCCAGTTCATCTAGTTGAGATGAAGTGTAGGCAGTGCGTTCATGCCTAGTGTTTGGTGGAGTCGTAGGCTGTTGTTGTGGTGGTAAGGGATTTGGCTGTAAATCTGTAACAAAAAATGTTATGTTAATTTTGTACTTTTAATCATCGAGTATAAACTTTCAACTTTGAAAGTTCCTTTTCGACAAATTTTATAAATATAGTTCAAATAATTAAAAAATCGCATTTTCTTGTTATTTTTAAGATAGCGCAGGAAGGATGCGATATTCAATTTTTTGTCAACGAATTATTAGTATTCGAACAAATTTCTACAACTTTCTCCACTTAACCGACTTTCTATCTCTAATAATAACAAAGATACCCGTACAGTGTAACTTCAAATGGGACACCCTGTATAAAAAAATCTGAACGGAAACTTGGGGCACCTTATATTTTTGGATAAAGGTTTAGTTTACCTCAGTACCTTTTATTGGGACACCCTGTATAATGGATTGGTTCAATTTATAAAACTTTCTGTAAATAGAAACTTACCTTCGAATCTCATTATTGGTTGATAATTTGCACTTGTTGGTGGGGCCAAATTATTTGTAAACTGTTGTTGTTGAGACTCCACGTATTTGTGTAGATTATTCTGATTTATCTGAAACTTAGAAAAATTGATGTATTGAAATATTTTTAATAAAAAAATTAGAAAATGTGACTCTACCGATTCAAGATATTCATATGATTTAATATTTAATATACCTAAATCATCAACATTTAATGAGAATTGAGGATTTTGGAAAAAAATACATAACTTAAGCATTTATAAATAAATAAAAAAAAAATAGTGAATTTTTCTAATAAAATCATTGAAAAGTAAGTGCATACCTGTAGTTGTTGATTTTGGTTAGTTTGTTAAAAAATTCTTTGATTGACATCGTCTTGCACTTCAAAGAATTTAAATCAAAAAATGTAATAAAGCAAAATAATTCGAAATTTTCATAGAAATATTGTAAATATACGAAATAAAATAAACTCACCTCGTGTTGGTTAAATGTAGAATAACTTGTAATCAAAAAATGGGTAAAATTAAAATTTTGGGGATGAAGACTTCTTACTTCTATCAAAGATCAGTTAAGAATGTTAGCAGTTGATAATATTGTTGGCTATTTAAGCATAGCGAAGATTAATTTTTAAGCCCCTCCCTTCATTAAAGGGATACTCATTACTAGATATTATACCTGGAAACTAACCCTAAGCGTAATTACAATCAATTTTAATATTAAAGTTTATAATTTGCAAATTTATATGTTTTAATTTATAAAAAATATATATGAGTGAAATTTTAATTATTTTTTTTTTCAATTTTTGAAAACTGCAGGTTTGAATAAAATTGATTAAAATCTTTGTTGATTATGAAATAATTCTTGTATTTACTTTAATTTCAGGCCTCGACGTAAAAAAATTAAAAAACAAAACATTTACAAAAAAAGCGAAATGAGCAGAATTTTAGGCTGATTCGAATTAAAATTTAATCATTGGATAATTTATACTGACGTGGCATTGTAGCGGGTAAATAATGAACCATTTTTTTTACGACCTAAGTTTTTGAAAAAGTTTGTCACGTTTTAAGTTAAAAGTTGTTGCCAATTGTCAAGTTATTTATGTTTTTATGGTAAAGTTACTGAATGTTAATGTTTACTCATTTCAGGACTGATGATGACCTCAAAGTTAGGTCGAAACGTTTCAATGTATTAGAGAGATAGAAAAAATAACGTTTTCCGTAAAAAGACCAAAAAGTTGTTTACATTAATATTACTTTAATCGGAACAAAAAAATTTCCAATTCATTAAAAATAGAATTTAAATTTCTAGTTTTTTTCCCAGGATACTTTGATACTTAATAGGATTATTAACATAAATAATAAATAATGATAATCCCAGAATTAGACAATATTCAATTCTTAGAATAAAAATCTGTTTGAAATTTCGATAATTCAATGGGTCGTTGATTAGATGGGTTTAATTTTATTGTTAACATTATTTACCCTCTTCATTTCAAATAATTTTTCTGAAAATTAAAACTGTAGTATAGAAAAGTAACAACCTACGATTGAAATTTTGCATAATTTTTGTTTTACAAAATGGTTTAATGGCCGACACGACTTAAACTTTAAGTACTACTTAATTGTCTAAGTAGTCCTTAGCGGGTCTCACCGTCATTGGAAAGGCGAACTTAAAGCCTAAGTTGAACTTAAAATTAAGTCGTCGATATCGGCGACTTAAAACTCAACTTAGCCTAAAAAATACAATTTCTCGTGAAAATAAACTAGCAAAAGGCATTATAGTTCCAGAAGCAATTTAATTATAATTTATATAATTAATATTGATATCCCAAGAAAAGTTTACACTAGAAATGACCATTTTAAAACCATGCCAAATTCCCATGTTTTTTTCAATATTTTCGTTTAAAAAAAGACACATTTCTACAGTTTTTATTTCAAATATAAGACAGTAGATAAAACACATAATTATAAAATTTTATATATTATCACAGAATAATCTAATATGTTCTAAGATTATATTGTGATTCTGTGGTAAAATAATAAAAATCATAGAATAAAACGACGCGACGGAAGCCGAACGACGCGCGAATACTGCCGAATACCAATCTCTACTAAACTTAGCGTAAGTATTCGTTTTATATGATTGGAGAGACGTCTTAAAATTTTAAAAAGAACTTAAGTGTAAGCAAGACGTTAAGTTTTTCTTAAAGCACTGTTGGTGAGATCGGCCATAAATAACTTTCCAAAAGGGAACATTTTTGTTCTTTCCTCTTACTTTCAGAGAAAATCCCACAATAACTGGATATTTCCTATAGATTTCTTATTATTTATAAATGATATTAAAGAAACTTGTATAAATTATTTTAAAAAAATATAACCGACGCGAGGTTTTTCCAGCCATAGTTTTTTACATGCATTTCTCCATAAGAAGAAATTAATATTATAATATTATTGCAATAATTCATGCTGTCATATAATGTAAAATAAAAAAGTTGCAATTTTATTTTCTTCTTAAAAAACTGAAATTTTGTAAATATTGCACTATTTTACGTGTTGAAGTTTTGAAATGATTTTTAAAAACTTATTAAAAAATATCTGAGTAAGCTATAATTAATTCTGTGATTGATTTGACTAAATTAGAGAATTCTGCAAAAAATAACTCGAAGAAGAACATAAAATTGTAATATACAGGGTGTCTCATTTTAATTAATCCAGCTGAATGTCTTGAAAACGAAGCAATTTCCTTAAGAATGTTTCAGACAAAAATTGTAGCGACTCGAGGGAGACATTTAATAGTGCCATGTGTTTTTAATTGTTATGGGGTTTTATGGGAAAACATTTTTTTTTCAAATGCGAACTCCCATTTTTTATTGTAGATTCGTAATCTATGGAAAATAATAAGAAAGTTTTGATTGAAACTTTCTTTTCTAAAATTTCAATTTTTCGCTATATTCACCAAATTGAACACAAATTTTGGGATTTTCGATACAATTTTACTAAAAAACTAAAGGTCTATAAGAAAACTCGCAGGAGTCAAAAAGTGCTTAAATTAACATAAAAAATATTATTTTTCTTTATTAAAATAATGAATTTAAAAGAAGTTTATTTTATTTTTATTATTTTTTAAGAAAATATTATTTTTTTTTTTAGTTATAAAATTTAAAATAGAGTCAAAGGTAATTAATTAATACACTTAAAGATATTTGGATCTGTTCTTAAATTACGAGAGCTGGTCTAAATAAGATGTTCGAATATTCCTCCATTTTGTTCAATACACATGTTTACTCGTGTGCGAAAAGCCAATTAAAAAAATGTAAACTTTATTGTATTATATAAAATCCTCAAAATTATAACTAACGAACAAAAAGATTTATATTTCTGGTATTTTTTGTTTGATCGTTAAAACGGTTCAAACTTAAAAATTGTCAGAAATGTAGCTAAACTATGCGAAAAAAATTTAAAATTATGAAGGTATTACCTACCTCATCTAATTACAATTACCCGAAATATTTCGTTATAATCCCTTGTCCATTGTCAAGTTTTAATATATGTATATCCTTTTAATATTCAATAATCAACTTCATATAAAAGCGGTTATCCCTTCCACTTATTTTTTTTACCTGCGATTAAACAGGTATAGGTTTAGTATAAATTAGTCAGTTGTCCGTACTTAGATCATGACTTAGATCAGTCATTAGTCTGCAAGTCTGCTAGCAACGACATTCCGAGTTTAAACAATTTCTTTTGATCACGCGGTATATAAAAAAGTGCGATTAGTTCTTCAGTGATAAAATTACTGAACGTGCCTGCCATCAAATCCAAAGAGGTGAACATTGAAAAGGTGAAAACCGGAAACATTTTTCTTTTGGAAACAGTAAAACTAATTTTCTTCAACAAATCAAAAATCAGAGTGAATTTTATTTGTGTACAATGAGTCCTACGCAAAGTTTGATTGAGGCCATACACCATTACCAAAATAATCTGGAACGTTATCAGAGGAAAAAAGAAGAAGCGAAAGTAAGTAAAATATGTTTTCATTTTAGTTAATTAAATCCAAAAATACCTATTTTTATTTCGTATATAAAATTTTATACGGTAATATTGCCCTATCTTGGTTTTGACGTACTTATAAAAGTTATTAAAATAAATGAATTTATTTCAGATGTTACATTGTATTGGGCGTTTAAACTCATTACCAATTGAAGTATCTCATTTAGAAGCAACACTAGTTGGTTTGACTGTAAATTCTCTGCGAACAATTGATAGTCCTGTGGGTGATGCTGCAACAAGTCTTGTCAACAAGTGGAAGTCGATGGTGTCGTCTCAACTAGAAGAAACTAATACAAAAGAATCAGGTTTGTGAATATTTTAAGTTCGGTTTCACTCAAAAATCCAAAACTTTTGAATGAAACGACGTAATTTTTTTATTTTTTACCATTTTTTTGTTGAATATCATAAAAATGTCATAAATTTTACAGAAGAAAAATCAAGTCACGAGGATGATAATGAAAATACTTCCAGAAAGCGCAAAAAATGTGGTTCATCAAGTAAGGACGAGGAAGAAAAATCTTACATCCAACAGAAAGGAAGTCAAAAACGAAAAAAATCTGAGAGTAGTGAACATAAAAACGAATACAGCTCCTCAGAGGATAAATTAGGTAAAGGGCATGAAAATAAGGATGATTATAAAAGTTCTTCACTTCAAAAAGAAAGGGTAAGCAGGAAAGAATCTGTAAGAGAAGCAGGAAAAGCACTGGAAAAAGAAGCCGAAAGGGAAGCTGAACGTGAACCAAAAAAAGATGCTCAACATGAAGTAAGAAAAGAAGCGAACCGCGTAGCAAGTAAAGAAGCTAAAACTTCGAAGGAAGCTGAAAGACAAGCGAAAAAAGAAGCCGCATGTAAGAAAAAGAAAGCGCCTTTAATGAAAAAATCTTTGAAAGCTTTGCAATTAATAAAAGCCCGCTTCGGGGGATAGTTGTACCTCCCCGGAATTTTGTAAAATAAATGTAATGCATGTGAATTAAATGTTTTATATAATAACTAGCCTGTGATGGTAATAATATTATTCATAATTGTAGAAATTGTATTAAATTGTTAATGTTAAAAATAAAGTCGTCATTTTAATTTTTTTTAAATGTTTTTATTGTGAACCTGTTGTAAAAATATTTTTAAATAGCAACCACACATTTTATTGCATACTATTATAGCTTAGTTTTTTACCAGTTTACAGGCCATCCTTTTTTTATTTTATTAAGTAAATATTTTGAAAAATACAAGAGTTTTTATAGTTTATGCTCTAGAAAATCCTTCCTAAGAGGATAGCCGGTGTAATTTGGGTATAGGCGATTTCAATGTAAATTTTGGTTGATTTCAATGACAAAGTACAGCCATACCAAACAAAAAAATCAAAATCGCTTTTACATATCTTTTCCAGACATTTAGGAGAATGTCGAGATTCACTTTTTTTCGTAAATTTTTGTTTTATATTTATTTGGAGTGAATTTTAAAAATGCAAAAAAAATTCTAAATTTCAAAAGCCTATAACGATGTTATAATGCAATATTTATGTTTTAAATTTAACACAAAACATGCCCTGGGGTATCCTTTTCAAAATTAACTTCGAAAATATCAAAAATAAGTTGTAGTTTTTCTGGGGTTTGTTTTTAAAGAAAATAGCCAAATTCGAGCATCATTAATCAACATCATTAATTTAACTCGTTCCATCCATATTGTCATAAAATAGCGGCTTTCAACAGTTATATTCACCGTGCCTTCAAAATACCACTTAGCTCAAATAATCTCAACCAAGAAATCACAACTATCAAACAACTAGCTACAGACCACAACTTTCTCTTAAATACAATAGACAAATTAATCAAAAGAAAACAACAAACTCTAATTTACAATAATATTTTTCCAAATCACAATACAAAATCAAATGACAAAGTTTACAAATCCTTTAAATTCACTGGTAACTTCAGTTCTGATATCAACAAACTTTTCAAGAAATATGACATTATTCCAGCGTTCAAAGCAACCAAAACAATATGTAGCTATCTTATGACTCATTGCCCAGTTTCCTTTCTAGAAAAAAGTGGAGTATATTCTTTAAACTGTAATAATTGTTATGCCATATACAGATATACATTGGTCAGTCAGGTAGAGCCGTAAGAACCAGAATCAAAGAACATACACGTAAAAACACCACCTCAAATTTCGGCATCTAACAGAACATAATCACAATTTTATTGAAAACAAAAACACAAAACTAATACACAACCAACCAAAAAGCTTCAAATTAGTTCTATTGGAAATGCTCGAAATAACTAAAGTCAACCACAATAAAAATTTTAATTGCCTCAACGACCAACTTAATTTTAATTTGAAACCACTCTTCAGCTATCTCAAACAAGAAAATACGTTAGTGGCTCCACCTGTCAACCAAATATCACAATCTAACTCAAATCAACCTCATAGATGACAGCACCACACAGTTCAAAATTTGACATCACTACCTACAAAACTGACCGTCATTCATCGTCATCTCATCAAACTTTATACACCTAGCTTCTTTTTTATTTTACAATTTTTATAATTTTCTCATACATCGCTGTTTTTATTTAAATTTTAATGTTTAACAACAACTTAAACAATTTACAAGATAAAAGTGTAGTGTTATTTCAAAAAGTTTGATAAGTCAATCACCTCTACTAAATGGCTATAATTTTTCCAAAATTTCTTCAATGTTCAATCTGACGGTAAGCCACTTTAATAAAAACCAAAAAAATAAAATCTTTGACTCTACACATACATTTTAAATACTTATGTTATTTACCTTTGAATTTTTTAAAACTTTTAAAAAATCAATTTTAAGCTCATAATAACCAATGATAATTTTAACAATTTTAATTTAATTTTAACTCAAAAAAGAAATATTGTTTTTAACCTTTGACCAAATTTCTTATCTTTATTTCAGTCATCAATTTACACTTAAACACAAAAATAAAATATATTGTACTTCTTGCAGTTCACTTCTGAGGATGGCAAACATGCCGAAACCGGTTAAGTGAAATTTCAATAAATTATATAAGGTCAAGTACACTTCTTTAAACCTGAATTTAAACTAGAAACTTTAGAATCAGATTTATGGGGTAATTCTGAACAAAAAATGTTAGCCGTAACAGCGATGTTAAATTTGACAGTCACCCCGATGTCAAACAAACGCTATTCTGTAAACTTTAGTGTAACTTAACGACAATATAAAATAACATTTTCGGTATTAAAATGCATTGTACATTTATATAATGTATTATTTTGATCAATTATATATTAATGTATTATTATTACTTTGCTGTATGTTGTTTTAACACGAAAATTTTATTTTAAATAACCGTTAAGTTGCAGTAAAGTTTACAAAATTGCGTTTTTTTGACATCAGGGTGACTGTCAAATTTAACATCGCTGTTACGGCTAACATTTTTGTTCAGAATCACCCCATTAGAATCAGAATCAGACTCATCAGATAAAAATTTAGTTTGTTCATTAACAATGGCGGAAAAATTTGATTTTAAAACAGCCGCAGACTTATTGCAAGTAATGGATGGTACAGAGAATACCACAAAGCAGTTAATTGATGCCATCAAACTATATGATGCATATTTGGATGCTGAAGGAAAAAAAAATAACGAAATATATTTTAAGAACAAGGGTGAATCAAAGTGATGATCTAAAAATTCATTTTTTAACACATAAATCGGCAGCTTCTTTATCAGCCCAATTAAATAGTGAAAAACAGTCCCATAAAACAATTGATGACTTTGGAAAAAATATTGAAGACATATTTGTTGATTTGACGATTTCGCCAGCAAACGGATATAATGAAGCAATTGCAATACTTACAAAAATTAATAAAAAACTTGCAATAAACGCATTTGCTAATGGGTTACGAAATGCTGAGTTTAGAACTATCATAAAAGCTCGAAATTATGACAAGCTCAGCGAAGCAATTCGTGGAGCCAAAGATAAAGAATTAGGGAACGTTAAGGAACCTCAACAGATGTTTCATTTTCATGGTCGGAACAAATAAAGAGGATTTGTTAATTAATCGGCATGGTCAAAATTCAGCAAATACGTCATCAAAAAATAATTTCGGTGGTAACAAACCATTTCAAAATCGGGGCAGATCATTTTATAGAGGACAACAAAATTCAAATTATCAGGGTCGTGGAAATTTTCCAAATCGTGGACAAAATTTTTCTAGTCGCGGACAAAATTTTTCTAATCGCGGACAAAGTTTCCGAAATAACCCTCGAACTTTTTATATCAATGACGATCAAGGAAATAATTGATCTGAACCACTTCGTTCTGAGATAGAAAATGCATTTTTTCGAGTCTAACGACGATGCAGTAATTTTAAATTTCAATGGATTAGATTTTGTGCGAATGAGATATGGAGTAAAAAAGTTAAATTTTTTGATTGATACTGGTGCATCTATTAGTGTAGTTTTTAAGGAAATTATAAATAAGGATGAAAGAGTAAATTTAGGAAATAAAATTAGAATTAAAGGAATCTCGGGATCAACGACATTCCTGGGTTCAATAAATATTTTACTTGGAGTGAATGTAGTGGAAATTCGTCACGAATTTTTACTTATTAATGGGTTTGAATCTGGTATACAAGGAGTAATAGGAGCTGACTTTTTGCAAAAATATTCAGCAACCATCGATTTCGAAAAATATTTGTTATCATTCTGGTTACGTAATGATAAAATAAGTATACCAATTGAATCAAAACAAAATCATTTCATTACAATTCCACCTCGATGTGAAATAAATAAATATTGCAATGTTGATGATACTGAGGAATGTCTAATTCTAGCACAAGAGCTGAGTGAAGGAGTTTTTGTTGCAGGAAGTATTGCCCTTTCAGAAAATAAATTAATCGCAGTTAAAATTCTTAACACTCGTGATGATTTAGTAAATCTAAAAAATTTTAAACCAAAAGTTGATAAATTAAAAAATTATGATATTTGTAGTTTTAACAATAATATAATAAACTCAGTTGATCGAGCAGATAACTTCCTAAAATTATTAAAAACTGATCACTTGCAAAAAGAGGAAAAATTTTCATTACAAAGAGTTTGCGCTAAGTATGCTGACGTTTTTCAATTAGAATCTGACCCACTTACGGTCACTAATATTGTCACGAAGCTAGTTTTTTGGAGAATGCTACAATGGAATGTCCACCGAATGTTTCACAGCAAGTGGGGAGGGAAATGGTCAACCTACCAGGCGCTCTTCACATCTACCTACCATGCTTATGTTCTTTGGTCAACGGCCCCGAAATCATCATCTACCCCCGATACCCATGAAACGAGGACAACCAAAAATTCAAATTGGTACACACCCTGCCGGTTACATGGTGAAATTTGAAAACATTCGTCCTGGCACCAACAGAAGAAAATAACAACCTGATATACAACAACCTCTCCGAGTGTCTAAACCCACATTGGAGCTTAACAATCCCTCATATAAATATATCGTCAACAAGCTTAGAAGAAATTCGCGAAACTATCCAAGAAGCCCTCTGACAAGTACAGCACCCACGGAAACGGTGTCTTAATTCTATGGAATGTTTGCCTTACCATGGGAATAGCATTCGTATTATTCCGTCAACGAGCTATCGAAGAACACGAGGTATGGATTGGATCTACAATTGGAATTGGTGTAGTAGGAATGGTCACTACAATCGGCTTTTTAAAATATACTCTATGGAACATTTGACTAAATAAGAAACGTAGAGAAACTAACAAAACAAGAGGAACAGAAGAAAAGAAAATAACTAAAGAAGAAGATAAACACGGAGAAAAAAATTGAACCCGAGAAGAAAATATAGAAGAAACTAGAGATGAAGAAAAATTGTTAAGAGGGACCCTCGAGACAACGTCAGGAAACACGTGCCGAGTTTTTATAATGAAAGAAGAGGATTATAATCGCGATTATAATGTAAGTAGATTAAGACAAAATATAATATAAAGGATCTTAGAATAAGTGCTTGTCTTTTAGACGTAGGTAATGTTGCGTGCTCTAACAAATGGTACCTAGAGTAACAAGATTAACTACTTCGCCCAGATACAAGCACATATTCAAATATTCTTAACCAAAAGTGACAATAAAACATCTGTAAAACTGTAAATGATAAAGCAAAATCAATGAAGTAAAATAGAGAAAAAAAGAAAGTACTAAAAAGCCAAACTACTATACCAAAGATATTTTAATTCTTAATATACGGTAACTTAAAAAACAAAAAATAGATGCTTGCTCCTAAACCCACTATTCAGAATTCACACTAATACTATTGTTCTCATTTCATGTGCCGAGGAACACCCGCCTGGTATTTGCAATCCAGCAAGTGTCATCGGAGCCAGGGAGATTCCGTTGTGATATTGGTGTACCAAGGGATGTCCAAAAAGACAGCTGAAATTAAAAACAGCATACCAAGTGTGGCCAAAAAAACAAAATAAGAAAGGCAACCCCGCTCGCTTCAACACTGTAATTTTAATTTTTCCTATTTTGTAAATTTTCATTTCTAAAATTCTTGTTCTGGAGAATAAATATTTTACTTTGTATTTTTGACTTTTCTTGAGTTCAGTCTTAAGACCTGTTCCCATTCTATAAACTTCAGTATTGACTCCTGGACATAGAATTATCTTCATTAAGTCCCGGTAAGTCACCAATATGTAAGGTAAGTTACTTTGGGGTTGTACCAACTCAACCCCAATAGTGCGGACGCACTTTAAGAGCCTGGCGCCCGAGTTTAATCCCTTTCATCCCCCAAAAGCGCGTCACAGTCATCCTGGAGATGATTGGTGATACGAGTCCCAGGGAGCACAATTACATCTCAGGGACATCTCTGGGAATATCTCCCAAAGATCTTCAAGAGCTCCCTACAAGTGCCAAATGTCCGCAACTCTTGAGGTCGCATAGACGTCCCGGCGACTTCGCAAGTGAAGTCCCAATAAAATCACCTTGCGAATTTTTTGTAGCTCACATTGCGAATCAAATTTAATGCTTTATGCAATCATTGTAGTATTCAAGGAAGTGAAAATGTGAAGAAGCTGAGCAATTCAAAAATTAATATAAGTATTTATTAAATTTTATTTCAAAAAAGGGTAATGAAACAAAAGATAAATAATAAGTTTTAGTTATTCGTGATTTCATTTCATAGTACATTTTAACAAATAAAATAACAATAATCTGGTATAAAAAGATCAATACCCAATACCTATAATTCTTTTTTAATTATTAATAATCAAGTATCGATTTTATAAACATATTATATATCTAATAAACATTTTTAACAACTATCTGCTGAACAAAAAAAACACATATTTCACACAGTGTGCACAAAAAACGCCAAACGAAATAGGTTTAGGAAAAAAAAGAAGAACCGCATAAAATGCAACGTTAGCTACTTATTTGTTGGCCGTTTTTTTGTACACACCTCTCTCATCTTAATGTAAGTATAGATATTTACAAAATAAATAAAAAATAACTCTTTAGTACAAAAATAATAAAAATGTGAACATCACATTTCTGTTTGTAAATAATTAAATATGGACCAAAAATGATTAAAATATGTAAATATGAATAATTACAAGAAAACAAATTGTAAAATGAGATCACAAAAAGACAATATATATATATATCAATCACAGGTACAAAAAAAGCACATTCTTATCTTTAAATCTATTGAATACTCTGCATTTTCTTTTCCATCCTCTCTCGCCAATCGCGAACCATAAATTCAAATTCCTTAAAATCACATTTAGTAGTTTTATGGTTTACAACATCTGTAACAAATTAGTTTTCATTTTAGTATTTACATTTTATTATAAAAACAATAAAACGCTTACCATAAACAACATGGATTAATCTTAATTCCACAATTTTAAAATTATTTCTATTTCCGTGCCAAGTGCATTTCTCGGCACAACCATCCGTGAAATTTTTTTTTTAAA
The DNA here is from genome assembly GCA_963971135.1 of Stenus bimaculatus. Classification (NCBI taxonomy): domain Eukaryota; kingdom Metazoa; phylum Arthropoda; class Insecta; order Coleoptera; family Staphylinidae; genus Stenus; species Stenus bimaculatus. The sequence goes on along the minus strand of OZ020183.1, from coordinate 26,387,120 downwards.
TTCTTGCAATAATGTCCTTTACACCTATCCCCCCTAGCTGTTTTAAAATCTTTTTCTAAAATAAAATAGTTATATTAGTTTTTTTTATTTGGGTCCAATAGAAATTCAGGTAAAATGTATGAATTTATGGGCTACTACTTACCAATGTTTTAATTTTCTCTGCATCATCTTTGAGTACATTTTCGAGTTCTTTAATATTTTCGATAGATTTTCAAGGTAGCATTGTAGATAATTCACAATCTTGAAGATCTTCATCTACTTGCTCCGATAAATGTTTTTCAATTTTGTCAATTCTCTGTTGAATATCTTTCATCTGCACTGAGATACTTTGAATCACAATGTAAAATTGTTCTTCAAACCAAGCTGAAAATGACATTTAAAATGTAATCATGTTTCAAATTTGATGTAGTCTGATTACTTGAAAAACTATGACGAATTTAAATTTATTTTTGAGGTATGTTAATAAATCCAACAGGAACTAGTTAAAAAATTTTACCTTTGGTGGGAATTATTTCAATTGGGGTAGGGCAATTTTCATTATTATTAGTAACTACATCATTAAAGAGAATGTTAAATGTAGCATCACCAACACCCAAACTTTCCTGACAAATTAAATTTGATGAAGATGAGGTTAACATCCTGTGTTACATTTTTTTTTCAATTTTTTCACAATCAGCAATAAATTCATTCTCCTTTTCTGCTTCACTGGTTTCAATTATTGGTACTGGACTGTGATAGTTTTTCGGCAACTTGTTGGAAGTTTTTCTAAATTTGTTTAAAATGGGTTTTAAATAAAAATACAAAATTTAAAGTTTAGCTAGGTGATTAGATATAAGTATTATAATAATTACTTTTCATTCTTTTTTCTGAGGAAATGATGAATTATTCAAATCTGATGATGAAGTTTCTACGGGCAAATGTGTATTTCTGATGATCACCCTTTTTCCTCGACCTTTATTGTCATCGTCAGTCGATTCTAAACTGACAGCTGCTTTTCTGGCAGCTTCAATAGTTTCTAAAGAATGCATACTTAATATTATAGATATTTCCAAATTCGTTAAAATAATAAATCTTACCAAAAAACCTATCAACTTTGATTGAAATTTTTTCCAATTTGGCATCGGATCTATATTTTTTTCAATGTAAACCTTTGACTTATTTGGGGGCCAATAACAATACTTATTTCCAGAGCACAACCAGCTACTTGGGATTTCCGAATATAATTCCTCATCTTCCTCCTCTCCCAAAAACTTAACAACGGCATACATTTCTAAAAAGTATAAAAATATTTACATGACCCAAAACAACAAATATAAATAAATTTCTCCCCAAGTTGTATTTTCCATTATTACTGTGATTGTGTATGATAGTATGTATACCCAGTACACCAATTTTCAATGTTATCTTCATCAAAACTAAATTCAGATGAACTTTCATTGTTAGGTCTCGAAACCGAACCCGGAACAAATGAATTTGATTCCTTGTTATTTATTGCCTCTTTACTTGGAATTTTAGATGAAAAAGTTGCATTAACACCTTTGTCTGTATTAGTAACAGTAATTAAATTGGACGTTTCTGAAATACTACTTGAAATCCTAATATTATCATTAATTTTTTGCTTCTTTATACGACGTATTTGTCTTTCCGACAAATCTCTAATTTCCTTATAAGACATAATTATATAAAAGTTGTAAAATACATGAAAGAGCAAATAAAAGATAGTTGAAAAAAATATCTGTAGAAAATTTAACCTCTCAATACATGCACGTGTTTTGGTACGAATAATTACAATAAGAATAAATAACTAATGGCGTATTTAAACGTACCTAATACCTTATCACCGTAGTTTCTACAAGCAACGAAATTGATAACTTATTAGAAGGAGCACAGATTTACAAAAGAGCAGAATATAATAACTTATAGGCACTAGGCACAGCGAAAGCAAAGCATTAAATGAATGTGATGATGGCGACAAACGCCGAAACGCGAGCACATCTTACTGGCGCCGTAATGCCCAAACGCGAACGCATATATAGCATCACGATCCTATGTGAGTTCCATGGGACTCTACGAGGATTCGAAAAAGATGCATATAATATCGCCTCTGATATATCGCATTGCGGTTCTATGTGTGTTTCATGGGATTCGCATCGGGCCGTAAATCGCACAAACAGAACGCATAGACATAAGACGTAATAAAGAAACATATATGAAATAAGCTTATTGTAAATATTTATAAATATATAGGGTTTTGCTGAGAACATTAATCTGTGTCACATTATCGCGAAAATAATAATTGTTTATACAACAACTCGAAGAGAGCTTTTGTTTTCAAACCTCGCATTAATGTATCAAAAAGAATTTAGAGGGATATCCAGTTTTGATGATTATTCTTAACGATAAGTTCCTGAGAGATCCTTGTACTAACGTTTTATAACCTCTTAATTTGGCAAGAATATAGGTATTCCTATATGTATATCCTATTAACATCTATACGATGCCTCACAGTAAGTCCCTGCGAGGTCCTTGCGAAATATTTGGATAACCTCTCATTAAGGTAACATAGAGTATTATCAAAGATGACCCATTGACATAAACTCTTGGCGGCAAGTCCCTGCGAGATCGTTACGAAATCTTGGTGTAACCTCTCGGTCAGCTAACAAAGCAGTAGTCTCAAAGATGTCTCATTGACATCTACGCCTGGCGGCTAGTCCCTGCGAGACCTTTGTGCAACCTTTCAGTCAGGTAACAAAGGAGTACTCTCAAAGATGTCCCATTCACATTTACGCCTGGCGGCTGTCTCTGCGAGGTCGTTGCGAAATCTTTGTGTAACCTCTCAGTAAGGTAACAAAGATGTCTCTGAGACTTCTGTGCTGGCTGGGGTTACACAGTTACTGATATGCTGATATTCACAAACCCACTACAGTTTTGGGAAGGTACCATGTATCGGCCATAACTCCTTACCAGGGACCAGAAGATGCTCCACCACCAGTATTGCCCATCCGTAAACGGGGTAGGCCCCGCAAAAGTCTTTAGTCTGTTTCAGGAATCCTTCCTTAAGGTGCCGCCGGAAGGTTTTTTAGTATCGTTCTGGAACAATAGATGGCTCCACTATTAAAGAAAGGATGGAATTCAGCCTATTTTTCATAGGCTCTGACTAAAAAGAAGGAAGGCCGAGAGTTGATACTTCAGAATTCCATTCTCCAATAGGAAGAGAGTAACAATAGTGTAAATAACTCAGGTTTTAGAAAAAAACATGTGGGCTCTAACTCGGCTTTTCATTGGTTTAAACTAAAAGTAAGAAGTGGTTCGCTTTGTTATTTTATTACGACTAAATCACATAACAATAGGCGGCGGGGTTGGAAATTGGGACATAAAAGAGATCCTGTTCCCCGCGTCTATCTTGCGATCGGACACGCAAATATCTAATAAGAATTGAATTTGTGCTTTTTATGCTCCGCATAACTGAAACTACTTTTGAATTTCTAAAATTGCAGATTGCACTCTAGATACAGTGAATTCAAATAAGAGTGAAACCAATGACATTTCAAGGTAGGAAACCTAAATTTGCCAAAGTTGGCTACACTGAAACTAAAAATCAATACTTCAGTAGCGTTTCTAAATTTTTAATAAAAAACTACGGATAACTTTAATAATTTTATTTAATTTAATTTTATGACAAATATTATGCAAAAAGAATGCACAAAAAAATTTGAGATAATATTTATTCGTATATTTTGTAAATCACATTATAACCTAAAAAAAGTAGTTAAAAGATTAAAATTACAAAATTGCTTATATAGATCATCGAAGAATCGTCTTAGTGTTGTAAAGTTTATTTCCTATATCAAGTTGTTTAAAACTACTACACATATATTGTGAATAAATTGATGTTAAGAAATAACAACTGAGGCCCAAATATTCACATTTCAAATTTGTTATTGTTGTTCCAGGGATAGTAGGGCGTTGTAAGAAAAAAATTTTGTTTGGAAATTTTGAGCATCTTGGAAGCTTTTTATTGTATATTGTTAAACTAATGTAGTGTAGGCCTTTTTTGAAGAATGAGGTATTGTGTTTTGGAACTCGTAGAATTGTAGATCGTCTGGTGTGGATGAGATGGTCATACACATTTTAATTTTTTGAAAATAGTTTGATGTTTTCTAATACAAAAATACAGCGTTTGTACAGATAGAGCCAGAGCCAGTCATCAAATTTAGTTGCAAGAAAAGTGGCTGACAGTGCTCTATCAGATCAGCAAATGTGCCTAACAATTTGTTTTTGTAACACAAGGATCTTAGAAGTAAATCATTAAAATCAGTATATGGTTACAGAATTATTATAGTTGATTACTTACTATCTAACATAGAGTTCAAAATAATGCTGAAATTTCACAACATGTTTCGTCCAGCTTAAAGAGGATGTGTCCGAATTGGTGTCAATATAGAAGCCCTTACCAATGAGGGTGTTTGTTAACTATTGTGAGAAACCCTAACCAACGAGGGTATTTCTTATAAATCTTTATGTGAAGCCCTTACCAACGAGGGTGTTTGATAACTATTGTGAGAAACCCGAACTTACAATAAATGTTGGAAGTGGTTTCACCGATTTTCTAAACAAAGATTTACTCGTCGTTTCATATTTTCAAATATCCGCTGAAGTTCATCTTGGGTGATGAGATTGATTTCTTGAGTAATGGCCAATTTTAATTCTTCCAGATCGTGTATTCGATTTTTATAGATCTTGTTTTAAATACGGCAAATAAATAGATATCAAGGGGTGTTAAATCAGGAGATCGGGTAGGCCACAGAATTTGGCTTATTAATCTTTCATCATAAAACTCCTGAAGAAATTCAATTGTGGTCCTTGCAGTATGTGCTGTTGCACCATCTTGCTGGAAATATCCTGTTTGAAGTTCGTCATTATGAAGTTCGTTAATAAACGGTTTCAAAAGCAAAGTTCGGTATCTCGCAGCATTTATCGTCTCTTGAAAGAATATTGGTCCAATTATTTTTCTTCGTGACATGGCCAACCACACACCAATTTTTTGGGGCCATGTTCTATAATTTTGGGAATTCACATAACCCGATAAATGAAACCACGCTTCTTCAGAAAAGAACGTAACATCCAAAATATCATTGTTTAAATTGTTATTAAGAGGATTGGGAGTCTAAGTAGAACCGCGCTCCGATAGAAAACATATATTTTGAGCTTCTTCTTGAATTTGGGGAAGAAATCTTGACCCAAATTACATTCCACATAATTAGGCTGAAAGTACCAATAAAAATCTTCATTTCTGTTATATTTTAAAATTTGTATCACCTAAACTAGGAAGGTATTTGCTGCTTTTACAGTTAAAATCCGCGTTCAAAATTTACGAAATATACCTTGCAATTATTTCAAACTACAACCATATTTTGTAAATAACATTAAGTTTTATAATTGCATAGTTTAAATAACATTCATGGCTAGACTTCTATGCGACGACTTTTTGAAACATTAAATTATTAAGTCCAAAAAATAAGTTTAAAATAGGCCAAATTTTATGTATTTTTAATGATTTTTTTTGGCCATTTTTTATATAATATATTAAAAAACTGCCGCACACAAGTCTTAAGCAGAGGTTCCACTTTCATATGATATTCTTATTTTATATATAGCTCAATAAATATTCGCGTAGTTTGAAATATAAGAACAGGGAAAAACGCATATAATTTTGTAGACTCCATATCCTCTTAAACCATTGACAGTAGTCTAATCTTTTTGGATAATCAGGTGGTAATAATTCTTGCACTACACTCACTTTATATGCATGCATGTGAAGTTTTTTTTTAGTGCCGTATGACAAGTTCCCACGGACAATCCTAAAAATTATTCTTAAATATTATTTTGCATAACTTATTGTATAGGTAGTTACCTGTTTGAGCTGATAGTTTTACGATTGATTTTTTAGGACTTTGTTCCATGAGATTGCTAATGTCCCTCAAAACGTTATCGGTTAACTTTTTAGGAGGCTCACTACTTTTTCCCTTACAAATGCAATGTTTATTCTCAAATGTATGGACAATTCGAAACGTATGCAATTTAAAATTGTCATACTCGAACGGATATTCTGGAAAAGCTTCTCTAAATTGTTCTATACAAGATTGTAAGTCGTAAGACCATGTTCCATCGATCAATATTCCACTTCGAAAATGTGCCATCAAAATGAATGCGTTGTGCTTCTTTGAGAAAGCCATCGCGAATATTTTAACTGCACTATTTTTAGTTTAGAAAAAAACTGTTTTTTTTATAAAATTTACAACACACTGAGAAATAACTTGAAAAAATACCCGAAGAAAAACTGCTGAGTGACGCTTTGGTTAAAGTGACAGATCAGATTTAAATTTTAATAAAAATTAACAGGTACACCAACTTAGCAAGTCTAAAATCACTACAGAGTATGTTTGGTTGCATAGTTGGTGGTTTCGGTCTTTTTTGAATTCACTGTATAATTAAATAGACCGTGTTCCAAATTCGAACAAATTATCAAGAAAATAAATTAGTTCTGCTAAACTAATGGAAACACAGTCGAACTACGTTTATCTCGTGTAACTCGATCCGGATTGGATTAAATAGGGATTGACTCAATCCGCATTTTTTCCGAAATAAACATGTTGGATTGGATTCATCAATTCAATTCAAGCTGACGTGTTTATTTCGGAAAAAAATGCGGATTGAGTCAACCACGATTCAATCCAATCCGCATCGAGTTACACGAGATGAACGTATAGTCATATCATAAAAATTATGTTTTCCGTAAATATTTAACTGATAATATCTAAAACAGTTGATGTAATGATTCGGACTTAAACTATGCCCAAAAAACCCACAAGACTTATGTAAGTTTATTTCAGAACCTGAACTTTTTTACTTTTGGTGAAAAACTCTGTTAAAAAATAATTGAGCTCCAAATACAAATAAAAAATAATCACTGGGGTCACATAATGACCCCACGTGATTATCGGAAGGTTAATAATCTAATAATGACAAATGACGCAGTTTTTTATTTTTCGAAAATGCTTAATTTGGCATTTACAGTTTTTATATCACAGTCGAGAACTCTTTTAGTTCCAATGTATTTCAATTCAAAATTTTACGGTTATCCTTTTCACAGATAATTTACTACGTTTTCATTGGGGATTGAATCGGATTTGAATTCTTGATTCTATTTGAAAACTGGATGGAAACGCGCAACTTATCGTTTTGATATCGTACTCGGCCTCAAGGTCGATACTGTTTTTTCTGGGATCGTATCTAGTTTGAACTGAAAAATATCTAATGGAAACGCTTCGAAGGCTTGAATTTGGACTGAATCATGCGCAAAAGAATAATCTCCTCACCGCGATGCATTATTATCTGTGGTTATATGTTCATAACCCTAAAAACGTGGTCTCTCCAAAACGCCACCTAATGCCGGTATTGAAAGTAATTTAGATATTTTTTAAATCCTCTTGATGGAAACACATAAGTATTTAAATTTTTGATATTTTAAAACCCGATTCAATCCCTGATTGAAACGTAGTAATTTTTTCGACTAATTTCTTTAATTCCTTGATAATGGGATGCGTTACCGGATTAAGGTATCGTGATAATTGGCTTCCCCTTTTCAGGTACCCGTGCGGTACCCTAATATGCTGCCAACTTACTTATTCGTACCTTCTTGGTTTTCATTCATTTACTAAGGATAAAAGACAACGATTGTTTAAATTTCTGCGCTTATATACTCAGGACATTAGGAACAATCGTTGTCTTTTATTAACGACTGTCCGCTATTGAACATCGAAAGTGTAAAAGTCTTATTTAAAGTAAAATTCAGTGTTTTTTAGAAGTGTATTTTGTGTGCAAATTAGTAATTAGTAATCAACAATGGGCAGTGGTGTGCTGTGAAAAATTAAACAAGGGGTTCGCGATTTTTTGGGCGTTTGTAAGAATGTGTTTTTTTAACGAGGGACTTCCCAATATGCCCACATGCATTTTTTACATGTTTTAAGGACTTGTATTATTTTGATATTAAATTCTCAAATAAAGAATAAAAAAATCTGGAAATTATGATTTTAACAAAGTTCTCGCAAATTTACAAAAATTTTAAGAAGGGGCCAAAAATATAAATATAAAAACTTTGTTAATCGAAAACGCATATCTCGGGCGATGATTAAAGCTAATAGGTAAGTTCACATTTTTATAACTAAACATTTACAATTGGCGATTAAAATTAATATTTCCCGCGCAAATGTATACTTGGTTACATATTCTAGTGACGTCACGTCAGTGACAAAATAAATAAAAATTTAAACTTGCAAAGAAATAATCAAACGCATTTAATAATACAAAGTAAATTAGGTAAGTTGACTTTATTTACTTGACTATAATAGACATTGACAAACGTTAAACGCTAAATTCGTCAGCACAACTATCACGGACGTGACGTCATTTCATAGTTCCGCGCTATGCCGCAAGAGGGAGATCGGTTAGCTAGAATCGCCAATACTGTAAATTAATTTGATAAGATAAATTTTATGCACAAAGCTACTAACCCACATGAAAAATAATTCAATTTTTAATTAATAATTAATTCTTAATACCGGCAAGATGAATAAAATTTAATCTAGTAGACAAATGCTTGGTAGGTCTTTACAACATAAAAAAACACATCTATTATGATAGCTTTGTACATAAACCGTCCAACTTTTGGCCCATTTTTTTAAATATTGTCATTTTTTTGTTAAGGAAATATACAGGGTGTTCCATAAGTAATGCATAATAATGAAAGGGGTTCAGGACACCGAAACAAGCAATTTTTGTTAATAAACCCATATCCGGAAATTAACCATTAAGTCACTAGGTTGAGACAAAATTTTTTAAATTTAATTTACAAAAATAGCTTTATTTTCTTTTTTTTGTAAATAAATGTTTGCGATTTATTGTCATGTCTTTACAATGGACCGTGCAGAACAGATTTTTAAAAAAACACGACACAAATTTGGAGTGAACAACTTTAAATACGATAGTAGTAAATCAACATCGGATTATTCTGTTGTGCTATTCTAAGATCAATTACGTTTGTTATTAAAGTTAATTACTTTCGAAAATGGTGATTTTTTCCAATGCGGAATTAGCATATGCAGGATATGCATCTCATTTATGGGGAAGCTCTTTGTAACTCTTTGAGAGCTGCGCGCCTGTACCAGCAAAGATTTCCTCAATGTCGTCAACCGCATTATTCTATCTTTGCTAAGGTTTATAATCGTATTCGAGAAACTGGATCTGTCGAACCTCGTAGAGCTGTTGGTCGTCCACGTTCAATTCGTACTATCCAATTTGAGGAAGAAGTGCTCAACCGTATAGAGGAAGAACCAAGCACAAGTATTCGTGCCATTGCACATAACATGGGAGCAAGGCAAACAACTGTTTGGAGAGTTCTCCATGAACAGTTGCTACACCCTTATTCAATTCAACGTGTTCAATCGTTCAACAGATTATCCATCTCGAGTAAATGTTTCCCGCTGGTGGTTACAACAGCATTTGGTTCAACCTAATTTTGGCAGTTTCGTGTTATTTACGGATGAAGCCTTCACGAGGGACGGCTTTTATTTGGGATGATGAAAATCGTCATGTTGTATCCCGTCCGCGAAATCAACACCAATTTTCTATTCATATTTGGGCTGGAATTTTGGGAGACAATTTAATTGGTCCATACCTACTACCACCACGTTTGAATGGTGTAATGTATCGCCATTTCTTGGAGGAAGTTTTACCTGAGCTCTTGGAGGAAGTGCCGCTTATTATTAGACAAGGTAAGTGGTTTCAACACGATGGATGTCCTCCTCTTTTTTCTTTAAATGTACACCAATTTCTGGATGAAGTTTTTCCCAACTGTTAGATTGGTCGTGGCGGACCTGTTAATTGGCCTACACGTTCCCCTGATTTCATTAGCTTAGATTTATTCCTTTGGGGATATTTGAAAATCTGGTGTACGAGACGCCTGTTACTACAGAAGAAGAACTTCTCACAAGACTTATGGCTGCTTGTACCATTGTCCAAGACATCCCTGGGATATTCCAGAGGGTTCGAACATCTATGAACCAGCGCGCAACCTTGTGCATTGAACAAAATGGCCGAAATTTCGAACAATTTTTGTAAATTTCATTAAATAATTAACTTAATTACCTTAAATCTTTTTTATTTGCCCTGGCTTAATGGTTAATTTCCGAATATGAGTTTATTAACAAAAGTTGCTTGTTTTGGTGTCCTGAACAACCACTTTCATTATTATGCACGGAACACCCTGTATAATATTAGTTGATCTTATTGTTGAGAGCCCCAAGACCCCATATCAAAGAAAAAAATAAAACCTTCTACTAGCTCTAACGTAGAAATGTTGGTACAAGATTCGGAACCATCAACATCAAAACTTCCTACTAACAAAGCAAGGTAATAAAATGTTTTAAATTGCAAACTGGGTATTTATTTTTAAAATTTTAGTAATTCTTTATCCGATTCTTACATGAGTAATAAAGATGATGAGAGAATATTGGCCGAAATTTCAGAAATTGAAAACTATCCTTTAAATATTGAAGTTGTGCCAAATTTCTGTAGCAAAAGTTAGCGAAAAAGAATTAGGTTTTTATTTTTATCTAAATATTTAATTTAATTTTAATTGTTTTATACAGGGTGTCCCATTTTAATCTTGTCCGGGGTGTTGTTAAAAAGTATGTTTTTGCTCGTTTATTTCAAAACAAATTGGAGTAGAGATTCTTCAAATTAATGTTCCCCATTTAATTATTAACAGATAAGGTACTCTTATTTAAAGTCGGTGGAATGCGCCGTTTTCAAAGAAAACGCATTTTATTATTTTATTGATGGTCAACACAATTTAAATTTAAAAAATCATGTTAGCCATGGATTATTTTATTGTGCCCAAAACTGTTTAAGAAATTGAAAAAAATCACGAAAACGTATCCTAACTGTATTAGCATTCATACTAAATATCAAATCTGTTAATTTGTACTTTAATTTGTTTTGAAATAACCAGAAAAAAACCTACTTTTTAACAACACCTTTAGAGAGCTGTAGCTCCCTTATGAGGCGAAATTGGACATAAGTTTATATGAACTTTTCTTATTCTCTTGACATCTACTACCCACCCTAGAAGTGGGTCCCACATATATGGGACACCCTGTATAATAATAATCCGTTTTATTTTCCCCAAAAAGTAGTTTATGTTGAAAATTGGCCCGCGCGCTGAAAACTCATTTTATTATTATTCCGACTTTATTTTATGCAGTGAACACCTGCAAACTTAGCCAAGCGTAAAATGTGAGGAGGAGCTTGAAAAATCAGTTGAAAATATTTTTTTAGTGTATGCAACCGAACTTACATTATTTCCGACTTCCATAAGAAATACATGTAACTGTTTCATCGAAGGTTCACAGAAAAGTATACGTTTCTAAGTTTTTAAATTTTCATCACCAATTCACAGTACCATTAGCTAGTAGGCCTGAAAAGTTGAACTCATATGATGCAATAGATTTGCCAAAACCCTCTTTAAAATTTACCTCCGGCGCTGCCTTAAAACGATTGTCCAGATTCCAGGAGGGAGACTGTAGCGTTTGATGTGTTGCCTAACCTCACAGATGCAACCGCGCGACTACGCATTCCTCAGGCAGTACAGTTCGTACCATTACTATGGTATCGAACAAAGTTTGATTACTACACAAAAAAACCCAAAATTCTTAAAATGAATAGTCACAAGTAACTCTAGACTAAGAAGATTTGTTTGAATAATACTTGACTGAAGTAAATTAAGTTATTTTTTGCACTTCCAAACAATAATGAGCCATTTTACTCTCTTAATGGCAGAAGTAAAAGTAACGCATTTACTACCAAGTATTCATTTAATCTCTAGGGATTAAAAGTCCCATAACGGTTCATTTAATCCCTAGGTATTAAAAAATTTCCGTAGTTAGATATTACAAACACAGATGGCGCGCAACTTTTTAAAAATAAATATTTCTGAATTCTGAATTATATTTGATAATTTAATAGGTAAGTATATTTCTAATATTACTACAATAATTTTTAGGGTTTTTTTATTAGGGAAAGGAATCTATTATAGTTTTTTGTCTTAAATTCGAAACATTTTATTGCCAAGAAATTCTAAGCCCCAAATTGCCTTGTATTATTTATTAAGATATCTAATGGTTTTATCTAATGTAGTATGCTAAATGCTTATATTTATACAATTCAAAAGATTTTTGTTAATTGTTTAAGTTTCTAGAAGATAAACGATAAAATGTTTCATCATCACTCGGAAGTTCATGCAGAATGATCCGTACCGAATCATGGACTACGTTTATCTCGTGTAACTCGATCCGGATTGGATTGGAAATAGGATTATGACAGGATTCAGTCAATCACGTAAACAACGCGTTTATCTCGACAGAGTTGATTTGGCCTGGATTGAATTTTTCAATACATTATTAATCCTATAGTTACCAACTAAAGAGAAAGGAAATTCCTAAAATAGTTTTTGCGTCGACTTTAAGTGGTCTGTTCACTTTGATTTTATTTCTAATGCTTCGTATTTTATTGAAGAGGTTATGTTAATTAAAAACGTCTAAAATAAGGAAAATGGAAGAAAATTACGTGTATTTTGCAATTGTTAGTCAGCAGTCAGATGTGCCAACTTCGATAACATAATTTACTATTAAACTTTTCTAAAGTCAATCGCGTTTACGTCGTTACAAATTTTTATTCAATCGCGATGACAAAGTCCAATCCCATGATTTTGTAGGTTTGGATTACTAAACTGAATTCTGAAAATGAATCCAATCCTACGTGTTTATATCGCAAAAAATGCGGTCTGAGTCAATCGCCTTTCAATTCAATCCGGATCGAGTTACACGAGATAAACGTAGTCATGGTATAGGTACTTAAATTTTTAATAATATTTAATTTATCATAAATTAACCGACCAATTGATTTTAGGTCTCCGATGTGCTTCAAAATTATACAAGATTGGAGAAAACAACACAAATTTATTAATAGATATGTACATTTACAAATTAGTAAATATAAATATGTACGTTTACTCTAACATTACAATCAATACAATTTGTTATACCAAATAAGGGAGGTACAACTTGTTCAATTATTTTTTTAAATAAGATGACGGTTATGTCTGGCTCAGTGGAGTTATTTGCATTCGAAATAACGATTGACCCAAAATTGAAAACGTTTGTTCAAATAACTAATTGGAAGTGCAAAAAATTTAATATGCACCGCTGGAGAAAAGTGCATTTAATCCTTCGTGTGGTTGTTGCCCTCGACTACGTCTCGGGCAACAATTTCCACACTCAGGATTAAATTACTCACTTTGCTCCCTTGGTGCATAAATAACTATTATTAATTTAATACCCCGCCTCCAAAGGGTTAAAAAAGACACAGGTTATGAGAAAAAACTTCTCCGATGTCTTTTTAGCCAACTTTATCACATACAATAAACTTCTTTAAGAAGTTGGTTACACAATCAATTTCAAAACTTTAAGTTTCATCATCACGAGAATCTAAATACAAACAATTTAGTAAATACACTAAAAGCTAACAGAAGCGAGAACTTACATTAAAATATTGTCGTTAGGCAAAATATAAAATTCTTAAAAAATTAAAAATCATCCATCACTGGTGACGTAATCTAAAATAAAAGGGGGAAGATATAATAATATTGTGGTTAAAAATAATAATGATAAAGGCATACCTTAGTTGGATAAAATTTCAATGCGTTAGAAAAATAAAATTTAAAAAATTTAAAGTAATTTTGCCATCCCAAAATCAACAGGAAATTCCATAAAAATCAAAAAATAGTTAACAATTCGTATTTTATAGCATTTTAGTAGATTGTTTTATTTTTTTTTTCATCCACTTCATCATCTTACTAGTTGATTAATTAAAATTACATTAATCACTGACTGACTGATTGCTCTAGCGTCAAACACACGACACGAAATTTATAAATGTGACAGCTGACACGAATGACAGTTGGAAAAGGGAGGCAGCAACCAGACGTACCAACTCAAAGTTAAAAAGTAAATAAAAATTATAAATTAAACACACTGGGTGTGTCAAAAAACAATATACAGAATGTTTAATATGAAATGATTATTTCAGTTTAAAAATCTTTGAAAAAATTATTTATTTTAGTTTCGAAAAGTGATTAATTAAAGATTTAAGGAAGCATTGATTATTATAACTGCATTCAGTCTGTACATTTAAGGTTATACTGTTTTTATTTAATTCAAGTTTGAGTATTTCTAAGTTTTCAAAAAGGTTTCTGAGATTAAAGTTATTGATTGAACTATGTAAAATTTCTACGTTAGTTTCTGAATTGAAGTTATGTTTAAATTCTATTATATGGTTAGCAAAATGAGAAAGTTGAGGTTTAAGTAGTCTGATTGCTGCCCCGTGTTCTTACACCCTAGTATTAAATGATCTTTTAGTCTGTCCCACGTATTTTGCAGTGCAAGAATTGCAAGACAATCTATAAATGCCACTATCTTCAAACTTGTTAGTTTTATCTTTGTTGTTTTTGAACTGTTTCAACGAAGAATCTACTTTAAAAGATAATCTCAAATTATATGGTTTAAACAAGCTAAGAAAATCGGTGCACCTAGCATTCAAGTAGGTTATTGACGCATATTTCAAGTCAACCGTCTCATCATCTAACGATTGATCTGTTAGGTAAAATTGTGATTCGTCGTACAGAAGCTTGAGTCTCTTTTTTGAGATTATACTCTTGACTAACTCATCAGGAAAATTATTGTTGGCGCCAATTGATCTGATTGCATTGATTTCACGGGAAAAGTTGGTGGTATTCATGGGGATGTTAAATAGCCTATGCGAGAAACTGTGGAAAGCTGCTAACTTGTGCGATAAGGGGTGGTTGAAAAGATAATTTATAATGGTATCTATATAAGAAGGTTTACGAAAAATACTAAAGTTTAATTTTTGAGAAGCAGCGAAAATGTTTAAATCAAGGAAAGAAATACTATTATTTGTTCCAATTTCTAGTGTGAATTTAATCTTTTGGTGTAGTTGGTTAATGATATCCAGTAAATTCTGTAAATCGATGTGATTACCCTCAATAATTACTAAAATGTCATCGACATATCTAACCAAAATCTAATCTTTTTGACAAGTTCTAAATTTTTGTTAAACAAACATTTCTCTAAACTATGTATGAAAATCTCAGCCAGGAGAGGGCTCAATGGGGAACCCATTGCTAGGCCATCCTCCTGCTGATACAATGTGTCATCAAAAGAGAAGAAATTCTGTTTTAAAGTGACGTCTAATAAATTCAAATAAGAATCCACCTCATTATCGCACAAATCAGCAGCCACCAAGTATTCTCCTACCAATTCAATACAATCATCAATTGGTACTGTAGTGAACAAGTTGACTACATCAAACGAAGCGATCATAAAGGTATCCTTGTATTCAAAGGACTCAAGCCTCTGTACGAGGTCAAACGAATTCTTAATAGCGTATGTGTTAGAAAAACCTAAGACGTCACGTAAAGTCACATTGAGCCATCTCGAGATATCATAGGTTTGTGAGCCACAAAAAGACACTACTGGTCTAACCGGTAAGGGATCAACTTTTATATCGAAATTGTTAAAATCTTTAATTTTGTGAATTTTTGGCAATGTGTATAATTTAGGAAAAGTTGGGTTAGGTGGTATAAATTTCTTTAAGTTTATGTCTTTTAATTTAGATGTTTTGATTGTATCTTTAAAAAGGGAGTTGAATTTCTTTGAAGGATCTGTTTTCAAAACTGTGAAATTGTTATCAACCAAAAATCTAACTGTATTCCTAACGTAATCAGTCCTATTTAATATAATTAATGTATTGCCCTTATCTGCTTTGCCTAAGCAAAGTTCTAAAACCAAATCACTATCTTTATCCGAGAGTTTCTTTTGTAAATCTTTAAGAGCCTTGTTGTGATTAGGTTCATGAGAGTTATTGTGATTAAGAAAATCTCTCAAAGTATGTAGCGATCTGATTCTAAGCTCATCCATATTTTCCGGTTTAATATAGTTAATAGCATTAAGTACTTCCACACCCAATCTCACAAAGTCTTTGGCTGTACAAGTATTGTGATCATTTGAAACCATGATCTAATAACTTTTCTTCGTCTTTAGTGAACTTAACATCTGACAGATTAACTGTCCTATTGAAGAAGTCAACTTGCTCAATAGGTTTTTTGAAAATCTTTACCAAATCATGGCTCAAATTATATAGTAAATAACCATCTGTCTAGGAACTGGGTGTAGGTTCCAAATCTATTATTTGATTATTTGACGAATTAACAGCAAATGGTATGGAACTAGAATTAACTGGTGACGATACCGGTGCTGAAGGGAAATATGTGGCCAACGGAATTGACCTATTAAAAAACTTAAACACTAAAGGACCATCAAATGACACGTCCATATAAAATTTATCAACAAAAGGCATGCCTCCCCACACATTAAATACTGAATCACCAGCAATTGGATTTACACAATCTAAATAACAATGATCAAAATTATTAAAATCTAAAATATTAAAATCTAAACTACCCTTACAATGAGGGCGAGTCTGGGAAAACTTTTCAACAACGTTTGTATTGGAATTTGTACTTACATTGAATTTGACATTTGAGATAATCGAGCTATTACGTCGTTTATTTGATTTCTTTGAAATTAATTTACTAAGTTTGTTATCTAAAATAATTTTGCGTTCATCACCAAAATCCTGAACGTTATTACGGAAGTAAGTGTCTAAATAATCCCACTGTATTTTATGTAAAGACTGAGATAGAAATTTGTGTAAATTGAAAATCTCTAAACTTAAAAATTTTAAACTTATGTGCGCTAACCTTAATTCATATTTTAGCCACTTAATCTTGCCTCGTGTGACGATGTTCTTCACAGTTTTCAAATTTGAGTGTGCTTGCAGGTTGATGAACGTTGGGAATACGTTGTTTTGTTGACATGAGTTGAGAAAATCTATCCTGAGATGGGTCTTCTTCCGTTTGTATAAGAGATTCCTATAATTTAGTGCCGTCTTGGCCAGGCTCGCCTTCATGGTAATACAAAAATAATCCATTTGGATTACTGTGTGGCACGATGCTTTGGATTGATGTTACACAGGTTGTGAAGAAAAAACTTATCCGATGTCTTTTTATCCAACTTTATTACATACAATAAACTTCTTTGGAAGTCTTTTTATCCAACTTTATTACATACAAATTTAGAAGTTAGAATCTAGACATCGGAGAAGTTTTTTCTTCATAACCTGTGTAACATCAATCCAAAGCATCGTGCCACACAGTAATCCAAATGGATTATTTTTGTATTGGTTAAAAAAGAGTTCATTTGAAGCGATCATGACATTTTTTTAATTGTAAATTGCCATCAAAACCTGAATCTTACGTTTCACGAAAAAAACAAGTTTTAGCGATTACAGCGCTACCTGTTACGAAAAAAAAAGTTCCCGGATAAAACCTACATAGTTTTTGATGCTCTTTTCGAATCTAAAATAAAAAATAGGGGGTTCCATTTAAGATTTTAAAGTCACCCCCCTTATCCATCCCCTGGGGGGTTTGAGGGTGAAATTTGTTACACCATCAAACGTACCCCTTCAAAGCATCAAACTTTTATTCGGAAACTTTTTTTGTCTGATGTACTCACTTCGAGAAATTCCCCTGGCAAGATTAAAACTAAAAAGGGACACCCTGTATACACGTAAACCGTAAACGCCACCTTTTAATTTCGGTAAATGTGAACAAATCTAAATGTACACTAGAAAGTGGCTACTAACTTTATGTTTTTACTATCAAATTTAAATGTATGTTAATAATTGTTTATTGTCAATTATTTTTTAATATGCGTGGGTAATATTTTTTAAATTATTAATTATGTTTGATTTATGAATCAATAATATGTGGATGTGCAATCATTACCGCTAATTTATTTAAAATAGTGATAAAATTTCTATGAAAAAATAATTTAATGACGTTAAATCCGTTGCATTCCCACTCAAGTGGCAAATAATTGAAAAAAAAAGAAAGAAATCGTTATAAAATTTACTAAAATGACTGAAATTTTTACGTTGTTTTTATTTAAATGGAAGTGAATTTAAAAATTTCTGGGTATGCCACAGCTTTTGATCGTCATCATCTTTCACCTTCCCTACCTTTATTTTCAAATAATTACTTAAAGCAAATGCTATCTGAAATAAATTAAATCATAAATCGTTTATTCACGATTTTTATTGTGACATTAGTGCACGCTACTTTGTTTTATGTTTCTGGCAAATCTCTGGTGAAAGCTCCACAAATTTATTTAGATTACGCTCGCCAATTATAAATCAAAAAAGCTATTTTTAATCTTCAATTTATTTCGGAAATCACTTGTAATAAGTTATGGCCAAAAAAATAAGTCACTGATATTGCTTCGAATATCAAAGGAAGTTCTTATAAGATATTAAAATTTTTGGCAAATAAATGTGTGTTAAAAGAAAAAGTTAACCTTAATTTCAAGTGGGACCAAGAAAAATCCATTTGGATTAAATAAGCCTGTGCTACTATGTTTGGTGTTTATTATTCCTGGTAGTTTACACAAACTGCAATAAAAGTCTTTTTCACCCATCAATCATTTTTATCATTAAAACGAATCTTAAGGTAAATATTATAGAAGCAATAATTACTAAGGATATTTATAAAGGGAAATACGAAAGTTCGATTTGCAATTTTTAGATAGGTTAATTTAAAAAATTAGGTTGAAAAAAGCATAATTTATTTAAAAAATTAACTCAAAAAATTTACTGGTTAGTTTAGTTTACGCCTCCTCTTCTAAAATAATGTCAACCAATTCCAAAACACCCTTTTTAAAAGCCCTCGTTTGTCTGTTATTCATTTGTCGTAAATCGGGAAGAAGGCTCATTAAGAAATATTTGGGATCATCAATGTTTTTTTTGTATTCGCTAACCTTTCTTTTCTTGGTTTCGGTTTCCTCGATTTGTTCGGGTAGAGTTTCACCGGAGCGTAGTTTTATGAAGGGGAGGAGAAATTTTAAATGAGGGGTTAGGTAATAAGGACGACTCCATTTTTTGGCGCGAAGTTTTTCTCTCCGAGTAAAAACGGTGCATAGATTCCTCCATTTTTCTTTACAATTCAAAACTTGAATAGAACAAAAAATGCGATTATTGTTAAAGTCGCAGCAAAACAAAGTTAATACGGGAAATTGAATTTATGTGTCGATTCTGGGGACACCCGTAAGCCCTTACGAAACGTATCTACCCGGTAACTATGGAAACCGTCCATTATAACCCATATAAAAAACCTTACGGGTGTTTCCTTACGGGTCTTACGAGAGTGCACAGAATCGAGTGATTATCACAAGCTTGAAGGTCAAATTTTGTTTACTTACCAGTGTAATTCATTTTCTTGGCAATTTCTGCCCATGCGGCGTCGGTGAGTTCTTTCTCGTTGTATTCAGATATGTAGCAGTTGTAGATGCAACTGTGCCTTTCAACTTCTTTCACGAACGCAATGTTTTGCATCTGGCTATCTAAAACGAGCGACATGTTTGTTGGTACGTGGAATAAACTTGTCGACGGTCGACGGAAGTTGTACTGCGACTGCGTGCGTCAAAGGCGACTGTCTGCGCACGAGAGGGAACTGTCTGGGGCCCAGTCTGAGATTACTTCGTGGTTATGCAATTTTACCACACTTGAACATCTATGGGTGCCCACATGCCCACCATGCATAAAGCAGAGCCTTAACTCAAAGCATTAAAGTAGAGCATTTATGAAAAAGCATAATAGTGAGGCAAGGTACAGGAATAAAATTTACCGTTTTTAAGAATGATTTTTCAGAACGTTAGCGTGATTTAAAACTCATACCCCTCTTAGAATGAACACCCCCCTTTATGACGGAACTTGAATTTTTAAAATCGAATGAACAAAACACCTTTTTCGTGAAGAATACAAGGGCCAAATTTCTTCGATTTTCAAAGTGACGCCGCCGATCGTCGGAAAAAAATCGACAATTTTCGCCATCTTTTTTCAAAGTGTTACTAAACTTCGAAAACTTTATATAGTCCAGTCAATTAAGCAAAAAAATGGGGTATACCTTGGAATGAGAGATAATAAGTTGGAAACTCGTATACACCTTCATTTTGACGTTATACAAGTTGTCTCAAAAGTCTCCTAAAATCTCGTGTCTGCGTCGTCAGTTATTCAAGGTCAAACGTCACAAAAATCGGTTTTTCACGATTATCTAGGTTTCTACAGCTCCAATAATGTTAACATTTATTATAAAAATTGTAGAGCATAAAATTTTTGGTCAATTTTGTTCTGTTCGAAACATTTTTTCATGCGCTCAACCGTTTTAAGGACAGAGGGCGGAGAGCGCGCAGCGCTCAGCCATAGATACTGTACAGGGTTTGGGACACGCTAGATTTTTTTTGCCAGGGATTGTCAGAGATGTATAAACCCATGACAAAGTGACTGCCAGTGTGAGGAAAAGCACTATGCCAGATGCTTTTTCTCACTCTCGCAGTCACTTTGTCATGGGTTTACAAGCCTCTGACAATCTCTGGCACCTATGCTCTGGCAAAAAATCCCTAGCGTGTCCCATGCCCTTAATGCAAGGTAAAACATCCTAGTTCCTTGTGAGTGAGTGAGTGAGCATGCAATTTGCTCTTTATTGCTCTTGTAACCTTTGACCTTGAATAACTGACACGAAATTTTATGAGACTTTTCAGACAGATTTTAGAACACCAAAATGAAGGTGTATACGAGTTTCCAGCTTATTATTTCTCATTCCGAGGTGAAACGCTAATTTGACTGGGCTACCAACAGTTGATAATAATTTAGAAACACACTCTAATGTCAATTCATTTTCATCTTTTCTTTCCAGGAGCTCATTTGAATAAAGCATTATCGTACTTGTACACAAAATTTCCTGTTTAAATAACTCACCTAAAAATTCCAGTTATTAATAATTTTCCCGTTTTAGAAATCGTATTATTGATTTCTATTTAATTTCAGTTTTATTTGTATCAAGTTTTCGGGGTGTAAAATTTTTTTGGGGGGTGTAGATGGCAAGTCACCTCATACATTTTATCCATTTTCTATTATCTTTCATTGACGGGGTCGATTTTTAAAAAAATCTAAATTTTTCATGAGAATCGGTTTTTATTGTTTTTCTCGAAAACTATAAAAGTTAGCGGTTTCAATTTTTTACAAAAGGTGAACACCGTGCATAGACGTATTTTAAAAAATATTTGGTTAAAATCGGTGAAATAGTTTTTATGAAAGAAATTCGCAGTTTTGGCAAAATTTTAGTACAAATACGGCCCTGAGGTGGAAGTCTGCAACCTATACGATTGTTTGTTAACTAAGTTGCTTGGTGACAGATTTTCTATCACTCTTCCTTATGCACGTTTTGTATTTGTGGAAAGAAGACAAAATCCGTCACTATAGCAAAATATTCAATAAACGATTTTTTCGTTGTACTAAAATAATCGTATGGTGAGGGAGAAGACGGTGCAAATTTTAAGCTATTAATCGTCCCGGTGGTGTTAATAGTTTCCAAGATATTAATTATTTTGTGAAAAGTAAAGAAATCTAGACCGCAATTTTAGGTTCAAACGGAGATTTTGCTTATTTTTGCTACAGTAATAACTCGATAACGAAAAGAGATAACGATACGCGTGGGCTTTTTTGAATTTCGAAAAAATAACGAAAAAATATATTTTTTTAAATCTCACTTAAAACAGTCGCATTTTTATTCGAGTTTCGGTCCAATCAACCCCTCAAATTCTATTTTGCCCAGGCGTAATAAACATTTTCTCAAAGCTTTTCATGTCGACTTTACGACAAAAAAAGAATCACTTCTTTACCTCTTTGCGTTATCGAGTTATGACTGAAAATGTACCAAAAATACGAAAAATCTCCGTTTGGAGCCAAAAATGCGGTCAGAAATTTTCCACTTTTCACAAAATAATTAAAATCTTCAAAACTATTAGCACCACCGTGACGTTTAATAGCTTAAAATTCGCACCGTCACCTCCCCATCCAAATAATTTAAAAATATAAATTTTCTGTTTAAAATTGCGCCGTTCACGGCCGTATTTGTACCAAAATCAGGCCAAAACTTTGCGAATTTTTTCCAAAAAAACTATTTAACCGATTTTAACCAACTACTTTTAAAAATACGTCTAGTCACAGTGTTTACCTTTGGTTGAAATCGCTAACATTTATAGTTTTCGAGAAAAAAAATAAAAACCGATTCCCATGAAAAATTTCGATTTTTTTAATAATCGACCCCGCCAATGAAAGATGTAATTGTCAGTGTGAAGCTGATGTTTTTTATCATAATAAATCTTATCTTATCTTATCTTATCTTATCTTATCTTATCTTATCTTATCTTATCTTATCTTATCTTATCTTATCTTATCTTATCTTATCTTATCTTATCTTATCTTATCTTATCTTATCTTATCTTATCTTATCTTATCTTATCTTATCTTATCTTATCTTATCTTATCTTATCTTATCTTATCTTATCTTATCTTATCTTATCTTATCTTATCTTATCTTATCTTATCTTATCTTATCTTATCTTATCTTATCTTATCTTATCTTATCTTATCTTATCTTATCTTATCTTATCTTATCTTATCTTATCTTATCTTATCTTATCTTATCTTATCTTATCTTATCTTATCTTATCTTATCTTATCTTATCTTATCTTATCTTATCTTATCTTATCTTATCTTATCTTATCTTATCTTATCTTATCTTATCTTATCTTATCTTATCTTATCTTATCTTATCTTATCTTATCTTATCTTATCTTATCTTATCTTATCTTATCTTATCTTATCTTATCTTATCTTATCTTATCTTATCTTATCTTATCTTATCTTATCTTATCTTATCTTATCTTATCTTATCTTATCTTATCTTATCTTATCTTATCTTATCTTATCTTATCTTATCTTATCTTATCTTATCTTATCTTATCTTATCTTATCTTATCTTATCTTATCTTATCTTATCTTATCTTATCTTATCTTATCTTATCTTATCTTATCTTATCTTATCTTATCTTATCTTATCTTATCTTATCTTATCTTATCTTATCTTATCTTATCTTATCTTATCTTATCTTATCTTATCTTATCTTATCTTATCTTATCTTATCTTATCTTATCTTATCTTATCTTATCTTATCTTATCTTATCTTATCTTATCTTATCTTATCTTATCTTATCTTATCTTATCTTATCTTATCTTATCTTATCTTATCTTATCTTATCTTATCTTATCTTATCTTATCTTATCTTATCTTATCTTATCTTATCTTATCTTATCTTATCTTATCTTATCTTATCTTATCTTATCTTATCTTATCTTATCTTATCTTATCTTATCTTATCTTATCTTATCTTATCTTATCTTATCTTATCTTATCTTATCTTATCTTATCTTATCTTATCTTATCTTATCTTATCTTATCTTATCTTATCTTATCTTATCTTATCTTATCTTATCTTATCTTATCTTATCTTATCTTATCTTATCTTATCTTATCTTATCTTATCTTATCTTATCTTATCTTATCTTATCTTATCTTATCTTATCTTATCTTATCTTATCTTATCTTATCTTATCTTATCTTATCTTATCTTATCTTATCTTATCTTATCTTATCTTATCTTATCTTATCTTATCTTATCTTATCTTATCTTATCTTATCTTATCTTATCTTATCTTATCTTATCTTATCTTATCTTATCTTATCTTATCTTATCTTATCTTATCTTATCTTATCTTATCTTATCTTATCTTATCTTATCTTATCTTATCTTATCTTATCTTATCTTATCTTATCTTATCTTATCTTATCTTATCTTATCTTATCTTATCTTAATAGAAAATGGATGAAATGTATGAGGTGACTTGCCCTGTACACCCCCAAAAAAAATTTTACACCCCAAAAACTCAAAAAAATAAACTGGAAAAAACCTTAAATTCAAAAATTCAACATTTTATGGCACAATCTAAGTATTTCAAAACAAGATAAAAGCGAAATAATAATAATCAAAAATGTTTACTAAATTTTATAGCTTTTTAATCATTAGTGACTAAAGTGCACATTGAAATTCAACAAAAAATATAATAATAAATCCACAAGTCATAAATTTTCTGATTATTTGTTAAAAAATTAATGTAATTATAAACTTATTGCAAGGTTGTGTAATGACAGATATCTTTGTTGACCTTTATTACACTTCAATTATATTTGATAAGTCTAATAACAATCGCACAAGTGCAAACATGTTTTTAATAATACCATTTTCAATATTCATAACAATTTGTGCAATAATTAATTTTTATATATCGTAACATCACCTTTCTACATGTCCATTGATTTGAAAATAATTAAATCAATTTTATCAGTAGATTTCTCGTATTTCTCTGATAAATATTATTATCTCCATGAGCCTGTATCGTTTCATTTATTCTCATTGAGTGGGAAAAATGGAAAACTTTTTGCCAAAAACTTACACCTATTTTTACTTCAGGTAAAATGAAAATGATGTTTGATATGATAATAAAAAATAATTTATAATTATACAGGGTGAGCTAACATGATTGTGGTTTGATATGTAGGCAACCAAATACACAGGTTGGTACAACTGAAATCTTAAAAAGAAAATCTCCTAGTAATCCAATGGCGTAGCAAAATTTTTTTTCCAAAATCTCTAATTTCACAGCAAATGTCAAATATTGAAAATGTGTTTCTTCATTTTAGAGGCAGATTCTAACACAAAACAAAGATTTATGCAAATTAATTTTGATAAAGACCTGACGTTTATGAAATAGAAGGCACAATAACGAAATTCTAAAATCTGAATTTTTGACACAACGGTAAAAATTACACATACGCTTCTGCTTTTGTAAAGTCTAGTTACTTTGTTTTGATTTTGACATGGTTTTGTGTTACTATGAACTTGAAGCAAACAAATTCCCCAGATTTTTAAGCGGAAAATTTTAGCTCACCCTGTATATAATAATATACATGGTGAGTCAGACCACCCGTAACAGCCCTTTATCTCGAAAACTGTTTGTCGCACATAGATAAAATAAAAAATTTAATTACCAAAGTGAACCCAAAGAATCAATTGGTGCACTTATTATTTTCCGGAACAAACCGGAAGTGCCCGGAACCGGGGGTAACTTTGATTTTTTAAATAGCAACATAGGTCGAGTATGGTTTCGTTTGAAAGGTCATTTAAAACGAATCAACTTTTATTAAAATATTATTTTAATATCTTGCATAATTAACAAATTAAACGAAAAAACATAAGCAAACAAGTGACAAATGGTTTCTTAAATTATGGAAAAATTAAATCACTACCATCATCCTTAATATGGATAAGGGTAGAGGCAATTATGAATTTTATATGGAAACTTGCAACTTTTGCATTTTTCGTTTCGCTTGTTAAAAATAATGAAGTTTTTAAGGTTATGTATTTTGCTTAATTCTAAAAATAAAGGAAAGTTGATTATTTTTAACGAATAAAGCGATAATAACTACAAAAAAGAGTTTCTATTTAAAAAAAATTTTCCGATGATGGTAACGATTTAATTTTCCCTTTAAGAGACCAATTGTCACTTGTTTGCATATTTTTTTCGATTATTTTTTTAATTATGCAAGTTATTACATAAATATTTTAATAAAAGTTTCTACTTAAAAGACCTTTCCAACGACACCATACTCGACCTGGTGCCATTTGAAATTTCAAAGTAACTTCCGATTCCGGGCACATTCGGATTGTTCCGGAAAATAATAAGTGCACCAAGGAATCTATACTTTGAAATTTCAAAAGGCAACATTTTTGTAGGCCTATTATTTCACCAAAATTATTCCATAATTTATGAAAAAAAGGTTCCTATGTAACGTTTGGAGTAATTTTGGTAAAATTATAGGTCTACAAAAAAATTTAGTATGGTAACCATGACAACAATCCCGGCAAGCACATCTTTAGACGCACTTTTCTCTTAAACGGCTCATTCTATCGAATTTGTATAAAAGCACGTTTTTGTGTAAATTTGATTACAGAATATTCTGAAAAAAAATCTCATAAAAATGCAGTACTAAAAAAGTTGTTTTTACCACCAACGATCTCTTAAAATAACACTTACAACCAATAAAAAAATTCAAAAAAATCATGTACCTGAGTCCAATTCATATTAAGAGTTATGCCAAATTTGAATGCTTTACTAGTATACATTCTGAAATAAATGGCCAAAAACCTCTTCTCTGTCAGCACCTTTGAACAGCTGTAACTCTCTTAGGAAGCGGAATCTTAGGATCGGACATTTTATTTTATTTTTATCTCTGGAATCACCACCCGAGAGATTTTAACAAAAATGTGAATCACCATGTATAATAATATATGTATATAATTAAATTGGTTAAACAATATGTAACCAATATTGTATAATATGTTTATACAGGGTGGCCCACAACGAGCTATCCAGGGCATATCTCGAAAACTATTAATACGATCTAAATGAAATTTGGTACATTACTATAGTTTCAGACAGGGTCCATTTTAGTATAATAATTTACTTCCGGTTTATTGTTTTCTGTTACTTGACATCAACTTTAAAATATTTAATGGAACACCTTGTATATTAATGCATTTTTGAGAAGATTATTTCAATACAAATTCAACGAGACCATACACTTTATGTTTTATTTTAAGGTAATGGGAATATCCTCAATTTAAATAAAAATAAAAAATATTTTATTGTTAAATGATAATTGTTTGAAATACAAAAATAAAATATTCTAGCTAACAATTATGAACAAAAACTGGCCAATCTGGAATTTAAATGTAGGTGAACAAATAAAAATAAATAAAAGATGAAATTTACATTCACAACTGCCTCATGTTGCTGTGTGCACATGAGCGTTGACTTATTTTTGATATCGTTGGCGTTGGATTGTCGAGTGGCCTTCTGTTGTTTTTCAAAATTATTCCAAAATGCCTACTCATTTTACTTACGATGAATATGTGGACATGCTCCTTGTTTATGGCGAATTCCGAAAAAATAAGAGACTTGCTCGAGATGTGAATAGAATTCGATATCCAAATCGTATAACTCCAAATGAAAATACTTTTGCCCACATCGAAAATAAATTACGAAATGGTTCGCTACCAAATGGCAAACTGGCAACACCTAGAAGATAATTAATTCAAACGGAAAACAAAATCATTAATATTTTGACTTATGTTCAAGTGAACCCACATATGCATCCACCAGACGACCAGACTTCTTTCACAAGAATTAGGATTAAGCAGAACTACTATTCAAAGAGTGCTAAAAAATAATAAGTATCATCCCTACAAAATACATTTAGTGCAAGGTTTAATACCGGGTGATTTCGAACGAAGATTAAATTTTATTGCTGAAATATCAATTAAACTTGAACATGATCCATTTTTTCTTAAAAATATTTTATGGAGTGATGAATCCAAATTTCATAACAATGGTACTGTTAACCGCCACAACAGTCACTATTGGTCACCCAAAAATCCTCACTGTGTCAAAGAAACAAATTTCCAGCAAGTTTGGAGTATAAATGTATGGTGTGGTTTATTAAATGACCGAGTTATTGGCCCCTACTTTTACCATGGTACATTGACTGGTGCCAGATATTTAAATTTCCGCCAAGAAGTACTTCCAGAATTGCTAGAAGATATTCCACTAAATGAAAGGGCTGAAATGTGGTGGCAACAAGAAGGTGGAAGTCAATTTGAACATCTCTTATAGTACGTACTGTTGGTAACATTTTGTTCATAATTATTAGTTAGAATATTTTTTTTGTATTTTGAATAATTTTTATTTAACAATAAAGTAATTTTTAATTTTTTTTTAAACTGAGAATATTCCCATTACCTTAAACTAAAACGTAGAGTGTATGGTATCGTTGAATTTATATTGAAATAATTTTCTCAAAAATGCATTAATATACAGGGTGTTCCATTAAATATTTTAAAGTTGATTTCACGTAACCGGAAACAATAAACCGGAAGTAAATTATTATTATACTAAAATGGACCCTGTCTGAAACTATAGTAACGTACCAAATTTCATTTAGATCGTACTAATCGTTTTCGATATATGCCCTGGTTAGCTCGTCGTGGGCCACCCTGTATATTGGGCCAATATAAAATATTGGTACAATAATGGTTAAATGTAGGTTTAATATTGCGTGCTACTGGGGATTCCATAAGCATTCAGCATCTACTTTCAAATATAATTTCCATTTTCAATAAAATTCAAAGGTATACTAATATTTGCTTTTTCTCCTATCGGTTTCTGCGTCTCAACAAACAGATAAGAGCCTCGGTTTGCGACAAAACCACGCAAAGAAGCATAAGCATAAGCATAAGAGCACACGACAAAAGCGCGCACGACATACTCATGTAGCCGAAGAAAAGGTTTCCTTAAGAATTTGTGTAAGCATATAGTTTTACTTAAGAATTTGTTTCAACGAAAGTATTCATTATACAGGGTGTAAGCAAATGTATGCAAAAAAATAGGAGGCGATTACTTGGTTAAATGGTTTTACACTGGATACTAATTTTATCTCATTACAGATTTAAAACCCAGAGATTCCTACAAATTTCAAAAGAATGCATAAAAGGTTTAAAAGTTATCCTAAAAAACAGGAAAAAATAAAGAAACTTTGACACCTTTTGCATCAAAAACGGAACATGTTAGTTAAAAAATTTATTCTTTATTTTATCTTCGATTTAGCTAAAGAATCGCCTCCTGATTTTTTGCATATATTTGCTTACACCCTGTATAATGAATACTTTCGCTGAAACAAATTCTTAAGAAAAACTATTTTTTTCGGTTCCATGAGTATGTGGTGCGCACTTTTCTCGTTGGACGCTTTTGTCATTGCACGATTTTATCGTGCGCACTTTTGTCGTTGCGCGTTTTTGTCGTGCGTGCTTTTGTCGTTGCGCGCTTTGTCGGTGCACGCATTTGTCGTTCGCGCTATTATCTGCGCGCTTTTGTCGTGCGCGCTTTTGACTGGTCACCCCCTTTAGGGTATTGCATAAGGTCAATAATCGCTTTTATTTCTTGTAACAACGAGCAGCAAATTTTTAAGAAATTAAAAATTAAAAACTTGTAAAGCAAATTTTTAAGAAAATTTGCTTTACAAGTTTTTAATTGTTAATGGATTTAGTGAAATATAAATATTAATTGTTTAAAATAAAAGTTAATTAGAAAGATATTTGGTTGTCCCTTTTCTATCGAGCAATATTTATCTTAAAGGCAGAACATCAAGGTTTTAGTTAATGATCGATTTAATGAGTTCTTCGATTCAGATGCCAAATGATTTTCTTATAAAATAAATTAGCGAATGTCGTATCTTCAGGTTTCTGGTAAATCCTTCAATAAGAACGAATGTTTCTTTTAAATCATTTATTTACCATTAATCAATATAATTTACAAATTAAGATACGAACACTTGTTGTTCATGTGGACTCGTAGACTTCTACGAATTTTGGTCCTATGATAATAGACAACTTAAATTTATGGCATTTATTTACATAGTTGCCAAGTTTACACATAATAGTTTTTACTTAAAAATACTATAGCGAACACTGATTTTTGTTGTTTTACAAGTTGAGCTAAAATAATTGTGCTTTGATATGCAGGCAACCAAATACGGAGGTTGGTACAACTAGAAACTTAAAAACGAAAACTCCCTAGTAATCCAATGGCATAGCAAATATTTTTTCAAAATGAATATAATAATTATAACAAATCAGGAATTCTAAACAAATATGCAGATATGAGTTAATAATTAAGGTTTCGTGTTTTAAAAAATAAAAAACGTAGAATTCGCTCTCATATTTTACAACAATTGTCAAATGTTGAAAATGGTGACCTTCGTTTTCGGGGCAGACGCTAAAACAAAATAAAGATTTACGCAAAGTAAGTAGTCTTGATAAAAACCGACGTTTTTTAACTAAATACAATAATCCGAAGTATTGACACAACGGTAAAAATTCGACCTACACCTCTGCTTTTGTATAGTCTAGTTATTTTGTCATAATTTTGACATAATTTTGTAATATTATGAACTTGAAGCGTACATATTCCCCAGATTTTTTGACGGGAAATTTGAATTGACCACAATCATTTTAGTTCACCCTGTAAAGTTGCTCCCAGCTGGAAGTAGGACAAAGAATACGCGATCGTGTTACTTTTGTCCTACTTCCAGCTGGGAGCAACTGTACCTTGCTGCATTTATTATGATGTTTCAAAATAAATAATATAACCTTATATTTTAAAGTCGCTTTAAGTCTTGCAAATTATTTGCGCGTTATAATGGATTTCTCAACGGTATTGTATTAAATCCGATTAAAAATTACGTTATTTAATATGGAATTAAGGTAGAAAACAATTAAAATTATAAAATCGAGAACTGTCAAACGATAATAATCACGCGTTCTTAAAGCATAATTGTACAAATTTTGCCTTTTTTCGGTTAGTAAAAGTAAAAAAAATCGCAGTTTTTTGATTCGTAATCTACATACAATGCTTTTCCCTTTAAACAAGTGCTTTTTTAATATCTTATTTTTTTCTGTACTTTTGGCGCCCTCAAATTTGTGGTTTGATTTTTAAGCTTTTTCGACGACGACTTTTTAAAAATTCGAAACTTTTGATATTTTATTTTTAATATCGATAAAGTTAAATTATGCGCTAAAAAGAAAATTTAAAGCAATAAAAAATAGGTAGTTTGAAAAAATTTATTATCCAGTTATAATACTAAAACTACAATTAATTACTACATCTTAATTAAGAAGAAAAGACAGAATTATAGATAAAACAACAAAACGTAATACAAATTATTTTAAACTCCGCAATTGTAAGATAAAGCCTCCATTTCACAATCATAAATGCTTGATAAAAACGATGTCACCACTCATGATAAGATAGCTGGTTGTAATAGAAACAGAACGTGAAACTCCCGCATTACAGGGAATCAAACTGTTGGCCCATATCGAAAAACAAATATTTTTATTATATAAATTTAGTTATCTTTATGTGATGGAGATCGTGAGTGCCTGGAACGTGACCTGGAGTGACTCATGTCGTGACGGCTTCTTGAACGTGATTTAACTTCGCGCTTCTCTGAGCAGGATTTTGAGCTATCTTCGGACTTGGACCTGCAGGAGTTGGAACGTTCTTTGGAGCGCGAGCAAGAGAGATCACGCACTTCAGACTTTGGTCTAGAATTTGATCGTGATCTTCTATTATCAGATTTATCATAAGAGTTAGATCTGGATCTATTAGATGATTTCGTGCGAGACGTCGAGCGTGGTTTGAATCTTTTTGGTGAACGTGAACGCGAGCTACTGCGAGATTTTCTTGGGGATCTGCTTCGACTGCTATGGCGCTTACTACCTTTGCCTTCAATCAAACGAATGCGTCTACCATTTATTTCATAGTTATCGTATTTATCCAGAGCATTGCGCATATCTGTGCTTGAAGCGAATTCAACTACTCCTTCGTTACGACGCTTTTTATGAGCGTTGGCGAAAGTAACTTCCCCGGCTTGGCGCATCAAGTCTTTTAAATCCTGCCAGCTTACTGTGGAAGACAAGTTTTCAACTATTAAACGATGAGCGGTGCGTTTTGGTGGGCCATAACGGTCTTTACGGGTGCGATTGTAATCCCTGCTGGGGTAATCCCTGTCTCTGGTGTAGTACTGATCTCGTCCTCGTTTAGTACCCCTAGCTTTCTCCACGGTTACTCTTAAGCCCAGTATTTTTTTGCCGTTTAAATCATAAACCGCATCTTCAGCATCGCGGTAGTCTTCAAATTCAACAAACGCGTAACCATTTTTCAATGAAAGCTCACGCATACGCCCATAGCCTCTAAAGAAACGCTCCAAATCACGTTCGTTCGTTTCGCTAGGTAAACTACCAATATAAACCATCGTGCCTACCATATTTTGTTTGGAATGTGTCAACTATTTCCTGCGGATACTCCACTCGGCGTAGGTATAACTGCACTTTCTTAACGTCAAGTCTTCCCTCAGCCACAGCAACTCGAACGACTAGCGTCCTACGCACCTACAACAAATATTATATTAATAAATTATTTAAATTAGGCTGATTGATTTGGCGTTTTTGGTCTAAATTAACTGTTAACAGTTAGATTAAAACTAAATAATAATAACTGTCAGAGCTTCGCGCGATACTAGCTCATAATACGCCTCAAATTTAGTTTATGTATATACCTACCCCTACCCCAGAAAATGTCAATAATATGGGGTAGGAGTAAAAGACAAAGAAAACCCAGTAATTGTTTCTAAAATACGTTAGGTACCTGGTAAGTACCTTTATATTATTTATCGGTTTTCATGTTCTTTATTTCATCAATTGAATGAATTAAATAACTCCTAAAACCAATTTAATAAATATTTAGTTTCTTATTCTAAGAACAGGTATACTACATTTAAATGTAATTATAATTAAAATATTTGCATATGTACCGGGTGTCTACGAAACCAGGGGCCCTCCTTTAATTTATTAATTTATGAAGAGACAAATTTAAAATATTGGTATGATATACCGAGTGGAAACGAAACACGAGTCACCTCTCATAACTTCTTTTTTTATAAAAATATAAATTTGAAATTTGACTATGTTGTATGGTTGAAGAAAATACATTTTAGGCACTAAAAATATTTGGCCGGAAGTGACATCAACTTTATTTTTTTAAACGTAACACCTAATTTTTTTGTTCATAATTTAAGACTGTTTTAGAAAAACAGTATATTTGTAATACATTTTTAATTTATTTTGAAAAAATCCGAGTACAAGAAATTTGATTACACCCTACATATGCGATACCAAAATAATCGTATTAAAATCTTCTTTTTGAAAATCCAAGTGACTCGGCATCTTTCCATTAAAAAAGAAGAGTTATTTGCAAAAATGTTACTCAAAAAATTTCATAAATTAATACCTTAAAAACTGCTTAAATAATTTTACAAAATATTTGGAATGACTTTTGGTAGTTTTTATCAACTTCGGATGAAAAAAATTTTTTTCAAAATTTCAAAAAAAACATAATTTCATATTTTGAACAAAAAAAAATGGGTGTTACATTTAATAAAAAAATTATATCACTTCTGGTAAAACCAGAAGTCATATTGAAAAAAATTTTAGTGCCTAAAATGTGTTTTCTTGAATCATACAACATATTTTTATTTTCATACGTAAAGAAGTAATAAAGGTGACCCGTGTTTCGTTTTTAAAATGCGTTTTTTGGCAAATATGTATATTTTTTCAAAACGAAATTAAAAAGATTTAAAAAATGAGCAAGTACAGTTAAGGTTTATATCTACATGGTAGATCTCACTGTTATTGGATTTAATAATCGCGATCAAATGAAAATTTGTAATAACATGAACGTGATTGATTTGACAAACAGTTACTAGTAAATTATTTTGTCCTATTGGCACAATATACTTTCACTTACTAAATTTGTTTTTCTCCCGTTAAGTGGTTTTAGACGTTAGAAATAAATTGTACGTTTTGTGTTTTGCTTGTTAGTTCATTAAAACTAGCCTAACCATTTTAACCGATTTCAAGAAAATTCAAAACAATAGAGCACATACCACAAAATAATATTTTAAAAGAGAAAAAAAGACCATAGCATAACAAAACTTAACGTAAACACTACTTTCAGTAATTTTATTTCTCTTTAGGTTGTAACTAGGATTAACTGCGAATTGAAAATATCCAATCCAGTTCAAATGAGATACACGCTTTGTTTACATGATTGAACAATCCCATATTCAGTCCAATCCTGAGAGATAAACATAGTGAATAATAATTTATTAAAATATTGTATGATAAATTGTAAAATCTTACCTATAATTTCTGAATCGAAATATTTATCCTCGGAGATTAAATCAAATCACTGCAGAATAACTTTAGGAAAATTATTTAAAAATCTTAAAAATCAATATTACCCAGCTAACTGGCAAGAATATTACGATCAAACTAAGTGTAGTAAGCCATTTCTGAGGGTTTTATTGGATTTTTAGTGGTGAGGGAAATTTAGCGCAGTAGCTTAAGTGGGGATAACTTAGCCAATACAGAGGCAATATATTTAAGGATGTAATCCCAGGTACCTGCTACTACAGAATCTCTAATTGGCCTAATCTTGTTATTTTCTCCTTAATTTCGGAAAAAATTATGCAGGATTAAAATTATAAATAAATTAATGAGATTGTGTTTTTTAAGAAACCAAAGATCTACTATGTTTTATATTTTATCGCTAGAAAACCAATTAAAACTAAATATAAAATTAGATTTCAATGAAATTCCTACATACAGATGAATGCTTGGAAAAAATCCAGTAACTTTATTAATATTACGTTGATCAAAAAATGTCTCTTGATAAATAAAGAATTTTCGACAGAGAAAGAAAGACGAAAGACATTGAAGGTTACATATAGTCACAGAAGGGTAAAAAATAATTTCTCGGTTTTGCGGACATACTAATTTTATTAATTCAATCTAACATGATTCAATTTACCAACGTTTCGCCATTAATTGTGGCTTTTTCAAGGTAAATATAATGTGGTGTATTTATTTTATTATAAACACAACC
Organism: Stenus bimaculatus; assembly: GCA_963971135.1. Lineage (NCBI taxonomy): Eukaryota > Metazoa > Arthropoda > Insecta > Coleoptera > Staphylinidae > Stenus > Stenus bimaculatus. Next base: position 26,352,294 of record OZ020183.1, on the reverse strand, counting down.
ATCGGTACTCCGACCCTCATTAGGAATAATTGTACGTATATTTCTTAGTATTAGTTTATATTGTAATAACCATTTCTTAATTTCTGGATTTCCCCAAGATGATATTTATTGGAACCAGTAATTGACCACCCTTCCAGGTAGGGTAGGTAGGATATTAGGTATTATTCAAGTCTAGCTTTAGTCTTAGAAATAAGAAGTAAGATCATTCACGTTTTAGATTTAGTATAAGCAACACATTTGCGCCTAACGTAAAAGCGCATAACAGGTAAACGGCCTAATTTAAAAAAAGCACAAAACCGTATTTGCGCCTAACGTAAAAGCGCATAACAGCTAAACGTCCTAATTTAAAAAAGCACAAAACCGTATTTGCACCTAAAGTAGAAGTGCATAACAGCTAAACAGCCTAATTTAAAAATGCATAAAACCATATTTGCGCCTAAAGTAAATGCGCATAACAGCTAAACGGCCTAATTTAAAAACGCACAAAACCGTTTATGCGCCTAAAGTAAAAGCGCAGAACAGCTAAACGGCCTAATTTAAAAATGCGTAAAACTGTATTTGCGCCTAAAATAAAAGAGCAAAACAACTGAACGGCCTAATTTAAAAATGTACCAAACCGTATTTGCGCCTAAAGTAAATGCGCATAACAGCTATTTGGCCTAATTCAAAAATGTACAAAACTGTATTTGCGCCTAAAGTAAAAGCGTATAACAGCTAAACTGCCTAATCTAAAAATTCACAAAACCGTATTAGCGCCTAAAGCAAATGCGCATAATAGCTAAATGGCCTAATTTAAAAATGCACAAAACCGTATTTGCGCCTAAAATAAAAGCGCATATCGCTAAAAGGCCTAATTGAAAAAAGCACAAAACCGTATTGGCGCCTAAAGTAAAACCGCGTAACAGTTAATTTCATTTACTATGCACAAAATAAATAAATATACAGGGTTCCCATTTTTCGAGGCTATATGTATAATATGTATGGGATCAAATATTTAATAAAAAAATATAAAGTCAATACTTTAATAACATAAAATTCATACTTTACAAAAAACTTAAAATTGATACTTTGTAAAAAACATAATAAATTAAAAATAAACAAAAAGTGGTTCTTCTGCAATCTCTGATCTGCAGAAAGGACATGTTGGATATTGACGGAAATTGCACAAAGTGTGGCAACATTGACCACGCATCATGTGCCCACATCCCTTTAACACATAGTGTTTTTTAAAAATCTTACAGCACTCACACTTAGTGCTTTCTTCATTCGAATATTCTAAAAAATATAAAGTTTTTAGGCTTTAGTTTGCTACTTATGTCTTATTAATAAATAATCAATAGTTAATAAAATTTATCAATAATATAGTTATCCATGGCGTATGTATTCCAAATTAATTAAGAACAAAAAATAAAAATGAATATAAAAATTAAAAAATAAAAGGATGTAGAGTGTACAAAATTAAATGGGTTTTTACCTGTTTTTATTTATCAAACTACGCGAATATGTACTGAGGTATACATATACAGAATAAAAATATTGTATGAAAGTGGAACCTCTGCTTAAGACTTGTATGGGACAGTATTTATATCCAAAATGGCTAAAAAAATTATTAAAAATACGTAAAATATGGCCTATTTGAAACTTATTTTTTGGATTTAATTATTTAATTTTTGAAAAAAATCATCCTTTAGAAGTTTGAATATGTAATTATAAAACTGAATGTTATTTACAAAATGTAGCTTTAAAAAATGCAAGGCATATTTTGTAAATTTTGAACCCACATTTTAACTGTAAAAGCACCATGTAGTCTAGGTGATAAAAATTTTAAAATATAATAGAAATGAAATTTTTTATGGGTACTTTCAGCCTGATTATGTGAGGTACACTCCTGGGTCAAGATTTCTTCCCCAAATTCAAGAAAAAACTCATAATGTCCGTTTACTGTCGGTGCACGGTTCTACTTAGACTCCCAATCCTCTTAATTAGAGATAAAAGTTAGATGTTGGGTACACCATTTATATCTGATATACTAAAAGGTATATACAGGGTGGCCCACGATGAGCTAGCCAGGGCATATCTCGAAAACGATTAGTACGATCTAAATGAAATTTGGTACGTTACTATAGTTTCAGACAGGGTCCATTTAAGTATAATAATAATTTACTTCCGGTTTATTGTTTCCGGTTACATGAAATCAACTTTAAAATATTTAATGGAACACCCTGTATATTAATGCATTTTTGAGAAAATTATTTCAATATAAATTCAACGATACCATACATTCTATGTTTTATTTTAAAGTAATGGGAATATTCTCAGTTTAAAAAAAAAACTTTATTGTTAAATAAAAATTATTCAAAATACAAAAAAAATATTCTAACTAATAATTATGAACAAAATGTTACCAACAGTACGGACTAAAAGAGATGTTCAAATTGACTTCCACCTTCTTGTATGCAATATTCGAATCTTGACCGTAGGTTCCTGGTGCAAGACGCTCTAATCATATTTCGTGTAATTCTTTGACATGCTTCCATGATCCTGTTCTGTAAGTCTTGTATATCAAGAGGTTGTGTGGTATACACAATTTCCTTTAAGTATCCCCACAGAAAAAATCTAGGGGTGTAAGATCTGGTGATCTCGCTGGACAATTTATCGGACCATTACGGCCAATCCAGCGTTCTGGGAAGGTAACATTAAGGTATTACGTAACTTGACGAGAAAAATGTGGGGGAGCACCATCTTGTTGCCACCACATTTCAGCCCTTTCATTTAGTGGAATATCTTCTAGCAATTCTGGAAGTACTTCTTGGAGGAAATTTAAATATCTGGCACCAGTCAATGTACCATGGCAAAAGTAGGGACCAATAACTCGGTCATTGAATAAACCACACCATCCACTTATACTCCAAACTTGCTGGAAATTTGTTTCTTTGGCAAAGTGCGGATTTTCGGGTGACCAATAGTGACTGTTGTGGCGGTAAACAGTACCATTGTTATGAAATTTGAATTCATCACTCCATAAAATATTTTTAAGGAAAAATGGATCATGTTCAAGTTTAATTGATATTTCAGCAATAAAATTTAATCTTCGTTCGAAATCACCCGGTATTAAACCTTGCACTAAATGTATTTTGTAGGGATGATACTTATTATTTTCTAGCACTCTTTGAATAGTAGTTCTGCTTAATCCTAATTCTTGTGAAAGAAGTCTGGTGGATGCATGTGGGTTCACTTGAACATAAGCCAAAATATCAAGGATGTTTTTTTTCCGTTTGAATTAATTGTCTTCTAGGTGTTGCCAGTTTGCCATTTTGTAGCGAACCATTTCGTAATTTATTTTCGATGTGGGCAAAAGTATTTTCATTTGGAGTTATACGATTTGGATATCGAATTCTATACACATCTGGAGCAAGTCTCTTATTTTTTCGGCATTCGCCATAAACAAGGAGCATGTCTACATATTCATCATAAGTAAAATGAGTAGACATTTTGGAATAATTTTGAAAAACAACAGAAGGCCACTCGACAATCCAACGCCAACGATATCAAAAATAAGTCAATGCTTATGTGTACAACAGCAACATGAGGCAGTTGTGAATGTAAATTTCATCTTTTATTTATTTTTATTTGTTCACCTACATTTAAATTCCAGATTGGCCAGTTTTTGTTCATAATTGTTAACTAGAATATTTTTTTTTGTATTTCAAACAATTATCATTTAACAATAAAATATTTCTTATTTTTATTTAAATTGAGGATATTCCCATTACCTTAAAATAAAACATAGAGTGTATGGTATCGTTGAATTTGTATTGAAATAATCTTCTAAAAAATGCATTAATATACAGGGTGTTCCATTAAATATTTTAAAGTTGATGTCAAGTAACCGGAAACAATAAACCGGAAGTAAATTATTATTATACTAAAATGGACCCTGTCTGAAACTATAGTAATGTACCAAATTTCATTTAGATGGTATTAATCGTTTTCGAGATATGCCCTGGCTAGCTCGTCATGGGCCACCCTGTACAGGGTGGTGATAAAGTTTGGAACCAAGGTCATAACTGAGTAAATTTATTTTTTTTTCAAAAATGGTTAAAAATTTTTTAAATATTTTTATGTGATCATTAATATGATAAAAAGGTCTATGAAAAATGTGTAAAAAAAGTAGGGGTTTCCTTTTAAAAAAATCGATGATGACGTTATAGTGAAGTTATCAGTGACGTCATGAATATTTTTTTCATTCCAAAAGATGGCATTTTTAAAACAAAAATTGACCTGTCCGAGCGATTTTTACAAAAAAAAATTTTACGGAAGTTATGACCTTGGTTCCAAACTTTATCACCACCCTGTATATATGTATACTGAAAAGTACGCTTTTCAAACATTTTGCCGACTATCTTCTTAAATATAATTAGTATGTAGTAAGTTTTTAAGCAAAAAAATTAAAAAGAAACTTGAAGAATACTTACGTTATTCCATTGATCTTCGAATTTATTTTATAAAAAGAATTTTCAAATTCCATTGTTTATTCCAATTTTATTTTGTGTATAAAAATCTGCCTAGCTACAAATTAGTTTAAACATTAATAAAATTTGTAGCATTTGAAAAGAGAGAATGATATTTGGTTGTTTGTTCAATGAAATGTTAATATGATACACCACCATTTTTTTAATTTTACTCACTCTCTGGTGTCAGAAGAATATTTTATGGATTTTTCAAAATACTTCCAAAAATGGGACTGGAGAATGTTTTTTCGTTGGAACATTAAACAGTTTTAAGGTGTTTCCTCCTCTCCTCTATTTTTATACGATGCAAGATTTTTAAATTATTTACCAAACTTATCTTTATTAACTTAAAATATAAAACTTAGGAACCTAATCGACGCAAAAATTTTCGGTTTTTAATCAAAGACTCCAACCGGAATTTATTTCGTTCCGGTTTCTATTTATGTTGTACCCATGGTTCAAGAAAATAAATTTTAGGTACTAAAATCTTTACGAAAATAACATCAACTTTTTTTAAACGTAAAACGTAAAACATTTTTTTGTTCGTACTTTAAATTAATTTAAGAAAATAAGTAGGTAAATAAATAGGTAGGTAAGTATGTTTATGTATTTCTTTTAATTTTTAAAAATTAAAAGTTATTTTTAGTACAATTTGAAAGTCGTGTGTAAAAACTATTTTTTTTCATTTTTGTTACAATTTCTTCTTTGCTTAAGTTTTGGGGCAATTGTTGCACTATTCCCAATTTCCAAAATGTAGGTTTTAGTATTTATGATCTTGTCATTTATCATTACTTTCATTATTTTCTATTTATGTGATTATTAGCCATAGATAACATAATACGTATAGAATGCTAACTCTGGGTTTTTGGGGCCAAGTATTTTTAGACGCGCGGGAATTTTGAATCTGCAATTTTTATATTTGTATTTTGTAGTTTTATTATTTTATAAAGATGTATCTTTAATTTGAAAGGGTTATTTTTAATTTTTCATACAAATTTATTACTTATTAACTATAATTAAAGATACATATTTACACAAAACACAAGCCACCCAATTTGTAGAATATAACATAATAAACAAAATTTTATATTTAAACATTTTATTTAAACATTAGAAATTGTATAGAGTTACATACAAACTGTAAATCAGTAAAACAGATTTAAAGAAGATTTTAGATGTTATAAAAGTAGAAGTATGATTTACTCAAAAATAAATTAGAAAATATAAATTTTAAACTTTTACGTCTTTTGAAAATCCAAATTCATTCTCCTAGGATTATCTGGAAAACCTTACAATGTCTCACTTAGATGTTGCAAGGACAATTGTATAAACCCAGTGTAAAAGTATTTTTGAAAAATAATAAAATATTTTAAAAATGTGAGATGTAAGCATAGGATGTAAGTAGAAAAAGTAAACATACCTAGATCTAGAATTAATAAAAATTTGCTGAAAATCCAACGGTAACAGTAATAAGACCCTTTTAAACTCAAGTATAATTTCTCTAAAAAACATAAAACTGATGCATTTTGAAAGCTAACTATCACATAACTATCAATTCTGACAACTAGAAAATGATTCGCCAAGTTGATTTTTTCTTTAGGTTCATAAAGCGCCATCTATACTTTTGGGGCCAAGTTTTTTTGTGATATCAAAATTTAGCATTGAGTTTACATTCTATATAAATTATATTATCTATGTTATTAGCTATCAAATTTCAATTTAAACTTTCAAATGGTTGTCACTTTTTTGGTTATGTCAACCTTCAATTGCCACAAATGCATCAAAATTTGTTGCTTTATTGCTGGTTGCCTAGCAAAAACCAACCACTTTTTCTCACTTATTATACATTTTTTTTATAATTTGCATATATAATATTGCTATTAAGACACCACTGGCGGTTTCGTAAAGGGCCATAGCATTATTACAGCCCATTACAGCACCCGATTACGAAGTTGGTAGCATTGATCTTTCAAATTTGTGGTATTGATTATCGTAAATAAATTTCAAGATTTAAAGTACTTGCTATGTTTTTTATGTATCCTAAATTTTTGGTAGGATACAGAATAATTCCTCACTCCTTTTAAATTATAAATTTCCAACAAAAAATTGCTATTAATTTTTATGAAGATACTGCTAAAAAAATAAAGAAATATTTGTGCGTCGAATAATTTCCAAATTTATTTAATTTTTGTCCATTAAAAAACTCGCCGCTTAGCGGCTCTTTTTTTAAACTTGTAGGCGTGCAATAATATTTGACTTATTAAACTCGTTGCTAATATACTATTAACCACTGAAGATGAAAACACCAACTTTTCCCACTAAATTTAGTTTAGTTTTTTCCTTTAGAAATTATTTTAAAAAGCTATCTTTTAATCACAAAAATGAAGAAAATATTTTGTTTTAAAAAATATAATAATAATAATAATAAGCAATGGAAAGTACCCGACTGCTGAAAAGGTAGAAGTGTTCTGGAAAAACATGTATGAAACCGAAACTAATGTGATACTCGACGACGACGTACTAACCAACTTTCAGAGAAAATGTAAAAAATATAAGCCAGCTGATACAACCAATCATGATATCACAGAAGAGGAAGTAAAAGAAGCTCTTAAAGGGAAACCTAATTTCTCTGCCCCGGGGCCCGATGCAATAAACATGTATTGGTGGAAAAAGGCAGAAACAGTTCACAAACACCTCGCAAGAATATTTACAGGGTTTTTGAAAAGTGATATCATACCAACATGGTTTACACAAGGAAGAACTGTACTTGTATACAAAAAGGGAGACCCAGAAAACCCTGAAAACTACAGGCCAATCACCTGCCTAAATAACATATACAAAATATTTACAACAGTGCTCTACAACAGAATTATGGAGACCATTAAACCAATTTGGGAAAGCACGTTTGAGCAGAAGGGGTCAAAGAAAGGAGTTGCAGGTATAAACGAAAGCCTCCTAGTTGATGGCAGCGTGTGCCAAGATGCAAGAAGACACAAGAGAACCTTATCAATGGCATCGATTGATTACCGCAAAGCTTTTGATAGCACACCACACATACTAATCCTTAAAATTCTGAAAGACATGCATCTCAATCCAGCAATTATCAACACGCTACAAAAACTTATGTCATCCTGGGAAACAAGACTTGTTATCAATCAAGGCAAAAAACAAGTCCAAACAGAACTAATAAAATATAAAAAAGGAATATTCCAAGTAGATACACTAAGCCCGATCCTCTTCTGTCTTACGCTCCTCCCGCTCTCATGGACGCTACGCGAAGAACCAGGGTACTCTGCAGGGCCTCCTGGAAAAAGAAATAATAAAATTACACATCAATTTTATATCGATGATTTAAAGATCTACTCACAAAATGACAATTACCTAAAAAAATCACTGAACATCGTGAACCAATATACGAAGAATATTGGAATGTCATTTGGTCTTGATAAATGCGCGGTACTGCACATAAAGAGGGGTAAAATCACAAATTTACCTAATCCCGAGGACGAAAATACTTACCTGATGGACAATACCGAAATAAAACACCTTCCCAATAACGAACAATACAAATATATTGGTATAAATGAACGAGAAGTCCAAAAAATCACAGAAGTAAAACAATCACTGAGGAAAAGATACGAGAAAATTGTAGATAAAATATGGAAATCAGAGTTAACTGGTGTAAATAAAGTCCAAGCAACCAACACCCTGGCTATACCAACAGTATCCCACACATTCGGCGCTATACACTGGAAGCAAAGCGAGCTACAAGAACTTGATGTTGCAACGAGAAAAGTCATGAGGAAGTACAGAAGTCAACACCCAACTGCTTCAGTGCAGAGACTGTACCTCTCGCGCTCATAAGGTGGAAGAGGATTACTTTCCCTAGAAGACCTATGTGATAGAGCATCCATCAGCATGGCCTGTAAAGTGCTAAAAACAAAAGACCCATTATTGAAAATAGTCAGAGACCACGAGATTGAAGAAAAAAGCGCATTTCTTTTTCACGCTGCAAAAAGAGCTGCAGAAAAAAATGATCTCCGATTAGACCTAAAATTAACTGGAAGGTCACCTCAGTGTATAACAAATATGGGAGAGAAGGAGCTAAAAGACGCGATAAAGAAGAAAATCATCGAACGTAAGTTAACTGAACACAAAACAAAGAGTATACATGGACAATTCTACAAAAATGTTGAAGAACTCAAGCTGTCGCCGACACTAACTTACTCATTTCTCAAATCAAACAACTTGAAATCAGAAACCGAGGGCTATATAGTAGCAGTTCAGGACGGTGTATTTAATACTCTGGCATATAGGAGCCGAGTACTCGGTATAAATACAAATGGTATTAAATGCAGAGCCTGCAAAACATCAAACGAAACGACTATGCATCTTTTGTCATCTTGCCCAAAATATGCGAAAACTTTCTACATCGCCAGGCATGATAATGCACTAAAGGTACTATATCACCAAATATGCTATGAATATAAAATCCAGCCAAAACTGTTGCTTCCATATGAAACCCCGATCATCGAAACAGTAACCAGAGGAGAAAAATGTAAAATTTATTGGAAATTCTCCTTCGCCACAACAACACAAATTCAGGCCAATAAGCCAGATATGGTACTGATAGACGAGGATGAAAAAGTTATGATAATAATCGAAATGTCCTGTCCTGGTGAAAAGAATGTTGTTAGTAAGGCGGAAGAGAAAACTGAAAAATATAAAGACTTAATCTTCGAGCTAAAAAAAACTTATTGTGAATACCAACTTAAATTTATTCCTGTCATCATTGGCGTCATGGGGGGAATTCACCCTGATACATTAAAACACCTGCAACAGATACCGAAACTAAGTAATAAGGTAAACAAAATACTTACGCACATGCAAAAATACGTCATCTTAGGGTCTCTCCATACACTCAGGTCGCACGAAGCTACTTATCCAACAGCATCCAAGTAGATAGCCAGTCCAAACTCCTGTTGCTTAGTTCTCTCAAAGGAACAGTAGCAGGCAGTGCCAAAAGTTGGAATCAATGTATTCTCGAGCTGCATTGATCCAGCGAACCTTAAAAAAAAAAAAAAATTGGCATGGATAGATTATCAAAAGGCATTCGACACCACATCTCACGAGCTAATATTGCTGCTTTTGGAGCACCTAAAAGTCCATCCACAAATAAGATATACTTTATCCAGGCTATTTACAATGTGGAAGACAAAATTTTCCATCTCGTGCAATAAAAAGAAAATAGTTACAAACTCAGTAACTTATCGAAGAGGAGTGTACCAAGGAGACTCGCTTAGTCCGTTGTTATTCTGTATATCATTACTCCCCATCTCAGTAATGCTTAAGACAACAAAAGGATATATGGCGGGAAGACCAAACGCAAGAACTAATAAGGTCACGCACCTATTCTACGTAGACGACCTTAAAATCTTTGCGTCTAACAAAAAAGAACTGGCAAATCAAATAGAGCGAGTTAACCAGTTCACCAAAGATACCGGTATGAGATTTGGTACTGATAAATGTGCAGTTTTTCACTTGGATAGAGAAAGGAATACAGATGTGGGTGAAGATATCCTACTCACAGATAATGTGGTCATACGCCATTTAGGACCAGCTGAAACATATACATACTTGGGTATTGAAGAGCGCGGAATTCAGGATACCACTATACTAAAGTCGCAGCTGACAGCAAAATCAATCTGGGCCTCACAGTTGACTGGGAAAAATAAAATCTCCGCTACTAACATGTTAGCTATCCCTATCTTAACTTACACGTTTGGTGCAGTGCGATGGAATGTGAATGAAATCAAAGACCTCGATCGACTTACCAGGAAAATACTCACCGATCATAGAAGTCATCATCCCAAAGCTTCTGTCCAAAGACTCTACATACATAGGAAAAAAGGGGGTAGAGGATTGCTAAACATTGAACAAGCTCATAGAACAGCAGTCATCTCCAATGATTTTCTTCTTAAAATGGCGCGTGATCATGAGATAAACAACACCGGAGCATTTCTCATAAAGGCGGCTGTCAGAGCAGCGGAAGAGTTGGGACTCCCACTGAAAATAAGAGATTTTTCGTCAAGAAATATTAGAGGAGAAAGTATAATCCTTAAAAATCCAACTGAAATAAAAGCAGAATGTAAATCGGCGTATATAAGCATGATTCAGGAGACGCATAACAGTAAACCCCTTCATGGAGTGTACTACAAAAACATCGCAAACCTTAAACTAAGCGAGCCACTTACCTTCTCATTCCTTAATTCTTCCAGCTTAAGATCTGAAACAGAGGGATTTATACTTGCCTGCCAAGATGGTGTAATCAATACCCTGGCACACCGAAAACACGTCTTTAAAGAGAACATAAGTGATAAATGCCGTGCATGTCACCTGCACTCAGAAACCATAATGCACCTCTTATCCTCCAGTCCAACTTATACCACCATACGCTCTTCATCCTGAAAAAATAGTAACAAATGAGAAAGTTAAACTATTTTGGGATTTTGGCTTTTTAACCACAAACCAACTTCAAGCGAACAAACCAGATCTTGTTGTCATGGATATTGAAAAAAAACATTTCTATGTTATTGAGTTTTCAAGTCCCGCTGAAAACAATATCAGCCAAAAAGAGGATGAAAAAATAAACAAATATAGAGATCTGATGTTTGAATTCCGATTAACTTACCCAGATTATAAAGTTATATTTATACCCATAATTATTGGAGTATTGGGAGGCATGAAAGCATCAATATCGCATAACCTGGAAAAAATTCAAGCCTGTAAAGATCATGCATATATACTTACCCGACAAATGCAAAAGCACGTAATTTTGGGATCACTGCATATTATCAGAGCACACGAAACGTCCCGAACTATATAGCCGACTTCAACATCATCTTCCCGGGGTGGTCGCCTATTTCTCTTAGGAGAGACGTGGCCATCTAGCAGAATGGTACGAACGTATTCGCGAGCTGCGTTCAAAACCTAAAAAAAAAAAAAAAAAAAATAATAATAAAAGGTCTTTATTTTAACTTCGGCGAAGTCCAGCTAAAGCTGTTCACTTAACCGAATATGTATACAAATTATAATAGTGTAAGTATTACAAGTGGTACTTATTTAAATATATTCAGTTAAACTAATATAGAATTACAAAAATAAAATTTAACGAATTTATACAAATGAATAAAAAAAAAACACATGAAAAAGAATGTATGGTTTACTGTATTCTCTGATATAAACATACTTTTTTCTAAATTGTTTTAAACAATTAATAAAAACATGGGATGTCACATTTAAAAAAACACAGTTGATCTTATTTGCCATTTCCGTTAAAACCAGAAGTCATATTGGAAAAAAAATAGTAAATAAAATGTGTTTTTCTACAAATGTGTTAAAAATTGTCATTTTTTACCAAGTGTAGAAAATAAATTACTTAAAAGTACGTAACAATAACATGGTTACTATAGCTTTGTTCCAACCACGAGTTCTGACCGCCACGAAATCGTAACCAAAATGCTAAATTAAAATTGAATAAAATATAAAATATAAATTTGTACCCAAACTTAGCCTTACAGTTACCCTTTGGTAGGTAAGAAGTTAGCGGAAGCACATAAACTCGATTCTAGCAGTTTGGTTACGGTTTCGTATCGGTCATAACTAGTTGTTGGAACAAAGCTTAGGTAAACAACTACTAATATTTTCATAAATTTCATTAATATCAATCTTAAAACTCTCGTTCCTATGATGTGCTTGTAGAAATGCAATATGGTATGGTATAAATTGTGATTTAAATTTGAATGAAAATTAACAGGTACACCAACTTAGCAAGTCTAAAATCACTACAAGGTATGTTTGGTTGCCTAGTTGCGGTTTCAGTCTTTTTTGAATTCACTGTAGGTCATAATTAAAAAAAAATATTCTACAAAACTTGCGACATCTCCAGAAGTTCCTTGGTATTTTTAAGGAGTCGCGAGAAATTTAAAACAATTAGGCAATTTTGCTGTTATACGCTTTTACTTTAGGCGCAAATACGGTTTTGTGCCTTTTTAAATTAGGCCGTTTAGCTGTTAGGTGCATTTACTTTAGGCGCAAATACGGTTTTATGCATTTTTAAATTAGGCCTTTTAGCTGTTATATGTAGACTTTTGCATTAGGCGCAAATACGTTAGGCTACAATACTTTAGGCGCTTTATTGCGTCACCAACTGATCCATGCATTTCATTTGGATTTGGTAGAATCCTTAAATCTACCTGGTGGCAGCAAATACTACGCATTTAAAGAAGTCAAGTTGGTTAAGTTAAAAAACCTTTAACAATAACAAAAAAAGGAATACATTTTAACTTAACTTTTAAAAAATGCAACCAAACCAAAATTTTATGATAGTTGGTAAATTTAAGAGCTTAATTTTGAAATTCGCTTGATATTTACGGTTATGGCCATTATCTTTTTCCAACAGAGCTTTTTAAATTTTAAATAACCTAAACCGTTTTAAAACAATTACTTACCAAACTATTTAGAAATTTTAAACCTTTTATTATGAAAGTTGCAAGTAAATTGCAGGTTGCGGAAATGAAATACAGGTGACCAAATAACGCAACAGTAATCGAGATGAGATCTAATAAGCGTACTATAAAGTGTGATAAGTGCTCTGTCAGAAGAGAAGTGAGCTGAACATCTCTTTATAAATCCTAGCATTTGACTAGCCTTATTGGTAATTTTATTTATGTGATTCTTAAAAGAAAGCTTGTAATCGAGGATCACGTCCAGATCACTTATGACAGAGACCCTTTCAATAACAACATCGTTCAAATAGAAATTAATAATATTTGAGGTGTGCTTACGACTGAAAACTATATTTTTACATTTTGAAACATTAAGGGATATACCGTTGGAAGCACACCAAGAACATAAGGCGTCAAGGTCGAGTTGCAAATGTAAGAGGTCAATGTCTGACTTTATGGCCATGTAAATCTTCAGATCATCCGCAAATAAAAGAAATTTTGAAAACTTAATTACATGTTTAATGTCGTTGATAAACAACAGAAACAAAATAGGGCCCAAATGTGAAGAGGTGTATTAGCAGAAACGTTTACATCATTAAACACGGTAGAAGGAATCGAACACTTGTTGGGGTAAAGGTTCTTCACATAGTTCCAAAATGATTTAGGGTCTTTAATGATTTTATTTTCAGAATCGTGTATAAAGTTGATGTGGTCTTCTGAGATAGATGATTTATTCAACGCCCTAATATTAGAAAAGGTTTCATAATCGGAGGCCAGACTGCTCTTCTTTGATTTGATCAAATCTTTAGATCTTTTACTGACCCACGATGGATAGGAGTAATTCCAGCCACCACGCTTCAAAGATTTAGGGGTAAATAATTCTATTCCCAACCAAACCAGGTTGTAGAACGAGTCAACAGCCTCGTCAATATTGACATGATCCAAGACAGTAGCCCAATCCATTTGATCGAAGAAAATATTAAGTTATACGAAGTCAGTAGCAAAAAAGTTGTTATCTAACATTTCCTCCCCTGGTTCAAGGAAGGAGGGATTTAGCTGGCATGATATCAGGAGCGCAGGATGGTAACTATCGATGGGAACTAGGCCATCAATAGCGTATATGGAAACATCTAAATCAGTAAAACACCAAATCCAGAATCCTTCCATTTATGTTAGAAATAAAATTTCTTTGGGACAGATAACAGGAGGCAATGCGGTTAAAAATTTCGCCCTCCTTAGGACCGACATCAGAAGAGGGAATCATTCCAATACCCATATCATTGTCCACCCAAGAGATGTTTGGCAGATTGTAATCACCACATATTAAAATAGTCCTGGAATGGAAAGAAGATCCAATGGTGTCCACACATTTGGTGTGGTCAATGTACCAGGTAAAGTCACAACCCGGGTGAAAGTAACATGCACAAATTAATAAATCACAATTATTGAGCTGTAGTGAGACCCATAATTCCTCTCTAAGAAGCACGTTAATTGGAACGCGACTAGAGTTGAATTTTTTGTTGATGGTTACGAGTACACCACTACTGCGAGTTTTAGAAGGATCAAACGATCAAGACGATAAATCAGGTATCTGTCATCAAACAGCTCACTATCTGAGAAGGAGTTATTTAACCAGGTCTCGGTTAAAACAACAACATCAAGGTCCTGAGAGACCACGGAATTGAAGAAATCAAATGTTTTTGTCGTCAGACCCCGGACATTTTGGTAAAAAAATTCAAGTGGTTTCGTTAGGTTAGAGGGGCTGACAGCTTCTCCTGGGGAAAATTTGTCCTTGAATTTCGGACGCGTTCATCTCTCCCAGCCTTAGATTGAGAACAGAGTCAGCTAACTCTTCTTTAACTCCCACTTTAAAAGAAAACCTTTCCTCATTATTAGTAAGAGGTATACATTTGATATTTGAGATTGACAGATTTTTCTTGAAAAAGTCGCATAAGACGTCACTGGGATGTACCCGGTCGAACTCTATCGATATGAATCCACCGCCTCTTAAATTCCATACCAGACAGTATCCCATCAACATGGGAACTCGGGGAGTCATTGAAACCAGCCTCAGTTGAGTTAATCTGGACAATATTATTCTTGGTAACTGTTGTGTACTTACGATTAGAGTTGGAGCTGCTCTGAGATCTAGATTTCCCCTTCCTATGGATATTCTCAACTAGGGGGGCGATTGGTCCAGAAACACCGGAGTTTGGGCCTGGTATTTCCTTGGTGCTACCCTGCTCAGCCAAGGATGGAGCAGTGATGTTGGTTGACAAATCAGTTGAGACAGTGCCATTGGAAATGGGACCGTTATTTACTAAGTTAATCAGATCAATATTAATGTCCTTTAGAAGAGTAATGCTATTACTTAGCTCACGTTCAGTTCAGGTTTAACGTCTTGATAGGTAATTAAATGATCGAATTCTTGAATTTTAACGTGGACGGGAAGGGGAGCAAACTTGGCCTCGATTAAAGAGTCCAATTTCACCAAAAGATTATCGAGAAGAGAAGAAGTGAGAGGCGTACCGGAAAGACATTCAATACAGTGGTAAATGATTATCCTATCCTTCATAGCCACAGCACGAGCTTCTGATGCAGACAAATTGGAGCATTCCTGACAGAGAATGGATCTACGTACATCACATTTAAACAAAAATTGTTTTTTCTTCTTGTCCTCTGTAAAATTCTTTGTTGTTTTTGATAAATTTCTAATCGATTTTCCTGTAAATTTAATAAATTGGGATTAGGAATGTTATTTAAAGATTCCCCAATTAAAAAATACCCTGGAGTTAGAGGAAGTAAATCTTCACAACTATTTGATAATATTGTTATAGGTCGTGAATTTAAACATGATTCGATTTGAATTATAATTGTGTTGAAATCTTCATAACAAAATTTTTGCTCTACAATTAACCTCTATAAATGAAATTTAAAAGATTTTATCCCAGCTTCCCAAAGACCTCCAAAATTTGGACAATTGGGAGGAATGAATTTCCAAAGTATTCCAATTGAAGAAGCTGTATCAATAATTTCAGACTGATTTCTTGAATCTTGTAGAAAATTATATAAGTCTTGTATTTCTGATTTGGCACCAATAAAGTTTTTTTGCATTATCGGATATAATTTCAATGCAAATTCCTCTACGTGAAATAAATCTTTTAAGTGCATTAATAAAACATTGTGTAGTTAAATTTCCAACAAGTTCAATGTGAATCGCCTTCGGACAAAAAGAAACAAATAAGCAAACATAAGCCTTTATAATTTTAGTATTTCTAGATTTCTTTTCTTTCAAAAGAAAAGATCCTGCATAATCAACACCACATTTTAAAAATGGTCTAGTAGATGTAACTCTTGCTGAAGGTAAATTTCGAATAATTTAAAAATTTTGGATTTACTCGAAAACAAGTAATACATTTATGGCATATTTTTCTAGTTAAATTCCTTCCATTTATTGGCCAATATTTTAATCTTATATTAGCTAATAAGTTTTGTGGACCACTATGAAGTAATTTAATATGTTCATGTTCAACAATTAAATTAGTAAAAGGATGGTCTGCTGGTAAAATAAGAGGATGCATTGGATTATATTCTATATCATCATTTTGTAATCGACCTCCTACTCTTAATAAATCCTTGCAATCCAAAAATGGATTTAGACGTTTTAAATGACTATTATTTAAGACCATTTTATGCAATTTTCTATTGTTTATATCATTCATTAAAGAATCTCTTTGAGCAATATAAACTATTTTGAATGTAGCCAATTCAAGTTCAATAGGTGTTAAATTATTAGTTAATGGTTTTTGTTTAAATTTACAATTATTTATAAATCGCAAAATATATGCTATACTGCCGTCCTAACTTAGAAGGCAGTAAACGCCCATTTGTTAGTTTCGTGAAAATGCACATTTAAGAGTTTTTAGATGGGCCACCTTGAAAACGTTTATAAATTTTTGAATAATTTATGAATACCATATGTTTTCAATCTATATTTCAATATTTTGATATTATTTAATTTTTTTTGCCAAAACACGTGCTAAAATGGTCGGTACTGCCTTTTAGTGTTGCACATGTTAATATAATCCGAGCAGTAAAAGCCAGCAAATATATTCGCGATTACTACTGCTGTTGGTGTTCCATTTTTTTAAATAAAAAATAAATTGCCCCAGTTATTAATACACTTTATTTAACTAATTGAACTATATTTTAAAATCTTTAAGAAATTTAATTCTAATGATGTCTCCGCGGCAAAATTTGTTTTGTAAAATAATGCATAGCTTCCTCGTTTAGCAACAACTTGAACTATGTCTTTTCAATATGGCCTAGGTTGTGAATGATTTATTTTGTAAATTGATGAGTTATTTGTCCAAGAATAGAAGTCCTCTTGCTTCATTTGTTTTACATCAACTTTCCCAGAATTGGACAATTGAACGCATGTAACGAAATCGGTAAAATCCCTCTTCATTCGGCTTAAAGATTGTTCCACTTGGTGGTGGAAACTATCTGCTGACATAAACGTATGCCCAGGTTCAAAATATTTGAAGGTTATTGTTTGGGCCGATATTTCAACCGAATTAATTATATATGCTAAGTATGAAAACAATGACCAGTTTTTATTTTGGGCAGCGCAGTTGTCAAGCCAAATGATTATATGTTTTTTATCACGCATATGCATTATGAAAGCATGAAATGTGCTAATGGTTTCATTTTCTGTTTTTTCCCTACAGGTACAAAACTTTCGTTAAACACTATAATTCTTTGGCAGAATACAACCCTTTTGAACATGCCAATTCGTGGCAACATGATTACTTTTTCCAGGTCCGCAGAAAAACACACTGTGCTTGACGGAAAATTTTCTTCTGCATCAAGTTTGTAGTTTCTACGAGATTCCTTCGATTTCTCAATGTGCTCACCCCACAATTGGCAGTAATTGCAATCTTCTGATAAGGAATTTTCCATATGATTTGGATTGTGTAGTTTAAAACCTTCACATGTTTCACACTCTTCATGTCCTAACGTTGTAAAGGAGATATTGAAGTCTTTCGAAACACATTTTCTATACGGTTCATAAGAACATTTAATATTGGGATGTGATATTAAAAAATCGGCATGCGTGGATCTAATTGTTAGGTCGCTAGGAAGATATCTTTTATTTGGAGCATGTTCCCTTCGGTAATGTGACACACTGGGTCCAAAAGATTTCACATGAGTTTTTATTAAGTCCCTATCTATTTTTGGCGTTTTTATATGTTTTCCTCGTTTATCGCCAGGAGGAAAAATAGTATTGGGTCGATTTTTAGACATAACGTTTGTAGTGATTTTGTCATTTGTTGGATAATATCCTAGAGTGGCCAAGAAAAATGATTTACATACTTGAACCTTTTCCCCATTCGGATTTATTAGAAAATATTTAAAAGTTCTATTGCGAGCACTTTCCCCACTTCTTCGTCTTCTCTTCATATCATGAACGGAAATATTTGATGCTATAAAAATTCATTTTTCTTGGCAATTCATTAACCAGTACTGCGAATTAATCGAAACACGATGATCATTTGTAAATTCTTTGCACTTTGTATTACATTTTTTTCCACAACCTGTTCGAACGTAATGTTTTCTCCGTTCTTCGTTTTCCTTTTTCTCTTTTCTTTCTTGCAGACTTTCTTCAAACCTTTTTCTTTTTCTTACTTCTCCCTTCTTAGTTATTTGAAATGTTGTAGAAATAGCCGTATTACCAGTTTCCGATACAATATCTGAGATAACTGATTCAGGCATTTCAGAACCTTCTGTATTTTTGGTTAGAACAAAGTCAGGATCCTTAGCAGAATCATCAGAATCCAATACACAATCTTTAGATGTAGATGCAGAAGGTTGAAAAGATGCTGATACCTTATCATTTACTAGTGTAATTTCTAATATTTGCTGGTCTTGAGAACCCATTCTCGTATAGGATTATTATTTTTAAGATCTAGAACCCAAAATACGACTAATTTAGTTTAATCAGTAACTTTTATTCTTAAATAAGAGTGACAACGATTTTAAAATAAATTAAAAACGAGCAAAAATTTTATACTTACGAAAATATAGATACAGTTTGTTTCTACACTAGTAATTTATAATTTCATAGAGTATTGTCAGGAAACCAAATAGTAACGAAAATAATAAACTATCACGCACGACGATACAACTTCCACTGCTAATATCACACCCACTTGAAGAATAAACTTTATTTGTCTACATTTATACAATAATAAATTTATAATATAATAATAACCATATGGTCACAATCAAAAATGAAACACAATAGCCGAAAGAATTAATTATTTTCGACTACGCTAGAAGGCAGTAACTACAATTTTCGATGGTGATGCTGCTTTTAAGACGTGTAAGGGCACTTACTTCGTTTTAGCTTAGGATTTGATGATGTAAGATACACATACTGTAGGGCGTTTAGTAAGGTAATAGTAAATCTAAAAAGCCAATAAACTCAAAATTGAAAAAAATGGACTTACTGCCTTTTAAGTTAGGACGGCAGTATAACTCTTTGTAGTTTCTTAAAAGAAGAACATTTTATAAATAAATTTACTTTTAATTGTTTAGTTGTATTAATTAAATGTTTTGTTCGAACTTGCGGTATATTGTCTTCAATAATATTATATTGTTCGGGCCAACTAACCATTTCTCCTAATAAGAAGGAAGGTCCATTCCACCAAATTTTTAAACCTAGTAATTCAGATGGAATAATTCCTCTTGTAATAAAATTTGCAGGATTTAAGGAAGTTGGAATGTATTTCCACTGTGATGATTCTGTTAATTCTTGAATTTTGGAAACTCTATTTGCAACAACTACTTTCCATTTTGTAGATTCACCACGAATCCAAGATAAAGTTATTTTAGAATCAGTCCAATAATAAATATTATTTACAGTTACATTTAAAGCTTCTTTTACATTTTGAACTATATCTGATAAAAGAAGTGCACCACAAAGTTCAAATTTAGGTATGCTTAAAAATTTTAATGGAGCTACTCTATTTTTCGAATATATTAAATTGCATTTGGATTCTCCATCTTCATTTTGACTAAGCATATAAATGCATGCACCATATAGTATGCTACTTGAGAAGCATCTGAAAATCCATGTAACTATAAAATTGTAATTTAAAACAGTAGCATATCTTGGAATTTTAATTTTATTTAAATCAATAATTGATTCTTTAAATTTTAACCATTTGGTACGTAAATGTAATGGAATTGATTCATCCCAATAAATATTGCTCTGCCAAAGTTCTTGGATTAATAACTTCCCTATAATTAATACAGGTGATAAAAATCCTAAAGGGTCAAAAATTTTAGAAACTAAACTTAATATAGTTCGTTTAGTAATCCTAGTAGATTCTTTTAAGTGTTCAACTTTATATTTTAGAATGTCTTTAGCTGAAGACCATAAAATGCCCAAAGTTTTATTTTCTTCATTTATGGTTATTTTATTTTCATTACTTTCATGAATAAGTAGAGAGGATTAGCCGGTTCCGGATCACACATTCCACATTTTGCTGGGCCCGCCTCCCATGTAAAGTGTCCATAAGGAGTGTCACGCCCACCCCCCACCTAAATCCCTCCCACCTGAGCTCTGATTGGTCGGTTCTCCCCTCCTTCCCGAGCTCTGATTGGTCCTTCCCCCTCCTAAGCTCCTCCTTCTTGAGCTCCTATTGGTCCTCCAGTTGCCCCTCTCTAATTTTATTGGACGGCGACCATTTTCCTAATTAGGGCCCCACCCCAAGTACGCTGATTGGTTACCTGCTTAAAGTAAGTGCTGCCATCTGCGACTCGGTAGCTTAAGTTACTAATTCTAGTGGCGCCATCTGAAGTTTGCGGCAAAGCGTCAAAGCTTAAAAAAAACACTCGCCACCGTGAATCGAAGCCACAGTCTTTGTTTCGCGTTTTTTTAAGTCCAACGACTTAGCGGTTGAGACCACCAAGCAGTTATTATTAGTAAAGATAAATATGCAATATATTTAATTGTTGATAAATTACACATGTGCAAATTAATATAAAAATCGCCAACTGTACGCATTCAGAGGTTCATTAACCTTAATTTAAAGAAAAGACTTCGTGTTTAAAAACATATTTTTTAAAATAAAACACATTTTCTCAAATAAAAATATTTATTAAAAAAATAACAGATAATGAAGACATACCTAATCAATAAAAAGGAATTTAAAAACAAAAACACTTTCAGAATTCATCTTTACAATAATAAACTAACCTAACCTAATTATTGAAAAATAAACACATTAAGTACCTAATTATTTATTATTTTTGTAATTTCTTTAACATCGTGATGCCCCCAAGCTAATGTTGTAACTCTATCTTCACAAATGTAGCGCTTATCATCGTTACTTGATAATGCAATTTTATTCTGTGTTTGCGAAAAAATAGTGTGATAAATAGATTTAAATAAATTTTGTTTTTTATAAATTTTTATATTTTTGGGATCAAACAGGGTATCTTTAAAGTCTTTTTCGGTTAGATCATTTTTTACAACGCTAGTTTTAACACCTTTAACTTTTTTTGTCCATTCACCAACCACATTGTATGCTTACATTTTGGGTCGTAATCCAACAAATTCGTACATTATCAGGCCACGATTTTCTTCCTTCATTAAACCTAATACTGCTTTATTAATTAATGGTATTCCATATGGATTATGTAAATTAAAATTTGAAGTGTCAAAAAGCTCATTATTATTTTTTATGTCTTTATAGAAATCTTCTGTCTCAATATATAAGATAAAGCTGTCCGTATCCATATAACAAAGTTTAACTTTGCTTTCATATTTCTTTTTAATAAAATTATAATAAAAATCATACATTAAAAATTTTGACGTTTCTAACACCGAAAATCCCACATAAATTGGTTTATTATAGATAACTTTAAGTTTTTCTAAATGTATGGCAACGAAATTTTCAGAAAATATGGTTGCACTTTTAAAATTTAATTTAGCTATCAAGCTTTCAGCACCTCTACGTTTCCCTATATCTCTCCAATGATTTACCAATTGAATATCTCTTCGTTTGTCAACATTTTCAAGTGTTTTTCCAAATATACTGTTATTCATTAATTTATAAAAATCTTTATCGAATTCATTCTCAGACTCTTGTCTTAAACTAGTATTTAAATCAATATATTTTTTAAGCCAATTATTTTGTTTAAAAGACAAGACCCGATGTGTTTTTTTAATTTTTAGACCATGTTCTAAAGCTTGTTTTAAATTTTTATAATGAATTATATAATTTTCTTTATTATATAAATTTGGAATAAGTTTTTTGATAGTAAATTTAGAATTTGGAGGTTGAATATTTTCTGCTAAAAATGGAAGTTCACAATGGTCATTGTGTAATTCTTTTGGGTACTCAATATCTACTTCTAAGAAATATCCAATTGGTGATTCATCTGAAATATTTGAAACATTAAAGGCGTTAATTTCTTCCCCTGACAACCACTTAAATTCCCCACAAGGTAAAAATTGAGACATTGCCCACCCATATAAATTATTAGCGTCGATGTATGTTAAATATGACGATGCTTTCTGTGGATCAAATGTAGACATGTATTTATTATTAGATCTTGCATAACGTAGGCTACATTGGCAAATTCCTCCCCGTAAACCCCTTTTTATCATTTGATACATATCTAAATCTGTTAACAGTTCCAATTCAACATCGGTATATTTAAGCATGGCATCCCAACTTAAGCCGGGGGCAGTATAATAATGAGCCGGATCTAAGTCATATGTATTTAAACAAATTAATCTAAAATTTTCAAATATGTCAGCTAAAAGTAATACGTCAGTCTTAAGGTAAACGTTTGAATAGTCCCCCAAGTTTTTACATGAAAATGACGTCCAAACATTAATTGCATGCTCATAATCTTCGTTGGATATGTTCGAATTTGTTAAAGAATTAAAAAAATATTTTTTATCGGGTAGCCTTTCGTATGATAATTTTTCTATCGAATCCATAAAATTGTAAGGAAATACCCCTTTTTTCATGACTAAATTAAATTGTTCTAAAATGCCAAAATGCTTTTTTAAATGACAAAATTTTTCAGTTACCAAATTTTTTGCTAATTTATCTAGGCTGTAATTCATAAACTTAAATGAATCTAAAAATCTTAATTTTATATATACACCTTTTATTTTATCACATTCGTCCAAAATCGAATCAACTTTAAGTTTTTTGGAGAAAGAAATATATTTTTCTTTGGTTTGTGCAATGCAATCAATTTTTGGGAAGTCTTTGTATTTTTCGTCCTCATCGTCATCGCTATAAATGTCGTCTTTTTCGTCATTATCAATATTCTCATTTAGGTTATTATCTGTGTGTTCAGATAATTCTTTTATGAAAAGATGACTGTCATATCCACTTAAATTGTGAAAAAATATTGGTATGAAATTAGGTATTTTATAATTTAAGTTGCATCTTTTATGAGCGGGTCCATTAAATCGCCCTGTGAGATGGCAATGATCAGCGACCCTGTCATCGCCCAAAATTTTTCCACATATATGGCAGTCATCTGTTCCATAAAATAACAATTTATCTAAATTATCTAATTCGCGCATTTTAACTACAGGTTTAAGGTAATTATCATATATTATCTGAATTTCATTTTCTATCGATTTTATAAATTCTTGTTGGCAATCTAAGCCCGTATATGTTTTAAATTTATTTAAGGAATTATTATATGAACACACAATATAATAAGCAAAACTGTAGGGAACATGTACATATATGAGTATTTTCTGTGAAACTTGTACTTGTTGGATTCGGGTGACATGTTGAAATTGGCTGAATTAGCGACTCAAAATCAGCGTAAATGCAGAAAGGCACTTTCATTTTGTTTTGATAATTTTGAAATTTAAGTATATTGCCAGGAAGTAAATCACCATTTCTTTGTAATTTTAAATTTTGCGAGGGAAGAATTGTGTAAACATAATTACAGTCATTTAAAGAATGGCGATCTAAAAGTGATTGAGATGAAAAGAAAGTTAAACATGCATCACATAAAAATTTTTTATGCTCGTGGCTGGATACTTGGGATGAAATTAATCTTGAAAGATTTTTAATCAATACATAGTGACTTTTGGCACCCTCTTCAATGTACAATAAGTTAATGTGTTTACTTTTTTTATTTTCTGTAAAATGTATCGGACCTACTACGATGTTTTTATTTGTTTTTTTGTTAAACTCTAAACCATAAATGTTTATACTTATATTATTTAAATTTTCAATTTTTTTAATATCATTTAATTTAACTGGAAACTTAATACTATCTAAATTTAATACGTCCTCATATTTCGGATAACTTGTCGGCCTACTCACGTTTGCTTGCGCTGGATACAAAGCTGCAACGATGCACCAAGCAAAACAGGCATCATCCGCGTTTCGGATATTTATACATGCTTTTTTGAGTTCTATGTCAGATGGTAAACTTATGAACGAAGATCCTTTCAGCGGTGTATACTTATTTATATTAATATCCAAATGGGATACAGCATAAAAGGCCCATCCACTATCCCTTTCCTTAAAAAATAAATCATTAAAATAAGTAACGAAAATTATGTGAAATGCAAACTTACTTGAAATTCCTCACTCTTCGTTTTAAGGATATTGCACCAGCTTTTGTATAAGTCACCAATATCACTTGATTTTGTTACAATCGTAAATTTTGTATTAAATGATTTTAATTCTGTTTTAATGTTTTGATCCGTGCCATTAGGCTTAATAAAAAAACCAAACAATTCTAAATTTACTTTAACACTAAAATTTTGAGTTGATTCTCTAATACAATTGCATGCTGTATCTTTAACAATTTCTAAAAATGTAACAAAATCAAGTTCAATCGGTTCATTTGGTGCATTTATTCTGTATGTAGCTATACGGTTCTTAAAGCTACTTGTAATTTTAATAACATTATTTTCTATTGAATGGGGAAGATTGCTTTGGTGTTTCCTTGATTTTAAATGGGCCGAAAAAAGTGTTGGAGTGTCGAGGGTCTCATCACAATTATGGCAATACCTTTTGTTGCTTTTATCTTCTTCATCCGAAATAATTTTTCTTTTCCGCGAAAAAGTTTGACTATGATTGTGTGCGATATATTCCAACCCTGAATTAAACAATTGTCCACATTCCGAACATAGCATTGACCCAACATGTATGGTTTTAATATGACGTTTCAAAGCATCTTCCCTAGAAAAATATTTTTCGCAAATTTTGCAAGAAACACGGTTATTTAAATTTTTTTTCATCTTGCTCTAACCTAAAAACAAAATTAATTAATGTATGCATTTCGGTTTTAATCTTTTAAAAACATAAAATTACTTTACAAAAGATTAGTCGAATTAGTGTTTTAATTACTCACCGTAATATAATATTTATAAATGAAACCAAAGACACAACACTTTAAAGTACAACGAACTTAAAAAATGCGACAAAGCATGAATGTTTTCTTTGCTCGACTTTGTTTAAATGATTTATAAACTTATTAGTTATTGCAATTTATTACAAATTAAAACTGCAATCCTGCAAT
This sequence comes from Stenus bimaculatus, assembly GCA_963971135.1. Lineage (NCBI taxonomy): Eukaryota > Metazoa > Arthropoda > Insecta > Coleoptera > Staphylinidae > Stenus > Stenus bimaculatus. The sequence continues at coordinate 26,326,688 of OZ020183.1, read as the reverse complement.
TTTTACATCCGAGGTTTATTCACCTCAATGATTTATAATAAATATTTGGAAATTTTAAAATGGGTAAATTAAACTAAAGGAAATATACTTTTAAATAAGATTTTTTATTTATTATGAAAATATAAACAGTTAGATATTTTTTTTACATTTGATTTACTGCATATACAAATATTTTTTAAGTGATTTACACAATTATGTTTATTTTCAACTAAAATATCACAATTTTTTTCCTCTTCTAAATTTATTATACTGTTTCGGGTAAAGTTCATTAAAAAATTCTTTTTTTGATGTCCTTTCACATAAAATGTATCTTCAAAACTGTTGGTGTAACTATCCAATATATTTTTAATTTCTTTAGTTTTAATAAATCCTGTGCTATATTTTAGACAATGATGATTATTTTCGAGCCAGGTAACCATTTTCTTATCTTCTTTATTTAAAACAAAAAATGCTTTCTCTGGTTTAAAAAGATAAGTGTCGACATCCACACCATTTTTGGAAACTGACATTTCTTTAGGGACAAATTTTCCATTAATGATAAATCCCTGAACGTCAACTATGATTAAATTAGGATTTGCCATTTTATTTTTTTATTTAGTGTATAATGCGTACAATTCCGGAAAGAGGTGTGTACTCAACTACTGCATCACTCAAAATGAGGCAATATGCTCTTATATTTTCATTAAATGATGCAGTTGTCTCCATCTCTATTTTTAGATCAACAGTCGAAGATTTTAAACTTTCCTTTTGCTTAGAACAATCAAAGACAAAAAGCATACGACCTTTGAATTGGCTATAATTAAAAAGAGGTTCATTTGTTGCTCGTGCATAGTAACTAGATTGAAATTGGGAGTACATGTAGTACGTTAGGGCATAATTATCCAAATCCATATTTTGTTTCATGTTATCATACGGGTAGCACTCTGAATTTAGGCAAACTTTAATGTTTTCGATATTCACATGATCAAATTGAGACATATTTTTATTGGCGGTATCCTTTTTATTATTTTGAAAACCGAGGATGACGTAACGGGGTTTTTCCATGTTTGTTGAAGTTTTTACACTCCATATTTCTTTTTTGGTGTTTTTTAGTCCCGGAAGTTCCAACAACTGCCACTTTCGGAAGGGAATTTTTATTGAAACATCCATATTAACTTTTTGAAGCATCTGAAGTTTGACCTCATCATTTATCATAACGTGGGGAATTCGCCATTCTAATTTATTTATTTGAAATTTAAAGTTTTCAGATCCTTTGTAAGCGTTTAAGTCCGTCCTAGAACGAAGTAATACCAATTCTTGTTTCGCATTGATGATTATTTTTTTATAATCTTCACCAAACCCCATAATCATTTTTAAAGGAATGCAAGCAAAAAATGAGTCTTTTTGTTGAAAATGATTTTCCATATGTGGACACCATCCAGCTAAATTTAACACTTTAGATTCTCTTTCCCCCAAGGAAACGTAACCTTTCATCGTTGATGTAATCCCAGGATCTCTAATTTTGTCAACCTCCACCCCATTTAGCTCGTATCTAATTTCTTCAAATAAAAACAAATACGAATTATTTATTAATTTAAAGTCCAAAGTTTGTCCTGCTTCAGGTGTCGGTTTTTTTATTATTCCCTCGAGGTAAATGTAACTCTCACATGGTAAAGTGTACAAGTCTTGATTTTGAATTAATATTCTTATTTCATCGTTATTTTCAAAATTTTGCGTCCTGGGCAAGTATGTGTGATATTCCTCTTTTACGATTGTCTCATCAAAAGAAATATCGTTAAATATTTTAAGTTTTGACATGATAGCCGAGAGCTTTTAACAAATTAATACTTTTTAGTGTTAACCGTTTGATGATTTTTTTCTTACTGGCTGTTGCAGACTCTTCTGTCAGCGTTTTATGCTCTTCTTCTTCTTGGACAAATACTATCCCCATTATTTTATCTTAGACCGTTCAATTAATTCAAGACGAACAATGATTTTCTCGTTTCTAAAGTTAACCAGCTCTCCGTTTTGGTCCAAAAGTCTAATTGTTATATTATCAATGGTTTTCGTATTTACTGATAAATATGAGATATTATTAGGTTCAATATTTATGGCAAATCCGGGATCTACCGAAGGAAAAAATTCACGCAACGTATGACCCGATTTATCATCGTAATATGACCCCGAAATAATATTACATTCAATTCTCACACTTGAAACTTTAATTATTTCAACCGGTTGATCAGAAACATGCAATTTGTTGGCTTGAAGAATTTGTTTACCCGAAAATCCCAATAGTCTTCCTATTGAATCTGCTGGTTGAAAATCCACGTCATATGTACTAAATAATTCGCACTGTAAAGTATTATTATTCGGTTTTAGGCTAAACGACTTGTCTGGATCTGCAGCGTTTTGGGCATCAGCGGACAAAATTAAATGTCGTCGCAAATATTTTTCTATATCAGTTATTTCATAGGAACCAGTTGGGATTGTAATTGATGACGATCCAAAATAAAATTTATTACAACCTTCTTCTATGTTAGGTATCGTATTGAACGTATGAAATGCAATAAGCCCCAAACAATATTCGGCCGAATTCAGCTCAATTGGTGGGTAATAGTTTCTACTTAAAACAGACGTGTTACCTGTTAAGGTGAAAGTACGAGACATGACTAACAGGACATTGTTAAAAATACTTTATTTATAATAAAAATTCGATACATAAATGGCCGCAGTTATACGTATTAAATTTCTGATATCTATCGTGATTGTACATTATTTCGCTACCCCCAAAATAATTTTGAATTTCTTTAGGTGGTGCTAAGTTACCAAAACTGTCAAAATATTTAACAGTACTGCCTTGCTTTTTGTATGCTACCCAATGGGTTCCGGGTCCCGAGTAATTATCCATATTCACAATTCCACTTTCTCTAAAAAATGGTTTATTCGGTAATTTATCTCGCATAAAAACACCTCTAAAGAATTTAATCTTATTTTGTTTAATAAATTTCAAAATGTCCACATCACTAAGTGCTCTGCGGGGTAGCTGACTTAAAAGTTTTTTGAATTGCGAAAACAAATTCCAAATCCCTTTCGATATGGCTTTAAGTAGAGTCCTGTTCCTTTTTTCCCCAAGGCTATTGCTTCCATTGTTTTATTATGTCGTTCCGCTTCTTCAAGTTTTTTTGAGGCTGTTTTCGTATCCGAAACTGCTTTAGCAATTGCAGCTGTACCTCCAGCCAAACTTCCCAATGCACTAAGTCCAGCGAAAATGGGGATAAGCGGCAAAACTCCTCCAGTTTTGGGTATCGGAATAATACGTGGAGTTTTTATCTTTTTTCTTCCACCCACATCGCGTACAGCAGCCCTAGCCGCGGCTAATGCAATATTGGTTCCCTCCTTTAATAAGTCTCGTGTTTGCTTACTTTTATTGTTTTTATGCTTGAGTCCTTTAATCGCATGTTTTGCTTTTTTTACAACACCACCAGTAAATGAATGATTTTTAGCATTTTTGTTACAGGATCTTATACCCATACCCATACCCAATTTTCGTTTTACTTTCATAGCCGATGCTACAGCCAAGGCACTCGCTTTTTCACCAAATTTTGCATCTTTTGATTTAAATCTCTGCCATGCAGCCTTTTCTAGAACTTTATCTGCCTTATGACGCTCACCCAAATCCATGTTCTGAGAATAGGAAATATCGTGTTGTTTACAAGCCGCGTCTAAAGGATTTACGCCGGGGTCTTGTCGATTTAATCTTTCCTCCAATTTTGTACCAGGTCCGCAATACTGATACCCGGGAATATGCAACTCAATCGGTAATTTATTTATTAGCGTGTTGATGATTCCTCTTCCAACGTGTGAAGCCATTTGAGAGATTTTTTTTAAGAAACAATCATTATATATAGATATGTCGATACTAAAATTTGTTAGTACGATGGAAACTGTAAAGCAAAAAGATACCCTGGCGGTGGTAAACTTAGATGAGTACGTGGGTCAAGGATTAAATAAAGTGAAAAAGAAACATAGCAATTTATTGCCAAACTCGATTCGAGCAATTATATGTGGTCCCTCGAATTGTGGAAAAACGAATGTTATGCTTAGTTTAATCTTTGATCCAAATGGTTTAAAGTTTAAAAATATATACATGTATTCAAAGTCATTGTACCAGCCCAAATACCAGTTACTTAAAGAGGTTATGTGCTCCTTGCCCGAAATTGGATTTTTTCCTTATTCGGAGAATACCGAAATTATTAACATAAATGATGCCAAAGAAAATTCGATTTTTATTTTCGATGATGTGGCCTGTGAAAATCAACAGAAGATGAGAGATTTTTTTTCTATGGGTCGTCATAAAAGTCTCGATTCGTTTTATTTATGCCAAACTTATACCCGCATACCTAAGCATCTTATCAGAGACAACGCTAATTTCATCATATTATTTAAGCAAGATGATTTGAATTTAAAGCATGTTTATAATGATCACGTGGGTGGTGATATGAAATTTGAAGAATTTAAGGAATTATGCTCGCAATGTTGGAACGAGAAGTTCGGATTTTTTGTAATTGATAAGGAGAGTGATGTTAACAAAGGAAGATATAGAAAATATTTAGACAGATTTTTTACAAAACTTGTTAGTAACAATTAATCCTTTATCGAAACAAGTCATACGTAGACCTAATAAAACCTGTTCAAGACCTGATAAAACCTGATAAAACCTGTTCAAAAGCTGATAAAACCTGTTCAAAGCTGATAAAAAGCTGATAAAACCTGTTCAAAACCTGATAAAACCTGATAAAACCTGATAAATAGCTGATAAAAGCTGATAAAACCTGTTCAAAAGCTGATAAAACCTGTTCAAAACCTGATAAAAAGCTGATAAAACCTGTTCAAGACCTGTTAAAAAGCTGTTCCAGGTCGTACATCTATTATTTTGTCTTTAATATTGATAATATCTTGCTAAAATGAATAAGAAATGCGTTGAGGTTAAGAAAAGTTTAATTAAAATTCAAAACGACATTAGGAAAAAGGTTCTTGCCTTAAAATTAGGACGATCTGATGCAGAAGAGCAACTAGCTAAATCTTATAAGCCAATCTTAGAGCCATTAAAAAGAATTTTACTTCAGTCAGATAAAATTGCAGTTAAAGCTGAACCGAAAGAGGAACCGAAAGAGGAACCGAAAGAAGAAAAATTGGAAGCGAATAATGATGAATCATTAAGAAATTATAAAAGAAAAGCTACTTCTAACAAATATAAAGCACCTGTTAAAACACCTAAATTGACAGATACTGTATATGAGGATGTGGTACATGATGATTTGGATGATTATGTATTTGAGGAGGAGAGACCATTCTATCAATCATATCTTGAAGATGTAACACCTGAAGTTTATGATCAGTTTTTAGAACAATTTGATGAACTTCCAAAGCAGTACATTAATGGTTTAATGAAGGATACAAAAGATGAATATGATACCACCTATGGCATTATATATAACCCACTTACGGAAAAATGGCAAATTGGAAAATCTAACATTGTGTTAAATGGTGCAGATTTGATTATTGAAAAGAAGATCTACAAAGGAACCCCAGGTCTTTATGAACTTTTATTTAAGAAAGATCCTGAGAGATTTAATAATAATGATAAAGAAGCATATAAGGAAATATTGGAAAAGAGTTCTGCACTGAGAAGAAACGGTGATCCAAGTCAGCAAATTAAAGGTTCAAAGTCTTACAAATATCAAAATATAATAAAACCTTTATTTGTCGAACCAACTCTTCCAAACCGACTTCAGAGTTACAGCGGTCCTACAACAAGAGCATCACGAAATAGAATTGGAACCGGCTTTTTGAAATTAACACAAAAACCATTGGAATATGTTTACTGGGATGACCCTAATGAGCTGGTAGATCGATTGTGTTTATTACATGCGTCAAGAGGTGTGGGCAATAATTCTCATGAAAACGAAATTATTAGAATTGAGGAAGAACTTAGAGAGGCAAATTTAATTTTATAATTCACATAAATGGGTGTGCTAAGTCAAAAATATGCAGTTATCATTTATGATTGACATCATGAGCGTCGATAAATTTGGACGTCACCTAAAAAATATCAATTCGATAAAACCTGGTCCTCCAGGTCCAGGCTTTTTGTTTACCAGAGATGGGAATTTTAATCTCGAAAATAGACGATTAACAGAACTATCAACACCAATCGATTCAATGGATGCTGTAAATAAAAAATTCGTTGATGATTTAGAATTAGAAATAATAAGAAAAATAAATAACTTAAAAACTACTTTAGAAAATGAGCATAATGAAAATATAAACAGTATATTAAAAGATGTTAACCAGCTTATATCAAATTTAAAGAAAACTCTGGACTCAGTTACAAATAAACTTCTCTATCAGATGGATACAAAAATCGATAAGAGTACAGCAGAAATTAAATCGTACATTCACAATCAATATTTATATCAAGAAAAATGAGCGACGTGAAGCAAGATATTGTAAATGAACTTCATAAACCGGCTAGAAAAAAATTTCAAAGACGAAGAACTATTATTAAGGGCATTGATGATTTATGGCAAGCGGATTTAGCTGAATTTCAACTTTACGCACGGGAAAATAAAGGATTCAAGTATATATTGGTTGTTATTGATTGTTTTTCTAAATACTTATGGGCTGTTCCTGTAAAAGATAAAAGTGGATCCACCATAACAAACGCGATGATAGCAATATTTAAAATGTGGAGAAAACCTTCAAATTTGCAAACAGATCAAGGCAAAGAATTTTACAATAAAAACTTTTCAGAACTTATGAAAATCAACGGAATAAATCACTATTCAACATTTAGCATCATGAAGGCGTCCATTGCTGAACGTGTTATTCGCACATTAAAGGAAAAAATTTACAAACACTTCAGTTTAGCTGGAAAGTATAAGTGGTGTGATGTTCTGGAAAAAATTATCGAATCTTACAATAATACTAAACACACAACAATAAAAATGAAACCTGCTGACGTTTCAAAGAAAAATGAATATTTTTTATTAAATACAGTTTATTCTCATATAAAAATAGCCGGACGTGGTAAACTAAATGTTGGTGATGTCGTAAGAATTAGCAAACAAAAAGCGGTTTTCGACAAAAGTTATTTGGTAAACTGGACCACTGAGCTATTTCGTGTAAAAAAATAAATATTACCAATCCAATAACGTATTTATTAGAGGATATGCAGGGCCAATCCATAAAAGGAACATTTTACTCGGAGGAATTGCAAAAGGCTAAACATGAAGATGCATATCTTGTGGAAAAAATTGTTAGAAAAAAGAATAATAAAGTGTTTGTAAAGTGGCTTGGGCTTGATAAATCGCATAATAGCTGGATCAACAAAAATAATGTTTTGTAAAATAAGATGTTTATAAACGTTCCTTGTTTCATCTCTACTTACTTAAATTTCATTAAGTCTATTAAATTATTGCATAATAAACACTAAATTAAAAGTATTTATAAGTAAGCACATACTTGAAGTTACTTTAACCTCATTTAACCAAGATAATATATTCAAATAATTTAAATTATACTTACCCTTTTAAATATTTAAATTGTACTTACCTTTTTTTTTACAATTGTAATTATAATAAAAGAAAAGGTTTATAATGGAAAAATAAAAAGTAAAAAAATTGAAGTTCACGTTTTTTTATTAATTAATTAATTTATTTATAAAAAATATTATTTACAAGATTTATACATTATTTCTATAAAAATTATTACTTAAACTATCATCTAAATGTTTTTGTATGGAGTTTCTTAAAAAATAATTAAATTTTATATACAATTCATACAATAATTTGACTTCAGCGAGTTCTTCATCACTTTGCAATAGTCCTATTATGTCACTGTTTTGCACTGTGAATCGATTTTCATTAACACATTTTGTAAATACTTTGTCAATGAGCATCTGGAAGGGTTGAACATCTCGAAGTCCCACTCGATTAAAAACATCTACGTAGAATTGAGCCATGTCATGAATATTTTGGAGAGATTGTATTCCCAGATAAAACACCTTTCCATCAACATTTCCCTTTAGTTGCACCCAATTACTTTGAATGGTCGCCACGTATTCGGTTAAGTAAATGGTATCTTCCTGCTTACCATTTAATAAGCTAATAATATTGGGCAGGAAAAGCAGCAATTCGTTGAATGTTGAGTAGACGAACTGAATACCATTACCATCCTCATAATTGGATTTAGTGATTGCCGCAACTGGTTGGAAGTTCGTAAAAGGATCCAGTCCAAATCGGATGACTTTTGATCCGCAGGTGTTTATGGGGAATGTCTCCTCAAATACCAATCTTTTTTCCTCATACTTCAACCCATAATTGGACTGGGGTGTTGGTGTTGGTTTCTCCACGAAGGTGTTTTGAGATGATCTTCCCTTCCAATGATTTTGAACATTGTAGTCATGCGATGTGGTTAGCCCCAGATCTTGAGATGATGTATGGGGTTGTGGTTGTAGTGGTCCAATAAACTTGAGGTGGCCAAATTCTTCTTTCGTTTGACCTGGTCCACAGAAGGGGGTTAAGGTGACTGGAGATGCTCTCCCCTTCCAATAGTTCTGGACGTCCTTGTCAATTGTTTGGAGCTGGGATGTTGTCAGCTCATCCAGATCTTCTAATGATGGTTGTTGTTGTTCCAACATCTTCAGCTTGCCGAATTCTTCTTTCGTTTGACCATTTCCAGATCTGTAGTAGGGATTCCTCAACTGCTTGGATAAAATTGTCTTCTTAAACATCGTTGTTTTGCTTCTCGTTCTGTTGCGTGTTATAAACTCGAACTGATTGTGCACTTGTACCTTGACAATATTTATACAAAAAATTTGTAAATTCTACAAATTATATTTTCTATTTCATTAAATTTTTGCTGATTTAAAAGTTGAACGATCTAAATTGTTAAATCGCTTTGAACGACATTTTTTTTTAAACAAAAATATTAAGTTTTAAATTGTATTAAATATGTGATTTATTGTGTACTAAACTAAAATTTATTTTCATTCAACTTATATTTTCTTTTCACTTTTTCAAAAATAAATATTATAATAAATTACCGAATAATATATACATATAAAACAAAATCATTTTTAAATAAAAATCAAATTATTTTAAGAAATTAATATTTTTTTAACTCTACATTTCGTTAAATTTTTAGTAATTATAAAGTTGTATAATCTTAAAAATATTAAGGCGCTTTAAATAGCGTTTTCTTTTAAACAAAAATATGTATGATTCTGTTTTACATTATTTTAAATATTTGATTGATTGTTTACATTAAAGTTAATTATCAATTGGTTTAGTACTTTTTTTTTCAAAGGTAAATAATAGAAAATGAAACATATCAATTTATTTAAACATGTGTTAATTCCTTAAAAATAATCACAATGTTAAAGAAATTAAAAAAATAATTATGTTAGTTTATTTTATTATTGTAATTAATTGTTTTTTGTAAAGATGAATTTTGAAAATATACTTTTAAAGAAGAAGTCTTTTCTTTAAATTAAGGTTAATGAACCTCTGAATGCGTACAGTTGGCGATTTTTATATTAATTTGCACATGTGTATTTTATCAACAATTAAATATATTGCATATTTATCTTTACTAATAATAACTGCTTGGTGGTCTCAACCGCTAAGTCGTTGGACTTAAAAAAACGCGAAACAAAGACTGTGGCTTCGATTCACGGTGGCGAGTGTTTTTTTTAAGCTTTGACGCTTTGCCGCAAACTTCAGATGGCGCCACTAGAATTAGTAACTTAAGCTACCGAGTCGCAGATGGCAGCACTTACTTTAAGCAGGTAACCAATCAGCGTACTTGGGGTGGGGCCCTAATTAGGAAAATGGTCGCCGTCCAATAAAATTAGAGAGGGGCAACTGGAGGACCAATAGGAGCTCAAGAAGGAGGAGCTTAGGAGGGGGAAGGACCAATCAGAGCTCGGGAAGGAGGGGAGAACCGACCAATCAGAGCTCAGGTGGGAGGGATTTAGGTGGGGGGTGGGCGTGACACTCCTTATGGACACTTTACATGGGAGGCGGGCCCAGCAAAATGTGGAATGTGTGATCCAGAACCGGCTAATCCTCTCTACTTGAATAATACTGGGATAATTTGATTTCCATTTGCATAATTCGAAACAAGCTTTTTTTAAATAATTTTTATTTCCTTCTTAATTTTTAATAAGTTTTCAATTGAATTTGATCCAGTTAAAAGATCATCTACATAAAAATCTGATTTAACAATTGAACTGCTTTGTCGATAAATTGTTTCATACTCTTCTGCAACTTTATTTAAACACCTAATGGATAAGTAAGAAGCAGATTTAGTACCATATGCTACAGTATTTAAATTAAAATCTTGAATTTCATCATTACAATTATTTCTCCAAACAATTCTTTGATATTTTTAAAATCATCGTGGACTAAAACTTGACGAAACATTTTTTTTATGTCAGCAGTTGTAACGTAAGTATAAGTTCTAAAACGTAATAATATTGAAATTAAATCATCTTGTAAAGTTGGACCAGCACACTGAGTATCATTCAATGATATACCAGAAACAGTTTTAATAGATCCATCAAAAACAACTCTTAATCTTGTAGTAGAACTATTTAAATTTAGGACACAATGGTGAGGTAAATAAAAACAAGTCGTGTCAAATTTATTTACACTTACTAAACTCATGTGTCCTAATTTTTGATATTCTTCCATGAAATCACAATATTGCCTTTTTAAATCAGGAAATCTTATAAACTTTTTCTCCATAGAAAATAATCTTTTAATAGCTAATTCACGAGGTATAGTTACAATAAATCTCCCTGAAGCGTTTCTGGATGTAGTATTTAGAAAATTTTGTTCACAATATATTTCTTCTTTAGACCACAAAATTTTCGATTGTGGTTCATCAACTTCCCAAAATTTATGGATTAAATTTTCCAAAGTTATATTTTAATTAGTGCCTTCAGTATTCATACAACAGATAAAATTAGATTCTGCAATTGGAATTGGTAAGTGTCCTGAAACTATCCATCCAAAAGAGGTTTTTTGCAATATTGGATTATTTTGTCCTAAACGAACTTGTCCTGGCAATAACAGTTTATAAAAATGCTCAGCACCAATAAGTAAATCAATATTAGATGTTTCACAAAATGTTAGATCAGCCAAAGGTAAATTTTTAGGCAAATGAAGTGATTCTATCTTAGATTAAAACTACAAGTAGGAAGTTTTTCAGATATTTTGTTAATAACATAATATTCTGTTTGTAATTTAAAATTGTTATGTATTGAATAAATCATTACATTGGTACTTTTATTGATAGTACTGCAAGATTGATCATTAATTCCATTAATTGATATGTACACCTCATTTATAGGAAGATTTAATCTACTGCAATGATTTTTAGTAATTAAATTAACTTGAGACCCTGAATATAATAACGCTTTAACTAAATGTGCATTTCCAAGTTAATCTGTTATTTCTACTAATATTGTAGATAATAAAATTATTTTAGTTTGGCTATTTAAGCATGAATTAGATAATGATACTTGATTAGAATTATTATTTTCAGTTTTTACTTCTTGGTTTCTTCCTGGAAGGCAATTATCAGTTGTTTTTTCGTTATTTGTTTCAAATGAATTATTAAAATGAAGTAAAGTGTGGTGAGTTTTTTGACATTTTCTTCCCTTACAATTTCTTACTTTATGTTTTCCTTTTAGGCAATTTGTACATAGACCTACTTTTTTAACTTGAGAATATCTTTCCGAAGTAGATAAATTAAAAAAAGTTTGGCAATTTATTAAAATATGATTTTCATTACACAATTGGCATTTGAAGTTATTATTATTTGAAGTAATTAAAGTTTTCACTTTTAAAACTAGTTTATTTTCATTTTGATAAGAAACAGATTCTAATGCTCTTCTTCTTTGTAATAAGAATAATTGAAATTCTTCAAAAGTAGGAAGATTTTTACTTTCGGTAGATGCTAATTTATCTTTCCATGCTCTTCTTGTATGAGGATCTAACTTTTTTGCTATTGTATGTACAAAAACTTTGCATACAGGGTAGACAGAGCCACGGAAAAAGGATCGATAAAAACAAAAAAAGTGCAAAAGATGGGTTAAGCCTGTGCATGATAGAGCAGAGCAAAATGAACACTAACACTAGTATAAACACTAAACAAATCAGTTAAAATAAATTGATAAATGATTTTAGAAACGTGTTAAAACAAAGAGCAATTATAAACAAGGTAAACAAACAACATAAACAAAATTTTAGGGTTTCGATGAGAAAGAAGGTGGTGGAATAGAACTAACTTCACATATAATAACAAAAAATTTAAAGATCCAATGTGCGGAGCTTATGGGAGCGAATTTAGCAGGAGTTGCCGTTGAGAAATTTTGCGAGACGACAATCGGTTGCAGAAACTCACATCTAGCACCAATTTTAAGAAATATTATTCAAACTGATTATTTGAGGGTCGTTGTTGTTGACGATGAAGACGATGTTGAAATCTGCGGAGCCTTGAAGCAAAATTACTTCACAAATAAATGTGAAAGGCGCTGGTTTTGTTGATGGTTTAAATTTGGGTGATAACACAAAAGTTGCCGTAATTCGCCTGGGTTTAATGGAGATGATTAAATTTGTGGACGTGTTTTATCCAGGAAGTAAATTGAAAACGTTCTTCGAAAGTTGTGGAATTGTTGATTTAATCACTACTTGCTACGGGGCCCGTAATCGTAAATTTTCTGAAGCGTTTGATGAAACAGGAAAATCTATTGCCAAATTGAAAAAAGAAATGTTTAATGGGCAAAAGCTGCAAGGGCTAATTACTGCAGAAGAAGTTAATTACATGCTGAGATCAAGAGAAATGGAGGATAAGAAAGGGTAAAAGTTACCAGTTTCAAATTCTTACCAAAGAATGGATAGACGTGTTTTAAGAAATGTTTTGTTAAAAGCTGTTGAAGAGTTTTTTTCGGAAAAAATTTGCAAAATTTTGGTACAAATACGGCTCTGGATGGCACAATTTTAAACCTTTTTTTATGTTTTTTATTAATATTTGTAGACGGGGTTTAGGGGAGAATTTTGAGCCATGTCAAAGTGGTGTTTACAGTTTCGAAGATATTAATTATTTTGTGAAAAGTGAAAAATTTCAGAGTGATATTTTGTCTCAAAACGGAGATTTTGCTTATTTCAGTTACATTTTCAGTCATAACTCGAAAACGAATTTAAAATTTTTATTTTTATAAATAAAGAAATTACTGTGGGGGGGGGGGGGCAAGTTTCGTGGATACCCGGTATAGTTAGCAATATACATTGATTAATTTTATTTGTTGTATATTTTCATATTTTGTGAATGCAATTTACTTTAAATATAATTAGGTAAATATTTAAAATATATATTTTTCTGGGGGTGGTCCAATATTTATTTTTTCAGGTTATACTTTTTCAAAAGCGTAAAATATGATTAAACTAGTTTTACGGTAGGTATTAGAATATTTACGGTTTCCTACTACTTCGTAAATTAATGAAAAAATTGATACCTACTTGCAATATTTTATTATTGAAAATAATTTTTTTTTTATTTTTTTGTGGGGGTGGTCCCCTCGGTGTGCGCCTGGGGCACTCTACGCGCTACATGCCTGCTGGACGTGGATTCCTGAACTTTCACCTAGTGAATGTTAAATTCACCTTCCTCGAAGCGCATGCGTCAAAATCTCATCAGCGAATCCAAATTCACTTGGTCGGAACCAGGTGAATCAAGATTCAAGAGTGAAAGTTTACGCATGCGCTCGAGGAAGGTGAATTTAACATTCACTGTGTGAGATTTCAGGAATCCAGCCCCTGGTGTTATGATACAAGACCGCTGCTCGAAGGTTAAATATGAGCGCGTAACCAAAATGAAAGAGACGTGAATTTTAAGTGCCTGAACAACGCAACCCGCCTCTTAAGTAAGATTTATCAGGTACTGATTGACCTGGTCGCGTCATCTGTGTGATATTTCAATAATTAAATTACCTTACCAATACGGTTGTCTCTATAACCTTTATATTCAAAGCTATTACGTAACGTTTGTGATGCATCTGTTATAGAACAATATTACGTAAATGTCACATAAATATTGGGGAACTGCCAAGTGTCAACCCGAGTAGTTCCACAATGAACTCTGGATGGCGCTAACAAGTTCTAATCAGAGTTAATGCACGATGGTTGCTTTATAAGTGAGCCATCATTCGATGACAACAACTCAAGTCGTGATTTCTGCTTAGTGCGGGTCATAATTAAGAGTTAGTAGTATGGCATCCATATGAGGACGAAATACTTGCCCATATCTCTACAATATGGGCCGAACGAATGGATCAAATTCGTTTTAACATCAGTCCACAATAATATAGTTACATATCTTTTTAGAATTGGGTAATAAGTGACACTGACACTCAAGAGTTTTACTCAACTATTTTACATATCTTTTTATATTATAGTTATAATTTATATATCATAAAAATAAAATATTTCATTAATGTTATTATTTGTTAATTGTTATGATTCATATAGAGAACACGCGTTCTGTAAATGTTAGATAACAGTTACTAACCATAAAAAGAACATGTTCTGTAAATGTTATGTAACAGTTACAAATCATTTAGAGAACGAGTTCTATAAATGTTATGTAACATTTATAATTATAGTAAAAAAAATAAACTTTTATTCTTGTGTCCAACTTAAGTAATATACCTAAGGTATATAAAATTTATTTCACAATCGATTTCGGGACATTATGTCCCATCTTCAGGTGAAAAAGAATCTAAGAAAAATAAAATTAAAATAATGTATAAATATTGTATACAGAATAAAAATAAATAAATATCACGTACTTGGAAAAATTATAATTTAACATTTAAATACATGAAGATAATGTTAAATTGAACTAATTTGTAATTTTCTTACCAATTGTCAGGATGAAGTTGACTTGTTATTGTAAAAATTTGATAATGACAAGTATTTTTAAAATTTGAAAATTGAAAAAGTTTAATGAATATTATGTCTGGAAATTTTGAAATAATGATCTAATATAATTTATGTGTTCAATTTCATTATCAATTTGAATATTTAATGTTATACATTTTGTGTCTAAATTTAATTTTAAAATTTCTAGCTTTTCCAAAAAAAATCCAATTAAATAATTACTATTATTAGTTCGATGTAAAATACTAACATTTTTTAATGAATCGAAATTATGTTTTTGCACTTCCTACATATAATGAATGATTTTACGCCATCTTTAGCAAGCGTAAAGCACCAAATTTACGCTCCCCCGGCCCAGAGGGCGTAAAAGTAATTTCGACCGTACTTTACACCCTTGGGCCAAAAATTTGACACTTCTTATAGTTTTTTTATTCTCTGGTTCTGAAATGACATTAACAATTGGGTGTTTTTAGGTTAATTAAGTTTGGTTGCGTTATAACCTCCAATATCCAATAAAGTTTTAAACACACCTTCGTCCACTTCCATCACAATATTAGTTGGTTTTAACAAAAAACTACAACACTCCACTAACTTCTTAAAAATTATCAAATTTCAAACTTCAAATATGACCCATTAAAATTGTCGGTAAAAAAGAGAACTTCGCAAAACAATTATAATATAATACATAAACGCTCTGATAGATGTCGCACAAAAAAATTATCGCTAAAAATATCAGGTATGCCAACTTATTTTTACAACATTTTAATTAAAAATAAGATAAGTGTAGGAAGTGCAAAAAATCTTGTATGTACCACAGGTGTAAAGTTAATTTAAGCGCTCGCGTGATTTTTACACTCTCGTTTAAATCTATAACTTTACACCCTTGGTACATAAATAGCTATTATTAAATAAAATATGGTTCGCAAAATGTGATAGTTGTGGTCTATTCAATCTAATCTAATATTAAAAGTTCTTCTAGTTTGACCAACATAACTAGCTTGACAAGAATCACATGTTAATTTGTATATACCACTACTTTCTAATTTATCAATCTTATCCTTGTTGCCTTTTATTCTATTAAATGTAGATTCTACTCTAAATGATATTTTTAAATTGAGAGATTTGAAGATATTTAAGAAATTTAAGCATTTAATATTGTACTAGGGCAAAGAAAAATAGATAAAAGGTTCAACTGTTAAAGTTGATGAAGGTGTGAAAGCATCATTATACATTAATTTTGTTCTGGTTTTAGAAATTATCTTTTGAATTCATTTATCTGGAAAATTATTGTTAACTCCAATTAATCTAATAATTTCTTTAACAAAATTAAAGTAATTCATTGGTATGGTAAAAAGTCGATAAGCAAAACTATGAAAAGAAGACAATTTATGTGACAATGGATGGTTTGAATAAAAATCGATGATTGTGCCTGTATATGACGGTTTTCTATAAATGGAAAAATTAAGTTTATTTTCTGAAGTAAAAATATTTAAATCTAAAAACGATAATTGACCATTTATTTCACATTCTAAAGAAAATTTAATGTTTGGATGCTAATTGAGTTTACTTAAAGTAACTCTATTGGTAATATCTGACTTGTCAACTAAAAAACAAAAACGCATTTCTATTGTTTTGTATTTCAAATTGGAATTTAGGCACAATAATCAATTTCTTGATTATTTGAATTTTTGTATCCACATCAATTTAAATAACATTAAAATAAATTCAGATAAAATTATTGGATGGCAGGTTTAAATAATTTTACGATTAAAAGCAAAATTTTTGTCTTAAAAAACAGTTTTATTGTTTCCAATAAAAAATTATTAATGAATTGGATATTCAAAAAGTAACTAGTTTCACTTTACAATTGAAAATGTGGTTAAATTTTGTTTTTTTTTTATCGCGTGTGGCTTTTATTATGTAATTTTGTAGCGCGCTTAGAATGGGCGCGCTAGAACGATCGTCGCGGCTGCCTTTAGTAGCCTACGCGGGTCGTCTCATTGCCGCAGAAACAACCTGTATGTATAGTCTATTTTGCAGCTAAATGTCATCTAAACTATATTTAAACTTTTGGTACCACCGAAAATAACGAACTTATAGCCATATTTAAATAAACTCTCTTCTTGAGCCCATAATTAAAAAAAATTGAAATAACGGAGATCTTTAGAGTTGGCAAAAGCGGAGTACGTCCCCGCCCTGTCAAAGTTATTTGCAAAAATCGATTGAGTGCTCGGGAAGTCTTAAAAAACAAGAAAAGGCTACCAGAAAACATCCGTGTGCAACCTGATCGAACCTTAATGCAGAGAGAAGAGCTCACAAAGGTTATAGGTGAGCTAAAAATGCGTGAAGGTAATGGTGAGAAGAATTTAATGTTGAAATTTGTCAATAACTGTCCCACTATAGTTAAAAATGGAAACGATAAAAAAAACTAGTAAATACCCAACAAACTACCTTCACAAAGCAACTTGATATCTTTTACCAGAATGTTAGAGGCCTAAGAACTAAAACAATTGAATTCTTAAATGGTACTAGTTCATCCACGTATGATATTTTCTTTATTACAGAAACCTGGCTCAACAGTAGTATACAAGATTCAGAGCTCTGTCCTAATAATTATACGTTTTTCGTTCAGATCGTAATAATCGCAAAGGAGGAGTACTTCTCGGTATAAAAAATATCCATTCAATTCAACAAATAGATGGAAATAATTTGATTTACCTACCTGCTGAAGTTATTGCTGTAAAATTGAAACTTAATAACGCTCCTGGGATTGTTCTACTGTGTATCTATATTCCACCATCAACATCACCTGCTGATTACACAAACATACTCCAATGCATTGGACAACAGTTTGATCTTAGTTGCAACACTCAAATTATAGGAGACTTTAATATACCTGAATACTACGAAAATATCCACACTTGTGCGGATAAGGCTCTTGTTTTGCAAAATTTCCTTCGTCTTCATAATCTGCATCAAAATAATACAATAACAAATTCTAATGAACGCATACTTGATCTGGTAATAACTACTGAAAACATCAAGTGCAGCTTACAGCGGGAAGCAGAGTCCTTGGTCACAGAAGATCCACATCACCCATCTCTTTGCGCATTAGTTGAATTAAAACATGAAACCACACCTAACTTTAAATGCTGTAACCAAGTTAAATATTTTCACGCACTTTATGAGATTTCATACATATTAACTGGGATGATATTTATAAAATCAATGAAGTCGACGAAGCTTGCGAATTTCTTTACAATACATTTTACCAACTACTTGATAAGCATGTACCTAAATATACACCAAAGCAGAATAACGACACATTTCCACTTTGGTTTAATTTATCCCTAAAAAAAGATTTAAAAGTAAAAGAAAATGCTCGTCTTAAGTATATGAAGTCAAGAAATCCTGCGCATAAAGAACTGTACGAGGAATTACATCGTTCGATAAAACTGAAAGTAAAACGTAGCAGGTCTCAATATATACAAAGTTCCGAAGATGCCATAAAGGATGACCCTTCCAAATTATGGTCCTATGTAAATTCATTAAAGAATGCATCACGTATTCCTGGTGCTGTAAATTACGATGGGAATAACAATACTGATCCCCAAGATATTGTAAATGCTTTCGCCTCACACTTTGCTAGTGTTTACCAACCACCTTCATCTTTAAATAATTGTGATACATCCCCCTATCTGGACAACATGGGAAGTTTTTTGGTTGATGAGGTTACTGTTGAGAAACATCTAAAAAAACTAAAAGAAAAACTTACTGCCGACGTTAACTTGATTCCAAGTCTACTACTCAAGGATTGTTCATCTCTTCTATCAAAGCCTTTAACGCATGTCTTTAATTGTATTTTAAGAAGCCTCAAGTTTCCTTTAAAGTGGATGCAAGTTCGTCTCTGCCCAGTTTACAAGAACGGGAAAAAAGACTGCATAACTAACTACCGGCCCATTGCGTTACTTATTAACTTTTCTAAGGTACTCGAAACTATAATTACAGAATACATGTACTTTAAAGTTTAAAGAATTATACCTCCAGATCAACATGGGTTTATGCAACATAGATCAACATGTAGCAATTTTATAGACTCTTAATGATTCCAATGTATTCCAAAGATTTTATAAATGAAATTAATACAATTAGATGTATTGGAAAAAATAATAATTTTCCAGATACAATTATTAAAAGAATTATTTTAAAAACAAGATAAAAGTTAATATATAATAATGCATATTCACAAAATATTCCAACTTCAAAAGATTCAATTAAATATGCTACTTATACCAATAAGAATTGTTATCAGTTATTTAAATTATTTAAATTTTACAATATCAATATTTCGTTCAAAACTAATAATTCTCTTAGTTCATATAAAAATAACAAACAGAAAGATGATCTACTTTCAAAAAGTGGTATTTATAAATTGAATTGTAGCAATTGTACATTGTACAGCTGAATATACAGGGTGGTGATAAAGTTTGGAACCAAGGTCATAACTTCCGTCAAAATTTTTTTTGTAAAAATCGCTCGGACAGGTCAATTTTTGTTTTAAAAATGCCATCTTTTGGAATGAAAAAATATTCATGACGTCACTGATAACTTCACTATGACGTCATCATCAATTTTTTTAAATAGAAACCCCTACTTTTTTTACACATTTTTCATAGACCTTTTTATCATATTAATGATCACATAAAAATATTTAAAAAAATTTCAACCATTTTTGAAAAAAAAAATAAATTTACTCAAAAAAAAAATTATTAATTCTCAATGAAAATATGGCAAGAAAAATAAATTAAACTAATTTTTAGTTTAAAAATAACAAATTATTATTAAAAATATTCGAATTGTTCTTCTTTACACAATTGGAATTTTCTTAAAACTAATTTTAAATAACTTTTAAAGAAAAAGGTAATTAAAATAAAATGTTTGAGTAATAATAAACTTTAAATAAAATTGTAATTTATTATAAATTTGAAAAAGCTTTTGATATTCAAAATTTATTGAAATAAAAATTGCCTTTATAAAAGTGCTTTAGTTGACGTTATTTTGTATGGCAAATAAAATTTTAAATCCATTTACCAATGCTTGAATAGCTTACTTCGTTTGTTTAATAATAATCAACAATTATTAAGTTTTACGAAATTAAAAATGCCTCGTTTAAGATGGGGCTCCTCCACACTTTGGCAGGGCGGTGCGAGAATTCCTTAACAGCACGTTTCCCAACAAATGGATAGGTCGGAGGGGACCAATTGAGTGGCCTCCGCGATCTCCCGACCTAACGCCCTTAGATTTTTTTTGTGGGGACATTTAAAATCAAAAGTATATTTCAATAGACCTAATAATTTACAAGAATTGGAGCTTAGAATTAGGACGGAATTGCAACAAATTGACGAAGAAGCTATTAACAATAGTATTCAGAGTGTCTACACTCGAATGTGACAATGCCAAATGGTCAATGGGGAACAATTTGAACATTTTCGTTAAAATTTGTTTCTTGTAAATTAAAAATTTACTTTTTCTTTGTAATATTTTCATTGAGAATTAATAATTTTTTTTTTCAAAAATGGTTGAAATTTTTTTAAATATTTTTATGTGATCATTAATATGATAAAAAGGTCTATGAAAAATGTGTAAAAAAAAGTAGGGGTTTCCATTTAAAAAAATTGATGATGACGTCATAGTGAAGTTATCAGTGACGTCATGAATATATTTTTCATTCCAAAAGATGGCATTTTTAAAACAAAAATTGACCTCTCCGAGCGATTTTTACAATAAAATTACTAGGTCGCCAAAATTAAAAGGTTTCCAAAATTACTATGTCGCCTAAATTAAAAGGTCTCTAAAATTACTATGTCTCCAAAAATCAAAGGTCTTCAAAATAAAACATCGGTTCGGAAAAATAAAGTATCGTCGAAATTAGTTCTGCTGTCGCGGTGGTCTCAAAAATTAAAAAACGCCGAAATTAAAAAACACAATAATGGTCTTTGAAATAAAGTTACGTTTTTAAGCTTAAGACGGCTTGAGTTTATTTTAGCGACCAAGTAAATATTTTGACCAATTTTTAATATTCGTAAATGATATAATGTGCCAACGGCGCGCCATAAAATCAAATGGTGCCTGACCCTACAACGACTTTTACGTTGGAATTTCAACCGTGCAAAATTGGTATACTAATTTTGAACGGAGATTACGGAAAAATCTCAATTTTTGGAAAACATAATATCAATGTATTTACTTTTTTAAATTAACTTATAACGCCGTATTTTTAATATACCAATTTTTACTTAATTTATGTGATTTAAAAAAATATTTGTTGGTGTAAAAATATAATTCGTTTATTCGTTTCTCTTGTTTATAAAGTATAAAATTGTCAGATTTTCTAAATTAATTAATTAATACAATAATTTTAACAACTTAAAATAATATTTACTAAGTTAATAAAAGTTGATGTCGTTATTACGTCAATTTCAGAATAATCGATATCAATTAAGTCAAACCTAAAAATGATTTGAATATTTTATTTATTTAGTGTTTAATTTGTATAATAAATTACCTAATAAGTTCGTTTTTTAATTGTGGATGCGATAGCAGGCAAATCACTTTTTTTTACAATGTTAGTGTATATAAAAATGTATGTAAATAATAAATATAATAAAAATAATAATAAATAAACTAAACTATGCGTTCCCACTATCACTCATAGATTTTCTTTCCAGCTCATAAAATAATAAGTATGCTTCACCACTAACTGTGCTTCTCGCAGAAATCGTCGTTACCCTTGAATCATTATACTCATGCCACACTTGTGAATAAGCGTGTCGACAGTATGCTGTGTAGTGTCCACTGTGTGTTGTGCCGATATAGTTACTCAGAGCATATAGATTGTAACGGCATTGTGTATGTGGCTCTGCAGCGTAATTCGTCATGTCCAAACCCTCTAGAGGAAAATCAACTATAACATTCAATTTTCCCTTAAACCTTTTTGTTGGTGAAAACCTTTTTAAATGAATTACTAATATTTTAGGGAACTTGTGGATCTTAAAATATTTTGTACATTTCCTTCGCTTCTTACACTTCAAACATGTAGGCTTCTCATCGCCATCCAAAGTTTCCTCTCTGGTAAAACTGTCCAGGCATTCTGATAGTCGTATAGGCCCTATTTTTTGAAGTATGGGAAGCGACAAGTCCCAGAAAGGATCGAATGTAACTGAGCAGTGACCACAGTGTGTGCATTTAAGTGTCGACTTTAACTGCCCAACAAAAATATCCATCACCTTAGAATTTTCTCTTCGTAAATACCGTTGACAAGACTCCGAATCACTTAATTTTTCATCAATTTCATTGTGAATTTGCGTTGGTTTGGTGGTGACCCTATTGACGTCTTCGTGTAAACCTTCTAATAAATATCTGAGGAATTCTTGAGCATCCTGCTGTGAGTACCCTATAAAGCGTGGTGCAAAACGTTGTATTTGCGTTTTAAAGGGTGTTGTATTTACAACTCGATCCGATGAATCCTTTGACCACAATTCTTTTATGACTTGCCCAAATGCCTTGATTAACGCTCCTTTCATTCTCGAAGTGGTGGTGTCGATATCACTTACATAAGCATCTTTTTGGATATATTCTAGTAGGGGCTTAGTATTGGAAAGGCACTGAATCACAGAATTCATAAAACAAGTATTTCCAATATTTTTTAAACCATTTAGGCCCATCTGTTTGAAGGGACTAACGCATTTATTTAGTACTTTCTCCTCGTCCAAATTCCTCCTCCTTTCAGTGTTTGTCGCATTTTGGGATATTGGTGAACTACTTAATCTTGGAAAAGGTGTTAAATTATTGGAAACTGAAGAAACTTTAGATGAAAAATGAGTTGGAGGAAAGTAAATGTCTTCCAAAGAATTTCCTTTAGGAAGTGTTTCAAAAACAGATGCATTCCCTCTTTGTATTGCATGAACGTTGAGAGGTGTTTGTTGGGGATAATAAACAATAATATTAGGTTGCGGGTTATAGTAAAGATTTGCGCCTTGAAACGGTGGAGCGTAAGGATTTAGCGGTATTTGCTGAATAGGAAACGTTGGTATTTGAGGTTGGTTGTAATACTCCAATAGTTTTTCTTGTGATATTTGAGTGTAATTAATGGGACCAGCGTCAGTAGTTTTACCGTCTACACCAGCTAAACTTTCTGATAAAATACTTTCATCTTTTTTATTTCTTTCTTCTAACAGTTTTTTAAGTTCTCTCTTCAGACGTCTATTTGTAAAGCCGAAATATTCGTTAGCATCATCATAGCGATGTCGATGTGAGCGCACTTCCTTCTCTTTGTTTAATGAAATACTATCGGTTGGTATATCATACCCTTCAACTTCTCTAAGGCTTCTATTTAGAATGCTTACAGTCATTTGATTGGGATCAGCCACTATAAGCGACTCCATGTCCTAAAATCAAACACAATTTGATAAGAATCCACAACACAATAAAAGTTAGATCAAATTTACATTTCATGCATTTATTTACAAAAATCAAATATGCTTACCTAGTCAAAATTGCAACGAAAAACGGACGTTTTTTTTAAACACTATCCTCAACGTTCAGGTAATTTACTAATACTGATGGTCAGTACTTAGCTACCGACAGTTAAGTACTCTTACTCCCACCACCAAATCTAAAAAAAAAATGGCGCGTTCGTTTTGCAAGTAAAATAAAATCACTTAAATCAAAATTATTTACGAAGTGTTAAACAAAACACGATCAAATCACAATTTAGACTGAGCACTCACTTCTAGATTCAGATAATTTACTGAAACTGATGGTCAGTACTTCGCTACCGATGGCTAAATACTCTTACTCCCACCACCAAATTCTAACGACTCGTAAACATGATTAAGTTTCAACTTCTACGAAAACAGTGATTTGTTTCGCGAATTGATAGCCTTTTAGCCTCTCTACTACCCTAATTTAGGAATTAGGGGAAATCGTGCGTTTCCACATATTGGCTTAAGTCCAAATATCCAAAATTATTATTCACAGGGGTTTAAATTTACTCCCATTTTAACTATTGTGAGTTTTGAATTTCACCCATCATTAGGGTGATATTCAAATTTAACAGCGTTCGAAGACAAAAAAAATATTTATCTATTAATTATCAAATTTTCCATTATATGGGATGTTTTTAAGGAGTAAAGAGATATATTTAATCTTCCAGTGAACGAGAACAAGAAATTATATTATCATAAACCGCTTATTCGTAGTAAAAAGTATTAAATACTCATTTAAACGTTTATATTATCTTGAAAATAATCAATCAAATCTTTAAATAATTGTAAAATTCTCGTAATTTATTTAAACAAATAATTTAAAAATTAAAATTTAAGGCATGCAAAATGTGGTAATTTGATAAATTAATAAAAAAAATCAAAATTTAGGTGTGGTTTTATGGAAATTGTGTTTTCAATATTTCAGAAAAAATAAAATTAGACGCTGATGAGAATAAAAATAAGGAAATTTCAACTGTTTTGAAATGTAGAAAAAACACTACTTTAGAGAATTCATAAAATATTCATTAAATACTCATTTAAACAATCATCTTCTTGAAAATACCAAATCAAATCTTTAAATAATTGTAAAATTCCCGTAATGGATTTAAACAAATCCTTTAAAAATTAAAATTTTACGCATGTAAAATGTGGTACATTGATAAATTATTTAAAAATAAAAATTTATGTAAATTGTTTTTTCAATATTTCGTAAAAAATAAAATGAGACGCTGATGACAATTAAAACAAGGGGAAATTTCAACTGTTTTGAAATTTAGAAAAAAACACTACTTTGAAGAATTCATTAAATTACTCATTTAAACGCTCATCTTCTTGGAAATACCCAATTAAATCTTTAAATATTTGAAAAATACCCGTAAATTATTTAAACAAAATATTTAAAAAATAAAAATTTAATGCATGTAAAATGTGGTACTTTTATGAATTAATAAAAAAATCAAAATTTACGTGAGGTTTTATGGAAATTGTTTTTTCAATATTTAGGAAAGAAATAAAATTAGGCGCCGTTGAGAATGAAAATTAGGAGAAATTTTAATTATTTTGAAATTTAGAAAAACCTTTACTTTAGAGAATTAATTAAATATTCATTAAAACGCTCATCTTCTTGAAAATATCAAATCAAATCTATAAATAATTGTAAAATTCCCGTAAATTATTTAAACAAATCACTTAAAAAATAAAATTTAAGGCATGTAAAATGTGGTACTTTGATAAATTACTAAAAAAAAATAAAAATGTAGGTGTGGTTTTATAGCAATTGTTTTTTCAATATTTCCGAAAAAAATAAAAAATAATGGGAAATTTCAACGGTTTTGAAACTTAGAAAAAATACTACTTTAGAGAATTCAATAAATACTCATTTAAACGCTCATCTTCTTGAAAATACCAAATCAAATCTTTAAAAAATGGTAAAATTCCCGTAAATGATTTAAACAAATCCTTTAAAAATTAAAATTTAACGCATGTAAAATTTGGTACTTTGATAAATTAATAAAAAAATAATAATATAGGTGTGGTTTTACAGCAATTGATTTTTCAATATTTCCGAAATAATACAATTAGACGCTGATGACAATGAAAATAAGGGGAAATTTCAACTGTTTTGGAATTTAGAAAATAGACACTACTTTGAAAAATTCATTAAATACTCATTTAAACGCTCATCTTCTCGGAAATACCTAATCAAAACTTTAAATAATTGAAAAATACCCGTAAATTATTTAAGCAAATTATTTAAAAAATTAAAATTTAATGCATGTAAAATGTGGTACTTTTATGAATTAATAAAAAAATAAAAATTTAGGTGTGGTTTTATGGAAATTGTTTTTTTAATATTTCGAAAAAAATTAAATTAGACGCTGATGTGAATGAAAATAAGGGGAAATTTCAACTGTTTTGAAATTTATAAAAAAAACACTACTTTGAAAAATTCATTAAATACTCATTTGAATGCTCATCTTCTCAGAAATGCCCAATCAAATCTTTAAATTGTAAAATGTGGTACTTTGATAAATTAATAAAAAAATAAAAATTTAGGTGTGGTTTATGGAAATTGTTTATTCAATATTTCCGAAAAAAAATAAAATTAGACGCTGACGCTGATGACAATGAAAATAAGGAGAAATTTCAACTCTTGAAATTTAGAAAATCCATTACTTTACTTTATTAAATGCTCATTTAAACGCTCATCTTCTTGAAAATATCAAATCAAATCTTTAAATAATTGTAAAATTCCCGTTAATTATTTAAACAAATTATTTAAAAAATTAAAATTTAAACCATGTAAAATGTGGTACTTTTATGAATTAATAAAAATATAAAAATTTAGGTCTGGTTTTATTTAAATTGTTTTTTCAATATTTCGTAAAAAAATAAAATGAGACGCTGATGACAATTAAAAAAAGGGGAAATTTCAACTGTTTTGAAATTTAGAAAAAAACACTACTTTGAAGAATTCATTAAATTACTCATTTAAACGCTCATCTTCTTGGAAATATCCAATTAAATCTTTAAATGTTTGAAAAATATCCGTAAATTATTTAAACAAAATATTTAAAAAATAAAAATTTAATGCATGTAAAATGTGGTACTTTTATGAATTAATAAAAAAATCAAAATTTACGTGAGGTTTTATGGAAATTGTTTTTTCAATATTTAGGAAAAAAATAAAATTAGGTGCCGTTGAGAATGAAAATAAGGAGAAATTTTAATTGTTTTGAAATTTGGAAAAACCTTAACTTTAGAGAATTAATTAAATACTCATTTAAACGCTCATCTTCATGAAAATATCAAATCAAATCTATAAATAATTGTAAAATTCCCGTAAATTATTTAAACAAATCACTTAAAAAATAAAATTTAAGGCATGTAAAATGTGGTACTTTGATTAATTAATAAAAAAAATAAAAATGTAGGTGTGGTTTTATAGCAATTGTTTTTTCAATATTTCCGGAAAAAATAAAAAATACTGGGAAATTTCAACGGTTTTGAAATTTAGAAAAAATACTACTTTAGAGAATTCAATAAATACTCATTTAAACGCTCATCTTCTTGAAAATACCAAATCAAATCTTTAAAAAATGGTAAAATTCCCGTAAATGATTTAAACAAATCCTTTAAAAATTAAAATTTAACGCATGTAAAATTTGGTACTTTGATAAATTAATAAAAAAATAAAGATATAGCAATTGTTTTTCAATGTTTCCGAAAAAATAAAATTAGACGCTGATGACAATGAAAATAAGGGGAAATTTCTACTGTTTTGGAATTTAGAAAATAGACACTACTTTGAAAAATTCATTAAATACTCATTTAAAAGCTCTTCTTCTCGGAAATACCTAATCAAAACTTTAAATAATTGAAAAATACCCGTAAATTATTTAAGCAAATTATTTAAAAAATTAAAATTTAATGCATGTAAATTGTGGTACTTTTATGAATTAATAAAAAAATAAAAATTTAGGTGTGGTTTTATGGAAATTGTTTTTTTAATATTTCGAAAAAAATTAAATTAGACGCTGATGTGAATGAAAATAAGGGGAAATTTCAACTGTTTTGAAATTTATAAAAAAAACACTACTTTGAAAAATTCATTAAATACTCATTTGAATGCTCATCTTCTCAGAAATGCCCAATCAAATCTTTAAATTGTAAAATGTGGTACTTTGATAAATTAATAAAAAAATAAAAATTTAGGTGTGGTTTATGGAAATTGTTTATTCAATATTTCCGAAAAAAAATAAAATTAGACGCTGACGCTGATGACAATGAAAATAAGGAGAAATTTCAACTCTTGAAATTTAGAAAAACCTTTACTTTACTTTATTAAATGCTCATTTAAACGCTCATCTTCTTGAAAATATCAAATCAAATCTTTAAATAATTGTAAAATTCCCGTTAATTATTTAAACAAATTATTTAAAAAATTAAAATTTAAACCATGTAAAATGTGGTACTTTTATGAATTAATAAAAATATAAAAATTTAGGTCTGGTTTTATTTAAATTGTTTTTTCAATATTTCGTAAAAAAATAAAATGAGACGCTGATGACAATTAAAAAAAGGGGAAATTTCAACTGTTTTAAAATTTAGAAAAAAACACTACTTTGAAGAATTCATTAAATTACTCATTTAAACACTCATCTTCTTGGAAATATCCAATTAAATCTTTAAATGTTTGAAAAATACCCGTAAATTATTTAAACAAAATATTTAAAAAATAAAAATTTAATGCATGTAAAATGTGGTACTTTTATGAATTAATAAAAAAATCAAAATTTACGTGAGGTTTTATGGAAATTGTTTTTTCAATATTTAGGAAAAAAATAAAATTAGGCGCCGTTGAGAATGAAAATTAGGGGAAATTTTAATTGTTTTGAAATTTAGAAAAACCTTTACTTTAGAGAATTAATTAAATACTCATATAAACGCTTAGCTTCATGAAAATATCAAATCAAATCTATAAATAATTCTAAAATTCCCGTAAATTATTTAAAGAAATCAATAAAAAATAAAATTTAAGGCATGTAAAATGTGGTACTTTGATTAATTAATAAAAAAAATAAAAATGTAGGTGTGGTTTTATAGCAATTGTTTTTTCAATATTTCCAGAAAAAATAAAAAATAATGGAAAATCTCAACGGTTTTGAAATTTAGAAAAAATACTACTTTAGAGAATTCAATAAATACTCATTTAAACGCTCATCTTCTTGAAAATACCAAATCAAATCTTTAAAAAATGGTAAAATTCCCGTAAATGATTTAAACAAATCCTTTAAAAATTAATATTTAACGCATGTAAAATTTGGTACTTTGATAAATTAATAAAAAAATAAAAATATAGGTGTGGTTTTACAGCAATTGTTTTTTCAATATTTCTGAAAAAATAAAATTAGACGCTGATGACAATGAAAATTAGGGGAAATTTCAACTGTTTTGGAATTTAGAAAATAGACACTACTTTGAAAAATTCATTACATACTCATTTAAACGCTTTTCTTCTCGGAAATACCTAATCAAAACTTTAAATAATTGAAAAATACCCGTAAATTATTTAAGCAAATTATTTAAAAAATTAAAATTTAATGCATGTAAAATGTATTACTTTTATGAATTAATAAAAAAATAAAAATTTAGGTGTGGTTTTATGGAAATTGTTTTTTTAATATTTCGAAAAAAATTAAATTAGACGCTGATGTGAATGAAAATAAGGGGAAATTTCAACTGTTTTGAAATTTATAAAAAAAACACTACTTTGAAAAATTCATTAAATACTCATTTGAATGCTCATCTTCTCAGAAATATCCAATCAAATCTTTAAATTGTAAAATGTGGTACTTTGATAAATTAATAAAAAAATAAAAATTTAGGTGTGGTTTATGGAAATTGTTTTTTCAATATTTCCGAAAAAAAAAATAAAATTAGACGCTGACGCTGATGACAATAAAAATAAAGAGAAATTTCAACTCTCGAAATTTAGAAAAACCTTTACTTTACTTTATTAAATGCTCATTTAAACGCTCATCTTCTTGAAAATATCAAATCAAATCTTTAAATAATTGTAAAATTCCCGTTAATTATTTAAAGAAATTATTTAAAAAATTAAAATTTAAACCATGTAAAATGTGGTACTTTTATGAATTAATAAAAATATAAAAATTTAGGTCTGGTTTTATTTAAATTGTTTTTTCAATATTTCGTAAAAAAATAAAATGAGACGCTGATGACAATTAAAAAAAGGGGAAATTTCAACTGTTTTAAAATTTAGAAAAAAACACTACTTTGAAGAATTCATTAAATTACTCATTTAAACGCTCATCTTCTTGGAAATATCCAATTAAATCTTTAAATGTTTGAAAAATACCCGTAAATTATTTAAACAAAATACTTAAAAAATAAAAATTTAATGCATGTAAAATGTGGTACTTTTATGAATTAATAAAAAAATCAAAATTTACGTGAGGTTTTATGGAAATTGTTTTTTCAATATTTAGGAAAAAAATAAAATTAGGCGCCGTTGAGAATGAAAATTAGGAGAAATTTTAATTGTTTTGAAATTTAGAAAAACCTTTACTTTAGAGAATTAATTAAATACTCATTTAAACGCTCAGCTTCATGAAAATATCAAATCAAATCTATAAATAATTGTAAAATTCCCGTAAATTATTTAAACAAATCACTTAAAAAATAAAATTTAAGGCATGTAAAATGTGGTACTTTGATTAATTAATAAAAAAAATAAAAATGTAGGTGTGGTTTTATAGCAATTGTTTTTTCAATATTTCCAGAAAAAATAAAAAATAATGGGAAATTTCAACGGTTTTGAAATTTAGAAAAAACACTACTTTAGAGAATTCAATAAATACTCATTTAAACGCTCATCTTCTTGAAAATACCAAATCAAATCTTTAAAAAATGGTAAAATTCCCGTAAATGATTTAAACAAATCCTTTAAAAATTAAAATTTAACGCATGTAAAATTTGGTACTTTGATAAATTAATAAAAAAATAAAGATATAGATGTGGTTTTACAGCAATTGTTTTTCAATATTTCCGAAAAAATAAAATTAGACGCTGATGATAATGAAAATAAGGGGAAATTTCTACTGTTTTGGAATTTAGAAAATAGACACTACTTTGAAAAATTCATTAAATACTCATTTAAAAGCTCTTCTTCTCGGAAATACCTAATCAAAACTTTAAATAATTGACAAATACCCGTAAATTATTTAAGCAAATTATTTAAAAAATTAAAATTTAATGCATGTAAAATGTGGCACTTTTATGAATTAATAAAAAAATAAAAATTTAGGTGTGGTTTTATGGAAATTGTTTTTTTAATATTTCGAAAAAAATTAAATTAGACGCTGATGTGAATGAAAATATGGGGAAATTTCAACTGTTTTGAAATTTATAAAAAAAAAAACACTACTTTGAAAAATTCATTAAATACTCATTTGAATGCTCATCTTCTCAGAAATACCCAATCAAATCTTTAAATTGTAAAACGTGGTACTTTGATAAATTAATAAAAAAATAAAAATTTAGGTATGGTTTATGGAAATTGTTTTTTCAATATTTCCGAAAAAAAAATAAAATTAGACGCTGACGCTGATGACAATGAAAATAAGGAGAAATTTCAACTCTTTTGAAATTTAGAAAAACCTTTACTTTACTTTATTAAATACTCATTTAAACGCTCATCTTCTTGAAAATATCAAATCAAATCTTTAAATAATTGTAAAATTCCCGTTAATTATTTAAACAAATTATTTAAAAAATTAAAATTTAAACCATGTAAAATGTGGTACTTTTATGAATCAATAAAAATATAAAAATTTAGGTCTGGTTTTATTTAAATTGTTTTTTCAATATTTCGTAAAAAAATAAAATGAGACGCTGATGACAATTAAAATAAGGGGAAATTTCAACTGTTTCAAAATTTAGAAAAAAACACTACTTTGAAGAATTCATTAAATTACTCATTTAAACGCTCATCTTCTTGGAAATATCCAATTAAAGCTTTAAATGTTTGAAAAATACCCGTAAATTATTTAAACAAAATATTTAAAAAATAAAAATTTAATGCATGTAAAATGTGGTACTTTTATGAATTAATAAAAAAATCAGAATTTACGTGAGGTTTTATGGAAATTGTTTTTTCAACATTTAGGAAAAAAATAAAATTAGGCGCCGTTGAGAATGAAAATAAGGAGACATTTTAATTGTTTTGAAATTTGGAAAAACCTTTACTTTAGAGAATTAATTAAATACTCATTTAAACGCTCATCTTCTTGAAAATACCAAATCAAATCTTTAAAAAATGGTAAAATTCCCGTAAATGATTTAAACAAATCCTTTAAAAATTAAAATTTAACGCATGTAAAATTTGGTACTTTGATAAATTAATAAAAAAATAAAGATATAGATGTGGTTTTACAGCAATTGTTTTTCAATATTTCCGAAAAAATAAAATTAGACGCTGATGACAATGAAAATAAGGGGAAATTTCTACTGTTTTGGAATTTAGAAAATAGACACTACTTTGAAAAATTCATTAAATACTCATTTAAAAGCTCTTCTTCTCGGAAATACCTAATCAAAACTTTAAATAATTGAAAAATACCCGTAAATTATTTAAGCAAATTATTTAAAAAATTAAAATTTAATGCATGTAAAATGTGGCACTTTTATGAATTAATAAAAAAATAAAAATTTAGGTGTGGTTTTATGGAAATTGTTTTTTTAATATTTCGAAAAAAATTAAATTAGACGCTGATGTGAATGAAAATATGGGGAAATTTCAACTGTTTTGAAATTTATAAAAAAAAAACACTACTTTGAAAAATTCATTAAATACTCATTTGAATGCTCATCTTCTCAGAAATACCCAATCAAATCTTTAAATTGTAAAATGTGGTACTTTGATAAATTAATAAAAAAATAAAAATTTAGGTATGGTTTATGGAAATTGTTTTTTCAATATTTCCGAAAAAAAAATAAAATTAGACGCTGACGCTGATGACAATGAAAATAAGGAGAAATTTCAACTCTTTTGAAATTTAGAAAAACCTTTACTTTACTTTATTAAATACTCATTTAAACGCTCATCTTCTTGAAAATATCAAATCAAAGCTTAAAATAATTGTAAAATTCCCATAAATTATTTAAACAAATTATTTAAAAAATAAAAAATTAATGCATGTAATTTGTGGTACTTTTATGAATTAATAAAAAAATCAAAATTTACGTGAGGTTTAATGGAAATTGTTTTTTCAATATTTAGAAAAAAATAAAATTAGGCGCTGATGACTATGAAAATAAGGTGAAATTTCAGCTGTTTTGAAATTTAAAAAAACCTTTACTTTAGAGAATTCATTAAATACTCGCTCATCTTCATGGAAATACCCAATTAAATCTTTAAATAATTGAAAAATACCCGTAAATTATATAAAGAAATTATTTAAAAAATAAAAACTAACTCCAAATTACCTTTTAATAAAATTGTTTTTTTTTTAATTTTATTCGAAAATAGCTCATCCTACACAACATTTATATTAGGAGAGAAAAAATCCTTGTCTTTAATTTATGTACATGAGGCAATAAATTTTAAATTAAAATTTTAAATACCAAAAAAGTTTTTAAGTGTTTTATCTCATATCGTACAATTTCCCGTAATCGAGGATTGGTAAAATTTTTACCAAATGAGCGATTTTTATAAAAATGCATGCATACAAAATTTTATCATAATATTTTTATTACTTTGGGAGCAATTAAAAAAAAATTAAAATGAACTTCAGAAGCTTATAACTTCTTAGGGGTGCATTTTTGGAAGTAGATAAATCGGGTCAAATCGACTTATTTTTACGTCTACTATCACCATTTAAGCGTTGCCGGTGTAGTTACAGAACACCTTGTATATATTGATAATAAATTAAATTGGGAACATCATGTTAACTACGATATTAAAATATTACCTCAACAGTAGGTGGATTAGATTGATGTTCAAATTTATTGCCTTTATCTATGAAAAGAGCAATTTAGCTTTCCCTAATAGATTCCTATTTAAAGTATGGACTTGATATTTGGGGATCCCCAAATATAAAAATATTATGTAAGCTACAAAAAATTCAAACTAAATCAATTAAAGTAATTTATAGTTTAGTTCATTTAACCCCAACAATATTTAATTAATAATGAGTTAATTAAAAGTAGTACCGAAAATAATTTAAAAAAAACATAGACGAATCTAGAAATAAAAACAATTTACATATTTCACAGGCAAATATTAATATAATTGGTAAAAGAATAAAATTTCAGAATTTGAATATAATTACATACCAGAAGATGAAAAAAAAATAAAATAAATAAAAAACTTTAATAATTCAAGTAAAAAATTTATGTTTAAATTACATTTCGATAACTAAATAAAGAGTTGAAATTATTATTATTATTATTTAGATATTTTTCCAATCATTATTATTATTATGTGTGATTTTTATTGTTCCTATATATTTTTTTGTATTTTCTTTCTATTTTTTGAATTGCATCAAAAACCTTATAAAGCAATTTACTAATTTTTATTGATTAAAAATTGGTTAAACTCGATAACTTAGGTACCTTATTTACAATTTTTTAAATACGTATGTAAGAAAACTCAAAAGAAGCATATTTAAACTTTTTATTTATACGTAAAATATTTTATTAAACATAATTTTATTTGGTACAAAATCTTGGAAAATTCAATTCCTGAATTACATTATTGGTCAAATTCTGTCCACAACTTTAAATCCTTACAAAATGCGTTCGAATGAACGGGTTTATTCAAGAGCTAAAATATTGTTTCTTGCAATTTATTACTAATCTAGAAACTTTACATATCACTTTTTATGTTTAAAAATTAATTTAATAACTATATTCCAGAAAATTATTAAAATATTAAACTATACATCTCACATTTTACTTAAATATTATTAAGTAAATGTTTGTAACTATGAAACTAATGACATTACATTACATTGAAACGTAAACGTATGACTCTAATCTCTAATCGAACTACGTAACGAACATAAAACATATCAAATTTATAAAATTATTTGGGAAATACAGGGCGTAAGCGTAAAAAATTGATATAAAGGTCTTTAGCTAATTGGTGCAAGATCATGTGCTTCTCTTTTTCACCTTTCCAGCGAACGATGAAACCCTCTAGGTGAAACACGTGATTAACAGGGACCCGATCCAAAATTTGTTGCAAGTTTTTAAGATAATCGATGACTCTTTCCAGATGGTCCAAGAAAATTTCCATATGCTTCTTGAAGTTATCTTCGTGTTTCTTCAATTCTGCTGCAGATGAGCCCTTTCGAACATAATTAGCATAGCGTTTTAGGAACCGTCCTAGACGTTTTACTAATTGCAGTATATTTGGTGAAACTTTCTCGATTTCGAGTAGTAGATTTTCTATTTTAAGACGGATTGGTAAATGCATTGTTAATTGCGGGTTTTATCAACGATTGTAAAATGGTGTTAATAACGTTCAAGATACTCGGATACTGGCTATAATACTATAATACTAATAATCAAACCTACGACTATCAACTCAAGACTCAAGATTAGAACTGATCTAAACATCTTGTTCTTCTATCCTATAAACCCAGAAAAAACAGGTATTATGGGGTGGGGATAAATTTCAGGATAACCACAGTTATGACTTTTTAATTATTTTAAGTACTTGGTAAGTACCTTTACAGTATTAATTGGTTTTCCTGTCCTTTCCTAAATTTAAAATACAATTATAAATTCTAAATGAAATTTAGGACCCTTTAAAATGTCCTGTAAAAGAACATTATAATAATAATTTTTTAATATTTTTCATTTTCAATTTTTATAAGAAAGTAAATTCATCAACCTTTCGAACGGACAGACTACATTTTTATAAAAAAGTTAAAATTATATTAGTCGTTTCCCATCAAAAAGTGTTAATTTTGCTTATAAAATTAAAGAGTGAATTCAGAGAGTATAAATTAAAATATAAAAAAAAATGATTTTACTTTACTTTAGACTAACCCTATATTTCACTTTTATTTTATCTTATTTTAATAATTTATATATTCATTTTCTAACGCAAATTAATAATTTTTTATTAAACCAAGTGTTATTTCTAGACTTTATAATAGTTTCTTTTGTTGCCATTTTTTGGCATTTATTATAATGTTTATAATAGTATCTAATTTTTAATCCTTTTCTTGATATAATTTTAGTTTAACTTCTTTGTAAAATAGTTTAGAATCATATGAAACCATTTTTTTGAAATTAGATAATTTCTTTTTTAATTTGTTCTGTTTGAATATGAATTACCCAAGTAACAGATTATGACAAATATCCTTGTGCTTAAGTAAATTTTACCTAATTAAGGAAAATTTACGTAATATTGCCCAAAATAACGACTTTAAAGGCATTTCGTTGGGCATCCGTTAAGGCATTTTTACCTGGTAGACATTTTTACCAATATTAGGGAAAATTTACCATTATTTGACCTAATTTATTACTAATCGGTCATATTTCTTCAAAGTTGAAAATAGGGAACTTCTAAAGTAAAATTTACCTAATTATTTTACCTAACGTCGCCTTTAAAGTAAAAATGTCCTGTTAGTCAAATTTATAGTAAAACTTACTGTAATTTGGCTTTAACAATGACTATTAGGGAAAAAATACTTACTAATAAAATTTTAGTAAATTTGGTTACGTTTCCTATAATAGTAAAATTTCCTTATTGGTCGAAATTAGGGTTGTTATAGTCAATAAATTTAAAGTAATAACTTTGTGGTCAAACTTACTAGTTTGGAGGACTTTAAAGGCATAATTCTTTCTAGGCAATTTATGTAGTGGTGGATAAAGAAAAAAATACGTAATTTAGGACACTTTTTACTTCAAAGTACACAATTGTTGATGTTTAATATAATATTTTTGTAGTAACATTATGTATACCTTAAAATTGTAAGATTATTATTAAATCTAAGGAGTTTAATCCTTTCTGTCTCAAACGCATAGCTGATAATTTATCACGATGGTAAGAACTTTCATAAAATCAAATCGGATGTCTACAACATATTATTACTTATAAAAAATACTACCAGGGGATACAAAAGGAAGTCAAATTCATTCTACATCTATATTTATAATCTTGGTATTCTTCACAGAATTTAAATTAACCTTTAAATTTTATAGAGACCACTGCTACAAGTTTTTAGGTTATATTTTTAGGTTATAGGAACTTCGCGTTTGATCTCAAACGTTCGTGCCCTATTTTTGCCTCCAAAGTCAAATTTACTTATTCAGGACAAAAATACTTCAAAGTATTATTGACTTTGAGTTAAAAAGTTTCAAAATAGGGCAAAATTACTATAAAGTCAAATTTATACGAATTTTTTCAAGGAAAAGTTACCTAATAGGGTAGAAAATAAGTAAAATTTCGTATTAGGCAAATTTTAGCAATGACGCCATATTTATTACTAATAAATTTTAGGTTAAGTATAAATTTGTCAAAGATTAATTGATTATTTATATATTAAAATAAAGTTTTTTAAATAAAAAGTTAACAAATCATAGGACAGTTCTTTAAATAAATATTTAAAAATTGAAATTACACATATAAAGTTAAG
Organism: Stenus bimaculatus; assembly: GCA_963971135.1. NCBI lineage: Eukaryota > Metazoa > Arthropoda > Insecta > Coleoptera > Staphylinidae > Stenus > Stenus bimaculatus. The sequence goes on along the minus strand of OZ020183.1, from coordinate 26,289,476 downwards.
ACCAAAAAAGTCTAATCTAATTAACAACAAAAATTATTTTTAAACAAAGATTTTTGAATGGGGAATTGTATTATTTCAAGGTAAAATCCATAAGTTTCACAGAATTTTTTTTATCGCAACCAAATTTGAAGCATAGGCGAGTACTTTCAACAGCACCCCGAACACTACATAATATAATGTATTATAAATATTAGTAAACCAGTGTGGAACTCATAATGGAATTCATGTTCCCAACATATTTCATCTAAAGCTTAGTCCACACTGGGCAACAAAATTGTTGGCAACATGTTGACGGTGATGTTTCTGTTCATATATCCCATCACAAGCAACATGTTGACGGATACTCGTTAACATTGGGCGGTATACATCAAAGAATTTTGTTGCTGGTTGCTTGTATCTCTGTTTCCCATTTTAAATGGATAACATCGCTCTGTGTGGACGTTGTTGCCAACATATTGCGTGAATCCCAATCTTTTTTTGATATTAGAGGAGCTACCAAACGAAGAACTTCTTCAAAGTCAGTTTTCGTCAATCTGACAAAATTGCAGAACGAAGTTTCATCATTTAATAGTAGTTCAGACATCAATTTGTTAACATGGAAAGTTACATCTTTTAAAAATTCTCTTTGCCAATATCTTCTTTTCCTTTTTTTGGAATTAGCAGCAATTACAATAAATGCAGCACAAACACCAGCAACAACTGCCTTATTCTCGTCCATAATTCAGAACTTGACTGATAAAATGGTGTGGACGCACAACATCACTGACTACATGTATCCATATACATTAACTGCAACTGTATCTGTTGGCAACAAATTGTTTGGCAACATAAAATCGATGTTGCCAATATTTTGTTGCCCAGTGTGGACTAAGCTTAAGAAATAAAAGTTGGCAGTCGTGAGCCAAAATCGTTGTAGAACATCTTTATTATTGAGGTTAGGAAATATTTGGGAAATATGTAGTAATTTTACGTCGGCATTACGTAAATTTAACGTAATTACTTATAGGTAACTTCCTTATAGGTCGACAATTAGGGAAATATTACGTCGAAACTACGTCATAACAAAGTCATTTAAATAGGGCAAGACGACTTCATACCCTTAAATTACGTAAATTTTACGTAATTTCGCCCAAAAATGTTACTTGGGTATTTTATGATCTGAGATTTCAATATCCATTAAATTAAATTTCATTTTAATATTTTTCATATCTGTTATATTATGATCAATTAAGCTTATTGAATTTTTATTTTCTCCACAGGGTGTTTCTAAAATGGTGGTCACGGCTTCGTGTACTTCAAGTAAAAATAAGTGAAAAAGTCCATATAAACATTTATCCAAAACTCAAGTGTCACCAAGATACAGGGTGTTGAAATTTCTTTTTTGTTTTACTTTTTAATAATTTTCTCTTTTTGGGCTGAATGAAAATTAATAAAATTTTAGAGGGGATTACTTCTCCTGGATAGCCATCTTTTTCCATTACTTTTGTCTTAATTTACCAATCGAGTGGCGTAGAAACTGGTCAAGGTACCCCATTTTTATTTATTTGGGACGTCAGTACAATATTTTATGATTATCTTCATTTAATTTTCCATAAAAAAGTACACCTGTTAAATTTAGATAGGATTAGTGGTATTTCTGAAATTTCCAATTTTATGGTTCAGTGAACTTTCTGAAATCAAACTAATTTTTTAAATTTGAAAGAAATTAAACAAACAAAATTTAAATTGATAACTATTAGTAAGACTCCTAGTTGGTGTTTTAATTAAATGAACAACCCAAAAACACTATTTAAATTTTATAAAAAAATGAATAAGGGGGGCCATTTTGAGCATTTTTCTAAAATTTAAAATTGAGTGTTCCTGCCATGTTTTTTTATTTAAAACACCGAAAAAATGTTATACTAATCCCCAGTATTATCAACAGACATTTAATTTTAAATGAGGTTTAATTTGACTTGTATAGTCTATTTTGCAGCTAAATGTCATTTACTATATTCAAACTTCATAAAAATACTATATATGTCAAGTTAAACGTAATTTAAAATTAAATGTTTGTTGATAATACTGGGGGTAAGACTTTTTAATTTAAATTTTTTTTCCTTATTTGAATTTATATTGTTTCAAATTTTGAAAATTTGTTTGATGTTAACGAAGGTATTGGATTATAAAACGGAAGATTACTGAAATAATACTAATCCTTTCAAAATTTACTTTTTTGTGGTAAATTGAATAAAGATTTTAAAAATTCAAACAAAACTGTAAAATTTTGCAGAGGCGTACCAAATAAATTTCAAAAACCGGGCACTTTGACCCGTTTCTACCCGACTGGATTCTTAAATTAAGACAAAAATAATGGCCAAAGATGGAAAGCCATAAGAAGTACTTACCCCTAAAATTTTATTAACTTTCATGCAGCCGATCCAGAGAAAATAAAATAAAAGTAAAAATAAAAATAAATTTCAACACCCTGTATTCAATAAGCTTAATTGATCATATTATAACAGATATGAAAAATATTAAAATGAAATTTAATTTAAAGGATAATGAAATCTCAGATCGTAAAACAATTCATATTCAAACCGAACAAATTAAAAAAGAAATTAATCTAATTTAAAAAAAATTATATCATTTGATTCTAAACTATTTTACAAAGAAGTTAAACTTAAATTAAATCAAGAAAAGAATATAAAATTAGATACTATTATAAACATTATAAAAAAATGGCAATAAAAGAAACTACTATAAAGTCTAGAAACAAAACATTGGTTTAATAAAAGATATAAATTTGCGTTAGAAAACGAAATAAATTATATAAATTATTAAAATAATAAATAAAAAGAGAAATATAGGGTGAGTCTAAAGTAGCGCATAAAACTCATTTTTTTGATATTTTAATTTATACTCCATGAATTCACTCTTTAATTATGTGCAAAATTAACACTTTTTGATGGGAAACATCTAATATAATTTTAACTTTTTTTAAAAATGTAGTCTGACCGTTCGAAAGGTTGATGAATTTACTTTTTTATAAAAATTAAAAATATTAAAAAATAATTATTATAATGTTCTTTATAGGACATTTTAATGGGTCCTAAATTTCTTTTAAAATTTATAATTGTATTTTAAATTTAGGAAAGGACAGGAAAACCAATTAATATTGTAAATGTACTTACCAAGTACTTAAGGTAATTAAAAAGAATTACTGTGGTTATCCTGAAATTTATCCCCACCCCATAATACCTGTTTTTTTCTGGGTTTATAGGGTAGAAGAACCAGATGTTTACATCAGTTCTAATCTTGAGTCTTGAGTTGATAGTCGTAAGTTTTAAGTTTGATTATTAGTAGTATTATAGTCAGTATCCGAGTATCCTGAACGATATTAACACCATTTTACAATCGTTGATAAAACCCGCAATTAACAATGCATTTACCAATCCATCTTCAAATAGAAAATCTACTTCTCGAAATCGAAAAAGTGTCACCAACTATACTGCAATTAGTAAAACGTCTAGAACAGTTCCTGAAACGCTATGCTAATTATGTTCGAAAGGGCTCATCTGCAGCAGAATTGAAGAAACACGAAGATAACTTCAAGAAACTTGTGGAAATTATCTTTGAGCATGTGGAAAGAGTCATCGTTTGTCATAAAGACTTGCAACAAATTTTGGATCGGGTCCCTGTTAATCACGTGGTGCACCTAGAGGGTTTCATCGTTCGCTGGGAAGGTGAAAAAGAGAAGCTCATGATGTGGCACCAATTAACTAAATACTATTTTAACAATTTTATATGCTTATGCCCGGTATTTCCTACATAATTTTATAAATTTGATGTTTTATGTTCGTTACGTTGTTCGATTGGAGTCATACGTTTACGTTTCAAGCTCTTATATATGTACTGTCATTAGTTATATACGTATAACTTTTCGTTTCATGTTATGGTACAGTTCTAGGCATACAAAATTTCATCATAATATTACCTCAACAATAGGTGCACTAGGTTGATGTTCAAATTTATTGCCTTTATCCATGAAAAGAGCAATTTAGTTTTCCCTAATAGATTCCTATTTAAAGTATGGACTTGTTATTTAGGGATCCGCAAATAAAAAATTATTATGTAAACTACAAAAAATTCAAAATAAATGAATTAAAGTAATTTATAATTTAGATCATTTAACCCCAACAAAATATTTATATATAAAATATTTAATATTGAAATATATAAAATTGAAAATATAAAACTTCAATAAAAAATTAATAATGAGTTGATTAAAAGTAATACCGAAATAATTCTAATAAGAACATATACACATATGAAACTAGAAATAAAAACAATTTACATATTTCACATCAAATTCAAAGGTTTAAATATTTTTAATAATTCTAAACATTTAATATTATAATATGGTAATGATGAATAAGAAATTGTTTCATTTTTATTTTCTAAACTTATTGATGGAGTAAATGCATCATTATACATTAATTTTGTTTTGGTTTTTGATATTATCTTTTTTATTAAATTATCTGGATAGTTATTGTTACTTCCAATTAATCTAATAGTATTTATCTCTTTAACAAAATTTATGTAGTTCATTGGAATTGTAAATAATCTATATGCAAAACTATGGAAAGATGCTAATTTGTGTGATAACGGATGGTTTGAAAAATTATCAATGACTGTATCTGTGTAAGATGGTTTCCTATAAATAGAATAGTTTAATTTATCTCCAGAGGTAAAAATATTTAAATCTAAGAAAGAAATGTGACCTTTTATTTCACATTCTAAAGTAAATTTTATGTCTGGGTGTAATTTATTTAAATCCTCTAAAAGTTCATTAATTTCATCAACTGATCCATCAAAAATTACTAGTACATCGTCTACATATCTTGCCCAAAATTTAATCTTACTTACACCTAAAAACTGAGAAGAAAATAATTTCCTTTCAATGTTATTCATAAAAATTTCTACCAATAATGGGCTTAAAGGTGACAGGTGACCCCATCGCAAGACCATCAGTTTGTTGATAAAAGGTGTTATTAAATAAGAAAAAAAATTGTTTAAGAGATATATCTAGTAATTGAAGATACGAGTCTATCTCACCATCACTCAAATCAGAAATAACCAATAATTCCGCCACTAAACTAATACATTCATCTACTGGAATTTTTGTAAACAAATTCACTACATCAAAAGAAGCCAACATATAATTATTATTATGTACAAACTTAGATAGTTTTTCAATTAAACATGAGGAGTTTTTTATTGCATAAGAGTTAGTAAATCCAAAAATTTCTCTAAAAATTAAATTTAACCAAGTGGCTAATTTGTATGTATGAGTACCAGAAAATGAAACAACTGGTCTAACTGGCATTAAAAAACTATTTATATCAAAACTATCAATATTTTTAACTTTATGTATTTTAGGTAAAATATAAAGCCTAGGAATGACTGGATTTGATGATATGTATTTATTTGGGTTAAAGTTTTTTAATTTGACTGATTTTAAAGTGTCTTTATATGCTGTGTTAAACTTATTTGAAGGATCTTTCTTTAAAATTAAGAAATTATTATTTTTCAATAAATCTTCAGATATTGAAATATAATAATTCCTATCAAGTATTAACAAATTATTACCTTTATCCGCTTTACTTAAAACAAGATGATTTTTTGAAATTTTCTTTTGTAAATTAAAAATGGTTTTTTTATCTTCTAATTGATTATTGTGGCATCTAAAATTTGAAATATTTTTTATTGCTTTTAAGCAATTAGGTTTTATTTCATCAACATTCTCAGGTTTAATTTTATCCAATAAACTAAGTACTTCAACTCCTAATCTTAAAGAATTTATAGACTTAGATTCTTCGTAATTTTTAAATTTAAAACCTTTATCAAATAATTTTAGTTCATCTTGTGTAAATTTAGTTTGTGATAAATTAATTGTTCTTGGAAAAAATTTAATGTTAGTAATACTTTTTTGAAAAATATCTTTTAAATCATAATTTAAGTTGTAGTGTCTATGTAATTCATTTTCAACAAAGATATTATTAGTTGGTGTATTGTTAATGTTTAAGTTTATATTTAAATCATCTAATTCAACTGTATCATTTTTGTCTATGTTATTTATGGTAAGAATAGGTTCAATCGATTTTTTAAATACTTGATTAACAATTGAGTTTTTAAGGTTTAAAAACTTAAGGCGATGGGGTCACCTTTAAGCCCATTATTGGCAGAAATTTTTATGAATAACATTGAAAGGAAATTATTTTCTTCTCAGTTTTTAGGTGTAAGTAAGATTAAATTTTGGGCAAGATATATAGACGATGTACTAGTAATTTTTGATGGATCAGTTGATGAAACTAATGAACTTTTAGAGGATTTAAATAAATTACACCCAGACATAAAATTTACTTTAGAATGTGAAATAAAAGGTCACATTTCTTTCTTAGATTTAAATATTTTTACCTCTGGAGATAAATTAAACTATTCCATTTATAGGAAACCATCTTACACAGATGCAGTCATTGATAATTTTTCAAACCATCCGTTATCACACAAATTAGCATATTTCCATAGTTTTGCATATAGATTATTTACAATTCCAATGAACTACATAAATTTTGTTAAAGAGATAAATACTATTAGATTAATTGGAAGTAACAATAACTATCCAGATAATTTAATAAAAAAGATAATATTAAAAACCAAAACAAAATTAATGTATAATGATGCATTTACTCCATCAATAAGTTTAGAAAATAAAAATGAAACAATTTCTTATTCATCATTACCATATTATAATATTAAATGTATAGAATTATTAAAAATATTTAAACCTTTGAATTTGAAAATATCTTTTAGAGTTAATTCTACATTTAATAAAGTTAAATTTAACAAAGATATTTTAGACAAATTTGATATAAGTGGTATCTATAAATTATCATGTGATTCTTGTAATGCCATATATATAGGTCAAACTAGAAGAACATTTAACATTAGAATTAAAGAACATATGTCAGCTATTCGATTAAACAGACCACAACTTTCACATTTTGCTAATCATATATTATTTAACAATCATAATTTTGAACTAAATAAAAATGTTACAATTTTACATAATACCAATGATTTTTTGATTAGAAATCATTTAGAAAACCTTGAAATAATAAAATTAAATTTGGACACTAAATTCATAACATTAAATATACAAATTGAAAACGAACATTTAAGTTATATTAAATCACTAATTAATAATTTTTATACAAACTAATTATTTTTAAATACCATAATTAAAAATTTTTTTAAAAAAGTTTACAAAAGTTTTAAACAAAAGTTTTATTTACTTCAAAATAATTTTACATGTCACTATTATCTTGACAATAAAGGTAAGAAAATTAAATCATTACTTTATTTTGCTTTAAAAGCTTTATGAATTCAGAATAATTGATTTATCAAGTATTTGAATATTATTCTTGCATGTTAATTTACATTAATTTTGTATACATTTATTTTTATTTTTGATTTTATACCTATGCTTTTATTTTATTTTATATTGTTAATTCTAATTGTTTATTCTTAGATTCTTTAAAACCTGAAGATGGGATAAAATTATCCCGAAATCGATAGTTTTTAAGTAAATTTATACAATACGTATAAATAATAAAATTGGACTAAAAGAATATAATAATAGCAAGTTTTTCTATTTAATGAAAGATAATTATTTTATATTTGTTTTCATTAATTTTAAGTTCTTTTTGTTGAAGCAGATTATTAAAAATATTAATATCATTATTAATTTCTATTGCTAATTATTTCAAATTTTTGTCTTTATAAACAATAATGGTGTCATCAGCATAAATAAAAAAATTAACTTTTATTTTAATTTTATGAATGTTGTTAATGTATAATCAGTACAATTTCAAATTTAATTATGTTTGCATCCACACATGTCTCCTGATATTTATTAGTTAAAAAATTAGATAACATTCTATGAGGTGTACCTCTAATTCCCATTTTATATTAAATATTTAAAAGGATTTCATGATCAGGGGCGGATGGGCCATAAGGGAAAATGGGGAATTTCCCGGTGGGCCGGTGGGATAGAGGCTCGTCGGGTCGGTGGCCGAAAGTACCCAAAATCTTAATTTATCAAAAAAAAGTCATTTGCAATAATGATTCTTAAAAAAGTAAAAAAAAAAATAATATCTTAAAAACTGCTTTAATCATTCGAAAAAGTAGTTCTAAAGTACTCTTCACAATGCCTTCTTATCAGTTAACCGGGCACCAGGACACGATACTTTCACGGGCTCCACATGTTTCGCATACAACGATTTTTTCGAAAAACGATAAAAGGGTTATAATGATATTATTTGTATCCATTTTTATTTGGATAACCGCTTCTTTTTGTTTCTCTCTGGGCATCGTTTGTATTCAGAAATTTTAATTTTTTTAACCCGACCCAAAATTGACATTTCGAACTAAAAATAACTCGCCCCAAAATTTTCAGATAGAAGTAAGTTCCAATAATAAAGGGTTTTTGAAACAGAAATTACAAATTTATTGAAAATTTCGTTTGTTTTCACTTTAGAAAGGAAAAAAAATGTCCTGGAATTGATGAAGTTCGAATTATTTCTTATAATTTTTGAAATATGCCTTTTATTTTAAATTTAAGTGAAACTCTCACACATTTTAAAAAGTTCTACATTTTACTTAAATCTAATTGAACTTAAATCAAATTTTTAAGATTATCAATGTTATTTTTTCTTAAGTTTAAAGAAAACTAATTAATGGAACAGTCTGTCCCATAAATGGCGGAAGAGCTCTTCAGTACTTTATTGAGAACCCTTGAAAAAATAATAACGTATTTAATAGCTTTTCCATTTTTGGAACATCTTGTATAAAATTCACAAAATGCAATACGTTTGATGATAATTTTAAATTGCAAAAAATGTTTTCTAATTAGAAATTTACGACATTCGATTAGGATAGTATAGATTTTAGAAAAGTGTTATAATAAAAACAAAAAAAAAGCACTACATTTATTCTTTTTTACACTAGTAAATATTAAACCAAACTGTGTTATCTATTATTTACTTAGTGCCTTTTGTTTGCTAGCCCACGATTCAGAATAAGTTTTGGTAGTTCTTATCAACTCATCCGGATAAAAAAAAAGGTTTTTCTTAATTTTGCAAAAAAATAATATTATTTTCACAAAAATATTATTTTTTTTTTTAATTTGCTTCAATCTGAACTAAGCAATAGTGTTACATTAAAAAAGAAATTATGTTAATGTTATTTCCGGCAAAACCGGAAATGATAAAATGTTTAGTGCATAATTTAATGTTTTTAAAACGTTTTCTTGAACCATAAAATTGAAAAAATTGAACCATAAAATGCATTCAATTTTCAAATTTTTATTTCAATAAATAAAAAATTTATACAGGGTGTCCGTTTTTCGAAGCCATACATATGGATATAAAAACGAATTTCATTTGCCATTTTTGTTCTCAAAATATCGCAAAAAAAAACAAAAATTGCGAGTTTCGTTATTATTCCAAAACCAATCTAGCTAAAAGTCGTTCCTAACTAATATCACGTTTCTATGCAGTTTTGAAAACGTATTGAATACGCTTAGCTTGATTATGATGGGCTTCCTACATAAAAATTAAAAACTGAAGATCAATCTTCATTTTAAGATTGATACTCTCCTGTAAATTTTCTCTGGTATGTTCCGAATAGTGACTATATATTGGATGTTCAATATATTAGAGGATTTTTTTTCAAGAATCAGTTTTCTATACGTGTAAGAAAAACTATATGCTTTTAGATTCATATCGAAAAATAAAACATGGGCCGACAAATATTATTTCCCGGGCTGCTAGTCACTAGCCCATCCGCCCCTGTTCATGATTGACACAATCACAGGCTTTTTGAAGATCAATTGAAATTGCTATTTCAACTAATTTTTCATTTAATCCATTATAAATAAAATTTGAGAGATCAGTAATTGCAGCTTGTACACTGCTTTTTGCTTGGAAGCCATTTTGAAACTTATTTAAAACAAAGTATTTATTTGTATTAAAAAAATTAATTAATATAAATAAGGTTTTCTAAAATTTTTGAAAATATCGAGGTTATCGTTTTAAATATTGGAGTAATTTTTTTTAGTAATTCACCTGTTATCAAAATGTCATTACTAATTTCTACTAAATAATTTAAAATTAATGGTAAAATATTAATAATGTCATACTGAAATATTAATAATATCAGTACATTTGTTTTTGTTTAAATTATGTACTATGTCAAATAGTTCAACATCCAAACATGGTTCAAAAAATATAGATGATGAAGAATGGTTATCTTCAAAATATATATTTATATATAATATATAATAATATAATATTAATAAAGTGTTCATCTAATGCATTTGATATTTTAATTCTCTCTTCAGGCATTTAGCTCATTTTTGTAAAAATTAATTTCCTTCATATCTCAATAACTATAGCTGCTTTGCAAAATTTACTTCAAATTTAGAATCAGTGAGGCAAATGCATTAGAATTAGGTATAATACTTCATGTAATAAAACCACTGTTTACCAATAATATATATATAATTATAAACAAAATCATATTTAACCTCGATATAATGCAAAATACAAAAGATTTTATTTGTAGTTGGAACTTTAATTTAAGTAATATTTTTTATTTTTTTAAATTTATAATATGATTTTAAACCACCGTTTCCATAAAAATGAAGCGATTTATGTATATTTTTGTGCATTAAATTTTTTGTTTTATGTGAAAAACCGAAACAAAATATTTTAATTTTTAGTTTGTAATTTTTATTTTTTTTGTAGTTTTTAAAATTTGGTGATAAAATCTAAAATATTTACAACAGAAAAAAGTTTAAAGCTCCAATAAAAAGTGAACAAATGTGCGTTTAAAATAAAAAAAATTGGTTTAAAAATGGTAGTTATTAATAATTTAAAAGTTTTAATGAAAATTATTAATATTTATGTTAAATCGGAATTTATTTCAAAATTAAAGGGAATAGATTGTAAAAAACATCATCAAATCCTAAATTACAGTTCCAGCTTTAATTATAATAAAGTTGACATTTTGTCTCTACAAAATCGAAATTTTTGCATAACTTTTTTATTTATCCTTAGATTGTAATGATTCTTTTTTATTTTGTATCTAACAGTTTTCTCATCATGAAAAGGTAAAAATTAAAAAATGTTAGCCTAGTTTTTGAGTTTTTTTTAAATCTGACATTTTTCAGTTTATTACAAAAATCGGTAATAAAATCCAAATTATTTAAAATAGAAACGTTTTAATAACTTTAACATGTTGAAATACTAAATATTAAATAGGAATAAACTTTAATAAAAATATTTGATTTAAAAAAAATTCAATTTGTGTGCAGCCGAAGCTGGGGATGAACGAATTTAATATTCGCCATAATCCAACATGTAATAATAATTTAAAAATAATTATAATTTTCAAAGTATCATCTTCATTTAAAGCCAATAATAATTAAGCGCGTCAGGTATTGCAACCAGGCGTATTAATTTAACGTTTCTAGGAATCAAACTAATTAAGCCCCCACCCACTCCTAATATTTGCAAATTCTCTAAAATTATTGGTCTTTAAAATCACACCATTTAACCCGACCTGAAGACATTCTTAAATTTATAAGACAGAGCACTTCCGAAGGGATAACCAAAGAAGACGCATCAATCTCAAACAAAATTATAATCGCTACAAAATCACCAAAATGGGTCATCAAAAATGTTTATGTAAGTCTAAATTTTTAAAAATTAATCACATTTTAAAATTTACAAAATTTAAAACTTTCTTATAGTTGAGGATGTTCTTTATAATTTCAACCTGTGTTTTGGTTTGACCCCCGAGGAGCTGCTTGTATGGTCTCCAAAAACAATCAAAAATTATATTTTGAGACAAAAAGCAAAAGAAATTGAGAAATTGTTAATGAAGAACTCCGAGGAGTTATTGGGAAATTATTCGGAATTTACACAAACTTTAAATCCAGGAGAAGCAGATTCTTCCGAAGATCGAGATTTGGCTTTCTTACAAAGTGAGTACAGTAAAATTCAAATACGTCTTCCTACATATTTTTATTAAGTTTTCTTAATTCCGTCGAATGAAATTCTAAAAATTTATATGCACAGAATTTATATAATATACCGGGTGTGCACGAAACTAGAGCTACGCCTGTAATTTCTATATTTATGAAAATAATAATTTGAAATTTTGTATATGTGTTATATGCCATAAAACAGAAAACGCATTTATTAAATTAAAAAACAATTCAATTCCATTGCCAGTGAAACATTCTTATTTTTAATGTAACACCCTATTTTTTATAGCTATTATTAAACACTGTATGAGAAATTTTAGATTTTTCAGAAATAAGTTTATTTCTCAAAAACATTTAGGTGCTAAAAGTTAGGAATTAGTTGTATTTTCTGATCGTACTAATAAAACGTTTGAAACTCTTCAAATAAACTCTCAAGGATCGGATTTGTGCCAAAATTTTAGTAAATATTTGGGATTTTATTATGGACATACCGATTTTCACCAAATATATTTTAAAATTCATCTAGGTATCAAATGTTTCTGGTGTTAGATTTTGGTATTAATAGTTTTTGTAGTTTTCAAGAAAATTATTAAAATCTAAAACTTCAAATAATTTTAAATAATATAATATAATTTTAAAAAATACTTTAAATTTATTAATTAAATTAAGGTATTATATGTTTTTGGAAAGAGCTTAATATGAGTTTTTAGCCAAAAAAAGTTATGGACAAAAATGTGTAAAATCCCACTTTGAAGTCAATTTAATCCAGAAATTTTAATTTTTTTAGAAAAAAGTTTATTTACCGAGAACTATTATTAAAATCGGTCGATGATCAAAAAAGTTATGCAAGAATTCCGATTTTTTGGACAAAAAATTCTTACATTTTTTTATCGAAAAAGTGATTTAAAATCATATTATAAATTTAAGAATTATATAAATATTATTTAAAGTTCAAACTAGAAATTTAAACTTTTGTAATTTATTTTGTATTATATTGTGGTTAAATATGATTTAAATAAGAAACTTCAAATCAAATTTCTCGAAAAATAATAATAACATTTTTTTTATTTTAAAAACACATTAAAGACATGAAACCATTACTTTTACAATTGATGAATAAATTTGTTTATGTTTAATGTTTTTTTCGTTTTTATCGTCCTTTTTTTAGAAGCTGTAAATTCACAAAATTACAATAAATCAAAATTACAATAACAAAAATTGAAAATTATTCTTTTTTAATTTGTCACGTGAGAAATTAAATGATTTGAAACACAAAACAAAACAAGTTTAATCAAAATTGGTTGGTTCACAAAAAAGTTCTGCAAGAGTCTTGATTTTTGGGACATAAAAACTTTAACCACTTTTTAGCTTTAAAATCACAATTTAACCTAAAAATTTATAATTACTCATCATTTTTTTTCAATCATTAGAAACTTTGTATGAGTTTCGTTGTAGATACGTCATTAGATTTTCTTCAATTGGATGTTACATTTAAAATAAGAAAGTTGAACTGCAATTTTTTTAGTTCATTAAATGCGTTTTCATGTGCCATATAACATAGTAAAATTTCAAATTTTTATTTTTCATAAATAAAGATATAACAGTTTCGTGGTCACTTGGTATAAGTATATTTCACTTTATTCAACATCGTTTTATCTTGTATTTCTTGCACAATTTTTCTAATTATTTATTTTAGTTTTTGGAAATAGTCGACTTGAAAATTTAAAAATATCGCGTTTTTGGTACACGAAGAGTATTGTATTTAAAAAATTAGAAGGGTCTACCCAGCTTTGTAATATTATGGAGAAGGAAAGTGTTGACAAATATTTTAAAGACTACGTCGTTTCTCATTTCCCCTTATCGCCAAAATTGGTAAGTAAAAAAATTTTCAAAAAATTTAGTGTTCTAATTTCTAATCACTGGGCAGTCGGCAAATTTATACGGTCCTAACTTTTTTTCTGCTGAAGCTTTTTTAAATTTTCTTTCTTTGGTGTACAGACCTCGTGGCTATTATTGTATGCATCTTTTATCTTGATAGGATAAAACAATTAGTTTAAATGAAGGACCAAAAGAGCAGATCTTAAAAGTGACTTTTGACTGTTTCTCAAAATACAATAAAACAAAAAGTGATAACCTATTCTTTTTATCCCATTTTAAGGAAAATGCTTCAAATTAAAACTTGAGCTATCCTGTATTGTTTTATATAGTTTTGCTGTATTTTTGTAGGAACATATTTTTTTTTGATTTTGCCTATTTTTCAAATTAAATATGTAAGTATAGGCGCTTAAAACAAAACACGATATATCAGCAGTTTTCATTTTAAGTATTTTCTTCAGAGTAGCACAGAAAAGTATACATATGTTATCACTATTTATTTTATAATATTTTAACAGTCAAAAGCGCGCAACTTTTACGAAGTACTTCTTTTATGTGCTCCTAAAATTGTTTGGTTTATCCAATAAAGACAAATTACAACAAATGCTAGCTGCAAGACTTTTTAATGCACGAAAAATAGAAATTTAACAAAACTCGGATAGAAATCCAAATTAATTTTTATTTTTATTTTTAGTAAATTGGAATTGGATGTTTAATTAAGATATATAATATGAGGAACTAAAAAAGCAAAAAGTTTTTTTTTGAAAAATATAATAATATTTACATAAAAAGATATTAAAAGTTTAATAATGTTTTAACGATATTCTTTAATTACTTTATATAAAATGAAATGTATTGGAAGTTTGTACTTTGTACAAAATACAAAATATTTATTTTGCTTTAAAAAAAAAGTGAAAATATGTAATAATTTATAGTTTTCTTCAAACTCAGTTTTTTATATTTTGTATAATTTGTAAAATATTCTCTAAAATAATGTTTTATTTTTTTTAGTACGTTGTATATATGTAAAAATAAATGTCGTTAAATTATATAATTTGTGTTTTTTAACCCAAATCACTGATTAATTTTTCTTTAAGGAATTGTTACAAGACCATTTATTAAATTTCAAATTAATTAAACCAATAATTAAAAGTAAGAAGATTTGAAGTTTTACTTCAACCCTACCAATACTACCAGTCCAAAACCTCGTGTCAACCCCCTTGCTAATGACAATAATTAAAAGTTTCATTCTTTTTATATTTATAAGTTTATGAAAGAGGTCAGAGGCCGGATTTTGTTTTGCTAGCGAGTTGTATGAACACGCTAAAACGTCATCGTTTTCCGCACTTTCGTCATCATTTTTGGAGAACGGCGATAAATATGGAATAGTAGCGAATTCGGTATTTTGTTTCACCAAAACACGCTAGTGGCGAATTTATACGTTCAAAACATTAGCGTGAATTTGCGCCTGGTACTGGGGAGGCGAAGAACGTTTTAACTCGATCTAAAATTGATACATAACCACAAATAAACGTAAATAAATCCCGCAAATACCTCCTAAAAGCTATATAGTGCATATATTTAATATTATTACTTGATTTTTGTGTTAATATTAAGGGTAGTGAGTGTTTTAAATGTATTTATTGTAATTATTATAGTGTTTTGTTAAATTGTGATTGTTAATGAGTGTAAAGACAATTAAGAATCAATTTTAAGTGTTTCATGCCCGTTTTCACCAACGATACTTAAAACTTAGGCACTACCTAAACGGAGATAAATATTAGCTAACGTAAAATTGGTTTTCACCAACGTTAGACATTGTTTAGTGCTATAAGCAATGCCTAAATTTAGGTATTTAATAAGCAAACTAAAAGATAGGCATTTTGTGTTAAATGTCAAAAAACGTAATAACTTTTTGAGCATTACATCTCGTTTCCTTTTTAACTTCGTTGGAATTTATCGATTTTATTGATAATTTAGATCGACTTAATAATCCAGAGATTGTATGGAGTCCACCAATTGTTCGTACTAGAAATAATTATTTTAAGTAGATTTTGTATGAAGGATTCGATTAAAAAAGCAACGGTTTTAATTGTGTTAGAGTATATCGACGATTAACTGGAATTTGCTAGGTACTATTATGATGGTGAAATTGAGAACTTGAGCGTTAGGTATTGCTTAGATGTAGAAATGGGGCCCGATTGCTTAGGGGATGATATCCCTTAAGTAGGTTTTATCCCCCCAACAGGGAAATACAGGGTCTTTCTAAAATGATGATCACGGGCTCGTGTGCTTATACAACAAGTAAAAAAAAGACAAAAAGTACGTACAAACATTTTTCCAAAACTCAACTGTTACCGAGATACAGGGTGTTGAAACTTCTTTTAATTTTCACTTTTTATTTATTTTCTCTTGATTGGCTGAATGAATATTAATAAAAAATTTAAGGCGAGTTATCATTGGCTTATACTTTTGTCTTAATTTTACATTCCAGTGGCGTAGAAACAGGATAAGGTGTCCCCTTTTTTAATTTATTTGAATTTTTAACATTTTAAACAAATTTTAATTAAATAAACAAAATTTAAATTGATAACTCCTAGTAAGGTTTTAGTTTGTGTTTTAAATAAATAAGTTAGAAACACTTTATTTATATTTAATTAAAAAAAATGGGTAGCCATTTTCAACATTTTTCTAAAATTTAATATTAGGTGTTTCTGACTTGTTTTTTTATTGAATACACCATTAAAATGTCATACTAACCCTCAGTATTATCAACAGACATTTAATTTTAAATCAGGTTCAATTTTGCAGCTAGATGTCATTTAAGCTATATCAGTGAGTATTCAAACTTCATAAAAATACTATATATGTCAAATTAAACCTCATTTAAAATTAAATGACTATTGATAATACTGGGGGTAAGAGTTTTTCATTTTAATTTTCCAAATTTGAATTTAAATTGTTTCAAATTTTGAAAATTGGTTTGATTTTAAAAAAGGTACCTAACTGATTATAAATCACCAAATTACTGTAATATCAAAATTTAATAGGTATACTTTTTTGTGGTAAATTAAATGAAGATTTTAAA
Source organism: Stenus bimaculatus (assembly GCA_963971135.1). Lineage (NCBI taxonomy): Eukaryota > Metazoa > Arthropoda > Insecta > Coleoptera > Staphylinidae > Stenus > Stenus bimaculatus. The sequence goes on along the minus strand of OZ020183.1, from coordinate 26,272,419 downwards.
AATTTAAACAAAATTGTAGAATTTTGCAGTGGCGTATCAAATACTTTCAAAAAGTGGACACCTTAATCCGTTTCTACGCCACTGGAGTGTTAAATTATGACAAAAGTTATAGCGAAAGATGACTACCTATGGGAAGTACTCACCCTATAATTTTTATTAATTTTCATCAGCAGATCCAGACAAAATAAATAAAAAGTAAAAACAAAAAGAAATTTCAACACCCTGTATCTCGGTAACAGTTGAGTTTTGGAAAAAAAATTATACATACTTTTTGTCTTATTTTTACTTGTTGCACACGAGCCCGTGACCATCATTTTAGAAACACCCTGTATAGTCCGTTACAATGGGGAAGTAAAACAGAAATCTTGTTGTAATTGGTGGAATCAAAATTAAGTAAGTAAATGAGCTCCACAAGTTTAAAATTTTCTTGATTTAATGAAATAAATGAGATTTATATTTTTTTAATAATAAACTACTTTTATCTCCAGCACTTCAACCCAGCTTGAATTCGGCTTGGCTTGACCTCTACCATTTGAAGTACATGTAAAAGGAATCCCATCAATCCCGCATTCAAGCTGGCTTGACCTGCTCGAGCTAAACGTAGTCATAGGCATTTGGTTTTCTAACTAGTTTTTTAGATGCATGAATATATCAAAGAAGCAATTTCCAATGATGGTTTCCAAAAAATTCTTTTTTAAATAAATTAATATCTTTTTCTTGAAACACATATTATTAGGAATTTCCTTCTTATTTAAATATTAAGTTAGTTATGATTTTGAGTCTGGGTTAATGTTGTCTTTTACAACAAAAAAATACATATGTTAATAAATAATATCCATTTATTCATTTTTAGCCCGTAGCTAATAGAGACTTCAGAAAAATTTGTAGAATGTGTAAGTTTTTTTAGTTGAAGTATTATTTAATTTAAACAGCCAACTTTATTGTTTATTCTTTCTTCTCCTCTTCTCATTTTAGATTTCGGTCATATTTATGTAGTGCAGTCTTTAACATCACAGCCAGTTGAAAATGTATGTTTTTTAGTTTTAATTTAAGTCTTCATTTTACCAGTTAAAACTGCATTGACAGGGATTCAATAAAATTGCAGTTATTTTGACTTTAATAATTTTTTTGTTCAGATTCCTTCAACTTCAAAATTATTCAAGGGAGCTTCTTCGGTAGATCCTTTAAAAGGGAAGAAAACTAAGTACTTGGAAAGATTTTTGATTTTGCTTATAAAATTTTTATTTTGTAAATGAAAACTAATGTGTTTTTTTTACTTTTATAGGTATTATTAAATAGGTGTTGTGTAAATGTAATGATGTAGAATAAACATGAACAAGTTGACTTACCTTTTTTATTAATTAAAATAATTTTAAACAACAATGCTGCGAGTTAATTTCCCCACATAATTCCATTCTTCATCACCTATATCCTTGTCAACTAACCCATCCGCAAAAAAATTCCTCTGGGTTGGGAAGATTGTTGTGAATTAGGATATTGTGTCAAATTGCATAACTTATGAGAATGTCCTCTACCTTATGTGGACTGTATTTAAAGTCCTTTACACTAAAATGCATCAGTGGGTCTTAAGTAAACCAATGGAGTGCTCAACGATCCATCGAGCTGATCTATGAGCTCTGTTGTATCTGGTTTCAAGGGAAATAATTCCATAAATCTAAAAATATGTTCTTTGGATAGAGAAAATGTTCCTGATGTCAGTATAAGTTTACTTTAGAGCATGTTTTAACCCCCAAAAGATAACATCAACATTTTGAAATTATCAACATGAGTTGCAGATGACCCTGTTAAAATCACACCATCAACAACATTAACATTTATCGAAAAGATACCTAAATGCATATTCTCGCAATAATATTCGTGATTCGTGGGGATATGCAAAACTCTATAGGCTTATTCGTTTCAGCATAATATTATGCGAATCGTGGTATGATGGTTAGTGGATGGTAAGTGTTTTTTGACATCTGACATCATTCCCACTTAATATACACGGAGCATGGTTAGTGGTTTGACATACCACGATCACTTACCACGTTAAGCGAAAATGAATAGTATGTGAAATTCACTTACTACTCCACTTACCACTGCCAAACGAATAAGCCTTATGTTGTCATTTAAGGGTTAAATTTATTTTTATCAATTTGGGACCATTTACTTTGTTATAATCACTGTAATATACTATACTCCGTTTTTAAACTAGGAGGAGCGATTCAAATTTGCCGCGCTATTTTCATCGAATCTGATTGGCTACGACCGCGCCCGATTTACACAGCTCAAATTTTACGCTCATTCGACATTAACCTCACTAAAACAGCTGTTTGAGCGCGTCCAAGAGTTATTTAGTTTTCTGCTTTTAATTTCTTTCTGTTTAATTTCGCAAATATTAAAATCAGTTCTTTTAAGAACTAGATTCACTCTCCTTCGTTTTTCAAATATTTTTGTGATGGATTCTCAACCCAGTACAAGCTCGCAATTATTCTCACCTTCACCACCAAAAAAGCGTAAGCAATTGGATTTGGGTCATTTATCCCTTGTTGAAAAGCAGAACATATTGAATATGTATAAGAATATTGTACTGAAAGATCCAGATACGAAAATTACTACAGTCGTATCTGAAATTACCAACGCAGTCGGTAAGATTTCAAAGTGCTTAAAAAATACATGAAATTATTAAATGTGTTATTTTAGGAGTCGCTAAATCTACTGTATATCGTGTAGTGAAAGAGTACAAAGATAGTGGATCAACTAAAAGTCCGAAAAGCCTTGGAGGACGACCTGTAATGGTTTCAAATTTTGATGAAGGCGTCATTCACAGTTTCTTCTTTAAAAATGAACTTCCTACTCTGGATAAAATTTTAACTCAAGCAAATAATCGGCCGAATATACCAAATATGAGCCGTTCATCATTGCATAAATTTATGAAAAAAATTAATTTTAAGTAAGACATATTTACATTATTCAATATAGATAAAAATAAGTGAAAAGAGTTAGGCGTAGCACAATAGCTTACGCTCATTTAGGTTTTTAACTATAAAATTTATTTATATGTTTTTAAAAGCCAGTGACATGGCGAAACATGTAAAAGGATTTTTTTTCTTTTCATAATAAAAATATATTTTGTTTTATATGTAGGTACATGAAGAGAAACCGCAAAAGCATTTTATTAGAACGTGATGATATTATATTATGGAGAAGGAAGTACCTAAACTCCATTAAAAAGTATCGAAGAGAAGGTAGGCCAATCTATTATCTCGATGAAACTTGCGTAAACGAAGGACACACAAAGGATAAAGTATGGGTGGATGATAACATAAAAAATCGTCGCCAGGCGTTCTATGAAGGACTTTCCACAGGGCTTAAAAGTCCTTCAGGAAAAGGACAGCGGCTCATAATTCTGCATGTGGGATCTGAGTTGGGCTTTGTAGAAGGTGCATTATTAGTTTTTGTGGGAAAGAAAACTGCTGATTACCACGAAGAAATGAACTCAAAAGTATTCGAAGAATGGTTTCGTAAGTTATTAGTAAAATTACCAGAAAATGCTGTAATTGTAATGGACAATGCTTCGTACCATAGCCGAAAATCAAAAAAAATACCAACTTCATCGTCAAAAAAAAAGGATATGCAGGAATGGATACAGAGCAAAAAATATTGAGTTTGACGAGTGTATGGTTCGATCTGAACTTTTGCAAACCGAAATCAATATGATTCTTATGTGACCGATACAATGGCAAGTGATGATAATAAAATCGTGTTAAGGTTACCACCATATCATTGCGAATTGAACCCAATCGAATTAATATGGGCTCAAATAAAAAATGAAGTGGCTTCAAAAAACAAAACTTTTAAAATGTCAGAAGTACAAAATCTTTTATCGCAAGCAGTAAATAATGTGTCAAGTGATAATTGGAAAAAATGTGTTGAACATGTTGTAAAAGAAGAGACAAAAATGTGTCAACTGGATGGCATTATGGATACCTTAATCGAACCATTAATCATTTCGCTTGGTGAAAATAGTGATAGCAGTTTGTCAGAAAGCGATGATGATTAAAGCTTCATTCACAACGTCCTAATTAACGTCAAAATTAGCAATTAATAGCTTGAAAAAGTCTAAAAATTTTGCTATTTTTGGTATTATGAAGTAGTTCACAATCTCAAAATTAGTATTTAATATCTTAGAATTTTCTCAAGTTCTAAATCTTTACATCTTAACTTTAATTAAAAAGTTATGATAATTTTTACGACCATTAATTGCTAATTTTACGATTAAGTTGTAGGTTGTGAATTAAGCTTAAACAATGTGTATGTTCTATGTTTGTTATAATTATAACTACATCACAATTGTTAATATATGTATAAAATTATATTTTATAGTCTTTGAAATAAAAAATAAATAATCATAGTTCGTCGTTTTTGCGAGTTTCATTATTAAAATTAATTTTTTTGTAATATTTGGTTTCATGATAATTATATTTTTCAAGGAGTAGTTAAAAAAAATTGAGTTTGATTATGCAACACCTTATGGCGTATATTTGGTTATCTAAATATAATCTAGTAACTTTTCTAGTTACTTTTTATAGTGTGAATCTGGCTTTCATACTTACTCCTCTTAGTTTAAAAACGGAGTATAATGGATGCATTATTTGGACATAAATCCTTCAAATGCTATGACAAATTGGTGTTTACTAGAAATTTAGTAGTTTACTGATTATCTGGCGCGCTTCGCTAGCTCAAAAACTCAAAAGCATCAATTACGTTCCTCAAAACACACATTTTTCTGTGTAAATAACATCTCTCCACCTCATCTGCCTCCATTACAGGCAAAAACCTCTGAAAAACACTAAACGGGGTAACAAAAACTATAAATCACAATCAAAACTATAACGAAACTCTATAAATCACAATCAAAACTATAAAATAACTATAAATAGCAATTAAAACCGTAATTATAATACTATCAATCCCAATATTGCTATAACTATGTTAGTAATGTATTGTGGATAACGTTTTAATTTTAAGGTTATGTTGTTTGTTTATTTTGATTTGGCAACGCCGCTTAGCGAGTTTGGATGACACGATAAAAAACAAATGGAAAACCAACTTATAACGAAAAAAATTAAAAAATATGGTACCTGAAATGTTTTTCAATAATTATAAATAATTAGCTTTTGTTAAGTTAGAGCACTTGTTTTATGGTCAAAACTTGAAAATTTATCCAAAATTAAAAGTACATATACAGGGTGTCTCACTTTTTTGCAGCAAAAATTTTTTTTGATAGTAAATCTCATTCTGAACAAACATTTTCCTATGAACTATTATGTTTCTCGACTCCTTAAAAAGTTGGAGCAATTTTAAAATTTCAAAAATTTAATGATTTTTGTGGGACACCGTGTATAAATTTCATTTAATTTGAATTTTTTTTTTATCTAAATCAAGTATGCTTTTGATTTTATACAGCGTGCGTCTCGATTTATGAGACGATTCACGGCGTTTCAATTTTGCGCATACGCCTCTTTCGTAAAATTATAATTTATTGTCCCACCAAGTTGCTTACAAAAACCCAATCCACCAATCACGAGGCATTGCGCTCACAATTCAATTGTATCAAATGCAAATTTAAAAAATGCAAATACGATTGGTGTTTACGCGACGCGGTGATAAGATGAATAAGCGCCGCGCGCCGGCTCCTGCGCATGCGAATTTCACTGTCTCATTTGCTTGACGCAGCAATGCATTTAAACTGGGTAAAAAGCTAAGATACGTACTCCTAATTTTCACATCAAAGATCTGTGTTTTTCGTCCGATTTTCAAAAAACATATTGCTTTGTAAAGGAGAATGTTCATTTTAACACCCTTTCTAATTTTATTTATTTAGGGGTACGCTAACACCTTTAAAAAAAATTCCCAAAACGTTCAATTTGTTGTACTGTTTTACCGATTGTTGAGTCGCCGGCGTCAATTTTAAAAAATTGTAGCGCCGTTGGGGTTTAAAGGGAAGCAACGAAATTTGGCACTCTTAATTCGTACATCCTAAAGGTTAACCTGACAAATTTTCAAGTCTCCAGGGCTACGGGAAGATCCACGGCACCTGGATAAAAAAGATGTACTTTAAAATCGTCTTTAAAAATGTGTCATATTTTAAAGCGTTCTGTTAAAATTAACCCCTAATATTGCAACTCGATTTACGACAAAAACTCATTTTGATTTCTCTTTTCGTTTTTGAGTTATGACTGAAAAATCCTCCGTTTTTACAAAATTATTAATATCTCTAAAAGTATCTGATTTCAAAAACCGATCGCCGAGACAAATTTCAAAGTACTGATCTTAAAAAATTCTTAAATAATTCGATTGATTTCAAGATCAACCCCGCAACTAAAAGAAAATGATGTTGGATGTTGGGAAGTTAAAACTTCACAAAAACATTTCGGAATTCATTACTTTCTTGTATCTAATCCCTTCCAAAGTGGTCAAACTAAGGAGAATTAATTAGTACTTATGACAAAAATAAATTTTAAAAACTTTTGTGTACTAATTTTTTTAAAGTTTGATTATTAAGCAAAATATGAATTTTAAAAAATACACATTAACACAATCGCAAAATTTAGTTGAAGGTACCTACATTATCTACTATTTTTTTTAATTTTTAAGTTGTCAAAATCCTCATCTTTCATTTGCGAGGTCAATCTTAAAATCATTCGAAATTTTTAAAGATTTTTTAAGGCGGGGGTAATTTTTTTTTTTAAATTGGTTTTTAATTTTTGCCAATGATTGCTGATGCAAACTATTGCAAGAGGGCGTATTTTATACTTTGTTAAAACTGGTTAGTTGCATTTGTTGTACAAATCCGGTCAGTAATACACAATATTCAACCGAAAATTACTTTTTATTCCGTCTTGGAAAAGATAATACTATTGGAGCTAGGAGCTATTAATTATTTTGTGAAAATTAAAAAATGGTGTTTTTGTAGATGAGTACCGCCTACTTTCTACGATATTCTTCTCATCACTTCTTTTTGAGATACACTGTAATTATTTTCAATTAAAAATTTTTAAAATACAGGATGTCCCAAGTCTCAAAAATGACGTCAGAGCTCTCCAGTGCGAGCTTTTCAGGGATCCTCAGAAAAATAGTTTTAAAAATCCTCTTAACCAATTGACCGAGATCTGATGAGACAACGTTGGGAAATCAATTTTTTTTATTTAAAATTATCTACAATATTTACCCGTCATAATTTTCAATTAAAAAAAATAAATTGTGAATAATAGGATTAAAATTTAATTTATTACTTCACGACTAAAGAGAACCCTAACTTTTAAGGACCACTAGCGGGTTTTCATAATTCATACAAATAAAAGTTGAATAACTAACTTTGTCTCTTCATATCTTAATTGGTCAAGAGGACCTTTTAACTATTTTTCTGAGGATCTCCCTGAAGGCTGAAGGGTCTCCAAGAACGTACTACGCTCTTGTGCCATTTTCTAGATATCCTGAATATGTTTTCAAAATTATAAAATATTAAGATTATGTTAGAGTAACCTAGGTTTTTTTTTTAAATTTCGGGATCTCGACAAAATCGCCAAATTTTGAATTTTCATCACTAATTTGCCCTCCCCAAGATGAAATCCTAGATACACCCTTACTTTGTGCTATTTTAGCGATTGTTGAGTCGACGCTGACGGAGTCAATTTAAAAAAATGCAGCGCCGTTAGCGTTTAAAAGGGAAACTACGAAATTAGGCACTGGCACCTGGATTTATCGGTTAATTTTTTAAAAGGTGTTTCCTATTTTTACCCATAAGAGCTGTTTTTTTCGTCTGATTAAAAAACAAATTTCGTTTGAATAGAAAATGTTCATCTTGACACCCTTACTAATTTTTCTAGTACGCTAACAGTTAAAAATTCTGTGGGCGGCTTCAAATAAAAAAAATAGTAAAATCGGGATTTATAAGAAAGTCACGATATTTAGCACTAGCTATTCGTAAAAGCATTTTGATAAAATTTACCTCCAATATTGGATTTGACTATGACGTATTGCACCTTCCAGGAAATGTTTTAAGGTCTTCTCTACGAGAAAAAAACAGAATGATTTTGAAATCTCTTTTCGTTTATGAGTTATGACTGAAAACACTCCGTTCTTAGAAAATATTTAATATCTCTAAAAATATTATTTCTACTAGAACGTACGATAGCACAAACGTCATAATTTTTTCTACATAATTGCCTTAAAAATAATTTTTGGTCATATATTGCGCCTTCCTAGTGTGTATTGGGTATAAATATTTTAGCAAAACTTTGTGATTTTTTTCTTACAAATTTAATTCACCAGTTTTACTTATTATTTTTAGAAAATATGGCTTCCTTTTAAAATTACGTAGAGACAAAATTCAAAACCGATAGCTGAGAAAATTTTCAGGACCTTGTCTTTCGAATTAAGTCAATATCCGGCCGGCAAATGAATGATCATCTCATCATCACCCACGCAATCTATAAAGTAAAGGGCTAGGTTGGGTTTTCCACCAATTACTCCAAGACTTTGTTTAAATTTGAAACAGGTCTGAAAATTAAATTTTATTAAAATTATGAGTGATCAGAATTAGTATATTATTTCTAATTAATCGTCTTTTTTATAAATCTACGCTGCGTTCCAAAATTAACGCATAATTCTAAAATAAAAAAAATATGCTCCATAAATCTCTGAAATCATGCTTTAATAACACGCAATAAAAATGGGTGGTTGCTATTTAAAAAAAGTTTAAGTGATTATCGCCTGACCTTTAACTTGCTGTTCAAGGTCATGGCAATATCTCTAAAAAGTGCGTCACTAAAGCTGCATTCAAAATGTTAAATTAGTAACTAAAATTAGTAACTACAATTAGTCGTAAGAGTTTGCATGTGTGATTTCAAGAAGTTGTTCACGAACTCCAAATACATTCGAAGCGTTCGCGAAGCTAGGGGTACCTTTTTTCAATTTTTTAATTACAGCAACGCATATAATTTTTACATTAAAGAAATATCACAGTGAAATATAATAAATTTTATGTAGCATTAATTTATAATAATAGATTTCAACATAAATCGTCAAACAATGTTTACTTATACAAGCATAAGTTTTATAGTCATTATTCCATGTGAAATGCGCTTTTTTCCGTGTGCGCATTTTTCAATGTGCGCTTTTTTTGATGTGCGCTTTTTTCGTTATGCGCTTTTTTCCATGAGCGCTTATTTTCGTGTGCGCTTTTTTCCATGTGTGCTCATTTCCGTGTTCGCTTTTTTCCTTGTGCGCTTTTTTCTGTGTGCACTTTTTTCTTGTGCGCATTTATGGCCCTGTGCTTTTTTCTGTGCGCATTTTTCGCGTGCGCTTTTTTCATGAAACCATATCACCATATCACTTAATAAAATGGTTAAAGTTTTAAAACATCTAAACCTATACCGATATAATAAAACAATTGCAATAACTGTTGTAATAATACACCACGTTATATTAATGTATTGTTTACATCGAAAAAAAACATGATCGACTCCCAAATAAATGATAATAAAAAGTAAAAAATGAACGAAATATAAAAGGTCTACCCCAACATTTTTTTGCTAACCCAAAAACTAAAAAACAAGATTTTTAGGTTGGGCCTTAAAAAGTGCTTTCTTTTGAATATAAAATGTTTTGATAATATTAATAATCTTTGAAATCATAGAACTGTACAAAATTTTGTTTATAAATTCTGAAAATGATGTTATTAAACACTATACCTGTACCTAAATTAGTTAATTTAGTCTCCTATTCCGAGTAAATTTGGTTGTATTTTCTTGAAATCAAGATATTTCTGAGTATCAAAAGTAAATTCTAAGAACTAAGTAATAATAGAGTTAAATTATCATTGGACTCTTATTGGAAGGCTTGACGAGGTGAATTACCTGTGGTAGGTACCCAATTGTAATTAGAGTTTGAACCACAATCATCGTGGAACTTTATTTATTAGGTATTACTTACTGCAGGTAGTAACTCAATATTTAATTTTAAGTTCATCAGTTCTTGTTTATCAGCGCGCTTGTAAACTACACTGAAATATCGTTCTTTCTGAGTGACCAACATTTAAGAAATTTGAAATTTTGTGCGTCTTTATTAGGTAAGTACTATACTTAAATCTGCATGATACCTACATTAATCTTTTACTGTAAGCAACATATAATTCATACATACATACTTTTATTAATAACCCTCTGAATCCAAAAAATGTCCCTTTAATGGATATTAATTTTATAATGAACTTTTTTAAGAGTTTTCCATTTTTTTTAGTGTATATCACAGGCAAATTTAAAGAACGGAAATTAGATTTTATTGTTTTTTCAAAATTGAAATATTTTTTAAAATATTTTAACGGATGAATCTAATATTACGAATTAAACTAACACACTGAAATTATTTTTCAAAAAATTGTTCTACTTTTAAGCATCTTAGAAATATAGTGTTTTTTCTACAAAATCACTGGATAGAAGGAGCTTCCCCGCCGAAGTTTAAGCTCTAATAGTCTTTTGACATTTGCGCTAATTCGCGTGACACAAATGCACATTTTGTAGCTCGATGAAAATCTAAACTTTTAGCTCATCGAATAATCGAGGAGGGGCGAATATTTTTCTTTACGTCTATACATTAAAAGTACCATGAGCCACAAAATAAAAGCGTTGTTTAGTCATGATCGGTCAAGTTTTGTAAAATCTGCGAATTTTCAAATTTCCTTAAAACAGAAATGAGAAAAACAAACAAATTTTCGAGATGTAAAGCCATCTGCTGCATTTGTGCCAGTTTCTTATTTACGAAAATGCCTCGCACGATTTTATTCCGCCGGCTTAAGTTTCAAGCGAAGAAATACAAATTATCCCATTTTTTTCTAAATTTTTACGTTTCTAAAGTAAAATTCGGGCACGCTGCTAGGTCAACCGGGGAATCAAAACTCCTCCAGGATACGAAAAAGGGGCCCAATTTGTTCATTTCGATTTAGAACCCGGCGATTTTTCAAAGTTGGCACTCGGGTGCACAAAATTCAACATTTTCGGGACTGGGCTGAAGTTACATTTAAATGCATTCATTTTTACATTCATATTTTTTTTATTAGAAAAAAAAATGTAAGAGCTCAATTTTTTTATATTTTGTTACACATACAATCCTTAGTAAAACTGCATAAAAAGTTATTTCAAAGACAGACCAGCAGTCAAGAAATTAAAAAAAAAAATTAAAAAAATAGTCACTTTTTCAGATTTTGTTTTTTTTTATCGAAAACAAAAAAAATGTAAGGGCTCAATTTTTTTATATTTTGTTACAGATACAGTCTTTAGTAAAACACTTTTTTTCAAAATCAGACCAGGAGTCAAGAAATTAAAAAAAAATTAAAAAAATAGTCACTTTTTTCAGATTTTATTTTATTGAAAACAAAAAAATGTAAGGGCTCAATTTTTTATGCCGATTTACTATATTTGTTACAAAATATAAAAAAATTGAGCCCTTAGATTTTCTTTTCGATTAAAAAAATTAAATGTGAAAACGTGACTGATTATTTTCATTCTTTTTTAAATATTTTGACTCCTGGTCTGATTTACAAAAAACTTTTAATGCAGTTTTACTAAGGATTGTATCTGTAACAAAATATAAAAAAATTGAGCCCTTACATTTTTTTTGATTTCGATAAAAAAAATAAAATCTGAAAAAGTAACTATTTTTTTAAACTTTTTTTAATTTCTAGACTCCTGGTCTGATTTTGAAAAACGTTTTTATGCCGTTTTACTAAGGACTGTATTTTTAACAAAATATAAAAAAATTGACCCCTTATATTTTTTTGTTTTGGATTAAAAAAATTAAATGTGAAAAAGTGACTATTTTTTTAATTTTTTTTTAAATTTCTTGATTCTTGGTCTGATTTGAAAAAAACTTTTTATGCCGTTTTACTAAGGACTGTATTTTTAACAAAATATAAAAAAATTGACCCCTTACATTTTTTGTTTTCGATTAAAAAAATTAAATGTATAAAAGTGACTGATTATTTTCATTCTTTTTTAAATATTTTGACTCCTGGTCTGATATAAAAGAAACGTTTTATGCAGTTTTACTAAGGATTGTATCTGTAAAAAAATATAAAAAAATTGAGCGCTTACATTTTTTTGTTTTCGAAAAAAAAATAAAATCAGAAAAAGTGACTATTTTTTTAATTTTTTTTTTAATTTCTTGATTCCTCGTCTGATTTGAAAAAAAACTTTTTATGCCCTTTTACTAAGGACTGTATTTTTAACAAAATATAAAAAAATTGACCCCTTACATTTTTTTGTTTTCGATTAAAAAAATTAAATGTGAAAAAGCCAATGATTATTTTCATTCTTTTTTAAATATTTTGACTCCTGGTTCGATTTAGAAGAAACGTTTTATGCAGTTTTACTAAGGATTGTATCTGTAAAAAAATATAAAAAAATTGAGCGCTTACATTTTTTTGTTTTCGAAAAAAAAAATAAAATCTGAAAAAGTGATTATTTTTTTAATTTTTTTTTAAATTTCTTGATTCCTGGTCTGATTTGAAAAAATTTTTTATGCCGTTTTACTAAAGACTGTATTTTTAACAAAATATAAAAAAATTGACCCCTTACATTTTTTTGTTTTCGATTAAAAAAATTAAATGTGAAAAAGCCAATGATTATTTTCATTCTTTTTTAAATATTTTGACTCCTGGTCTGATCAAAAAAAATCTTTTTATGCAGTTTTACTAAATACTGTATCTGTATACAATAATTTTATTTATACAAAATTATGAATATTTTCAAAATCTTTTCAATTCCTCTAAAAAATTTTAAAATGCATACACAAATAATAATGATACAGTTCTGAAATTTATATTAAACTTCATTTGTCTCCTTCAAATTAAGTCCGTTAAATAAATTAATGTCTCTTAAAGTGTATGTTGTTTGTAAGTTTGTATAACAATACTCAATAGTTTATTATTCGGCAATTGTAATAATTGATTAATAAATTCATCAATATTTTCATAAATACATCGTACTGATAAAGCTATTTGTATAGCTTGAGCAAATTTATCTAAAGCTAACTCATCCTGATTTAGAAAAGTGGTCTTATCTACAACTGAACTTTGTTTTGCATACTTTTGTAACTGAAACTTGTACCGATTAATGAACCCTATTGGTTGACACATATGTTGTGTACTTATCGCCCTTGGTGGGTTTGATGGTGGTATTTCCAACAAACTATTTAGTAGTGCTAAATGCAATTTATAATAAAATGCGACGATGCACCATTTTAGTAAACCGCCTATTGGTGTTGTGGCTTCCATCGCTATTGCTCCTGACGGTAAAGGACTTTGCATAGCTTGTCCTGCTACACATAATTTATGATTAACTGAAACCCATGAAACAATGATCTTCAATAGATATTTCGGCGGATATTTTATTTCTTTTTTATTATCACAATAATATAATTCTCCAATTGCAGTTAAAAAATTTGCAATAAATTGAGAAGAAACGTCGGGCAAAGTTTTTAATCTCTCTATAGCGTTGGGTAGCAGTACAAAATAATCATTCACGAAATTTTCGGCTAATTTACAACTGTTTGGTGATGTATTGTTAAGTTCTTGCATTCATGTACTTGTAGATATCAAAACTTTTGACGATCCCACGACTATAGAAATCAGCTTACTTAAAATTCCTAATCTCGGTGTAGCAGTCGTTAGACTGAATAAAGTCAAAAATACTGAATTTCTTGAAGAATCACTCATCATGTTATTAAGAAAGTCAAAGAGTACTTCCAACAGTTGTAATTCCGAAATTGCTGTATACAGGCTGGTGATTATTTCGATGCTCACCATTGGTAAATTTTAAAGTGGAGGAGTTACGAGGTCGGTTAAATTAGATAAAAGTTGCTCATTTTTATGGGCATTAAAAATCTGAAAAAAATTTAGAATATTTAAAGTCGTTGTAAAGTTATGGCAAAAAAAAACAAAACATGTGATTTTGGAAAATAATTTATATTTGCCAAACCATTACTGCTACATCAATGAAATTTGGTACCTTTAAATTGTTGACTATTCTGAGTTAAATGACGTCTAAAAATAAATTTTTGGCCTCCTAGATTCGAAGCCGCGATGTTCAACTTTTTTATTTCTTATGGCCCCCATGTTGAATTTTTACATCATCAGATAATAAATAATAATATATTTTCATATTGGTAATTAACTTTAATATGTTCCTTTAGAAAATGTGTTAAATTTAAGAATTTGTATAAAAAACAAATGAAAGCAATGTTAAATGGACAGTTTCCATGGTTACCATAAAAATATCTCCTCAAAATTGCTCTAATAATAAAGAAAATAATAATATTAAACAAATGACCTGCAATAAGAGCATTTTATGTAAATAACAGGTTTCTTTATAACATTAAACAAATAAAATGATTAAAGTATTTGCTTTTTTATTATTAGAATTTTAATCAAATTTAAAGTTTCTTTGAGGCGATATTTTTATGGTAACCATGGAAACTGTCCATAAAACATTGATTTAATTTGTTTTTTATACAAATTTGCAAATTTAATACATTTTCTAAGGGAACACATTAATTTTAATTAGCAATCTGAAAATGTATTATTATTTATTATCTGATGATGTAAAAATTCAACATGGCGGCCATAAGAAATAAAAAAATTGAACATCGCGGCTTCGAATCTAGGAGGCCAAAAATTTATTTTTAGACGTCATTTAACTCAGAATAGTCAACAATTTAAAGGTACCAAATTTCATTGATATAGCAGTAATGGTTTGGAAAATGTAAATTATTTTCTAAAATCACATTTTTGGCTATAATTTTGCAGTGAGTTTAAATATCTTAAATTTTCTTTGAGATTTTTAATGGCCATTAAAATGCGCAACTTTTCTTTTATTTAACCGACTCTGTATCTCTTCCACTTTAAAAGATACCAATGGTGAGCATCGAAATAATCACCACCCTGTATGGGAAACTCTTTTATTTCCTCTTCTATCGACTTCACAAAATACAAACTCAGCCATTAAATCTAAAACCAAATCCATGTGTTTGATGTTGGGCGCCTTACCACAAATAAGTTGGCCTAAAAATTAATTTGATAATTTTTCGAAATATAAAAAACTTTTTTAAACCTATTTTCGTTGGAGTTTCTTTTGTGAAAGCTGGAAACTCCATTTTTCTAAATCCTAATAATCTAAATATCTTAATAAATCTAAATCCAGAAAAATGAGCGAGAGAAGAATTTGGAACGAACGCGGCGTTTACGGGCGAGGGAATGCTCATTCAACGAGCCGTATAATCAGCAGAGACCTGCAAACTTTGCCATCGTTCGCTATCATTCGGTTAGTGTGTACACAACGCCAAAAGTGAACGAACGAACAAGATTATCGGTAATTCCTTTCGTTAGCCTTTAGCCTTTGCTTGATGTGTGTTTCCAGCATTAGAATTTTCCTGTTGATCTACCTACAAATTTCAACATTCCAATTTATCTACAGATATCATTAATTCTCTGTTTAAAACAACTAACTTTTAAAAAATATACATTTTCAGAATGCCTTTGTATTCAAAGTTATTACTGGGGTGTTAAGTGGGCGAAACCAACTTTTAATAAGAAATGTCCTGAAAGAACATTATTTTGGTTATTAAAAATATTACAAAAGATTTAACTCATTAATACAAAGTTCCTGTCTTTTATAGTTTTATTAATGAAATTACATTTTTTTAAGTCTCAAAATCAAAGGTTTTTAACTTATTTTTATTAAAACAGTGATTACTTTTTCCCCCTCTATCACCTCAGAAAATTGTGCACAATTATTTATGGACTCTGTGTTAAATCATCATTTAAATATGTACCAACTAAACATAGGTATTAATATAGCCATCTCTTTCCAGCTAGAAAATCAATAATCATTATCGATCAAGCAAAATCATAACAACATCTACCTAATATTTGTCAAACAAGTGTCAAAAATTAAATACAAGTGCATAAAAATTACTGAAACATGGCGAATTTAACAAATTTAAATGAAGAACCTTCATGGAGGAACAAGAGAAGCCTAGCAGATAAGTACAATATTCCGATAAGTTTTCTTGATTTTGACTACATCCGAAAATGTTCGAATGGAATTGAGTTGGAAAAAATTCTCCTTATTCTCCTTTCTGGTGAAGAAGGACATTATCCTGCATTAATAAAAGAAACAGAAGATCGTTTAAAAGTAATTAAACCAAATAGCAAACAGATTCGAAAAGCTACCCCTGTAATTCCTAAAGAATACTTGGAAAAAGAGGACCAGAATAATTTAGATGAAGATTTACAAAAATGTCTAGAAAGTACAGTTAAAAATGAAGAAGATATTAATGGGAATAAATCAGTATGCACTAGTAACAATATACCTCAAATTCGTGCCAACGAAATATTTACCGAACCGGGCACAAAGCCTGCAGTTCAAAAAATAAAATCCACTGATTATTCTTCATGGGATAAATATGATGCAGACACAGAAATTTTAAAAATGGATCTTAAAGTGGAGCAACTAAAACAAAAACCAGGCGAACAAGAAACTTTACTAAAAACTGCAGAAAAAAATATTAGCTCCTGTGAATTTTTAGCTCAAGCCGAAGCATCTTTCGAAGCAAATAATGAAAGAGAGAAGGGAAATGATTATTATAAGGCTGGCGACTATGAAGAAGCTCTCAAATGTTACACTAACAGCATATTGCTCGTTCCTTCTGGTGCAAATTATAACAATCGTGCTCTTACTTACATTAAATTAAATAAATTTAAAGAAGCTATAAAAGACTGTGAAACTACATTAAAATATGAGCCTCAAAATGTAAAAGCATTAAGTCGATTAGCTCAGAGTTATGATGCCTTAAAAAATTATGAGAAAGCACTTCAAGTCAGCAAAGTGGCTATAAGACTTAGCCCTAATTCTAAATTTCTACAAAATTTATTAAGTAAGCTTTATGCACACTTTGGAAATAATCCCAAAAAAACTCGATTAAAAATAACAGAAATTGAAGAATATAATGAAAGAAACAGAGTAAATAATTTGAAAAATAAATTAAATACCAATAAACCTGTTTTACTTCCAATTCCTGGACCAAGTCATATGCCAGAGCCATATTATATTAAATTACAAAGCAATGATCCTAATTACATTAAACAACATCAGGAGTACATAATGGAATATTGGTCTAATAATGTGATACCTAGGCCGATAGTTAAAACTCCAAATGACTATGATTGCACTGAAATTCATATACTAAAGCCAGATTCAAAATTTTTGAACACAAAAACTCATAGTAATCATATGAAAAAAACATCTCTCACCTACAACAATGAGTATTATAAAGAGCTTGATAAAGTAAAATGTATAGAAAATAAGCTTAGGAATATTGCTGTTGGGAATAATAATACTGGAACCAAATCAAATATTAAATCTAAAAGAAATAATCAGGTAAAATACTATTTATATCAATGTTTTGCAAGTTATTATAGTTGTATAATTTTAGGTTTTAAATCAGAAAGGTGGAGAGGGCGAACCACACATTGAAAATAATGTTTTTAGAGTAAATCATCGAGACATAAACACACCCTTCGGTTTCTTAAAATTATGGAGATCTGTAGAAAATGATGCATCTCATATAAAACAAGCAGAGGTACTAAGGAATTTAAACATTAATAATCTAAATAGAAGTAAGTATTTTTATATTATCTAATTTTTATAGATTATTCAAAATTAATTTTCAGTAATTGGGAATAAATTAGATGAATCAATGTTGGGAAAGATTCTCCAAACATTATATCAGCATTTTTCCGTTCCAAGTGAAATTGACTTTGTTCATAACATGCTAGAGGCCTTAACAAGAGCTCCAAGTTTTTCCCTGGTTGTAATGTTTTTAGATGCAGATGATAGAGGACTCGCCAAAAAGTTATTGCAGTTTTTGAGATTACACGGAAAGCCACTTCCTGATAATATACAGGATATGTACTCCTAGAATTTTTACTGTTCTTATTAAAAACTTATCACAGCATTTGAAAGGATAAAAAAAATAATTGTTCAGATTTTTGTAATGCATAATAAAAAGGTAGAAATTTAATTTAAGTTGAAATCATTTATCCCTTATACCCATTTTTTCAGGATAAATTATCTCCCATAATTTTTTTGACTCATTTTTGCCGGTTTGGTATCAATTTAATTATTTTATTACTTTTAAGTAAACTTACATTTAGAAAAGACAAGTGTGTTACGTTTCAAATTGTAAATTTGAAAGTTAAAAATTTAAAGTTGTAGTTTCAAAAAATAATAAAAAAATTAAAAAACCAAGTCTCTACGATGTTTCGTTCAAAAGTTATGAATTTTTATATAAAATATGACATTCAGCTAAATGAGTAAAGGTGTATATAAAAACAAAAATTCCTACAGATAAGTTTCTAAAAATTATCAATAATAATAATATGTTCCGGACGTTCAAAGCAACGATTCAAATGGACCTATGAAATAAATACTCACCTATATCGCTGCTACTTACAAATAACCAAAATAGAAACAGACAAAAGTCCGTATAGCGGAAAACTTCATACACAGATGCTTGAACAATTTCCAGCTCTAAGGGGAAAAATAATACAAAACATCCTTGACCAACGTAGACAATTATTTAAGAAACCTATTCTTGCACAGAAAACGATGGAACGTATAAGAAAGGAAATATCAGAGGAAATCTTCGGAACTAGGGATGAAACCACAACAGATGACCTAGACGAACAGGAAACTATACAAGAACCTGAATCTGACTATATAAATATTCTCTTCGAAAGTAACACGATACGATACTCTGGAATGGACCCAATGAGTAGACCTAATCTTCTTAAACTTAAATTCTCTGGAAAAACCAACACCATAATAACGAAAGTAAACACAATCGTCGAAAAGAAAGATAGACAATATACTAGATGTGCAGAATGTACATGATCTCATATACACAGCAGCAGCCACAGTATTAAATGCAAATGATCAAAATATCCCAAATACATTGAGAACAAATTACAAAAGAATATACAAAACATCGCAATGGAAAAAACGACTAACAACAACTATCAAAAATCTCAGGGGTGAACTGGGAGTGTTACATCAATTCCAAGTACCAAATCCAAGCAACAAAACACAACGAAAAGCCAATAAAATCCTACATAAATATAAACAAGAACAAGTAGTAATACCACCGACTATTACAGTCATCGACACAATTAAACAAAGGCTAGCTGTGTACTCCAATCGGCTTAGAAGGTATAATCTAAGCGATGCTAGAAAAAGACACAATTACCTATTCAACAACAACCCTAAAGAATTCTACAGAAATCTAGTCAGTAAACCAGACATGGAAACAAACCTCAATCAAATACCAACCAAAGATTGTGTTTTAGAATTCTGGCGCCCTCTATGGTCCAAACCTGAACAAAATCGTGAGAAAGCTAGCTGGATCCAAGCTGAAAAGAAAAATCTAGAAAAGACTAGGTTAATGACAGAGGAAGAAATAACCACTGAAGATATTAAAAATTGCTTAAACAAAACACACAACTGGAAGTCACCTGGACCTGATAAAGTCCAAAATTTCTGGCTAAAAAAATTCACAAGCGCACATCGAAAATCTGCTCAGATTTTTAACACCATACTAGATGATCCCAGTGAACTTCCCGAGTTCTTCACAACAGGAATCACTTACGTACTTCCTAAAACGCATCCAAATAGTGAAGATCCATCTAAGTATATGCCCATCACCTGCCTCCCAACAATGTACAAACTCTTCACATCCGTAATCTGCAACAAAATATACCAACATCTTAATAAAAATAATCTACTTGCAATGGAACAAAACGGCTGATGCCAAACAATCAAAGAAAGACCTTTACACAGCCTACATAGACTACCAAAAGGCATTCGACAGTGTTCCGCACTGCTGGCTCCTTGAAGTACTAAAAATCTATAAAATAAATCCATCCATATGTGCTACCCTAAAAGAATTAATGGCAAAATGGAAAACCACCATCACAATAAAAGAAGAAGGGAAAAATGAACCTCAGAAAGTCGGCACAATAAAAATATCAAACGAGGGATATTCCAAGGGGACTCGTTAAGCGCCCTATGGTTCTGCCTCGCCTTCAATCCAATCTCAAACATGCTAACCAAATTAAATAAAGGGTATAAGGTTTCCAATAATCCATATATATATTTAACCATCTTATCTATATGAATGACATAAAATTATTAGCAAGCACAAAACAAGACCTAAACAAACTACTAAAACAAGTATCTACATTTAGTGGAGATATTAAAATGAAGTTTGGAATCGAAAAATGTCGCACAAATGTAATTCGGAAAGGTAAATGGACACCTGATGAAGAATTTGCTCTCAAGGAAGGAAGGAAGATGGTAAAAGTGACACAATTCTTGGAATGGCAGAAGAAGAAACTTACAAGTACCACGGATTCCACCAAACGAGAGGAGTTGAGCAAAAGCAAATGAAAGTCTCTCTATCTAAGAAATTTACCGAGAGAATTAGAGAAATCATGAAAACTCAATTCTCTGCTATAAATAAGGTAAAGGCAATAAATTCATATGCCATTCCAATAGTAAGCTATAGCTATGGAATAGTGAAGTGGACGGCTACTGAGTTGGAAGACCTCAATAGACGTATAAGAGTACTCTGCACGCAGTACAAAATGCATCACCCGCGAAGTTCTGTGGAACGATTTCATCTTCCAAGAAAATTAGGAGGCCTAGGCGTCCTAGATATCCGAAACCTACATGCCAATCAAATAAATCTACTGAGATCCTATTTCCATGAAAAAAGTCAAAGCTGCTCCATTCATGAGGTTATATCCAAAGCAGATAAACACTATACACCACTCAAACTATCAGATAACCTCATAAATAATACTATCTACTCCAATGAGCAAAAAGTAGAAACATGGAAAAGTAAAGAACTTCACGGGCGATACATTGCAAATATATCACAAGTTCACATTGACACAAAGGCCTCGTTCCAGTGGTTGTGCCAGGGAAACATCTTCCCCGAAACAGGGGGATTTATGTTAGCCATACAGGATCAAGTCATTGTCACACGCAACTATAGCAAATATATAATTAAAAATACGTCAATAATAGATGACAAATGCCGCCTGTGTAATGAACATGTAGAGAATATTAATCATATTACTAGCGGATGTAAGATTCTTGCCCCAAAAGAATACAAGCAAAGGCACAATAACGTCGCCAAATTCGTGCATCAACAACTCGCCATCAGAATTTGAGCCACTGAATTTCCTGTTCCCTACTTTAATTACCAACCTTCTGATGTGCTAGAAACAAATAAAGGCCGACTGTATTGGGACCGGGTTATCTTAACTGACCGCACGGTGCAACACAATCGACCCGATATTGTTTACACTGACAACACCGCTAACATTACTTACCTGATAGACGTTGCAATCATAGCTGCCACTAATCTTGTCCAAAAACAAAACGAAAAACTACAAAAATACTTACCATTAGCGTATGAAATCCGGGATATCTGGAAACAAGAAAAGGTTGTCGTCGTCGTTATTCTAGACACATGTCACATTATACGCAAGGTATTGTCAATATCAAATACCCCTTATAATTAATAACGTTACTTACCATCACCTATCAATCACCTTCTGACACTTGTGTTAATTCACCGTGTTAGATAGTTGCCACCAGCAAAGACCTGAGAAGATAAATGAAATATATAATAATAATAATTCCTCTCTGGTAAAACTGTCGAGGCATTGTGATAATCGTATAGGCCATATTTTGTGAGGTATGGGAAGCGACAAGTCCCAGAAAGGATCGAATGTAACTGAGCAGTGACCACAGTGCCCAACAAAAATATCCTTAGAATTTTCTCTTCGTAAATACCTTTGACAAGACTCTGAATCACTTAATTTTTCATCAATTTCACTGTGAATTTGCGTTGGTTTGATGGTGACCCTATTGACGTCTTCGTGTAAACCTTCTAATAAGCTCCTGAGGAATTCTTGAGCATCCTGCTGTGAGTACTCTATAAAGCGTAGTGCAAAACGTTGTATTTGTGTTTTAAAGGATGTTGTATTTACAAATCGATCCGATGAATCCTCCGACCTTAATTCTTTTATGACTTGCCCAAATGCATTGATTAACGCTCCTTTCATTCTCGAAGTGGTGGTGTTGATATCACTTACTTAAGCATCTTTTTCGAGATATTCTAGTAGGGGCTTCGTATTGGAAAGGCACTGAATCACAGAATTCATAAAACAAGTATTTCCAATATTTTTTTAAACCATTTAGACCCATCTGTTTGAAGGGACTAACGCAGTTATGTATGTGTCCTACTCGATGTATCTCTTATAATTGATAATTGTAGTACTCCCGTACTCTGTGTCAGGTATCACAACTTGATTTAAAAACTCAAATTTTCAATCTAGCATGCTGCTCGCATATCTTTCGTTATTCTTCTGTTTTTGTGTCAGTACACAAGTCGCATATCAGAAGAGAGTAAAATTTTTTAACAATTTGCGGTAAACTGAGTAGTTTGGAGAAGTATATTAAAAAGAAAAAGCATAGAAAAAGTGGGTGCTCAAGTTTGGTACAAGTACCTACTGTCAAATGTCAAAATTATTGTCGCATAATTGTTGCTATTTCATGGGGAATAGGCGATGGTTAGTGTTCCGTATCAATGTTATACGGATAGAAATACGTATGATACAAACCATAAGCATGGCTTGTATGTATTTCTAGGCATGTAAGTACATGCATGTTCAATATCTACAAGTGTAGGTATAAGAAGCACCATTTTATTGATAGTGGAGGATGGTCTTATGTTCCATAACGCACAAAGTGCGTCAAGATTTGTTGACAATATGCCTTCAGTGTGAAAATTCACACTTAAATATTTCGTATCAATGTTATACGACTAGAAATACGTATGATACAAATCATAAGCATGGTTTGTATGTATTTCTTGGCATTGGAGGATGGTCTTATGTTACATAACGCACAAAGTGCGTCAAGATTTATTGATAATATGCCTTCAGTGTGAAAATTCACACTTAAATATTTCGTATCAATGTTATACGACTAGAAATACGTATGATACAAATCATAAGCATGGTTTGTATGTATTTCTTGGCATTGGAGGATGGTCTTATGTTACATAACGCACAAATTGCGTCAAGATTTATTGATAATATGCCTTCAGTGTGAAAATTCACACTTAAATATTTCGTATCAATGTTATACGACTAGAAATACGTATGATACAAATCATAAGCATGGTTTGTATGTATTTCTTGGTATTGGAGGATGGTCTTATGTTACATAACGCACAAAGTGTGTCAAGATTTATTGACAATATGCCTTCAGTGTGAAAATTCACAATTAAATATTTCGTATCAATGTTATACGACTAGAAATACGTATGATACAAATCATAAGCATGGTTTGTATGTATTTCTTGGTATTGGAGGATGGTCTTATGTTACATAACGCACAAAGTGTGTCAAGATTTATTGACAATATGCCTTCAGTGTGAAAATTCACAATTAAATGCTTCGTATCAATGTTATACGACTAGAAATACGTATGATACAAACCATAAGCATGGCTTGTATGTATTTCTAAGCATGTAAGTACATGCATGTTAAATATCTACATGTGTAGGTATAAGAAGCAGAATTTTATTGACAGTGGTGGATCGTCTTATGTTACATAACGCACAAAGTCCTTTAGGATAAATATTTCGTATCAATGTTATACGACTAGAAATACGTATGATACAAACCATAAATATGGTTAGTATGTCTTTCTAAACATGTAAGTAAATGTCCTTCTGTATTAAAGAAATAATATATGATTTAATATTGATTATTTGATCAGAGATTACACAAGTATCTGCTTGTAAATATTTTTAGGCATGTATGTATGTACATGCACAGTTTATACACTGGTATAAATAATTAAAATAAAGAAATTATAACACTTTTCTTTTCTATTAAGAAATATTTCAGGTTGTTAATGATTTTTGATTCAAAAAGTGATATTAAGATAGATTTGTTTGAGTTTTCATCTTTGGAACTTCCAAAGTTAAATCCTGAAATTGTAGTGTTAAATCATCAAGGTAAAAAGAGAAAAGAAAGATTATCAAAGTTGCAGATTCGGATGGATACAGGATACAGGACTAGCGGATATTGGACAAGCACTTGCAATTTTGGTTAAAAAAGAAAATGTGGGGGATGTAAAGAAGCCATTAAATATAAAAGAGAATGTATCAGTGATGCTGGAAGATTGTCTGAGATAAGAACATTTTTGGCAATATCTTTATTAAATAAAGATGTTAAGGAAACTTTGGAGAAAACTGACATATGTTCACATGTTTTTGGAGGATCGTTTAAAATCTTAAATGGCGATTCAGCGTTTATCAGAGCAGTTAAAACGTACTCCATAAACTAACTGTATAGAGGGATTGTCAAAAGTTACAAATAATTTAAACTTCAATCGTTCATCAACAAGTAGTCCGAAGATTCACAAGTTGAGTGGACAAAAAGTCCGGAGAAATTATTATCCAAAGATGTCAACTTATACGACAATGCAGTACCAGCGAGGACATACATAAACGAAATCTAAACCCCAACGTCGTCACTAAAGGTGAGAAATAGTCTTGGCCACTTAAAATATTTTTAGAAATAAATAAATAATGACAATATTATTTTGTCATGGTAAAGGGCTATAAAACTCCGTTTGCCAAAAAGGTTATTCAACGGGTTGTTCCAAAGGAACAGCAATGGTCTGTTTTCAAGATAAAATTAAGTTGTTTTTTAAGAACAAAATAATAGGAAAATGTAAACCTATGATTTATAGGAAATAATACCATTTGGTCAATACATTCCAAAAATTTTATAATACCCAAAAAAGATATTTTTTTCGGATTTATTATAAATCTTAAAGACTTAAGTAAATTTCTTATTACTAAACATTTTAAATTAGAGTTGGTAAATTCCTACGAGATTGACAAAATTTAAATCTTATTTTGCTACAATTTATATAGATGATTGTTAAAAAAAAAAAAGAAATATGTGCAAAACTAAAATTGTTTTGTAACATCTGGAAATTTTCATTAATGAAAAAAGTCTAGTCGTATTTTAAAACAACATATTTTGTTTTTAGTGTTCAATTTAGATTCAGTAAAAATGTATTATCCTTTCCAGAGCAAAATTGCGACAATTCAGGAAAAAATATTATGGTTCAAAAATTGTAAAACTTGTAATATACAATCAAAACAATTATAGATTAAAAATGATTTTTAGAAAAGAAATAATACCAGATATTGAATGTTGGTCAAATAATATAGTTAAAGTTAACTGTTATTTCGGGAAATATCATTTTGATAAAATTATTTATTCTGATGCCTCTTTATTAGGAAGGGGAGCAATTTGTGAACAGGTATAGTTATTGTAAAATTGAGGAAGTCTTACTTCAAATTTGGAGCTACTTGCAGTGTTGTTTGTTTTAAAATGTTTATTTCTAAAAATGTGCAAAAATGTACAAAATTAATATTTTATTAAGATTAGATAACATTACTTCCGTTTCTTACATAAATTGTATGGGAACCATAAAATTTCCGTAATTAAATAAAACTGCTATGCAAATTTGGGAATTTTCAGAGGAAATATAAATATAGCTAAAAGCGGATTTTATTTCAAGGAAAGATAATTATAAAGCCGATAAAGAATCGCTTAGGAAGATATCTCTGTATATGGAGACTGAAATATCAGATTGGATTTTTCAAATTTTTGCTAAGCAATTTGGGATAATGGATATAGATTTATTTGCATCTTGAGTTAATCGGAAATGCGATAAATTTGTATCTTATATTCAAGATCTAGACGCAAGCAATTTTATGTGTTCCCATCGTTTTTTTCTTTAAATTTAAGGATATTAGATAAAATAGAACACGATTAAGTGGAGGGCATCGTGGTAGTATATTTTTGAAAAAGCCTACCATTGAAATTTGGCCCTTCTTAAAGATAAACCTATCTTTTTTGAACCTAATGACAATCTTGTTTTTTTGTCTTGGCAGGAATTATCCTTAGGTTAGTCAACTTTTCTTGGTGGTACAGAGATTATAATAGGAAATCTTAATTTAAGGAATATGTCAGATGTCTCAAAGGACATTTTGGTAGGTTCCTTAAGTGTAAATACACTTAAACAATATAACTCCAGTTTAAAGTTATAAGGTGGGAGTTTTGTAATGCAACAAAAATTTGTATATTTAATGGAGAAATTTACAATATTATAATAATAAAATCTTTAATGATTTTATGAAACTACGCTGCATATGGAATATTAAAAAGTCATCGAGCAGCTAT
Organism: Stenus bimaculatus; assembly: GCA_963971135.1. Classification (NCBI taxonomy): domain Eukaryota; kingdom Metazoa; phylum Arthropoda; class Insecta; order Coleoptera; family Staphylinidae; genus Stenus; species Stenus bimaculatus. Next base: position 26,245,952 of record OZ020183.1, on the reverse strand, counting down.
AAATTTAATTAGTGTAAATTCAAAAAGTAATGATCCCATATATTAAAGAGGGGTTTTAAGAGTATATGCAATAATAGAATATTGAACCAAAATATGTAGTAACTTGGGTTTCACGAGTAATAATAGATTTTCTATCTTTTACAGAATTTACAAATAAAATTTTAATAAGTATGCTTTCCAAAAAAATGGTTAGTTTGTTGGTACTGGCCACTGTACAAAGAGTCCAGATTCAACATTTAATAACAATAGCAAATATAAAATATGGTCCAAAAAGGGGTAATTATTAGAATTCGAGAGGATTAAAACAGCAGGCGCAATAAAATATAACCAACAATAATGCTTCCAATTTTTTGTATTGCATGTCATTTGGTGAAATATTTAGAAATATTTAAAGAATATAGGGGGGAGATTCAACACGTGTTTATAACGGTTAATAGGCCGTATAGAACAGTTAGCAAACAAACCATTAGTAAATGGGTTAAGGAAATTTTAGGAAAAGGTGGATTAAACTCATAAGTTTTTAGTGCGTATATTACTCGATATGCAGTAACATTAATTTAATCCACAATAAGGCAGGACAGTCCGACATACTTAAGTTTTTTGCTAATTTCTATAATATTGCCCATTATATTTCAAGATAATTTTACAAATGATATGTTTAATTTGTTTTAATGATTATTACAATTGGTTTTGAAAATAGTTTATGCTGTTTTCTTCTTATGTAAGAATCTTCTATTGTATTTTAAATAGACGAATAAGAATTACTATAGTAATTTTATTCGAACTTATTCTTGACGCTTAAGAGCTCTAAAAGTCTACAATTATCAATTATAAGAGATACATCGAGCAGGACACATACATAATTACAAGATCAAACGAACTTACCTAGGAAGGAAGTTCGATCTTGATTATGTTTGTGTCCTGCTCGATGTATCGCGCCCTCCCAATATCCCAGGTCCCATGCGTCAAGAATCAAGAAGCTTTAAAGGAATAACGAAAGATATGCGAGCAGCATCCTAGATTGAAAATTTGAGTTTTTAAATCAAGTTGTGATACCTGACACAGAGTACGGGAGTACTACAATTATCAATTATAAGAGATACATCGAGCAGGACACAAGCATAATCAAGATCGAACTTCCTTCCTAGGTAAGTTCGTTTGATCTTGTAATTATTTAGTACTTTCTCCTCGTCCAAAATCCTCCTCCTTTCAGTGTTTGTCGCATTTTGGGATATTGGTGAAATACTTAGTCTTGGAAAAGATGTTAAATTATTGGAAACTGAAGAAACTTTAGATGAAAATGAGTTGGAGGAAAGTAAATGTGTTCTAAAGAATTTCCTAAAGGAAGTGTCCCAAAAACAGATGCAGCATTCCGTTTTTGTATTGCTATGCTAATCCTTTGAATCAGAAATGAAGTTAATCTTGAATCTTTGGTTATACTTTTTATTTTCCTTTCCAAATCTTTGATAAATTTCAATCCAACGGGTCCCCAAAGACCAAAAGTCTCAATGCTAATTGGATAAAAAATAAAATTCCTTGAAAGATTACTATATTTAGATATTTTATTTTTTTCTCCAATTAAAGCAACTGCACCTGTGGAACTTGATGATGATTTAAGATATGACGAAACCATTGTGCCGACACAAGTAAAGTCCCAGACCAAAGGTTTGCCTATACTCTACGGAATCATGGTCATTCATCAGGTCTTTTCCCGTCATCTCTGCTAGTTCCTAGTGGTTCTAAAATAAAAAGAACACCAGAAGAAGTAATAGCTCTTTTAATTAAATCATTTATTTCATGATGCCTACAAAATCTTCCAGCGCTGAATTTGCAGCTTAAACCATGTAAACCATCTTCACTTACTAAGTACCACAAGAACAAGTATGTTTAATACAAACAGAATTACCCAGACGAAGTCAAATGCATATTCTAAAAGAGTTATCATTCATTAAAGTACTTAAAGATGACACTGACAATGCATTAAGCCAAGCACCAGATTCTTTTGATAGTAAACCATTAATACGAGATTTCTTTAATAAATTACCATCTGAAGAAGAAATAAACTCATTAAATTTCAAATCCAATAGAGGAAGATCCCATGTTCTCTGAATTATTTTTTCGGAAGATTTTAAAATTATATTTGTTTTTGAAGACCAAAGAGACTCACAAGCATTGACATCATTATCAGTAGTTGAAGTAAAAATCGGAGGCAAAATAATTTTCTTAACAGATCCGTAGAAAGATGAAAGATTCCCAAACCACTTTTTTTAACAGGAAGCGTTGCTTGAAGCCAAACATCTTCAGAAAAATTATTATTAGTAATTTTTTCCAAAGATCATTTTAAAATTTCGTCAAAACAATTAATTCCAGAAGGATTATGCCAAGTAGGGCTACATCTCAACAAATAAATTAATTTTGGTATTGCTAAACAATTTTTAAGAAGAAAAAAGGCAACATGGGATGGTAGTTTCAGGAGGTGAGATGACATAAGTTCCAAACGGTTTGATTTTTCTTCCAAAGATTGTGTTAGAGCACTGTCTGTTAGAGGGGTACCAAGTAGAAACCAATCCGGTTTTTCTAAGATCTTAATACCTGGTGCTAGACAATTGAAATCACAAATTATTTTTTCTTTTATTTTATCCAAAAAAATAATTCACATTTCTGTAATTCAATTCTAATCCAATTTCATTGGAAGCAGAAATTATTTTCTTTAAATTTTCAAGAACGACATTAGAATCATCTCCAACCGAACCAACATCCAAATACCAAGCAATATATTCGGTGGAAATTGATTTCGTCAACTTATCTATTCCCATACAAAAAATAGCAGGACCAAGAGGATCTCCTTGTTGCACAACGCTTTCAGACAAAATACAATTTTCTACAAACATAAGAAAACTGTAATCTTTGTAACATTGTAGAACAAAAAGTCCGATTTGTGGGAGTCTGTTAAAAACTATATTCAAAAATGTGTTCCTGTTTAACATGTTAAAGGCATTTTTAAAGTCTAATTTTAGGAATACTTTGTTTAAGGGTTTGGATGTTGTAGAATATATCTTCATAGCTTCGCAACCACATTTACTACCAAAACCAAATTGTATTGGTCTAAAAAGTATCCCAGGTTCATCTGTAATTTTGTAACAGCATGGCTTTGCAACCAAACGACGAAAAAAAGTGCAGACTGCAAAGGGTCTTATTCCTCCATCTTTTTTTTAAGAGCACATAAGGAAGCACCATATAAAATAGGGCAAACAGAATCATTAACTTTGCCAGAAAGCATTAAATTGCAAAGATTAGTTATCGATGATAATACACACCTGGAAAAAATGTAGGGATATTCATCGTATTGGGCTTAAATCACATCCATTTTGATTTTTTTAAATAAAATAACTTAAAATAAATAACCGCAATAAAATTGAGCAGAGGTTGTAGATTTTTATTGTTCTTTTGTGTTTTTTTTTATTTATCCGACCAAATTTGCAAAAAAATGCAAAAAGAAACGTAAACTAAATTTGAGTTTAGTGTAGGTTTAACGTGCCGTTGAAGTTGTTGCTATTCTTTTCCATTGCCATTATTGCTGTAAAGTTGCTCCCAACTTGAAGTAGGACAAAGAATACGCGATCGTGATTACTTTTGTCCTACTTTGAGCTGGGAGCAACTGTACGTTATCATGGAGAGACAACATTTATCAAGAGACCAAATGTTAAGAGCTATTGGAATGCTTGAGGCCGGCTTGCGCGAAGTTGATATTGCGCGTGCATTGGGCACTACTCAAAGCGTAATTTCGCGACTTTTTTCTCGTTATCGTCAGACTGGGGATGTATCCGAGAGGCATACAGGACGAAATCGCTGTACCACAGAAAATCAGGATCGTTTTGTGCAATTATCTGCGAGAAGGAACCACACGATTACCGCCCGAGATTTACAAATGCAGCTTCAAGAGTTTCATGGAGTTCAGGTGACACCCAGAACTAGCATTAACAGATTACACGAAGATAACTTAAGATCCAGGAGACCATTGAGGTGCCCACCATTAACACGTGGAAATCGCGGGGCTCGTTTAACTTGGGCTGAGGAACATGCTTTGTGGGATAATAATCAATGGAGTAATATTTCTTTTTCTGACGAGTCGCGATTTGGGTTTAATCCAGATTCAAGACGTGTTAGAGTGTGGAGAACTCCTGGCAATAGGGCAAGATTGCAGAATGTGCAGGAGGTGCATTTTTACAGAGGTGGTTCTATCATGATTTGGGCCGGAATCAGTATCGGGGGAAGAATCGATCTCGTTTTGGTGGAGAACAGCCTCAACAGTGATAGGTATATAAGAAATATTCTTGAACTAATTGTCCTTCCATATGCAGGAGCAGTTGGAGAAAATTTTATCTTATTGCACGATAATGCTCGTCCACATGTTGCAGCGACCGTACATGAATTCTTGTGGGTCAATTCAATCGAAGTTCTACCATGGCCTGCTCAATCCCCTGACCTAAACCCGATTGAACACGCAAGGGATATTCTTAAAAGAAGACTTAGAAATAGGGCTGATGGTTTTCAAAACCGCTGGCAACTGTTTGAAGCTCTACAAGAAATTTGGCGAGAAATTCCTCAACCTGAGCTAAATGCTCTCATTCTGAGTATGCAAAGAAGATGCCAAGCTGTGATTAATAATCGAGGAGGGCATACTGATTAGTAGGTTTACTTTGTTAAGGCTAATATATTTTTTCTTGGATTTTCATTTTTTGTCCTTGTATAGTTCTTAGGTTATCGATATTAATTTTTGACAATTTCTTTTGGTTTATGTTAAATAAAATAAAATTTATTTAAAAACATTATTATTAATATTTATTTCATAAAATAATATTACGATAAAAGCCCCCAGGACCCAATATGACAAATATCCCTAGATTATTTCCATGTGTGTAGATTTTTACCTACAGAACCTGAACTGTAACTAAGCATGTCAATTATATGTGATGGCCTCAGTGCATCTAAACCATCCACAGAACTCATATTAAATGATTTTATAGCCGAAAAAACTTCATTTGTGGATTTGTGGAGACTTGCACAGGAACAATATTGTTATGTCTGATTTAACATAATATTATTTTTTTCATTAGAGAGAGGATGTTTAGACTGAAGAGAATTCAGAATTAAACAGTCATAACCAACAAATGAATCGTCAGAACAAACAATTCTCACCGCACCAGAAAGATCGCCATCTGAAACTTTGCCCAAAATTTTTTCAATAAATTTTTCCTTATTGTCTTTACTTTTCTTATTAGAATTTCCAATTTTGTGGTCATTGGAGATAAGTCTTTCTCTTTATTAATAAATAATTATAGGCTTACCTATTTTACGATTGGACAACCTATTTACTATTTACAAACCTATTTCAGTTTTAAGGTCGTAGGATTTACGATTTGACAACCTATTTTACAATTGGACTACCAATTTACAGGTTTTTAGATATTGGAGCACGCAAACCAACGTGGGCAGCGTAAAATAAAGGTCTTTATTATTGGATAACCTATTTACAATTGGTAAACCTATTTACTGTTTATAGGTCTTGTCGCACGCATACCAACATGAAATCTTAAAACAACCTGTTAGACAGGTGTTAGATTTTAAACGTAATTTTTTTTTCATCATAAAAATAAGTAAAATGTCAAAAATACAAGCTTACCCAGCAATAACTAAATTTGGGCTGACTATTGGTAGTATGGAGAACATCATGAAAGGATTGTAGGCGGATTATTTACGATTACAAAATTCATTAAAAACAAACGTGGTTAAAAACATGGAAGACGTTGTCAAAGGTAAATTTTGTTAACATCTAACATCCAGAGAATGTTAAGATCTTGCACACCTTGGAAGCGGGTACAATGCTTGACATATGGGAAGAATTAGAGATTTTTAAATTCGGTTCAGCTAACAATAATTTAATTAATATAAATCTTGCTGAAAACCATGTTTCAGCCTTTGAATTGCTCCCGGATAATTTGAAAAACATATAATGTTGCATACATAGTAATTTAACAACTTCTTGGAAACTCTCTGGTTTTTCCCTCGTGAGAATATAGATGGCATTGTACGCTGTTGTCTTGAGTTGAATACGACATTACATTTTTCATCTTTTCCGGTTTGTTTCTGACAGCCGCGTGACAAACAAGTGTCCTTCACGAAATATAGTTTAAGACAATTTCTACATCCAAAAAATGCTGTGATTTGAAGTTAAGACATATGAACGTGATTTTGACGTCGATTACATCGTATCTTATTTCTTATATTTAGATGTTAACAAATTTAGTTTATAAAATGCTTAATGATCTGTGAAGATGAAGGTATTGCTCACTTCGAAAAGCATTAGCACAAATAAAGTTTTATGAATATGTAACCGTTGTTTTCGTTCGGTATATAAGGGCATCACTTTTTTATTATGTTTATATTTATTAAAATTTAATTTATTTAATACATCTAGCGACATCTAGGTTCGTACCAAAGATTATAATTGACAGTTTAACTTGTAAATGAGAGTGGTGTAATATAGGCTGCATTCCGTATTAGGTAGATGAACGTGAGCAGGAGCATGGCGTATAAAGCGTTCCGAATTATATTTACGCGTATATGCGCATATAATTCGGAACGGTTTTTGTGCTTCTTATGTCCACCTACTGTCAAATGTCAAACGATCAGTCAGGTGTTTGAATTAAATAAAGTAAATGCACAGCAAAAATTGATTGATAATTCATTGTAATAAAAGAAATAAATATGGGTATCAAAAAAAATTAGAACTTGTAGTCAAGAAAAATAATAAAAAAGTTTTATAAGAAAATTATAGTTTTCTTAAATTTTAATATACCTATAAAAATACAAAATTATTTTTTACCCTAAAAATATTACCAAATGGGGCTAAAATGCTGAAATACCAAGTATAAGTTTAAAACTTTTCAATTTATTATCAACTGCGCATGCTTGCATACGGAGCATTTGGTCAGAGGTAGTGCATGATATACTGCGATATACCTCGAGAAAGGCGGGGCTTAGCAGGAGTATATATATACTCCAAATGTCTAATTCGGAACACTTCAGATGCTCATAATGCGGTATATGCGTAATTCGGAAAGCAGCCATAATAACTGGAGATAGGCAACCATGTTCTCAAAAATAACTGTTTGTGCGCATGCACCCGTTTTTAGAAGGTTTTAGCCTGGAAAATTGAAAATTTAAATCATGGTTCTCATAAAATGTCTTCTTAAGTCCATACCTATCAAATACAGGATGTAAAATTCAAAATTGACGGAACTACAAGAAAAATACAGACAACAACAAAAATCGGTAATTTACATTTCGGAGCTTTTTTAGCAACAAAAAACAAAAATTAAAACTCTCACCGAAATAACCAATATAACAAAAAAAAGAAAATACTAAATTAAAGAACTGAAAACCAGATATTAAAGCAAAAATCAGAAGAAAAAACATTGTTATAAATGGAATTCATGAAAGATACCAAACATCCGAGGAATTAAAATTTGCATTTGATAAAATTGCAAAAGTCATAGAAGTGGAAACTATATCATCAGCAGGCGCGGATAGGAGTACCGGGAGTTCGGGATTTTTCCCGAGAGGTCGGTACTTATGGAGGCCGGTGTATTTGTAATAAAATTTTGTATTTGGTATATTTTTTTTTAATTTTTTTAATGTTGTACTTACATGCAATAGAAAAATTTGGCCACACTTGTCTTGAAAAAACAAGAAAATGCGATTTTCAAAATATAGCTATAACTTAGTTATTTTCGGTGGTACCAAAAAATTTTTTTGACTTAATATAGACAATGTTTTGTGTACAATGCAGTAAAACAAATGAATATTTTTTTCGCCAACGGATTGACCGGAGTTATAAGCATATTTTGAAAATCACATTTTCTTCTTTTTTCAAGATAGCGTTGTAACGATGCGATATTCAAATTTTTTGTAAATGAATTATTAATATTCAAAAAAATCTCTACTAGTTTGTCCATTTAAGCGACTTTCTATCTCCAATAATAACAAAGATACCCATATTAGAATCCAACATCAAATGGGACACCCTGTATAGGGTGTCCCAAAATTCGACCCACAACGATTAACTGGAGATAGTAGATCTAGAAATAAGTTGACATGACTCAATTTATCCATATACAAAAATTAACCCCTGGGCAGTTATAAGCCTCCAAAGTTGATTTTTTAAAATAGATTTTTTTTATTGCACCCAAAGCAGTAAAGATTTTTTAACGAAATTTTGTATACGTGCTTTTGAATACTGGATGCTCAATTAGTAAAACTTTGTGACTAATCCTCGATTTTTTTAAATATTCTTGGATGGAAAAAGAAAGCATAAAACAGTCAAAAACTTTTTAGGTATTTAAAAATTTCATTTAAAACTTATTTGCTTTTGCGGAACAAGATTTTTTCTCGTTATGAATTTTGCGTAGGTTGTTGGGACTTGGAACACCCTGTATATATTGTATATTTCATTTTATACACACATACAGGGCCTCCAAAAAATTGGAAATACCTAAATATTTTTTGAACCATATTGAATTTAAAAAAAAGTTTAAAAAAAAGTTTAAATAAAAGTTTATTCAATTTAAACAAGCTACCATTAAAACATATTTTTAATACCGGGTGGAAACGAAACACGGATCACGTCTATAACTTCTTTATTTATGTAAATAAAAATTTTAAATTTGACCATGTTGTATGGTTCAAGAAAACACATTTTAGTCACTTTTTTTCAATATCACTTCCAGTATTACCGGAAGTGACATCAACTTTATTTTATTAAATGTAACACCTAATTTTTTTGATCTTCATTTAAGACTATTTTAGAAAAGCAGTATGTTTGTGATACATTTTTAATTTTTTTGAAATTTTGAAAAATGCCGAATACAAAAAATATGAAAAACTGACACAAGTAAATTGATTACACCCTACATATGGGATACCAAATTAATCGTATTAAAATCTTCTTTTTGAAAAACCAAGTGACCCGACATCTTTCCATTAAAAAAAGAGTTATTTATAAAAACGTTACTCAAAAAAGTTCATAAATTAATAACTCAAAAACTGCTTAAATAATTTTACAAAATTCAATTTTCCTTAGGTATTTGTATTATTTGGAATGAGTTTTGGTAGTTTCTATCAACTTCGGATAAAGAAAAAAAAAATTTTCTTTTTCAAAATTTCAAAAAAAGTTAAAAAATTTATCACAAACATACTCTTCATATTTTGAACAAAAAAAATGGGTGTTACATTTAAGAAAATAAAGTTTTTCTCACTTCAGGTAAAACCACAAGTCATATTGAAAAAATTTTTAGTGCCTAAAATGTGTTTTCATGAATCATACAACATAGTCAAATTTCAAATTTTTATTTTCATAAATAAAGAAGTTATAAAGGTGACCCGTGTTTCGTTTCCACCCGGTATACAGGGTGTTCGTTTTATTAGTGATACGGCACATAACTTTTGTTTTTTAAATGCAACAACCTGTATATTTTTATTCTTTAATCTTAAGATCGGCAATAAAGATAAGTTATTATTAAACTTTTTATAAATATTAAAGAGTTCTAACAAAAGCCAATACTTTTTTTAAGTTTAAGTAAAATAAATTTAAAATTAATTCATTCATACTTTTGTTTAAACAATTTTTTAAATTAAATAAACTAAGCTAAATTTTTTTTGAAATTAAAAACAAAGTTTAAACAAAAGTATACTTAAAAGTAAATTAATTTTAAATTTAGGTTACTTAAACTTAAAAAAGGATATAATAACTTATCTTTATTGCCGAACTTAACATTAAAACATTGCTTGTAACTCAAAAACAACCACTTTTATAAAAAAATGATTTCTACAAAAGTTTACTCAAATTAAATGTAGAATCCAAAAATATAAAAATCTACAGGGTGTTGCATTTAAAAAACGAAAGTTAGGTGTCGTATCACTAATAAAACGAATAGCCTATATATTAAAAATATGTTTAAATGGTAGCTTGTTTAAATTGAATAAACTTTTGTTTAATTTTTTTTTAAATTAAATATGTTTCAGAAAAAATTTTCAACAACCAATGTGAGCTCACTGGTCCCAATGAGCATATTTACATAAATGAAGATCTGACCGAAACAAATCAAAAACTCTTCAAAGAAGCCCGAAACCTGAAGAAACATGGTTTTCAATTTGTTTGGTGCTCCGAAGGAAGAATTTCCGTATGAGAATCTTCTGATATACAAAGGCCAGAAAAATAAAATAGTGCCCCTAACATACTCCCCTTTAAAACGACGAGTTTTTAAAATTCGAAAAACCAAGAAAAATCGACCGTTTTCTTTGAAAATGCTGGCCAAAAAGCCAGTATATAAAAAAATACTAGTAAAGAAATTCTGGATACTGAAAAATTTATCATGTCAATATACAGGATTTAAAATTAAAATAGTACCCCTAATACGTTTCCGTTTAAAACCCGACGCCGACGGCGAGTTTTTAAAATTAACGATCGAAAAAAGCAAGAAAAATCGACCGTTTTTTGGATTTTTTTCAAAATCTTAGCGAGACCCAAAATATTTTAAATTTGTTAGGTGTTATTTAAATGAATATCTTCCTTTATAATGCAATTTAATTTTTGGTAAATTGCCGACAAACACCTTTTGGGAATCCGACAAAGAACGTCCCCATCGTTTTAGAAATATGAAACTACATTTTGGTATGATTTTCCGCTAGGGCTTAAATTTTATCTCCACATATCCACGTATAAATTTTCAACTTCCTAAGATTAATCGTTGTCACAATGTTAAAAAAACTAATAAACAAGTCTAAGTCCTTTTAATTTATATTTTATAATCTTAGCTTTAAAAAAAAATTCTTTTAAATGCAAAACCTATATTAAAAATTTACAACAATTAAATAATTAAAAAGTATAAGATTTTTACAGTTAATAAAATATTTTTTAATTGAAGAAATCATTTTCATTTTTAATAATGAAGCTACTGAACGGTTAATACTTAAAATAAATACGAAATAAGCTATTGAAAAAAAGTAAAATAATTGTAAATTCGATTAAATTATTTAATTTTTCAATAAATTAAAATTAATAATTTATAATGACTTTTATTAGAGTGGAACGAATTTTTATATTTATATATGAATTGAAGCAAGCTGCTATTGGAGGTCCGATGTCACTTGGGAAACATTGGGCGCGTTTATCCGGTCCCAGCGCTGGCACAGCGTTGGCAGCAGCGCTTTATTAAAGCGCTAGGCTGGGTAATAACCTAACCTTTCTTTCCGCACTTAACTTTTTTGGCAGTTGACGTACCATAATAAATTAGCGCGAGTACACAAATTTTTTTTAAACGTTAATAAACCCCTCATTATGGAAAATATAATAAATTATGTCGTACTGGAGGAAATTGCAGAAGCAGACAATAATTTAAATAATATTGTTGAAGCAATTATCCGTAGAATTGAAGGTGTAGATGTTTTGAACTTATTAGAATTGGAAGAAGAACGTGAAGGTGAAGATCATGTAAGAAATTTAAACTATTTCGAAGACATAATTCCAAGGTATTCGCCTCAAGATTTTTTTGAACATTTTAGGATGTCGAGAAATGTTATGGAGGTAAATAATCAGAATTAAATTAAAACAACAGATTTGTAATTTTAAAATTCTTTTTTAGGTTCTGATTCAAAATATAGCGAATAGAATGGGTGATTTAAATTATACAATTCCTGTTGAAAAAAGAATATTATTCACAGTTTGGATGTTATCCAAACCTGAATCATATAAAGCATGCTGTGATAGATTTGGAATCTCCAAAGGATCCGGTCATTCAATGTTTTATGAAATTTGTGGGAAATTAAAGGAAATGATTTCGGATGAAATTAAATGGCCAACTTTTGAAGAATCGGTTAGAGATGCAAATTTTATGGAGGAGAAAACTGGATTTCCTGGGATTATTGGATCGATTGATGGTTGTCATATACCCATCAAGGCACCTGCATATAATCCTATTGATTATTATAATCGAAAGTCATTCCATTCGGTTATTTTGCAGGCAGTGTGTGACTCAAAGTTGAAATTTACAGACATTTTTGTGGGAATGCCAGGTCGGGTTCATGATGCCAGAGTGTTCAGAGTTAGCCCTTTATATGATCGAATGCACAACCAAAATCCTCCGCTAATCCATCCAGATTTCCATATTCTTGGAGATAGTGCTTACCCTCTAATGAACAATGTGCTTGTTCCATTCAGAGACAACGGTCATTTAACTGAAATGCAAACGAATTACAATATAGTACTTAGTACTGCCAGGAGTAAAATTGAGCAGGCATTTGGTAGATTGAAAGGCAAATTTCGACGATTAAAATATTTAGATGTAAATGAGGAAAATGTTAACACCGTTGTTGCAGCAGCTTGTGTGTTGCATAATTTTACCATTTTAAGAGAAGAAGATGAACAAATTATAAATCATGACATTGAAGACAATCAGTTAATAAATGAGGAAGTTATTGAAGACAATGGGGAAAATATAAATACGGCAGTTCAAAAAAGAAATGTTATTATGCAACAAATTTATTAAATGTTATATAATATAAAAATATTTATTTTTAAAATAAAAAATAAATAAAAAACAATTCTTTATTTCTTTAAAAAATAAATATAAATGTTGAGATCATAATACTATTAAGGCCTAGTTAATTATAACTAAATAAAAATTTTAGAATAATAAAATAAACATAACAAAAATAAGTTTTTCAAAAATAAATAAACGTTTTTTTCTAAACTAAAAGTTCTTTTTAAAAATATTTTTTTTTCAATAAGTAAAAATAAAAGTTTTTTTCAAAAATAAAAAAAATATCGAGATCATAACAGTAACATAAACATAAATAAAATTTCCAAAATTAATGCCACATTTGATTTAAAGTTTTAATTATAAGTAAACTAATCATTCTTATTCTTTTCTTTCAGTTCCACCAAAATGTCTTTTAGAATAAGAGTTCTGCTCTCCTGTATTTCATTACTTTTTTTAAGGCAGTCCCTAATTTCCTCAAAGCATTGGCACTGTTTTTCTTGATTTGCCAAATATTTTGTCCGAAATAGTTCAAGAATTCGGTTTTTCTTTTTTGCTCCACTTTGCTCCACATTTGTGTCCTGACTAGTCCCTTTGGATGTAGATGGCATATCACCAACATTATTTGTTTCTGCCTCGGTTGATGGTGCAACTGATGTTGATGTTGAAGGCATTGTCGGTAGTGATGAAATTAGATTTCTGGGATTTACCGTTGTCACTAGCGAAAATCTCATCCATAATGGAAAAAAATTCCCAATTCATCCTACCACGTCCTGTTTTTGAGGAATTGTCCTTAATTGACCTATAAGTAACTTTAAGGTTCCTTAATTTTTTGTCACATTCCTCCTTTGATACATAATATTGGTGTTTTGCCATTTCATTAGCCACCTTACTCCACAAAAGTTGTTTTTTTATTTTTGGGTTTCGAAATTTGTTGATGTCTTTTTTATAAATTTCCAGAAGCAGTTTTGTGGATTTTTCGGTCCATCTAAATTCCTTTTCTGTTGGAATGGTATCTGGCAAAGTCATTTTTGTATCGGCATTTTCTTTATTATTATCATCCAGCAATAGTTGCTGAATAACATTATTCCTTACTGATTCATCTACAATAATTATTATGTTTTATTAGATATGTTATACATGCATAAAATAATTAATTTAGTTTACCTTCATAAATTAATTGTACCAAATTTGTTGGTACATTACCCTCTATTATTTTACCATTTACATTAAATTCTAAAGTTGTAAAACTTTCAGAGTTTTCCGCCATCATTTAAATTAATAATAATAAAATATCACAGTAAAACAGTCTAAACAGTCTTAAATTTTATATTTGAGGTTATGCTTTGCACCACATGATTGCTTTTTTGTTTACACCCGTTTGACAGAGAGCGAACGCTGAGCAACTTAGCGTAAAATAATTTTGCTAGAAAAAATGGCGACCGCTAGAGCGCTGTCGCTTAGCGGTCAATTTTGCCAATCGCTGAGACAGCGCTGTGCCAGCGCTAGGACGGCTGAACGCGCCCATTGTATTAATGTTCATCCCATATGTAAGAGTACTAATAAGGTTGCTGTTCGTGCTTAAAAGTGTTATCACTAGTATATTTGCATCCACACAACCGATAGGACATAATTAATGTCTTAATTATGTACTATGACAATAGCTTTATATTTTCGCCCAGGTGACGACATATGGTATCTCATTTTTTTAATTACCAATTTCTTCTCATTAAATGAATTTTTGTAGTTGTTTATTTTTATACAAATTTAGAATTCAGTGATTTTTTAATATTTTCTAAAGGACCTTATAAGATTTGGGTAGATTTCTTCCAACGACGAAACTTATACTCAAATATCAAATATACAATTTTGTCGAAATATTAACCTTGATAGTGGCTGTTCTCGGCCAAAAAACGCTCATGAAATTAGTTAGTTTTTGCACAAGTAACAATGATGTCACTGTTTTCCATCAAATAAAGTAATTTTAGTTGCCTATGTCATATTTTTAGTTAGAATTATGAACAATAATAATAATACATAAAAAATATACAATTATATAATTTTATTGAAAACTTAGTTTTGTGGAATATAAGCATATTTTAATAATTCATTTTTTTAAATTCAACAATTATTGCCCTGGTCCCCTTTTTTGCAAATTTTGAAAATATTTCAGAAAAAAGACTTCTCCAGTATCCTGGAGCTCTAATAATTTTACTGTAAATTAAGTAGTGACGGTTCTAATAGTTGTAATAAGATATGTAATAATACGGGGCCAAATAAAATAAATTTTACAGAAAATCTCAAGACTTCTTTGCACAATCATGCAACATTGAATTTTTTATTCCAAGATAAAAACGATAATAACAAAGCTCAAAAATTTTAAAAAATTACAAAAATGGAAATGTTCCCAAACATGTTATCATCTCTTCTTCGGATGACGATGAAATTTTCATTTAAGCTGAGAAAATTTAAAAAAAAGTCCCAAAAATTAAAAGTTTCATGGATATATATAGTTCTTGAGTTCGTTGAGTAATATTCCTTGGGTCGTCCGTATTCATGAATTCTTTTTTTGAGTCTTTAGTTACTTGTTAAGTTATGATAAATTCAGCACCGGTTCACTAAAAGGTGTTCGGCTTATAACGTCTACTGGTTTGGTGGAGTTGCACTAGAGGTGCACTGGATGATAAACTGGGGCAATGCAAGTGCGCACCAAATGCAGTTAAGCCGAAAACGCTATAAATGTCTGGGCAAAAGAAAAATTTTTGAAGCCGCTCTTCTTCTATTCAGAACTTCTGCTTTCAGTCTTCTGGCTACTGTCGTAGTACTGGAGGATCAATAACATTGGTCCAGGATAATTCTCACGTTCATACCTCTCGCGTTGTTAGGGAATACCTTGAAGAACTGCATACCTTGGCCTGCCAAGTCCCCAGACTTGAATCTCATCGAAAATATCTGGGGAATTATTGTAAAACGCTGGAGAAATGATATTAACCTGCCAAATCGCGAAGCCCTAAAAGATCATATAGAAGGTTTATGGAATGAGGTGACCCCAGATATTTGTCAAAATTTAGTTAATTCAATGGCAGGTCGTCTGCTAACAGTAATTGAAAAGGGTGGGTCGTATGTAAAATATTAGAGAGTAATAGGGATTTTTAATTAGTTTTTGAATTATTGTCTTGTTATATCGAATTTTAATTTATTACATTTATATATCTGCGGTCACCTTATTCCATTCATGTTCTATTTGATCTTTATTTTTGTATAAAGGGTATTTTTATTTGTTGTAATAATTTTTGGTTTCAAAAATTTCAAAACCAAATTTTGATTTGACTTAAAAATTTCAGAAAGTTTATTTTCTGTAAATTTCAAAATTGTAAAACATTGGTTTCCCGTATTTTAAAATTATTAATTTAATACTTTTTGTTTTAAAAGTATAAAAAAGTTATTAACTACTATAACATTTGTTTTGAAATATTGGTTTGAGAAATATAAATATTTTGTTGTTTATTTCTTTAATTTATATAAATACTATTACCTATTCGTTGAGAGGCAATATTTATATAATATCTTGTAAATATCTGTAAATATATTTATTATGTTTTTATCATTTATCTGAGTAAATTTTTAAAATTATAAGGTTAAGTTTTAGTTTATTTTATTCATAAAATTGTTAATTTGTTAATAGATTACTGGATCTAAAACGACATTTTTATAAATGTTAGCTTTTGCCTTTTGACTTTTTTTTACAAATTACAAAGAATAATTTATCTATTATTATTTCTATTTATTGGGGCTTATTGTTTATGTAATTTTTTGTTATGAATACGCAATAGTAATTTATTTTATGTATTTATCTAATTATTTAATGTTATAAATTCAAATTATGGTTTATTTTATTTAAAATTTTTTATAAAATGTTGACCAAAAATCTACCTATTTTTAATCAGTTCTGTTTATCAAATATATAACTAATAAAAATGTATAAAAATTGCTTTTATTTTATGCTTATTTTTAGTAAATTTGCGACAAAATACCCATTAGAAATTAGCTGTAAATTGACATTGCAAATATCATAAAATGAGAGAATAGTAAAATAAAATTATACCTATTCAGCGACCGTGATGAAAAATTTAGAGACGTCGTTAACGTTAAACACGTGATTAAAAAATATTTCTTCATAAGAAATATTTTCTTAAAGACGTGATTAGCTTTAACGACGGCTCTAAAATTTGTGATTAATTAACAGTGCAATAAGAACAACATATTTTTCTCATATGTACTAAAATTCACTGAATTTATTTTTAGCGAATGAAACAATATATAATTTTAGTAAAATTTTCTCCTTAAAGCGGAGTGTAATTTATTTTCGAAAAGGAATTGCAATTTTGCGAATCCCGTTTTACTGATTAGCACAGGTACTTTAGGGGTGGGTTGCACCAAAAAGATATGTTTAAAACTGGTTTTAAACTGACTAGTATGACAGAAAGTATATTATATTTTTAGTTAAAACTGAGCTTAAACTGTTTCTTGCAACCCAACCTAGGTGAAATAGAAAAAGGTTGGCTTAAACTTTGTTTCCGAAAAGGAATTGCAGTTTTACAAATCCCATTTCCTGATTAGCACAGGTACTTTAGGGATGGGTTGCACCAAAAAGTTTTAGTTAAAACCGAGCTTAAACTGTTTCTTGCAACTCAACCTAGGTGAAATTGGGAATAGAAACAGGGTGGCTTAAACTTCGTTTCCGAAAAGGAATTACAGTTATACGAATCCCATTTCCTGATCAGCACAGGCACTTTAAGTATGTGTTGCACCAAAGAGGTTAGTTAAATATAAGGTGGCCAGATTTTTATGGTATTAAGCTGACAAGTATGACAGAAAATATATTATATTTTTAGTTAAAAACGAGCTTAAACTGTTTCCTGCAACCCAACCTAGGTGGAATTGAAACAGGTTGGCTTAAACTTCGTTCTATTTATAATGTGCCATCGCATTTGGGACAAGGTCTAAGGTCTAAGAATTGTTTTCATAAAAAGGCTTAATAACTTTCATATTTATATGGGTTGAAGGTGGGGTGCGTGCGGAGTGCAGGATCTTTCTGCTTTATGGAGGGGATAGTTGCGGTGTAATTGATTGAAAATTTCGTAAGGACCCATCTAGGAAACTTTCCGTAATGAACCTTTTGTTCTTTTGCCATGCAAACTAATTGACCGATGTGTTATAAACGGGAAACACTCATATCTTCATTTCATAGTAAAAAAAACATTTTTTTCAGAGACCGACTGTCACTGTCAGTTGGACGTCAAGAAAAATATTCGTTTAAGAACAATACTGTGACATCTTAAGAAACTTGGTCCTTAAATAAATTTTGAAAAGGACCCAGCTAGGAAAACTATAACAGCCGTTTTTTCTGACCCACTCTCATTCAAAAATAATGGAGAGACATTAAGACTGTAAAGCAGTTGAGAAAGGTAGGATACAATTTTTAGTCTCTATAATACCAAAATTTAATATTCATTCAGGCAGAGTTAAAGCAAAAATGCTAAAATTTAACAAAAATTGATATTGAACAGGAGGATATTGCACATTGCGCAATTGCATCCGAGTCGGTTTGGGAACAAAATTTTGGTAACAAATTGTGCCCGTCTAAAACGGCCTTTAGGTTTAGACCTAAGGTTTTTTCTTTCACTGGGTAAGTAATAGAAAATCATAAGTTACAATAGGTAGGTGTCGAGTGTGGTTTGGTATTGTTTAATAATAGCTTTTTAAAATTTACTTTTAGTCAAAAAACCTATAATTTCCAATAATGAAAGACCGAATATGTTCCCATTTTAAACTTTATAGTTAAAATCCATGTAACAAATAAGTCAGGCTATCATCGAACTCCCACTCAAGTGTGGGACCTTAGTAAGAACGATACTAAAAAGGTGACTTATTCGAGACTCGGACTAAACTTGTGGTTCTCTTGAGTTTAAAAGTAGATCAATATATTTTTTGAGTTTACTTTATAAATACAATACCATTCAAGACTAACCGATGATTTTCAAAATAAAAAGCTATAACGTTTGGTCTAAATCGCCCTGCATTAAATAATAAAGAAAGCAATTTCTAAAGATGGTTTCAAAATGATTAATTTGTTCAATAGATTAAATTTTGAAATTTAAGGAATTTCCTTATTTTTTAACACAATATGTAGAATTTCAATATTGGTGCGCAGGCAGGATTCTGGGAGAATGTTGTATTTTCCAACAAAAAAAGATATAATAATCAAAAATTATAGAAGTATATTTTTTAGTACAAACTGAATAAACATGTTTATATAAATAATAATGTATATTAATTTTTAGCCCCTAACCATAGATGCAACAATCTGGATGAGCTTGGAGTGGTATTTTTTCCTTTTGATGTAATTATATGCTCAAGATTTTTACCTGGATTACATATTGCCATAATGGCACATGAGTAAAATCAATGCAACTGATATAAAGTCCATGAGTCGACTCAAGTAAAGTTTTCCCAACATAACATACAGATGTTTTTTGTTAAATCGGTAGTTTTTTTAAGTATTTGAGAATGTGCCATCATATTTTTAAACATCAACTCCGTTATAGAAAATAAAATTGAAAGTTGTACCAGTCAGTTAAGAATTTTAAGCAAATTCATAGAAATATGTGCTACCCCAGGCACAAGTTTCAGCTATGTGATGCGACAGTTTAATGCCATCTCTTTTAACTACCCTAACCAAAAAACATCATCGCTGTGAAAATCTTTGTTTATTTTGGAATCTTGTGAATGTTTGCCTCAACCTCTTGTTGATACGAAATAATTGTTTAAATCTAAAATATCTCTACCACTTTGCATATCCATTTTATCAATTTTAATGCTCAAACCTCCACCTTCTTGAAACTTCTTAAGCTTTTCCTTTAATTTAGTGGTGTACTTTGTTTTACTTTTGGCTTTCTTTTAGACATTACAAAAGTGATGCTGGTCAACAGATATTTTTCCTAGAGACTACAGGAATTAGCATTAAGAAGAAGAAATGTTTTTGTTGCCAGTTCGAGTAAATCAGAGAAAAAACCGCAAACTTTAAGATTTATTTTTACCAGTAGTCACTTTTTTATTAACTGTTTAATGTGTTAATGCCTGCATTATTTAGTAAAACATACTGGTTTAATGGTACGACACAATTTTTATTAGAAATTTAGTAGTTTGCCGATAATATGGCAACTCGAAGGTTGAAGAAATCAATTTAACTTTATAAAAAGTACTTTTTCCTCTGGAAATAACGTTTCTCTTTTTCGACTTCATTCACTATAGGTAAAAACTTAGAAATTGCACTATAAATAATTAAATTACAATTCACAAACTTGCGTTGCGTTCGCATTATGTATTTTGTAAAACTTTTTTGAGGTTATGTTTTTGGTTATTTTGATTTCTTGTATTTACATTTAAACGACGTGAAGTTCGCCCGTATTCGAAAATGTATAGAATATAGACAAAGGCGATATGTCGGGAAAAAAAATACCGATTTATCGAACGAGGTGATAAATGACTGGCGATACGTATCGCTAGCGATATTTATCACCAGAGAAACAAAATCCCACCTCTGGTTACAATTAGATGGTGCCCCAACGCATTACGCGCTACAGGTGAGGGGCTGGTTAAATCAAAATTTTCCTGGCAGATGGATTGGTCGCGGAGGTCCCATTGCTTGGCCTCCAAGAAGTCCTGATTTGACCCCTCTCGATTTTTTTTTCTAGTCATTTGTAAAAAAATACGTGTATCGTACTAAAGTCCACAATGTGGAGGACCTTACTAACCGTATTTACCAGGCTGCACAATTAGTTAATTCTGCCATGCTAGATCGAGTCCAAAATAATATTGTAAGAAGAGCTGAGATTTGTTTAGATGCAGAAGGACGTAATTTTGAGCAGTTCCTTTAGTTTAATTTATTATCTGTATCTGTTATCTGTTTTTTGTTTGTTTATTGTTTATTGTGTTCGCTTTAGCAATATTTTTTGAATTGCGTAGTTTCTCTTGTTATTAGTTCGAACTTTTTCTAAGTAATCCTTTAAGTTTGCAGGTTTGTGTATTATTTATGGGCAGATTCTGGTCAAAATTAAAGGCCTTTAATTTAAAACAAATAATGTATCCATGGAAATTGTCCATTACAACCCATATAACAAATTTAAATTTAAACTCCTTTAAAGTTAAATGATTTGACCAGAATCTGGGTATTAAAGTACGTTTTTTAAATGTTTTTACTTATTTATGCATGCGATTGGTTGTTATGGAAAAAAATAAATAGAAACGAATTACACCTGATCATGGCACTTTAATTTAAAAAACTAAAATTAACACAGAGTTGCCAAATTCAAGATTTTAAAAACACATATATCTTCGAGGTAAAGCAACAAAGAATTTTTTAATTATTTTTTCTTTGTTCTCTAAGAGTTCCTCAACATCGCACCATTGCGTTGGTCCGCAAATTTTCCAGCACCCTGTATGTGCGCGCTAATATAAATCCGCATTTTTTCGTGATTTATTTGTTCTTCGACCGTAAACAAGTAGAAATTTATAATCTTTATTTAATTATAAATTACAATGGGTAAAGTTTTCAACCGAAACACTGGGTTGAAGACAAAATCCAATAATGTTTATAATATTTTCCATTTTTTTTGTTTGGCATTTACCAGCTCTTTTCCTTCTACAAAACACCTACTATCAGGATGAGCTTTTAAGTAGAAAAAGTTTCTCCAAAGTTTTAAAAACATGTTGAATTACTGCAATAAATGAATTGCTATAGCAAAATAATTAAGGATGTTTACGCATTTATTACTTACTAGGAAACAAAAGAACTTTAAAAATTCCAAACAAAAACAACAGTTTAATGTTTATAGAACTATATTAAAACTATTTTACAATAAATCACCACTTAAATCGCTTAAAAACTTAAAAGAAAACACACAACAAATACACGGAGTTAAAGCGACATTAACCTAGAACGACTCGTCTCGATTAGCTGATTCCGTCAGAGCAGCGCCCCCTACAGGTAATCGAAATCGCGAATACATATTTCTGTACTATTAGGGTCATTACGTCTTATGCCGGTTTTCCACCCAATGGACTAATCTCGGCTCGTTTGAGTTTTGCCTTTAAATTTAAAAACAAGAAAAAACAACCAAAACAAATCCAAAACTTTATTTCCACTGAGCGGACAGGATATTGTCCCAGTTATGGTTTTGTTTCATGTCATATGTCATTTGCAATTAAGTCTAAGTCGAACAACTACAATTATGTTTTGGGAGGAAGATTTCTTATTCCTTGCTTTTGCTTGGATTCTACAGCTGTCTGGGGTCTAAAGAAAGGTTTTTGGGTTCAGGGGTTATAAAGTTCATAGCGTTGTGCCCGAACCATTTTTGCCCGCTCCGGATTTCTTTAATTTCTTGAAGTTTTATCTTTCCCACTGGCACAGTTCTTCTTTCAATTCCTGACGAACTCACAACACCAAGAAAACACCAACTTGGTATTTCTACAAAGGTACAAAGCAGACTTCAATTTACAAACATGTTGAAACCTTTTGAAGGTACCGCTTCCGAATCCTAGAGGGAAACGATAAACACAAGAGAAACAGTCGTAAATTACGCAAATCTCCAAAAAGTTTGTAAAAAGTCGCAGTTTTTTTTTATATGAGTTTCTGTTTCCATTCCACTTTGTCCATTAGTTGGAAAAACTCTTTCTTTCTTTTCTTAAAAAAAGAGGATTGTTTACATCGTGCTTCATCATTTTTTTGTTTTTGGTTGATTGTTTTTTATTTCCTACATAAACTGTATGCATTAAACGACTGTTGAACTACCCAAAACTCAAAATACATAAAAACAAAAATAACAGAACTACAAATTACGGCGCACCAAAAAAAAACAAAATCCACAAAATACTCTTCTCCACTCGGTTAAGTCTTTCGCCGTTGGACCACAAAAATAATTCAAAATAATAAATATTTTTGTGCAAAACTGGGATAAGTCCAGGAGTTGTTCGATTTTTTCTACCAAATACTTCCTCTATCAAGTTCATGAGGCTTATAAAATACATCATTATGATCTGGAATTCCAGAATTTATCGAGTACGTCAATTAAACAGCTATATTCAAAATATTTGTTATCCAGAAAAAAGTTAATTTACAAAAAATTGACTTGGCCGGTTATTGCACCGAAGTCTTCAATTAAGAACCAACAAGATGACCATCAAATGGCAAATGGGAGCCAATGCAGAAAACCCCACTTTGGATTACTGCATACTGTATATTTTGTAAAAAAGCCAACTGTAAATATTTTTTTCTTATATATGTTGTACATTAGTTTAAAGTCTGTTTTTATAAATTTAATTATTTGTCAACTTAAACTACAAAACCTGTCGTCCTGACCGAGTAGGTGACAACAAAATAACAAGAAAATATTTTATCACAATTGTACAATAAACAAAAATGGGATTTACGTATTCAAGTATTAACTGAAAAAAATCGACAAATATTTTAGAGATTTTAAACTATTTAAGAATATTTTTTAAATACCGTAGACCAGAAATACTTTCTTATTACTTATTATTCCCAAAGTACGCTCATTTAAGTGGAGATCTTTGCAAAATAAAAATTGTATAAGAAAAATTCAATTTTAATGACATTGCCGATTTTTTTGTTAAATTTTCGGTTATAAATTTATAAATACCCAAAAAATGCTTTGCAAACTATCTTCTTAAGCTCTTTATTGTAAAAACTGCTTTTTTAAAATAAATTTGAAATTCTCTGGATTTTGGGTTTTTAGCTTAGATTTTGCAAATATCAATGTAATTTTAAAAAAATCCAGCTTTCTTATCAAAATCAATTTCTAAACATTTTTCAATTTCGGTATGATGCTCACTAAAGAAGTCCTAAAAACAATTTGACTTAAAGTTAGTACATGATGTGACTCTTCCTCTAATTCAAGAATCATAAAAATTTTGCATTTTTTCCATTTTTAGTAATCTAAATATAGGACAAAATTCTATCAAAAAATGCCCCAAAAGAGTAACCCTTAAGCAACAATTAGTTTGACACTAAAGTGTAGATTTTATTGTTCAGTTACAATTATAAGAAGCAACTCGAAATCGTACAAAATAATATTTTTTATTTTAATTTCTTCGCTATTTTTTTTGAGACAAAGGAAAACAGGTTCAAATAAAATCCATGCGCTTTATTTTTCATATTTGAGCTAAATCGATGTAAATAATAAATATTACACGAGTTTATTATTTCCCGAGGCTGATATAATATCATGATTTTTTGATTTAATTAAAAGTATTAATCGTAGACCACACTTATGCTATGTCAATTTAATGGTATTTTTATGGAGAACACGAAAATGCAAAAATGTACTAGGTGTTCCATTTAAAATAAGAAAGTTGCCATCCAATTCCGGTATAACCGGAAGTTCCATAAAATCAAAAATACCTTTTTTTAGAAAGATCGCGATTTGAGTCCTCTGTAGACAAATTTTCAGAATCAAAAACGTAACCGTTCAAAAGTTAGCAGGGGGGGGGGGGATTTACTTTATGTCCGCACTGTATAAAAGTCTTTAAATAAAAAAATTATTTGAATTTTAAATAAACGAGTGTATTAGTTGCTTTTGTTCACATTTTGATGGGTATAAAAGAAAGAATAAAAAAATAGCAGAAAAATTAAGTAAAAAAAAAATAAATGTAAAAAAACTTATTTTGTCAATTTTGAACATTTTAGTTAAGA
This sequence comes from Stenus bimaculatus, assembly GCA_963971135.1. NCBI lineage: Eukaryota > Metazoa > Arthropoda > Insecta > Coleoptera > Staphylinidae > Stenus > Stenus bimaculatus. Next base: position 26,221,583 of record OZ020183.1, on the reverse strand, counting down.
TGCGCGCATACAGTTTACTTTTTTTATATGAATACAATTATACAGGGTGTCCCTGAAAGGTCTGTACAAAACAATACCTCATACTCCTGAGACCAAAATATGATGATTTAACCAAACTTATCTCTATCCAAAAGTTCTTCGTTAAGGTGCTACAGACCATTAATAAAGTTCTTAAAACTATTTTGTATTTTTGAAATAACTAAAAATTGGCTCATACGATCATAAAATAATTTGGTATGTGGCTATGTAATGAAAAAAGTATTTTTAGACAATTTGTTTTTACTTTTTCACGTTATGTAAGTGGTCAAAAATAGGTCATCGACATGCAGTTTTCCTCTTCACTTTTTAATGGCCGAATAAAAATTCATAAAACTTTACTTGTGGCTAAACAGTGTAATTATCCTTTATTTTAGGCAGAAAAAAATATTTCCATGTGGTGCATAACCTAACTTTAGAAAAATATTTAAATTTTTCGCCAAAAGGTCTGTAAAAGACAAATTGTCTACAAATACTCAATTAAAGGGCGACAATTTGGGGACACCCTGTGACCCTGTACATTATACAAAATACTTACAAAAGTCGTTACCTAAAATTATACATTTTTTGACATAAAAATCTTCATTGATTTCACAAAAAGGGAGCAATATCAATCGACTGATTAAAATGTTTTTCTGCAGATCCAATTTGATCCGTCCAACCGATCATTCAACTAAATTGAGTCATGTGTAGGCCCTTTAAGAGCCGCCTCTAGCGTCTCGTTGAAACAATCCCAAAACCTTTTGTTTTTAAAACTGAAATCGTGTCACAATTTCGCAATCCAATAAGTTTTTTTAAAAACCACAAGATTTTAAAATAAAACAAATTTTGTTGACAAATTTACTTTAACAATATATTATTATTAACTACACTTATTTTAATAATACTGGCATTTTTTACAACGATACATGAAAATAATAAAAATAGTAAAAAATATGGTAAATTAAAAATGAAGTTACACTGGTACAAAATAACCATTTTATCATTAACAGATGATATTTTAATACGACAGGATCTAAAGTTTTATACATCAAAACAATTATCAAGAAATTACATGTTTACTTTCATTTTTCTTAAATGGCTTGCCCAAAAATGTAGTTATTACGCAATATCGTTTATATAATATTAATTGTATAAAAAGTTTTAAACTGTAAATAACTATTTTCATGTTCGAATCAATAAAGGAGGAACGCTTACGACAAATATGTATAATGCTTAAGTGATAATAATACTATAACTATTATTAAAGTTATTAAGCCATCACAGTTTGACTATTAATAAAAAATTTCTTAAAAATCGTTTTAAACTTTCATTTTACAACCTCCATTTAAGTTTAAAAACAGATAACAATTCTTCAAAAAAACAGGATGAAAATTTTTGATAGAATACTGATAAAATTCAATTTTTATCATTAGTGTAAAAGTACCTATTTTTAGCAATAAATAATTATCGAAATATCTATAAAGTCTTAGACGTTAACTCAGTTAAAAACCGATAAATTTGTACCACATTTAGAAGTTGAGTGTCTCTTAAATTTAAAACTTTATAGGTCTAGTGTTAAAAGTGAAAAATGTGGCATTTTATCTAGAAATAGTAAATAAACGCAAATGTAATAATTATCCTAGCCTATTTGAAAGTCCAAGATAATAAATGGAAGACAATCAAAATTTTAGAGCTGAAACTTCAGAATGGCTTTTTGGATTTCTTGCAATTGTAAAACCAATTTTCATAATTTTTTCTTTTGGTTTTTTTAATACACGGTGATGATTATTTCAATGCTCACCATTGGTATCTTTTAAAATGGAAGAGATACGCGGTCGGTTAAATTAAAGTAAAATTGCGCATTTTACGGCCATTAAAAATCTGAAAAAAAATTAAGATATTTAAACTCATTGCAAAGTTATGGCAAAAAAAACTAATATATGTGATTTTAGAAAATAATCTATATTTTCTAAACCATTACTGCTACATCAATGAAATTTGGTAAGAAATTAAAAAAGTTGAATGTATAAATTTTTTGTAACGTCAGTAATGGTTTGGAAAATATAAATATTTTCTAAAATCATTTTTTTTTGTTTTTAGCCATAATATTGCAATGAGTTTAAAAAACCTAAATTTTCTTTCAGATTTTTAATGCCCATAAAAATGCCCAACTTTTCTTTAGTTTAAACGACCTCGTATTTCCTCCACTTTAATAGATACCAATGGTGAGCATCGAAATAATCACCAATCACCACCCTGTATACCTATTTAATAGAAAACCAAAAATATTTGATAGGGGATTGACAATATATTTTTTCCATTATTTTTCTTTGGACTGCAGCGTTTTTTAGGATATCAATCACACATTGTATAAAGGCTTCTTTGTAATAATTTGTTGGAAAGTTCTATTCTTAAAAATGTTTTCCGGTGATGGAAATAATACAACGTATATAGCATTTGCAAATACTATTACGAAGCACGATTTATGATTATCATAAATTTTAAGTACCAATCAAAATTTAACCTTGGCAATAAAAAATTTTACCTTACTCAAAAATTAAAAAAAAACAATAATAGAAGCTATTAGGTTCTTTAAATAGTTTTTAGGAGTCACCAATTTAAAAAACCAACAAAAATGAATGAAAGTAACCAAATTTTACAACATTTAAAAATATTTCAACTGAATTTGACCAAGTATAAAGTGGAACTAGGACAATATATTCAAAATATGGAATTTTTGGTTTCTTATAAATTTATAAAAAAATACCTAAGAAACATAATTTATGAAAAATATTCACTTTGGGAGGTTTATAAGAGTACATATCTTATTGAGATTTATTGCTAAAAATATTTACTATCATTTAATCAATAAAAATATGAAAAATATATTTTCTTGTAAATACAAAACGAACTAATGATTTTTTTTTTGGGATTATACTTTACCAAAATACTAAGAAACTAGTAAGGTTGCAAAAGGTAAGTTAAAGTTCTAAATAATCACCGAAACTAAAATAAGAACAAAAGAACGCAGTTAAACCTAATTAATACGTAAAAGTAGTCTATAAAGAAATTAGGCGTATGTTTGTATCATTATTCAGTTTGGTTTAATTATATTTATAACTATAAATCACTCTTTCAGCTGTGTAAAACAAAATTATTAACTAAAGCTACAAGTTTGTATGTTTGGTTTGCTAAATTCTTACAACGTTGTTAATATTTTACATACCCAATTGTTACATGTCCGTAGCAGGTTCTTATAAAAATCCGTCGACTTTAATTAAAATTAAGAACCCACTACTCTATCACAAATACATTTATTATTACTTACAACTATTTTAATTGTAAACATTTCATTTATATATTGACCCTTTGGTCGAGGAGTAATATTTACATAATATATTATATATTCCTTCAAAAAATAATTCTTTGGATGCTCAAAATATCACATTCATGTTTACGCATAATAAGCATATGAAGACGTGTAATGTAATCCTAATAAGTCTTGCCTTAAACTATTGTGGTTAAGATGCGTTCTCATTACTCCATTTCCTGCTATACTCGTATCATTCTTTGTAGTTTCATAATGGGACGCATCTTTAAAGCTCTATCTTATTATCCCATTATTTTGGCTGCTCGTTCCCTGTCCCTTTTCACTTCGAAGGGATGAATTCGCTTTCGGTGCACAAAACAGTTGCTTGAACAGGCGAATGCTTTTGGACAGTAGGGGCATTGGTATGGACGTGCACCTGTATGTTGATTCATATGAAACTAAAAAATGTCAAAAATTTTATAATTGGTTACTACAGCCTATTTTTAAAAATTACCTTTAGATCTTGATTTCTTTTAAAAGTCTTATCGCAAAGCGGACATTTGTGTGGCCTTAAATTACTATGGGCAATTGAATGCGCCCTCAGGGTGCTTTTCGTTGGGTACACCCATCCACAGACCGCACAGGTGAATTGAACACCAGAATGATATTCTTTGTGTCGGTGTAAATTGCACTGAGTCTTGAAACTAAAAGAAAGATTTCATTCAAAAAATATTAAGACAACTTTAGAGCCATATTCTTAAAAATAGAAACTTTTTAGAAGAAATTAATGCAAAATTTTCCTTGGCCAAAATTTAAACCTGGTACATCGCATGTTTTGAGTGATAACCACTACACTTTCGAGGTCCAAGGTTCGAATCCTAGCTATGGAAAATTTTGCAGTAATTTTATTGAGTTATGAGTTATATTAGTTTTGTAATATCAAAAAAATATTGTTTGGGGGATTGGACTACCTGTGTAGTCGTAGCTATCGGACACCAACCACCGCAATGTTTTTGTATCAGTACTAGTTTCCATTTGGTAAAAAGTTACTAAAAGATCGTTCAGCAATATTGAATATAGTTAATTTTATCTTCGAAATATACAGAGTGATTAAGACCACCCGTTCCACCCATATTGGGAATTTGAACTAAGTATAGAGGGCGCTATTAATGGACCACCCTGTATACGTGTCTTTCTCACATATTTTTTTACAAATGCAATAATTTTTACTGATGTAAATAACGTTCCGGAAATTTCGCGTACTGTCTCTTGTTTTTGGATAGTAATGTATAATTTAAAAAAATCTTTCTAGAGGGCGCTATAAATGGAGGATATTCGGTACTTGTCAGTGTCAAAAATTGTATTTAAAATGCATTTTTGTAACTTATAACTACATATTCAACAAAACACAAATAGATTTATTAAAGGTCGAAAAAACATGTACCAATGTGATAAATTAAAAAGGTAAGTACATATAAGGTGTCCCGTATCGTTATGCAAAAATTTTGTGAGTGTAAAGTAGGTTCAATTCTAAGACTAATAAACACAAAAGTTGTAGTTCTTTTTTTTTTATTCAAAAGTTACAACACTTTTAAATTTACAAATTCCAAAACAGAAAATTAAATTTGAAGGCTGTTTAAATCAAAACATAGTTGATTTAAAATTTATTTTAAAAAGAAATTATGTTCTTTCTTACAATATGAATTTAATTTGTTAACATATGGCATTAAAATCTCGGTATTTTAAAATTTAAATCATTCTTTATGCGATTTTTGTGGTTAGTTTTTGCTGAATTAAAAATGCCTTACCAGTTTTCTAAAAGTATGGGTATTTGTTAACTAAAATATTTTTTTTTCTAAGAACATTATTTTCTGTTTTGGAGTTTGAAAATTAAATTCTGCTGTAACTTTTGATTAAAAAAAATAGACCTGCAACTTATTATTATTATCATTATTTATTAGTCTTAGAATTAAACCTAGTTTGCACAATTTCTGCATAACGATACGGGACACCTTGTATACCGGGTGGAAACGAAACACGGGCCACCTATATAACTTGTTTATTTATGAAAATTAAAAATTTGACAATGTTGTATGATTCAAGAAAACACATTTTAGGCTCTAAAACTTTTATCAATATGACTTCTGGTTTTATCGGAAGTGACATCAACTTTATTTTTTTAAATGTAAAACCCATTTTTTTTTGTTCAAACTATGAAATTATTTTATAAAAAGAGTATGTTTGTGATAAACTTTTTATTTTTTTTATTTGAAATATTGAAAAAACAATTTTCTTCTTCATCCAAAACTCATTCAAAATAATATTATACAAATACCTAAGGAAAATTGTATTTTGTAAAATTATTTAACCATTTTTTGAGATATTAATTTATGAACTTTTTTGAATAACGTTTTTGCAACTAAATAGAAGATTTTAATACGATTATTTTGGTATCTCATATGTAGGGTGTAATAATTGATTTTTATCAATTTACTTGTGCCCGTTTTTCATATTTTTTGTACTCAAGATTTTTCAAAATTAAAAAAAAATGTATCACAAATATTGATTTTCTAAAAAAAACTTAATTTATGAACAAAATGTGTCTTACATTTAAAAAAATAAAGTTGATGTCACTTCCGGTAAAATCGGAAGTGATAGTGAAAAACTTTTTAGTACCTAAAATGTGTTTTTGGTGTGAATATAATATTAATAGGTCAAAGTAACTTTGTTTTGAGTTTGACGTTAAGTTTTGTGTAGTCAAAGTATAAATTTTTTTTTTAACTTTAAAATTTGTTGATAATCAACATTAAATTGAAAATTTATTAATTTATTTATTTACATGCAATGCAATAGATCAACAAAATTTATTCAATCAACATTTAAACTCGTAACTTCAAAAGTAACCATGTGATTAAGAACCATATGCTCAAGATTGATGGTCTATGTAATGATAACTCTTAACACCGAATTTTAGTCATGACGGTAAGAAAAACCTTTAAGATTGTACTCTTACATCATATTTTACATTTTACGATACTTTATCTAGTTTTAAGCAAAATTTTATACTTTGACTACACAAAACTTTAACGTCAAACTCAAAACAAAGCTACTTTGACCTATTAATATTATATTCACACCAAAAACACTCATGTAATCTGTTTTTTCGTATTGTAGTACACTTTCTGAGGATGGCCCACAGCCGAAACCAGTCAAAGTGAGAATAGAATAAAATTGATATATATAAGGACAAGTACACTTATTACTACCCTATAGTATATAGAAGTTTATATTTTTGCCACCAGAGGACAAGGAGAATCTAAAAATTGTCAATCGTACCTGAAATAATGAATTTTATTACCAAGAGAATCCATTGGTGAGCTATTTTTTTATTAATTAGCATATTTACAATTTTATACAGGGTGATATGATAAAGTAAATAAAAATCATACCTGCCATATTCAATTTTTTTTTCAGAAAATCGCTCGCACAGGTCAATATCAGTTTTTAAAATACCATCTTTTGGTATAAAAAATATTGATTAGGTCACTGGTGAATGGTGAATTCGCAATATAACGTCAGCATCAATTTTATTAAAAGAAAACTACTTTTTTACTCGTTTTTGTGACACATTTTTGTCATTTTAAACGGTTGATATGTCAAATTAAATGGTTTGAAGAATACTACTATAAGATAATAAAAGATTAATTTTATTTTTGAAAACATCAGAGGAGGAGGAGGCAACTTTTTTTTTCAAATGGCAACATATTTTTTTCGATTGAAAAAAATCATTAACAAAAATAATATAAACCAATTTAATCAATAATTTTTTTTTTATTAATTTTTTTTTCTTAATTTTAATTTTTTTTAACAATACAATTGTTATTTTTTTGTTTTTGAGTTTTCAGTTTTTTATTTTTTTAAGTTTTGTTTTTTAATATATTATTAATAATTTTTAATTTATTAATATTTTTTTACTGAAAACTCAAGAACAAAAAAACAATTGAATTAAATTAAAAAAATTAATAAGAAAAAAAAAATTTAAAAAAATAAGAAAAAAATAATTTAAAAAAAAATATTGGTAGAATTGGTTTAGATTATTTTTGTTAATGATTTTTTTCAATCGAAAAAAATATGTTGCCATTTGAAAATAAAAACTTGCCTCCTCCTCTGATGTTTTCAAAAATAAAATTAATCTTTTATAATCTGATAGTACTATTCTTCAAACCATTTAATTTGACATATCACTTATTAAAATCGGATAAGAAATAACGAAGCTACATCGTTGGCCGTTTTTTGTGCACCATACACCCCTCTGTATAAAAATGTTTAAATAGGTCTATCAAAAACGAGAGTAAATAAGTAGAAGTTTTCTTTTAAAAAAATCCATGATGACGTCATTTTGAAATCACCAGTGATATTTTTTATACCAAAAAGTGGCATTTTAAAATGTAAAATTCACCTGTTCGAGTGATTTTCTTAAAAAAATTAAATACGGCAGTTACGATATTTTTTTTTCCGATCTTTATCATCACCCTGTAAAAAAATGTAAATATGCAAATTAATACAAAAATATTTTAGTAAAAGTTGTTTCTTTTCAAAATACCTAACACGACAATGTTGCCATTTAAAAAATTAAATTAAAAAATTAGCTTGAATTTTTCCAGTAATTCCTAATTCCTAAAAACTTGGTGTTTTGGTAACACATAACCAATAATTTTTTATATGACCTTTTAAGCCAAACTTACATTCTACCACAGATGTCACACCCGAATTTTCCTTTAGGTCTGTGCGTTTGAAGATGAACTTTCAAAATCCCTTTAGTTGATATAATTTTACAACAAATTGGACAAGAAAACTTTCCCCAGCTTCCATTTTCACTAGATTCCCCATCATCATTATCACTGGCGTCCTTTTCTATATTAATGATGTCATCATCCTGCTGCTCCTCGTCACATTTTTCAGACTTGCAGAAGAATTTATTACTATTATTTAAAACGGAACATTTGCTTTTTGATATATGTTTCCACCGATGATTTTGAAGCGCAAATTCTGATTGGTATGCGCGTGGACAAATTGGGCGCCTATAATTTTTAATTTCGTTTTCATCTTTACTTATTGTTTCTTGTTTATTGTTGTTAGTATTTTCTGGAACATTTAGTACTAAATCAGATAAATTTTCATCTTCTTCGTCATCAGTTTCATTGTTTTCGGAATGCAATTGTAAGAAAAGCATAGGATCTACTTTAACCTCAACTTCTACAATATCATCAATTTGTTTTTCTAAAGTACCCTTTAAAAATTAAAAAATTGCGTACGGTAATTTATAATTATAATAATTTTAATAACCTACCTTGGTGAGATATGTGTATAGTAATCCCTTGTTTTCACTCTTTTTATTTTCCGAATTTGTATCAGTCAATAATTTATTAAATTTATCTTGATTTTTAACAGCCATAGTTGCGAATTTTGTATACCTTCAATTTTTTTGCAGCAACTATCACATATTCGTGTAGGTAAATTATCGTCAATAGACACCTGCGCCAATAATAAAAATAAAATAATTAATAAATCTATAACACAAGGTCTCTTACCGTAATATAGAGATACTTCCTAATTTTAGCTTGAAGATATACTTTCTTTCCTTCTTCACTGAAAACGAAAACACCTTTATCGTAATTAGAAAAACAAACACGACATGCATTAGTAAGTAACACATTAGATTCCATTTTTACATCAATTTTATATTTTAATAATGACGATTTCTTGTTTTAATTATTAAGCTTGTCGATCTTAGATACCGAATCATCTTCTTTAACGTTGTAAAAACGACTATGCGCTAATAACGTGCATTGCGCACACACAGAAATTGTATAAATTGTACCTATTCATCAGTAATCAGTAAAGATTCATCTTAAAACCCTTACAAAACGTTAATCAGCTCATTTTCACCAGTATTTTTTACCTTACCTTAATCTTCAATGTATTTTCAATTGAAATCCTAGATTTAGCAAGCAAATCTTGTATCAATTTTAATGTTTCCTGATTGACATTTGTCAAAATAGACGTGCACTTGTTAGGCAGCGCCTAAATATCCAAAGCCAATCCAGGTTGTAAGTTGTAATTGTAACCAATGCATTGTTTGAACAGCAAAATACAAATACACACAAACCTTTTTAAAAAAATTAAAGAATAAATATCTTAATTCTCAAAGTACTTTAGCTGCAATTTTCGTACGTACAGAATAAATTATTAAAACACGCTTGGGATGAAAGAGGAAATACAAAATGGCGTGTAAGCGGAAGCAAATACGTCAAGCGGTCATATTAAAATCGATAATCTAAAGATGTTGCTCTAACCATGTATTAATTGCTACTCAGAGACAACATTTGGGAGGAATTAAAGGAAGTTAATTAAATTAATTGTTACCTTTTATATTTAACGTTAATTCTCCTGTACTTTCCACAATAATCCGGGCGTCTCTACAATGGCAGCGCCTGAATGTCCAAAGCCAATCCAGCGTTGCCACTTCTTCATCTTCACAGCAGCGCCTCTATATTGAAAGGTACTAACTAGCAATTTAAAATTAGATGTGTAATTTATTATTTAATAATTTACTTTATTAAAAAAGTGGTGTTTGCTATTTTTTACGTTAAACGTACGCAGAATATCAACGCAAAAATGGTTGTTATGTGTTTAATATGCGAAAAAACGTTTTCAAGTCAAAGTAATTTAAATAGACATTTATTGGAAACTCATAAAAATAAAGTTAAAAATATTGTGAAGTATGATTTTAATTATTTTAACAATAAGTAAAATAAAATAAAAAAATAAATAAATTGAAAAATGTTGATAAATCTCATTTTGCTGATCACATTATTAGTTCTAAGCATACTTTTATAGAAGACAATATTAAAATTTTGCATACAGTTCTTGACAATTCCTTATTAAATTACTTAGAAAACATAGAAATATATAAAAGTACTAATAATGTATTAGTTAGGAACTTAAATGTACAAATAGATTGTCCACATCATGATTTTTTAAATAAATTATTAAAATTAACTTTATAAACAAGTATGCAACTATTAAAACATCATTACATCATAGTGTGTTTCATAAATAAAATATTTTGTTTGACATATTTGTCAGTGCAATTACATTTGCCTACTTTTTACATATTTTTTTGGAAGAAGTTTATATTATTTTTTATTGGTTTTTGTTTATATTTTTATATTTGGATTGGTTTCTGTTAATATTTTTATTTTTATCCACATTCAATTGTAAGTTTCCTTTTATATTTATATATTTTTTATAAAAGTTTTGCCTGATGAAGCCAATGATTTGGTGAAACATGTTGCAATAATAAATTGTTGATAAAGTTGGATAATAAGAATTCTTTATTTTTTGATATTAACAATAAGTGTTTAGAAGGGTGTAAATGTTCATTTAAGTATACCTATGAGCTTAGATACCATTTACAACATGAACATCAAATTATTATGGATGAGGAACAAATAGAATTTAAGACAATGGAAGGTAAGTACGTAGTATAATTATAGAGTAACAGTAATATACATATTCTTGTCCAAAATAATTTATATTTTCTTCTAGAAGTTGAAAGTTGGATATACAATATTCGGAAAAATAGCAATGTTGATTTTTATAAAAATGAAGTAAAAGACCACATATATTATAATTGCAACCGATCAGGTTAGTACCACTAATTTATTTAATCTAAATGTTAAAAATCTTTGGAAAAATTATATAAATCTAACATCTTATCAAACATTGATATTTATAATATTTACATAGATTGTTTTTAAAATTACTTATTAAATTCAGTTTTTAAAAAATAATAATTTATAATATAAATGATGAAAGGATAAAAGATATTAATATAGAAAAAAATACTTAAATCAATAAAACATTAATAAAATTAGCTTCATCATTTTTTTTTCCTTTTAATCTGTCTCAGGCTCATTGACTTGCATTTGATGTTCCAAAGCATTTTGATACGCCCTTTTTAATGCTTTTTTATCAGTAGGCTTTTTTGGTTCATTTACTTTAGCTTTGTCTCTTTCTTTTTATATTAAATTTCATTTTAGTATATCGGTGATATACATGTACCCTATGTTTTTACATTTTTAGGTATATATTTAGAAAAGACTGATAGAAAAAGAGCTCGAAAAAGTCAGAGTTTATCCAAAATTGGACATTTATGTACCTGCCAAATTATTTTGAAAAAACAAAATGATAAATATTCCATCACGTACCACATCACTCATTATGGTCATAGTCTGGATATACAACATATTCATATTCCGAAGGAAATATAGCCACCAAGTTATCAGGAGGTGTCAGTGTAGCCAAGTATGCATTTTATTAAGTTAATTATGTTTTAATAATAATATACTTTATATTGTAGGATATTGGACTCAAACCGAAGTGAGTTTCATGAAAATAAGCTAACGAGAACCGATTTGATAACAAGAAAAGATTTAAACAATATCAAAACCAGTTTTAACATAAATCCACATGATGGAATTCGTCATCCGAATGATACCAAAAGTGTGGATTTGTGGGTGGAGGAATTCGGGAATTTTGATAATAATTTTGACAATAATTTTTATGAACAAATCACAACAGGAAATGTTAAATAAATTTGGAAACAATATTATAACAGTAGACAGCACACATGGTCTTAATTTGTACGATTTTGAATTAACAACTGTTATGATAGTAGATGAATTTGGAGGAGGATTTCCAGAGGCGTGCATGTTCAGCAATAGAAAAGATACTCTAATTTTTGAAATATTTTTTTAAATTATTAAAGCTCAAACGAATCAACTTAAACCTAATGTATTTATGAGCGATATTACAAATGTGTTTTATAATGCATGGGAAAAAGTTATGGGTCCAGTTCCTTACCAATTATATTGCTCGTGGCATGGCAAAATAATTTAAAAAAAACAAAAAATGAAGAAAAAAAAAGATATGTTTATCAAACTGTAAAAGTTCTGCAGCAAGAAATATTGGACAATACAAAATTTGAAATGGCTCTTAAGCAAGCTGTAACTCTAATGCTTGATGATATTGATACACATGATTTTAGTATGTACTTTACTGAACATTACAGCAATAATTCATTGAAATGGGCATATTGTTATCGACTTAACTGTGGTGTCAACACAAATATGCATATAGAGAGCATGCACAAAGTAATTAAATATTTTTTTGCACTTCCAAACAATAATGAGCCATTTTACTCTCTTAATGGCAGAAGTAAAAGTAACACATTTACTACCAAGTATTCATTTAATCTCTAGGGATTAAAAGTCCCATAACGGTTCATTTAATCCCTTGGTATTAAAAAGATTTCGTAGTTAGATATTACAAACACAGATGGCGCGCAAGTTTTTAAAAATAATTGTTTCTGAATTCTGAATTATATTTGATAATTTAATACGTAAGTATATTTCTAATATTACTACAATAATTTTTAGGGTCTTTTTATTTGGGAAAGGAATTTATTATAGTTTTTTGTCTTAAATTCAAAAAATTTTATTGACAAGAAATTCTAACCTCTAAATTGTCTTGTATTATTTATTAAGATATCTAATGGTTTTATCTAATGTAGTATGCTAAATGCTTATATTTATACAATTCAAAAGATTTATGTTAATTGTTTAAGTTTCTAGAAGATAAACGATAGAATGTTTCATCATCACTCGGAAGTTCATGCAGACTGATCCGTATCGAATCATGGTATAGGTACTTAAATTTTTAATAATATTTAATTTATCATAAATTAACCGATCAATTGATTTTAGGTTTCCGATGTGCTTCAAAATTATACAAGACTGGAGAAAACAACACAAATTTATTAATAGATATGTACATTTACAAATTACTAAATATAAATATATACGTTTACTCTAACATTACAATCAATACAATTTGTTAGACCAAATAAAGGAGGTACAACTTGTTCAATTATTTTTTTTAATAAGGTGACGGTTTTATGTCTGGCTCAGTAGTTATTTGCATTCGAAATAACCATTGTCCCAAAATTGAAAACGTTTGTTCAAATAATTAATTGGAAGTGCAAAAAATTTAATATGCACTGCTGGAGCAAAGTGAGTAATTTAATCCTGAGTGTGGAAATTGTTGCCCGAGACGTAGTCGATTAATAATAATATTAATTATTAATAATTAATAATATTATTATTAATAACTATTACTTGGATGGCAAAGTAGTAAAACGACTTGACAAAGGAATAACTGCCGTTATGACATATATAAGGGATAAAATTGTAGATAGAATAATAAAAATGACCAAAGGCAAGAATACCTTACATATACAAAGTATTAACAAAGGTCATAGAACTGCAATAGCCAGTTGTTGTAGCTGCCGCTAATTTTATGTTGTAACCTTGCTGACGGTTTCTTTAGGTATGCTGCCACCAGGTTATTACGTAACCAACGAACGTTAACTTGACACTTAGACAAAATTCCAGAAGGGAACTTACCGCAAGGAAAAACTAAGAGCGTTTTCCTTTGGGCGGTGATTTTATGGTAAAAGCAAGAACCGAAACTAGGAGAAACGATTTATTTGAAAACCAAGATGATTGAGCTGAGAGGGAGTCTTAAGAGAGATTTTAGAGGGTTCAGAGAGAGATTTTAGAGGGTTTAAATTTTACATATCGTTTTCTTTTATACTCTTCTTCGAAAGTGGAAGGGTTGGTTCCCAAATTTTAAACAGGGGTTGAACATTTATCTGATTTTTAGACAACTCTGTCAACAACCAAATGGGGTTGCATAAACACATATTAAACTTAAATAATTACTTTTACTAACTAACTTAATTACCTAATATTTCCTTCGGGAATTAATCAATTTTGTTCTTCCTTTGAAGCTATTGTGATTGTTACTTAAATTTAAGTGACTACATGTGTTGCGCATGAATTACTAATATCTCGAGTTCTAGTTGTGATATTGGCTCGTGACCTATATCAACCGTTTTCGTATTCTTGATGTATTATTAATCGGGAAGTGGTTTCATTCGCATCACACATGTGTAAATTTTAATTGTTTAATTAAATGAGTCTGCATCCGGTGATCTAAACTATTCGTCGCAAGGATAATTAATTTTATTGTCCGGTCTGGGATTTCCAGGACCGATTAGACCTCATGCTGCAAACCTTCTAGGAATTTTTAAATACAGACAAATTATGGTAACGGAAGTATTATAAAAGGTTTTATGATAAAATTTGTGTTGATTAATTCCTTCTGGTTATGTATATCTAGAACTAAGAATGAGTTGGTGTACAACACTTAAATGTGGTTATTACCTGAAGGTATATAACACAGTACATTTGTAATAACAGCAGCAGACGAGACTTCCTTAAAATCCAATCAAGGACAAGAGTATGTGGTAAAAATATTAGAAATATTTACAGAACCTTGTTGCAACCTGAAATGCAATATATGTAATATTTGCTTACATAATTATACTTGTACATGCACCGATTACCTGATTGCCGCATCAATTTGTAAACACATACATTATGTTGTACTTAATTTATCAGATGTAACTAAAAATACAGCTTTAGAATTACCGTCAACATCAACCTAAGAAGTACAAGAACATTTTGAAACATTGAAAAACATAACACAAAATTGCACAGATACAACAAAAACACAATTACATAATGAAATTATTAAATTACAAGGCAAATTTAGCAGGCTTAGGATACAATATGTATAGAAACAAAAAATACTAAATAACAATAATTATTTCAAACTAATAGATTGAAGATTTGTTTAAAAACTATATAAATAAAATGCCTCGTGGTAAATACAATAAAATTTCGGCTAATGACAAAGCCAGAATATTGAAAGCTTACGAAGAAGACAAAGATTGGAGAGAAACGGCTAAAGCTTTGGGTGTAAATGTGCGTACAGCATACGAATGGATTAAAAATGGTCAACTTCTTCCTAAAAATAAAGGCGGCAATGCTTCTTCAAAGAAAACTCCTATAATAGAAGAGGGGTTAGTAAGATGGATTGAGGATGATTGCACATTAACACTAAAAAACTTTAGCGAACGTGTTAATAACGAGTTTCAAGTTCGTGTTTGCCACAACACTATAAAAAACTGGCTTGATGGTAAACTATTTTCTGCAAAAGCTCTGAGACCGCACATTGGGAATATGAATTCGGAGCAAAATAAAGAAAAGCGCAGAGATTATGTTGACCGAATTTTGCAAAGCAGGGCAAATGGTCGTACCTTAATTTGGATTGATGAAACTAATTTTAATCTGTATTGTCGCAGAAAGGAAGGTAGGTCAAAAATTGGCCAAAAATTTCACCCCTAATTAAATATGCATCTAAATTTGCTTTTTTTGTGATCAGGAAATGCTTCCCGTAATGAAATTTCTTCAAGATCTAGGCTTATTCGAGTAAGAGAGTTTACCATGGCTGAAATTGAGCATTTCTGTTATCCAAATGATAAGCAGCATAAGAAATTTAGCAAGGTCTCGAATATTTCCATGTTTTTATACACCGCTTGCAACCAAATGGAAGGAAAATCTGCTGAAAGAATTACGATTGGAGAAGCCGTTGGAAAGGTGCTAAAAACAATATTTAAGAAAATTTTATGTTATATTTTTTTTATTTATTAAGGTCTCGTAGCTAATGAAACTCTAGGTTATTTCATGGCACGAATTCAAAACTGTTTAATACATTCAGGCGTTGACCCAAGTAAATTACGTTTCCGACAACATATGTCTAATGAAATGGCTCATTATGATCAAGATTGTTGGGATGCTGAATGCTTAACAAGCTACGTAAGTTTTGGTAAAAAAAAACACATACAGTGAATTCAAATAAGATTCAAACCATTTCCCACAGTTGGCTACACTGAAATGAATGCGTTGTGCTCCGGTGAAAAAAAACATCGCGAATATTTTAACTGCACTAATTTAGAAATGAAAAATTCCAGAAGAAAAACTGATGAGAGACGCTTTGGTTAAAGTGACAAATCAGATTTAAATTTGATTGAAAATTAAAAGTACACCAACTTAGCAAGTCTACAGAGTATATTTGGTTGCATAGTTGCGGTTTCAGTTTTTTTAAATTCACTGTATTATCTTCAATATTTTACAATACCTTTTTTCCAGGATTGAATTTATCGGCTGCGCCGATAGATCAGCATTTGATTTAACCCAACATACTAAAGCTACAGGCATCCGATTAGTAGCAGAAAAACCTCTTGCCGAGCCTAGAATTGTTGATGTAGTCCAAGTTATTTCCAACAAAGGTTATTTATTACTAAAAAGTTACCTTTTGCTAACGTTTGGCCATAAAAGTACGTTGGCTATTTTGTAATTTGATTTTAAATTGGTTTAATGAATGGAGATTCTGTACAGTTTTAGCTTTGTTACTCTACCCACATTGTCCTGAGCTCTGATGAAGCCAACGTAAGTTTAAGTTAAAAATGAACCATGGTCCGGCTGAGGTTTCTTATTTTTGCTGGAGCAATACGGGTGTAATACTGTCACACTTAGAGTGGTAAAACCTTAGACAGGGGGTAACGTGACTATTAGATAGATAAATGAAAGTTTGGATGGTAGTACAAGCCATATTTATTATACTTAAATTAATTAACAAAAACATAATCTAAATTAGTAGACTTACCCTATTACATTCATCTTTAACAACTATGCTCTCTTTTGCTTTGGGGCAGGACACTTAACTTTTGTCTGGCGACACTGACACTCTTGGACCAACTGTCCAGTCAATATTTTAATTAGGTTTTTTGGAAGGTTGGAGTAATGTCTCAGCATAAAAACTCAAAAGCTTGCAACCTTAAAATTGGTCACCGAACGTTATAATTGATGATTTGCTCATTGCTTCATTGTTCTAGTTTCAAAATCAAAGTTTGCGAAATAATTTGGAATAATTACATTTTAATATTTATAATTAACTTGAATGAATTGAATGCAAAATTAATTTGGAAAAACTAGCTTCGTGACAATACTTTGGATAACTTTTTATTTAAAGGGGTTACGCCACCGCTATGTATACTTAAGAGAAATAATAAGTTCAAATTAAGGTCATCAATATTTTGTAATTATTATTGTAAACATAAATACCTATAAAGTATAAAAATTACAAAAAACAACTTAAATGAAGGAATACAGATTAATAATAAGTCTAATAAGAATAACTATTTAATCTTCATCGGGAGAACGACAAGCGAGTCCTTTTTCATAAAAAGCTATTACAACTTGAGGGCAAATTACATTCGCCTTTTTAGCAGGTACTAAATCAGGTTCTTCGATTCCCCTCCATTTCATTAAAAATAAAATTTCGCCTGTAATATCTGTTGCACCGATTATTTCTTCGGCCTCATATCCCTTATCAAACCCATCCTCCTCAACCACCTTCTTACTTGCAGGCCCTTTTTCCTTTTCATTATCAGACGAGGGCCGCTTACAATTATCTTTCTTCGCTTTTTCCTCATCATCAGATTCCTTATCTTCAGATTCTGAATCTGATGAATCCGCCACCACTTTCGACTTTGGCTTTTTTGTTATAGTCTATAAAAACAAAATAACTTTTAGAATTTTCGAAATTTTTGTATATATTACTGAAGTTGAATAAAGTTTATTATTAAAAAAAATAAAAAATGCTACATCCAGAAGGGCGCATGGAATTCCGAAATCGCCAATATTTGTTCGGTATTCCTGCTGAAAAGGTGATCTACTAAAGTAATTGACTTTATACCTTTTTCTTAGAATCAACGTCCTCTTTCTTCTTCTTGGCATCCTTGGATTTCTTGGTCCTCTTTCCATTTTCGGACGTTTCAAATGACGTGGGAGATGCTGAACGCTTGCAAGTTGATTTTTTCCTTTCATTTCTCTTTTTATCTTTCTCTTCAAGCGATGGAGACCTCTTTTTCTTTTTACCTCCATCTTTTGCGGTCTTAGTTAATCTCTTTTCTTTCCTCGTCTTTTCGAAGGCTTCAATCAGTTTAGGGCAATCTAAATTAGCTGCTGGTTCCCAGGAGTTATCCTCATCTGAGTAGTTTTTCCATTTAAGCAGGTATTCCACACGACCACCTTTCATCCGTTTATCGATGATTTTTTCTACGGAGTATTCTTCTTCTGAGTCCGATTTATCAGCTTTCTCCTTACGCATTTTGTACTGTGAAAAAAATATTAATTTAAATAATCATTAAATTATTTTTTGTATCAACAATGCTAATATAATTCATTCATTTACGCCAATCAAATTTTCGGGTTACTTACCCGATTCGAGGTGGATTCCATGGTTGAGGTTTTCTGAGCCTGCAAGATTCAGGTAAATTATTGCGAGTTGCTAGTTTTTTGTGTGTTTACGTTTTAATCGTGAATGTAGAAAATCGGAAAAACCAGGTGCACAGATTTGAAGCGCACACAAGTCAAATTAACAAAACAAAAATTTAAATCGAAGATAATTTGGGTTTGTAATTATTTGAATTAAAGGTTGTAATTGTAACCAATGCATTGTTTGAACAGCAAAATACAAATACACACAAACCTTTTTAAAAAATTTAAAGAATAAATATCTTAATTTTCAAAGTACTTTACCTGCAATTTTCGTATGTACAGAATAAATTATTAAAGCACGCTTGGGATGAAAGAGGAAATACAAAATGGCGTGTAAGCGGAAGCAAATACGTCAAGCGGTCATATTAAAATAGATAATCTAAAGATGTTGCTCTAACCATGTATTAATTGCTACTCAGAGACAACATTTGGGAGGAATTAAAGGAAGTTAATTAAAATAATTGTTACCTTTTATATTTAACGTAAATTCTCCTGTACTTTCCACAATAATCCGGGCGTCTCTACAATGGCAGCGCCTGAATGTCCAAAGCCAATCCAGCGTTGCCACTTCTTCATCTTCACAGCAGCGCCTCTATATTGAAAGGTACTAACTAGCAATTTAAAATTATATGTGTAATTTATTATATAAGAATTTACTTTATTAAAAAAGTTGTGTTTGCTATTTTTTACGTTATACGTACGTAGAATATCAACGCGAAAATGGTTGTTATGTGTTTAATATGCGAAAAAACGTTTTCAAGTGAAAGTAATTTAAATAGACATTTATTGGAAACTCATAAAAATAAAGTTAAAAATATTGTGAAGTATGATTTTAATTATTTTAACAATAAGTGTTTAGAAGGGTGTAAATGTTCATTTAAGTATACCTATGAGCTTAGATACCATTTACAACATGAACATCAAATTATTATGAATGAGGAACAAATAGAATTTAAGACAATGGAAGGTAAGTACGTAGTATATTTATAGAGTAACAGTAATATACATATTCTTGTCCAAAATCATTTATATTTTCTTCTAGAAGTTGAAAGTTGGATATACAATATTCGGAAAAATAGCAATGTTGATTTTTATAAAAATGAAGTAAAAGACCACATATATGTATTATAATTGCAACCGATCAGGTTAGTACCACTAATTTATTTAATCTAAATCTTAAAAATCTTTGGAAAAATTATATAAATCTAACATCTTATCAAACTTTGATATTTATAATATTTACATAGATTGTTTTTACAATTATTTATTAAATTCATTTTTTAAAAAATAATAATTTATAATATAAATGATGAAACAATAAAAGATATTAATATAGAAAAAATACTTAAATCAATAAAACATTAATAAAATTAGCTTCACCATTTTTTTTTTCCTTTTAATCCGTCTCAGGCCCATTGACTTGCATTTGATGTTCCAAAGCATTTTGATACGCCCTTTTTACTGCTTTTTTGGTTCATTTACTTTAGCTTTGTCTCTTTCTTTTTATATTAAATTTCATTTTAGTATATCGGTGATATACATGTACCCTATGTTTTTACATTTTTAGGTATATATTTAGAAAAGACTGATAGAAAAAGAGCTCGAAAAAGTCAGGGTTTATCCAAAATTTGACATTTATGTACCTGCCAAATTATTTTGAAAAAACAAAATGATAAATATTCCATCACGTACCACAGCACTCATTATGGTCGTAGTCTGGATATACAACATATTCATATCCCGAAGGAAATATAGCCACCAAGTTATCAGGAGGTGTCAGTGTAGCCAAGTATGCATTTTATTAAGTTAATTATGTTTTAATAATAATATACCTTTTATTGTAGGATATTGGACTCAAACCGAAATGAGTTTCATGAAAATAAGCTAACGAGAACCGATTTGATAACAAGAAAAGATTTAAACAATATCTAAACCAGTTTTAACATAAATCCACATAATGGAATTCGTCATCCGAATGATACCAAAAGTGTGGATTTGTGGGTGGAGGAATTCGGGAATTTTTATAATCAATATATATTTTATAAAACACAAGGGCATGATCATGAAGTACTAAAAAAAGACGATTTTTGTCTAATTTTTATGAACAAATCACAGCAGGAAATGTTAAATAAATTTGGAAACAATATTATAACAGTAGACAGCACACATGGTCTTAATTTGTACGATTTTGAATTAACAACTGTTATGATAATAGATGAATTTGGAGAAGGATTTCCAGGGGCGTGCATGTTCAGCAATAGAAAAGATACTCTAATTTTTGAAATATTTTTTTAAAATTATTAAAGCTCAAACGAATCAACTTAAACCTAATGTCTTTATGAGCGATATTACAAATGTGTTTTATAATGCACGGGAAAAAGTTATGGGTCCAGTTTCCCACCATTTATATTGATCATGGCAAATTGATCGAGCATGGCAAAGTAATTTAAAAAAAATAAAAAATGAAGAAAAAAAAAGATATGTTTATCAAACTGTAAAAGTTCTGCAGCAAGAAATATTGGACAATACAAAATTTGAAATGGCTCTTAAGCAAGCTGTAACTCTAATGCTTGATGATATTGATACACATGATTTTGGTATGTACTTTACTGAACATTACAGCAATAATTCATTGAAATGGGCATATTGTTATCGACTTAACTGTGGTGTCAACACAAATATGCATATAGAGAGCATGCACAAAGTAATTAAATATTTTTACTTGGATGGCAAAGTAGTAAAACGATTTGACAAAGGAATAACTGGCGTTATGACATATATAAGGGACAAAATTGTAGATAGAATAATAAAAATGACCAAAGGCAAGAATACCTCACATATACAAGGTATTAACAAACGTCATAGAACTGCAATAGCCAGTACATTTGTAATAACAGCAGCAGACGAGACTTCCTGGAACTTAAAATCCAATCAAGGCCAAAAGTATGTGGTAAAAATATTAGAAACATTTACAGAACCTTGTTGCAACCTGAAATGCAATATATGTAATATTTGCTTACATAATTATACTTGTACATGCACTGATTACCTGATTGCCGCATCAATTTGTAAACACATACATTATGTTGTACTTAATTTATCAGATGTAACTAAAAATATAACAGCTTTAGAATTTCCGTCAACATCAACCTCAGAAGTACAAGAACAATTTGAAACTTTGAAAAACATAGCACAAAATTGCACAGATACAACAAAAACACAATTACATAATGAAATTATTAAATTACAAGGCAAGATAGAGTCCATAAATAGTGAACAATCAGCAAATCACGTATTAAAAACATTACGAAACCTTAATAATTTTATAAACTTAGGTAAAAATGAACTTACATTCTATTCAACAAAAAAACGATTTAAAAAAACCAAAGAAAATAATACATCTAAAGAAGAAATGATTCAATTGAGAAATGTTCTTATCGGGAAGGGGATTCCAATAATCTCTACTAATTCAAAAGCTGATCATAAATATTGTAAAATAATAGATCATTAAAATATTGTAAAATATTTTTTGTACTTAGTGACACTTATTGGGAATGATATTTTCGTTTATGGCGGATATACGGGGTGAGTTTGAAGTAAGGAATAAAAATTTCTGTAGTTTCAAAAAAAATGTTGGATTTTTTCGGCCGTTTTTGAGAAATTAATATTTATAATTTTTAAAATACATTTTTTGCAAATATCTTTATTATTAATTAATTTCTCAAAAACTGCCGAATGAATGTTATAATTCACAATTTATTTTACTATTTAAATTCTTTAAGAGGAGTTTTAATAGATTTTATTAAAAAAAGTTACCAAAAAAATCCAAAATTTTTGTTGAAAGTTCAAAAAAAGATTTTTTTTATGACAAACATACTTTTGGAACTCACCAATGTTTAATAATTAGTAACAAAAATAGTGTGTTACATTTAAAATAAGAAAGTTGATATAATTTTCGGTAAAACCGGAAGTAAAATAGAAAACTTTTTTAGTTCAATAAATGCGTTTTCTTATGCCATATAAAATGCTAAAATTTCGAATTTTTATTTTCATAAATAAAGAAATTGCAGGGTTGGCACTAGTTTCGTGGACACCCGGTATACATGTTTTTGTATACCGCTTGGAATTGAATTTATGATGCAAGTGAATTTTAGGTAGGGACGCACTCATTTTGTAGAACCGCCTCTAAGAATAATTGCAGGCTCACAGGCTGCTTCGCATTGGTTGATAAAATTTGATAAAAGAAATCATGAATAATATCGAACCCCAAATGGGCCCGTTTTTTCATTAGATTTTTGAAAATTCCATATGCATATGTCAGATGAATGTTTACTTTATTAACTGCTAAAATTTTAATATATTCCGAGTACGGGAAGACTTTCAAAATTTACCCCGAAAAAAGTTGAAATTTTATACCATTGGAAAGGGCATAATGTTTTGAGTCTAGTAGAGTAAAAAAAATAAAAAAAATCGTGAAGGCTCTGACAGCATCCGAGCGAATAGTAAATTTTCAATTTATTTCTGGATTAAATTTGGGTGATGGGTTCCTGGGGGAGTTATGGGCCGAGTCCACCCACCAAATTTTATACCATTCGAAAGGGCATAATTTTTTGAGTCTAGTCGATTAAAAAAAATCGTGAAAGCTCTGACAGCATCCGAGCGAATAGTAAATTTTCAATTTAATTCTGGATTAAATTTTTGTGATGGCTTCCTGGGGGAGTTATGTTCTGAGTCCGCCCTCCAAATTTTATACCATTGGAAAGGGCATAAATTTTCTAATCTAGTATAGTCCAAAAAGAAAATAAAAAAATTCGTGAAGGCTGTGACAGCATCCGAGCGAATGGTAAATTTTCAATTTATTACTGTATTAAATTTGGGTGATGGCTTCCTGGGGGAGTTATGGGCCGAATCCACCCTCCAAATTTTATACCATTGGAAAGGGCAGAATTTTTTGAGTCTAGTAGAGTAAAAAAAATAAAAAAAAATCGTGAAGGCTCAGACAGCATCCAAGCGAATAGTAAATTTTCAATATATTTCTGTATTAAATTTGGGTGATAGTTTCCTGGGGGGAGTTATGGGCCGAGTCCACCCTCCAAAATTTATACCATTTATAAATTTCCAACTGAATTGTTTAAAAAAATCAAATCAATTTCTTTTCAATTGTAGCCTTTATTTGAAATACAATTTTTTATTAAAAATAGCTAATGCATTTTCGATCCTTAGATCATCATCAGGCTATAAAACATTAAATAAAAATAATACTATAACAAAGTATTAATAGAAATTACCTTGAAAAATATTTTTAAAAATTCAAATAAAAATGACGTATGTAAAAAATTGTAAATAAATAAATAAAATTAAATTTTGTTTCACAAAGATTACTATAAAAAAAAATAAACTTTTTATAAACTAAAATAACAAGTAAAGTAAAACAAATAAAATCTTGATGTAAAATATAAAATAAAATATAATAAGTTTATAATAAATTTATTTTATCAAAAAATTTTGTGCATTTGTAATTAATAATATCATTAACGCTAAGGTCTTTTCTTTTTGAAAAACAAATTTCTAAGTTTTCTGCCAAATCAAGTTTTTTGCCTTTATTATAAAAATGCAAAATAGAACAAAAATTTTTAGAGTCAAATGTATGATTATTATCATTTATGTGCAATGCGAAAACATTCATCTGACATATGCATACGGAATTTTCAAAAATCTACTGAAAAAACGGGCCCATTTGGGGTTCGATATTATTCATAATTTCTTTTATCAAATTTTATCAACCAATGCGAAGCAGCCTGTGAACCTGCAATTATTCTTAGAGGCGGTTCTACAAAATGAGTGCGTCCCTACCTAAAATTCACTTGCATCATGAATTCATTTCCATAAATTCTACATAAAGGATTTTTTTTTCATAATTACACATTGACGCATTTTAGACAAAAATTCGTAACTTTTGGCCCTAGTTTCATGGACAGGTATAAAATTTATAAGTTGGTTTACCGAGTTTGGTTGTATTAACCTCGCATTATTAAATCTCAGAGATGTTACAATTGCGTCAAGACCTGGCGGGAAGTCCCAGGGAGATCTATGAGTAAAGTTTTTGTAATCTCGCAATAAACTAAGATTAGGAATTCTTAGGAATGTTCCATTGAGGTCGAGACCTATTGTGAAATCACTGGGAGATCTATGCGATTTTTTTGTTACCGCTCAATAAGGTAACATTAGGAATTCTCAAAGATGTTCCATTGAGGTCGCGACCTATCGTGAAATCACTGGGTGATCTATGCGAAATTTTTTGTAACGTCTCAATAAAGTAACAAAGAAAGATCTCAAGGACGTCCCTGGGACTTCTGTGTTTACTGGGTTGTCTAAAAATACCGATGTTGAAAATGTTAAGATGACCTGGCTTCTGGCTTACGAAACTTTATTTTTATTATTTTTTTAAGTTATAGTTATACAGTAAATCAATTCATTTTATGTGGAATTGCGGTACAATAAAAGTGCAATATCGTAATTAATTTAGGATGATTAGTGTCCGAATAATTGATGAAGTAGGGAAATAATAGTCGACTAACGGACAAAGTTATTTATTACTCAAAAGTTACCTTTTGCTAGCGTTTCGCCATACAAGTACGTTGGCTATTTTGTAATTTGACTTTAAATTGGTTTAATGAATGGAGATTCTGTACAGTTTTAACCTTGTTACTTTACGCACATTGTCCTGAGCTCTGATGAAGCCAACGTACTTGTCAACTTTTGAGTAATAAATAAGTTTGTCCGTTAGCCGACTATTATTTCCCTACTTCATCTTAATTAATATAATTTGAAGATGAGCTAGGACTCCCTTTAAGATTAAGATCAGCCGGAACTTAAATTTTTTAATAACTTTTTTAAACATTGGGGCGATAATCATTTTTTTTAGAGTTATATGGTACAGTAGGTCTGCAATATTTTAGAATAAATTTTAATAAGTTTAAGTTAAAAATGAACCATGGTATAAATTTTTTTTAAAACTTTTTTAAAACATTGGTGCAATAATAAATTTTTGTAGAATTATGTGGTGCAATAATTTAGAATAATTTTTAATAAGTTTAAGTTAAAAATGAACCATGGTCCGGCAGGGGTTAAGTTATTTTTGATGGTGCAATACTTTGGATAACTTTTTATTTAAAATTTCGAATGGGGGTCGGCTGGGGTTACGCCACTACTATGTATAC
This sequence comes from Stenus bimaculatus, assembly GCA_963971135.1. Taxonomy (NCBI): domain Eukaryota; kingdom Metazoa; phylum Arthropoda; class Insecta; order Coleoptera; family Staphylinidae; genus Stenus; species Stenus bimaculatus. Next base: position 26,195,661 of record OZ020183.1, on the reverse strand, counting down.
TTAAGAGAAATAATAGGTTTAAATAAAAGTCATTAATATTTTGTAATTATTAGTGTGAACAGAAATACTTATAAAGTATAAAAATTACAAAAACAACTTAAATGAAGGAATACAGATTAATAATAAGTCTAATAAGAATAACTACTTAATATTCATAGGGAGAACGCCAAGCGAGTCTTTTTTCATAAAAAGCTATTACAACTTGAGGGCAAATTACATTCGCCTTTTTAGCAGGTACTAAGTCAGGTTCATCGATTCCCTTCCATTTCATTAAAAATAAAACTTCACCTATAATATTTGATGCAGCGATTATTTTTTCGGCCTCCTTTCCCTTATCAAACTCATCCTTCTCAACCACCTTCTTACTTGCAGGCCCTTTTTTCTTTTCATTATCAGACGAGGGCCGCTTACGCTTATCTTTCTTCGCTTTTTCCTCATCATCAGATTCCTTATCTTCAGATTCTGAATCTGATGAATCCGCCACCACTTTCGAGTTTGGCTTCTTTCTTATAGTCTATAAAAACAAAATAACTTTTAGAATTTTCGAAATTTTTGTTTATATTACTGAAGTTGAATAAAGTTTATTATAAAAAAAAATTAAAAGTGCTACATCCAGAGGGCGCATGGAATTCCGAAAGCGCCAATATTTGTTCGGAATTCCTGCAGAAAAATCGATCTACTAAAGTAATTGACTTTATACCTTTTTCTTAGAATCAACGTCCTCTTTCTTCTTCTTGGCATCCTTGGATTTCTTGGTCTTCTTTCCTTTTTCGGACGTTTCAGATGACGTGTGAAATCCTGAGCGCATGGAAGTTGATTTTTTCTTTTTACCTCCATCTTTTGCGGTCTTAGCTAATGTCTTTTCATTCCTCGTCTTTTCGAAGGCTTTAAGCAGTTTCGGGCAATCTAAATTATCTTCTGGTTCCCAGGAGTTATCCTCATCTGAGTAGTTTTTCCATTTAAGCAGGAATTCCACACGACCACCTTTCATCCGTTTATCGATGATTTTTTCTACGGAGTATTCTTCTTCTGAGTCCGATTCATCAGCTTTCTCGTTACCCATTTTGTACTGTGAAAAAATTATTAATTTAAATAATCATTAAATTATTTTTTGTATAAACAACGCTAATATAATATAATTCATTCATTTACGCCAATCAAATTTTCGGGTTACTTACCCGATTCGGTGTGGATTCCATGGTTGACGTTTTCTGAGCCTGCAAGATTCACGTAAATTATTGCGAGTTGCTAGTTTTTTGTGTTTACATTTTAATCGTGAATGTAGAAAATCGGAAAAACCAGGTGCACAGATTTGAAGCGCACACAAGTCAAATTAACAAAACAAAAATTTAAATCGAAGATAATTTGGGTGTGTAATTATTTGAATTAAAGGTTGTAATTGTAACCAATGCATTGTTTGAACAGCAAAATACAAATACACATAAACCTTTTTAAAAAAATTAAAGAATAAATATCTTAATTTTCAAAGTACTTTAGCTGCAATTTTCGTACGTACAGAATAAATTATTAAAGCACGCTTCGGATGAAAGAGGAAATAAAAAATGGCGTGTAAGCGGAAGCAAATACGTCAAGCGGTCATATTAAAATTGATAATCTAAAGATGTTGCTCTGACCATGTATTAATTGCTACTCAGAGACAACATTTGGGAATTAAAGGAAGTTAATTAAATTAATTGTTACCTTTTATATTTAACGTAAATTCTCTTGTACTTCGTACTTCCCAAAATAATCCGGAGAAAAACCGGGCGTCTCTACAATCCCTTCTACTCTGGATCACAGATATAAAAATTTTGTAGAATAAAAACTCACAGAACAACAAGAACGCGCTAGCATTTATTCTTATACAGGGTGTTAAAAAAGTTATTCTTTTATCAAAATCAATAACAAGATACCTAAGTATTTTTTTATAAAATACCTAGATTCTGGTGAAATCATTTAAGTTTAAAGGCCTTTAAATTTAAATTTGTTATATGCGTTGTAATGGTCAATTTCCATGGTTACCCTATTTGTTTCTATTTAAAACCCTTTAATTTTGACTAGAATCTACTTATAAGTGCTAGAAATCATATAATTTTTTTGAAAAGTAAATAATCTTCCTTTTTTTGTACTTAGTGACGCTTATTGGGAATGATATTTTCGTTTATGGCGGATATACAGGGTGAGTTTAAGGTAAGGAATAATAATCATAACAACGTTATTTTTTAGAATTTTTAAAAACCGTAAAAGAGGTGTCATATTGTTTTTGAAAATCTTTATTTTAAACCCAACAATATTTTTTTCTCAGTTGACATGACGTCACTATGACGTCATAATTTTTTCTAATAGATTGATATTGTTTATAGACCATAAAATAATACCTTATTAAGACTGTTTTACTACGGTACCAAAATGATTATACCTGCGCCATCTTCCGGTTTTTAAAAAAATTATTAAATTTCCCCTTAAACATAATAGTTTAAAGTAAGGCATAAAAATCATAACTACTTTATCTTTTGGAGTTTTTAAAAACCGTAAAAAACGTGTCGCATTGTTTTTGAAAATCTTTATTTTGAACCCAACAATATTTTTTTCCCAGTTGACATGACGTCACTATCACGTCATAACTTTTTTTAAATGGATTGATATGGTTTTTATACCATAAAATAATACCTTATTAAGACTGTTTTACAACAGACAACAGTACCAAAAAGATTACAGCAGCGCCATCTTCCGGTTCGATATGTCTTTTACTCTTTTTGAATGTTCCAAATAATAAGGTAGTAATGAATATTATGTGATACTTTAAACTATCCTTTAGAATTATAATTTTAAAAATTACTGTTAATTCTGTGTTCACTCGTACTGCTCATTGTCAAACCGTCAATGGATAACAGTTTGAACATTTAATTTAAACCAATTAGTTATTTTCCACGTCCTTTGTGCGAAATATTTTATAAAATTTTCGATTTGATTTGATAACTTTAATTTCTAAATGAATTTATTTTTTTTTATTACATTTAGTTGGCTTAAGTTTAAACATTTTAGTACTGTTGTAATATTAAAAATAATTTTTAAGTTCCAGATAAGGTTTTTCATATGGAATTCGACCGGTTATTTATCGATGTTGAAAATTCTAAATATAAAAGTAGTTATGAATTTTATGCGTTAATTTAAACTATCGATTTGGGTGACATTTAATAAGTTTTATAATTACATCTAGATGCGCTAGTTTAAATTTTTTGATACCGTTGTAAAGCACTCGTAAGGTATTCTTTTATGAAATAAAAACTATTTATATAAATCCATTAAAAAATGATGATGTCATAGTAACGTCATGTCAATGGAAAAAAATTGTAGAGTTCAAAATAAAGTTTTTCAAAAACAATGCGACACGTCTTTTAGGGTTTTTAAAAATTCCAAGAAATAAGGTAGTTATGATTTTTATGCGTTACTCTAAACTAATGTTTAAGAAGAAATTTAATAATTTTTTTAAAAACCGGAAGATGACGCTGGTATAAACTTTTTGGTACCGTTGTAAAACAGTCTTAATAAGGTATTATTTTATGGTATAAAAACAGTGGTGTAGTGGGGCCGCAACGGACCGTAACGGCGTTCCGGTACTTCTTTAGGGAAGCCGGAACGCGTTCCGGTACTTTTTTTCCAGAAATATTGCTTTCTTTTAACATCTTTTTACACATTTTTAGAACAAATATGTAAAAGATTAAAAATTAAAAGGATCCCCCCCCCCCGAATGTGCTTACTTCATTCTTAATAAACAAAAAAGAAAATAAAGTTAGTGTAAAAAAATTGTTGGTGTAAACTTGAGCCGCCCCCCCCCTGCTACGTCGGGGCGTTCCGGTACTTATTTTTTTGAAACTACACCACTGTATAAAAAATAAAAATCATATCATAGTAACCTCATGTCAACTGAGATAAAAATATTGTTGGGTTCAAAATAAAGGTTTTCGAAAACAATGCGACACATCTTTTACGGTTTTTAAAAAATCCGAAAGATAACGTAGTTATGATTTTTATTCCGCACTTTAAACTCACCCTGTATATCATTTTCCCTGTTTTCTTTAAAGAATTTGTGGTTTAGTTCGAAAGATTATTTACGTTTTGGCTAATAACTTTTATATTTTTAACAAAATTATTGAAATGTTTTTTGGTTTTCGGCTTAACGGTGTCAAATTATTATTAAAACAAAGCCCAAAAGACAAATAAACAAATGTTAATTTTACCGAATTTATTTATAGTAAATTTTGCTTGATATTTTTCATGCTATATAGCATGCTATTTAACAAAAAAAAATAAATACCCGTCATTTATTCATCACTACATAATTTTAATGGAGGATAGACGGTACCCGTAAGTGTCAAATTGTGTTTAAAACTGTTTAAACCGCATTTTTGTACCAAATAGCAGCTGACAGAATAAACGGTCCTCTCGGACAATAGACAGAAATAAAAATAACCGAATAGGACAAAAGGTTGACGCAGAAAAAACGTCGAACAGAAAAAGGCCGAACACGATAAATGTAAATGAGCCGGATTGGATAAAATGTCGAAAGAAAATGAGCCGAATGATAAAACGCCGACATGGATATAAGGCAGACGAAAGAAAGAAAAAAAGTCGACCTAACCTAACGATGAAATTCCATCTTAAGACATAGTGCGAACTTATACTAAAAAACAAATGAGAATCTATAAAATACTTTAAAGCTGATCACTTTTTATCATTTTAAATTAGAAATTCTGTTCATATCATACGTTTTGGAAATATTTTTGTCTTACAGATTGGGTTAGGTTAATTCGGCTTTTTTTCTTTCATGTGTCTGCCTTGTTTCGATGTCGTCGTTTTGGCCTTTTATTCAAATCTGTCTCTTGTCTAGTTCGACCTTTTTTCTTTCAGCTTTTTGTTCAAATCTGCCTTTTATCATTTGGCATTTTTCGGTAGCTTTATACGATTCGGTTTTCTATCGTTATTTCAAAACTAGAGAATGTAAGAAATTTTCATTTCTGGAACAATTATGGCATTTTTGAAAAAAAAAGATATCGTTAACCTCTTTATCAAAGGTACTAAGGGTCATCATATACTAACATTTTTGAAATTAAACATTTTTTTACCTTTAATTTTTTACAGGTTTTAAGCCAAGTCTGCCTTTTATCTTTCGGCTTTTATTTCTTTCGGCCTTTTGTTTATATCGGCCTATATTGTTCACGTCGGCCTTTAATCCATGTCAGCCTATTGTTGTTAGGCCCCTTTTCCTCATCGGCCTTTTGTCCCGCTTCCCCTAATAACTAATATACAGGGTGATTCTTATGTATGGAACCAAAGCGATCATACCCAACATCAATTTATTATTTAAAAATTAAAGCTTATCAACACCTAGTAATGCATTAAATCGAAATATTCCACGGTTCATTTTTTTACCACCGGAGGCCGAATCCCTAAAGCCCGTAAGGTATACAAAAGTCCGGCATAGACATAAGATCGAAAGAGAAAAGGATGACTGATAAAAGGCCGACTTGGGCAAAAGGCCGATGGAGATATGCTGCCAAATGGCAAAACGCCGACAAATGTACGTGGCTAATAAATCGCGAACAAAAAACGCTGAGATGGGCAAATGGCCGAATTATACAAAATACCGACGCAGACAAAAAGCTTAATTATATCGTTAATCTTTTTATTAGTTACCAAGTCAAAATAAATTGATCAAAAAAGTTCGGGACGCGCTAAAAGTTATTAATTTCTATGTTTAACACTAATCTGAAGAAAAAAGGCATTTTTTTTTCTTTCGGAATTGCAGGTTTCTACCTTGAAAATCGGAAAATTATGTACCAGCTTCTTGCAAATACGGAAAATAATGCACAATTAGTTTTTAAATTTTTAGAATTAAATTATTTAATTATATTACCTGTAAACTTCTAACAAAATTATTAAAATAAAATAAACCAGGTAAAATAATATAAGGTAGGCAACCAAACAATGGGTCAACTTGGCCGTGCGGTGTTGTCAATACTCGGCGCGCTTAAAATCCATCATAGTTTGACATAAACGTGATTTATTTATTAAACGTTTTCTTGGGGATTTATTGATATTTTACGTTTGTTTAATGTTTGTTTATTATTTTTATGTATTCGCAAATTATTTTAAACGCAAATTGTGAAAATGCCGAATTTTGATTATTGCTGTGTTGAAATAAACAGAAGAAATTCCAAATCGAAGAAATTAACCCATAATAATCTGATAATAAGTAAAAATTACTGGAAAACAACTTAAAGTCTTTAATTTTTGTAATTTTTTATTCTCCTACTGTGATAAATTATGGAAAATTACAAAATTAAGGACTTTAAGTTGTTTTTCAGTATTTTTTGGATTATTATTTGTTGTAATACAGATTTATTATTATATTTCAAAAAAAAATTATTCTAATTACCAAAATTAAAAATGTATAGCTTATTTTTGAACAACAAAATAACGCAAAATGTATACGATATTTCCGGATGGAGGGAGTATATGGGCTGTCCCAATTTGAGTTGCATTACATGGGTATCTTTGTCATTAATAAAGTTACAGATTCGGTTAAATGGGCATTGTTCTGCAGTTATTGATACTTATTCAGGTGCCGTTTAAAAAAATGAAAAATTCCAAGCTATTCCCAAGATAAACGAAAAATGCAATCTTTTAAAAAGTCGATTGTTTCATTAACTAGAAAAGTTACAAAAAATGTTTCGGATAAAAGTTACTTGTTTCGTAAAGACTAATCTAAATATGTTTTTTACAAACATATAACAAACTCGGTTTTCAAGATATCAATAGCAACTTTCTTATTTTAAATGGACGCCATATTGAATTTTTTAACAGTTAAATTGCATTTTTTTCTGATTACAACGATGTGTTATAATCCCTGTTCGAAGTAATACACTACGGATTACTTGATATTATTTCAATTAAATTAGTAAAGCTATGACTTTTTGAGAAGACTTCTTTAAACAAATGACAATTCGACCTATAATTTTAGATTATTGTATAGGATATAAGTCCAAAACTCGTCATATTGTTCATTTAATTTGTGGAAAGGTTGTCATTTATAAATGATTAATCAATCACTAAAACTTATAAATTCTACAATAACTTGATGAACAATAAACCGATATAACAATCTAAAGTGACAGCTTGACTCGTCATTTGTTTAAAGAAGACCTGTCAAAAAGGCATGGCTAGCTTAATAATGTCATATATTTCATAAATGAAAAAAATTCCATTTATTTGTGGCAAAATCCAATATCATGTTCATTTAAAATAAGAAAATTGCTATTGATATCTTGAAAACCGAGTTTGTTATATAGGGTATCCCTAAAAGGTCTGTACAAAACGATACCACATACTCCTGATACCAAAATAAGACGATTTAACCAAGCTTATCTACATCAAAGAGACCATTAAAGTTCTTCAAACTATTTTGTATTTTTTAAATTACTTAAAATTGGCTCATACGATCATAACATATTTTGGCATTTCTAGATAACTTATTTTTACTTTTTCACGTTATGTAAGTGGTCAAAAATAGGTCATTGACATGCAAAATTTCTTAAAACTTTTTAATGGCCGAATAAACATTCATAAAACTTTACTTGTAGCTAAACAGTGTAATTATAAACTTTTTTTGTCTCATACAAATTTTTTCTATCTATTTTATTTTAGGCAGAAAAAAATATTTCCTTGTACTACATGGCCTATCTTTGGGAAGATATTTAAATTTTTCGCTAAAAGGTCTGTACAAATTAACACAGTATATTCCTCAGACCAAAATGGAACGATTTAACAATTTTATCTTTATGCAAAAGTGCTTCTTTAAGCCTCTATCGACCATGAAAGTCATTTAAAAAGATAAGATTTTTAAAGGTCGCTAGGCACATAACGAAGCACTTTTCGATTAAAATAAGTTTAGTTATATCATTCTATTTTGGTCTCAAGAATATGTGGTGTTAGTTTGTACAGACCTTTTGGCGAAAAATTTGAATATTTTTCTAAAGTTAGGTTATGCACCACATGGAAGTATTTTTTTCTGCCTAAACTAAAGGAGTATAAGAGACAAAAAAAGATTATAATTACACAGTTTAGCTAGAAGTAAAGTTTTATGAATTTTTATTCAGCCATTAAAAAGTTACAAGCAAATTTACATGACTATGACCTATATTTGACGACTTACATAACGTGCAAAAGTCAAAACAAATTGTCTACAAATACCTTTTTTTATTACATAGCCACACATTTGGTCTCAGGGGTATGTGGTATTGTTTTGCACAGGTCTTTTAAGGACACCCTGTATGTTTGTAAAAAAATATATTTAGATTAGTCTTTACGAAACAAGTAACTTTTATCCGAAACATTTTTTTGTAATTTTTCTAGTTAATGAAATAATCGACTTTTTCGAAAATTGCATTTTTTCGTTTATCTCCGGTATGGCTCGTAATTTTTGTTAATTTAAGATGCCATCTATATGAGTATAAAAAACTGCAAAACATTGCCCATATAACCGAATCTGTAACTATATTATTAACAAAGATCAAAGATACCCATGCATTGCAACTTAAATTGGGACACCCTGTATATTTTAATGAATATTGTTTAAACAAATGATTGAAAAAGAAAAATTTTAAAAGTTAACTCTTTTTTTCAATTTTGTTTTTAATAAGCTTATCACGCTTTCACGAAGTGCCATTAATTTACTTTTCGAATTGCTCTGAGGGGGCTTTTTCCGGTTCCGAGGGGGCAAAGCCCTCCCGGGCACCCCCTGGAATAATCGCTGCCATACCCTTACCGTAAGTTTAATTTAATTCTTTGCTTCTTGGTTATTTACTATGTTTTTGTAGTTTCACAAAAGGTTCAGTATACATATTTCAAAGGCACAGGCGGCGTTGAAGAGAAAAATTATGAAGTAACAATTTCTTTATACAAAAAGATAGATCCAGAAAAAAGTAAATATTTTAATAGGGGTAGATGCATCGAAGTTGCTTTAGCTAAAGTAAATCCCAATTGGCCCACTCTTACCGAAGGAAAAACCAAATATCAATGGTTGAAATGTGACTTTAGCAAATGCATAAATGGCAAGACGAGGATGATTCTGGAGATGAAGATTTGGGTGGCATGGGTGGTGCCGGTGGTGGTGATTTTGAGGAAATGATGAGGAAAATGGGCGGATTAGGAGGTGGCTATAACAAACCTCCCTTTGCTGATTTAGATATTGGAGACGGGGAGCCTGATTCAGATGATGAACAAATTCCTGATCTAGAATAGGCGTAGATTAACGTTTTTTTTTTCAAATACATTCTAAGAAGTTGTGGCATTATTTCAATAATTTGATTCAATTTTGAATACTACATTTTAAATCGATTGATTTTTTTTGCAGGGTGACAACAAAGCTACAGCTGGTTAGGATAGCTGCCTTCGTGAAATCTTAATATGTTCAAAGATCCAAGTATAACGGCCCGTTGCATCTTGCTGGTAAGTACGCGTACTTCTTTTGTTTCAGGTAAGATTATATTGAGGTGTTTAATTATATTATTGTCTGCCGCATTTTTGGTCACTTTAGTTAACGCCAGAGATATTTCCAATTCACTTGCTACCCTTTTTGCCAATTTATATATGAATGCTGCAATTTGTCTTCTTTTATGGTCAGCCACAAACTTTAGAAGAGGATCTGCACTTCTATTTATTGTGCAAGCTGTAAGGACTATAGCTCTGTCATGGAGGTTCTCTAGGTTAATCAAGCCTCTGCCGCCTTCTTTTCGAGGTATGTATATTCTGAATGTTGATGATCGAGGATGGGAGCTTCTATGCTTGGTAAGTATACTTCTAGTATTTGTATCTAATTGTTTTAGCTCATTTATTTTCCATTACAGAGACTCTGGATTGGAACAGCAATAATGTTTGTAGCTGCTACTTTATTCTTCGATGTTAATTCCGAATCCCAGATGTAATGGAGTGCTTTTTTATATTTCCGGACCATTTGCTCTTTTACAGCTTCTTTTTCATGCATTTCTTTTTGTTTTATTCCCAGGTAAGTACATGACTCGTCAGGTTGCAGGTGGTTTATCACACTTCCATCAACTAAAACCACGTTTTCATTGACTCCAGGCTTTCTTCCCTTCTTTAAGTGGAACACTGCATACTTCTCCAATCCAAATTCCATACTTATGTTGCTGGAGTACTGGTGAACCGTTCTTTTGAAGTGAGGACTTGTCCTTGGCGTACAGTCTTAGATCGTCCGCATAGAATAAGTGGGTGATCTTATGGTTTCTATTATTTGGCGCTCCTGCTTGGTATCCATCGCATTGTCTTAATGTTATTGATAATGGGAGTAAAGTTAAGGAGAATAAAAACGGACTTAGCGAATCTCCTTGTAAAATTCCCCTCTGGAAGTTAATGTATCCAGATTTAATTTTTTTGGAGCCATGTCCTAGGCAAAGTTGTGTCCTCCACTTATGCATCATGGTGTAAGTAGATGACAATATATCTGAGGTATTTTCATATCTTCTAATAAGGTCGTGATTGGCTGGGGAACGCAGTCAAATGCTTTTCTGTAATCTATCCAGGCTACGTTTCTTTTATACTGTATCGAATCTTGGCTAATACAATTATCAATGATGAGGTTTTCCTTAACTCCAGATATGCCTCTTTGTTCTGCTATATTTTTCCATACCGGATGAATTATTTTGAAAACTCTTTCGTATAGAACAGATGTGAATATCTTATATATATTATTAAGGCGTGTGATAGGCCTATAATTACTGGGTTCTAAGGGGTTCCCTTTCTTATATATAAGTGTGGTTCGGCCACTGGTGAACCAGTCTGGTATTTCCTGTGGGTTGTTAAGATAGTCGGTAAATATTTTAGCGATGTGTTCATGCGTGGACTCTAGTATTTTCCACCGGTATGCATTAATGCCAACTGGGCCTGGGACAGAGAAATTTTTGGTGCTTTTGAGGGCTGATTTTATTTCTTCTGCTGTTATCTTTGAGACTATGCTATGAGCTCCTATAAGTTTTGTTGCAAACCTTTTAAAATTTTTTAATTCTTTACGATTTAGATTAACTTCAGCCGGTTTTTCATACAGTGCCTTCCAATAATTTTCGATCTCTTCTATGGGTGGCACTTTATGCTTAAGTTGGGCCTTACTTTCCATAAATTTCCTTGCCGATTTACTTACTAAATTGCAGATTCTGCGAAACTCGCACTAGCTGTTTTTTAAGTTTATCCTTGCATGTCTTTAATGAGTTTATCTTATCCAGAATCTTAAATTTTATGGTTGTTAATATTTGTTTGTTTGTTGTGTGGTGTATTGTTTTTATTTTTCTATAGATATTTCTAATTTTTGTTGTAAAAGGCCTGTTAGTCTTCATATAGCTAAGTAAACTTTCCGTTTGTGAGAGTTCTTTTCTGTTGTTTCTTATTTTAATTTCTAGTAATCGATTTTCGAATTATCGAATTTCTAGAAATCGATTGATTATTATTATCATTTTGTTAATGTTTACATAAGTTGGTAGGTTTTTTTATTAAATAAAATCCTTTACTTTCCTGTTTGTCGAATTTCGGGTATTTTTCTTCCATTTCGTACGATAAATTGTGGACCACATCTGCTATTTCATCAACCTAAAATTAATTTTTATAAATTTGATTTCTGAATTTTTAAATTTACTTACAGATATTCTCAATTGCTGCATGGAGTCTCTTTCACGTAATGTGACAGTGTGGGGTTCTTTAAGGGTCATTTATGTTACTCGCGCCGCGCACCGATTTAAAAACTAAATACTCAATTTAGATAAACAATAACAACAATATACACAGTTTTACAAAATAATTAAAAACTATTGTACATATTATTTATGTTTATGAGTTTTTTTTTGTTGCTGCGTTTAAATTGGGGAACTTTTGTTCAAAAACAAGGTTTCGTACCTCACGAATAACTAATTAAAGAAATTTTTCTTTGGCATGTTTATGGTACCAATCGATTCATATTTTATGCCTTACCTATGTATCACGGGCTTAACTTGATACTTTGATTGGTTTTTGAGTAAATTAACTGCAAAGTAGGAGCACTTTAAGGGTCTTAAAGAATACACTTATTGTTAATATTTTTAATTTTTTTGTGATACATTGGTCATTATAAATATTTTTAAATGCTACAAAAATTTGGTACAAAAATATTAAGTAGATTATGAGTTATTTATGAGGGCGTGGTACCCTATTTAGCATACTCAAAAAATGACTCTTAAGTGTATCAAAATCAATAGTTATACCATGGAGTATGGTTATACCGTAAGGTATGGCAATTTCATCAGTACGGGCGTATCTTTTACCAATTGAGCCTGAACTGTCATCAATTTTTATTGAAACATTGGCCATAGTTAAAAGCAAACCTACAATTTTTAGAATTATTTTAAATAATTTAAAGAAAACTGTACTGACCAATTTTTTCAACAAATGGTTCCAATTCAGTATTCGAGCTTAAAGGTAAAACACTGCATTTGATTGGTGCTACTGACGCTGGTAGACTTAAGTAAGTTCTTTGCTCATCATTTTCTCTCAAAATTGTGCTCGAAAATGGCATACATAATTCGACCAATACCTTAAATTATATTTTAATTTTGGCACACAAAAATTTAAATAATTACCAAAAGATGGTTCAATAACGCTAGGAATAATTTCCTTAACATGCAACGTATTTTATCCTCTTTTTATTTCAATCATTTCAGTGGTGATCTTATAAAATTGGTCCTCAATTTTTAAATCGAAGAAACTAAAATTCAATAATTTAAATAAACTCAGGTTTATTTCCATCTTTTTACCCTATTTCCTTAATGTTTTCTTCCAAGTAATTAATTTCGTTTTCTTCCATTCTTGCAAGTGTATCCATTATTACTTTTCCTTCTTTACGGACTGTTTTTTCAATTAAACCTTTGTTGGAAATAACTTGGACTACATTAACAATTCTAGGCTCGGCAAGAGGTTTTTCTGCTGCTAATCGGATGTCTGTAGCTTTAGTATGTTGAGTTAAAACAAATGCTGATCTATCGGCGCAGCCGACACATTCGATCCTGGAAAAAAAGGTATTGTAAAATATTGAAGATAATACAGTGAATTCAAAAAGAATGAAACCGCAACTATGCAACCAAATATACTCTGTAGACTTGCTAAGTTGGTGTACTTTTAATTTTCAATCAAATTTAAATCTGATTTGTCACTTTAACCAAAGCGTCTCTCAGCAGTTTTTCTTCTGGAATTTTTCATTTCTAAATTAGTGCAGTTAAAATATTCGCGATGTTTTTTTTCACCGGAGCACAACGCATTCATTTCAGTGTAGCCAACTGTGGGACATGGTTTGAATCTTATTTGAATTCACTGTATGTGTTTTTTTTTACCAAAACTTACGTAGCTTGTTAAGCATTCAGCATCCCAACAATCTTGAGCATAATGAGCCATTTCATAAGACATATGTTGTCGGAAACGTAATTTACTTGGGTCAACGCCTGAATGTATTAAACAGTTTTGAATTCGTGCCATGAAATAACCTAGAGTTTCATTAGCTACGAGACCCTAATAAATAAAAAAAATATAACATAAAATTTTCTTAAATATTGTTCTTAGCACCTTTCCAACGGCTTCTCCAATCGTAATTCTTTCAGCAGATTTTCCTTCCATTTGGTTGCAAGCGGTGTATAAAAGCATGGAAATATTCGAGACCTTGCTAAATTTCTTATGCTGCTTATCATTTGGATCACAGAAATGCTCAATTTCAGCCATGGTAAACTCTCTTACTCGAATAAGCCTAGATCTTGGAGAAATTTCATTACGGAAAGCATTCACGTGTAAATTTGGTTGCCTAAAAATTTAACTTTAACTTTTAGGCAACCAAATTTACAAGTGAATGCTCTTAAGGCGAATAACATTATTCTATAAAGTCTCCCATTCTAAACTGTAAACTCCTGAAATAATTAACAAGTTATTTTTTTAGTAAGTTTAATATTTCAAATTTTTTACCTAATCTATTAGTAACGTTCATGTACCCTCCTGATGGAAGAAGCGCAACTAAAATACTCCCATCGAATGCATGATCCACACTAGCATCGTTATGTATTTTACACTCATTAACAACAACATTTTTGGTGGCTAAAAGATAAATTAAATACAAATTAATATTATGAACAGCATAATTAATAAAAAATTTTAATATTAATATTTAATCATTAGTAAAACGAATATAGTTCTAAATATTACATTATTCCATATAAAATAGCAAATGTTTTAAAATAATTCACAGCTGAATTTTATAAATTTTGGTCTGCACTTGCAATTATTGCACTCGGTTTATAATTTTATCATACTTTTTATACAAACACCCGGTTTCAAACTGGTGGGTGTTCCCCAGATCGTATTTTTTGACCAAATTGGTTACCATTTGGTACAACCATTACCCAAATATGTTATTTTCGTGTGAACCTCAATCACAGGTGGCTTCAACATACGAAGTTTATATTCCAAATTCCAAATTTTAATGAAATTTTCAAAACTCAAAATTTATGTGCATTTTGGAGGCAGTTGTCTCGGCTTCAGCTTAATGACCGAGGTTCACACCAGAATTACATCCCTTAAGATTAAAAAAACCAAACCCCATATTTTTCAGACTTTTCGTTCTGGAGAGACCATAGCACCGAGACGAATAGTCCAAGAAAAAAAAATTTTTTTAGTTTTAGAGTATAAAGACTCGAATATAAGATTTTCATTCTGGTACACCCTTTACCAACAAACTCGCCCCAAAAATCGTTTATGTATATCAAAAATAATAACGAGCCCATAATGCTCTCCTGAGGCACACCTACTTTTATTGGCAGTGGTTTGGACAGATTTACACCGCATCTTACTATTTGATACCTGTTACTCAAATAGGAATCTATGATTGATTTGCATCAAAGTTGTATTTCTCCAGTTTTCGTAGCATGACATCTGATGAAACGTACTAGTGTGTTTTCTAAAACTAAATTGATTTTCGAAAAGTAAGTTGTTACTTTCTAAGAACAGCACAGGTTTTGCAATACTTTTTAAAACACCTTTGAAAGTATTGGTAACACAGAAATCGGCCTATAGTTTTCAACGGAGTTGATGTCACCATTCTTGTGACTTGGTATAACATTAGTAAGCTTTAGAACATCTGGAAAAATACCGTTTACATAACAATCACTAATTAGACGCGTTAAGGGTTTAATAGTGCAATTTATAGATATTTTCAGTATTTTCACTGATATATCATTAATATCCTGTATTTTGTTTTGCTTTTTTTTATAAAGTATTCTATATTTATTTTTATTGTGCCACACTTTCGCTACATGTCACATAGGAATTGGTAGTGATCCCGCATTAATTTTAATTAATTGGTAAACCAATTAATACCGTTATCAAATATTGTCTATATTTAGTTTCTTGAATTGAAAATGGTAGTGTTTTGGGTTCAAGCCTTTAACTATTTTAAAGAAAACCAAAAAATGAACACTTTATTTAACAAAAAATTGATCGAAGCACTATAATTTTTACTTTTCGGAACTAGGAAGTCTTTTAAAAGTCGATTGTTTTTACTGCATTTTCAAAAAAAATATAGTTTTGAGCACAAATTAATATTTTCAAAATCCGACGCCACTATGCGAAATCGATATTGAAATATTTGACTCCAAATAAGTATTGGCCCTAAGTCCTAATTTATTTCAATTTTATTGAATCAACTTTTAATAATGGCAAATTCAATAATAAAATTTATTTAAACCAACAGATATAAAAGATATAAAAAAGTCAATATAATTTTGATATTTTAAAATTAACTTGTTCTTAATAAATCTAAAAAAATCAATATTTGTTTTAAATTTTAAACAACAAAAACTATCAAAAACACTTTAATGATTGTATAAAAAACAATAAATAAATACACAATATTAGTTATATAACCATTAGTCCTATCGTTTGATTAACCATTAATTAAAAATAAATTTTGTGATTTTTCTACCAAATATTTCTTCTTCGAATATTATTACGCATAGGTTATTTTTTTTTATTGTACTACAGGGTGTCCCGTAATTACATGGACAGACATAGTAAAACGGATTTATCACCTAAAATTAGGATGACCTCTAACTTTGCCCAAAAATGCTTCCCTGCAAAATTACATCCAGTTAAAATTCAGTTTTCAAAACATTAATTTCATAGAAAAAGATGATAAAACCATTTTACTGTGTCTATCTACATAATTACGGGATACCCTGTATAGTTTAGATTATAGCAACAATGTGATTTTATTTTGAAGTAAAGAAGAAATAAATTTCAAAATAAATATAAGATCTGCACTACACTTGTACTATAAAATTATTAATAAGTATACAGGGTGTCCCATTCATGATAAATAAAACTTCAGATTTGGAAGGAAGAACAAATTTTATTGTCAAAAAAACCAAAAAATAAGGGTCTATCATTTATTCGCGAGGAAAAAATCTATTTATTTTGTTTCTAATTTACATGAATTTAATCATTTTAGCTCAAAACATTAATAAAAGAGGTAATATTCGCGTGCGAATGTATAATTTAAATGCATTTGTTCTTTTTCGCGTTACTTGACTTGGTGGGTTGAAAAACGTCCACCAGAGGGAGTTCGGAATTCCGAAATCGCGAATAATTTTCGAACGTTTTGAATTGCAGCAAAATAATTGAGAACTCAAAATTTTCATGATTTTTTAGAGATAATACCCCTTAATACTGTAGTTTTTGAAGACTAAGCCCTTAATAGGGTTTATTTTGACAAATTGTCAACTGAAACTTCATTTGTTATTACTACTTAATGTGCATTGAAGTACATCTCCACCTCTTATATCTTTAGAGTTTACATAAAATTAAATTGGATGAAACTACAGCAAAATATCAATAATTTTCCCGAAGATAATTTTTCTTCCACAACTTTTTCGTTTTGTTAGGTTTTCGAGGATTCTGGTGGAAGTTCCCAAAAATAATAGTAGGTTATTTTTTTATTTATAAGGACCCCACCAAAAATAATGCACCCTTCTCGGTTAACAGAGGCTTTTCAGAACCAAAAATTTTCCATTACCAAAGACACAATTTCATCATATTGTCTATTTTTCATTTTCGATTTAAGAGGACTGGAAGTACAGATATTGTTATCTTTTTAAGGTTTTATTTTATACATCTCTATTTTTTGAAAAATTAGGTTGCTGAAGTAGAAGAGTGAGCAGCCGCAAAAAAACTTCACAAAATGTTCTTATTGCTTTTTACTATTTTAAATTCTTGTATTCACCTCGAATTTCAAATTTTTAAAATATTTTATGATATTCTTTATACATTTATTTTTGTTAGTTATTAACGAGTGTTTTGTAATTTTATATTTTGTCATTGCATAGTTGCTTTGTTAAATATCATGGTTTTTTATTTTGTACATTAGCAATTTCTTTCAAATTCTAGTGAATTGCATATAAACCTTTATCGGCAGGGTTTCATATATCACACATTACTTTGCAATAATTATTAGATATTTTTTTTGAAAAAACTGTTGTTGTACCAGAGAAAAGAGCCGATTTTTTTATTTTTGTTTTGGTTCAAAAAAATGATAGTAAATTAGAATCGTCATTATTAAGAGGATTTTAAAACATACTTTTATTTGAGTAATTAAATTTAAGTAATTTTACATAAAAAATTAATTGTTAGTTTTCTCATTGTAATTTAATGAAAAACGTATTAAACATTCTTAAAATTTCTATTTCGAAGCTCTAAAACAAACATCCTGGGTTTAAGGTTATAAATATTAACTATTAAGTTTTTCTTGACCTGCTGGAGAATTTATTTTTTCGAAGGAGAAAATGAAGGTAAAGCACTATTAAACAGCACGTTGAAAAGTTGCAAGCTTCACTCCAAAAATTGATCCACGCAGTGAGAATCGAACTCACGACTTTGGGTTTAGCCCCCATTGCTCTACCATCTGAGCTATACGCGGTCGACCAACACCGCACGAACCAATCCTTAAAGCTACACTTGCAACCCGATATACCAACTAATTGCTCAAGGAGTTGCATAAGCTAACCACGAACTTGAGACCAGTGATATTTATATAATTGCTAACCAATGCCGTGCCCGCAAATATAAATGCATTTATTACACAACCATTATATATTATTTAAACATATAATCATTGGGTAAGGTGTTTTTAGCAAAGTACTGTTGATAAATACGAAGGAGAAAATGAAGGTAAAGCACTATTAAACAGCACGTTGGTCTCAAGTTCGTGGTTAGCTTATGCAACTCCTTGAGCAATTAGTTGGTATATCGGGTTGCAAGTGTAGCTTTAAGGATTGGTTCGTGCGGTGTTGGTCGACCGCGTATAGCTCAGATGGTAGAGCAATGGGGGCTAAACCCAAAGTCGTGAGTTCGATTCTCACTGCGTGGATCAATTTTTGGAGTGAAGCTTGCAACTTTTCAACGTGCTGTTTAATAGTGCTTTACCTTCATTTTCTCCTTCGTATTTATCAACAGTACTTTGCTAAAAACACCTTACCCAATGATTATATGTTTAAATAATATATAATGGTTGTGTAATAAATGAATTTATTTTTTGCTAATTAAAAATTTAGAAAACTACCTTAATTCTTCTTTTAAGCAAATATAACCTACATTTATCATCTAAAAGTAACGGTGATGCAATTTTATGATTTAATTAATTCATTCGATTTTTACCTTGACTATTTCTTAAAGTAGTGGTAAATATTACCTTTCTCCAAGGTCAGAGATTAAGGTCAATGTACTTGGTTATCAGTTTCATAAGCCAATGTATAATCGCAATTTATTTTTTAGAATTCTTTGATATTGTTAATTTTTACTAACTAGTTAAGAAGAACAAAATCATTTGTCTTTTTTAAGGCCAAACGTCTTCCTACAACAGTTTTGATCTGTATTATACTCACATAATTTTTTTACAAGTTGCAACTATAAACTATAATACTTAAAAATCTAAGCTTTAATATCAGGGCTTCACCCAACTAATTATTAAACTTTTTGTGGAACTTGATTGAAATTTAATAACCAAAAATTTCTGTAAAAATCATTATGTATTATAAGGTTTTGTTGTTGTGGTTTATTGATATTTTCGGGACTTTCAAAATAATCAAAGTTTTCTCCATGACTGTAAGGAACACCATCTTTTGTACGAATGAAGTTATGGAGAATGCAAACTGCCTTTATAATATCATTTACTCTTTCCGCGAATGGGGGTGTTAAGCACTTGAAATTTTGCAGTCATCATTCCAAACGCACATTCCACCGTTTTCCTTCCTCTGCTCAATCTGTAGTTGAAAATTCTTTTCATATTATCAAGCGTTTTTTTGGGGTAGGGTCGCATTAAATATCGTGAAAATGGAAATGCTTCATCGCCGATAAAGTAAAAAGGAAAGTCATATTCATTTTCATCAAACGACAATCTTGAAGGCAATGGCAAATTAAGTCCTTCATTTGTAATCCAATGTTTAATAGTTGATGCGCGAAAAATTCCTCCATCACTGTTTCTACCAGCATACCCTGTTTCAATGTGTATAAAAAAACCATCTGCATCACAACAAGCAAAAAGAACAATAGAGTGATACAATTTATAATTGAAATTACTTGACCCTGAATTGGGAAATTTTTCGATTCGGATATGTTTTCCATCCACTGCTCCTAAGCAATTTGGTAAATTCCATAGGGAATTAAAACGTTCAGCTATCATTTTCCATATTTCTGTGTTTGGAATTGGCATATAAGCATCTTTCAATACTTCCCAAATTATTTTGGTGGTTTCTCGTATAATATACAAAATCGTACTCAATCCTCTGGCGAAATACAGCGATAGCGATACAAAAGTACACCCTGTTGCCAGATATCTGCAAAAAAGGAATATTTTACTTTATTTTATTTAACAGGTACGTTTATTGTAAATTATTTATTTTATTATCATATTTATTCTAACTTCAAACATTAATTCATATTTCCATTTTACAGCCATTGAGTGCAAAGAGAAGTGGAAAAATCTTCGTACTGCTTTCGTTCGGCATATGAAACCTCCTCCTAGTGGTGCAAGCGGCAAGGCAAAAAAACCCTACTGTTTGGCCGAGGCTATGCTATTTACGCTTCTCTACATTAAGGCTCTAGGTAAAGTAACTCCTGGGAATTTACCCGGTATTCCCGAAAATGCCGGAAACTCCGAAAACTCCAAAAACGTACCCCATCCACTCGACGAGGAGGAAATTTCACAATTAGAAGAACCTATTTTTCAATCGTCATCACTACCACTAGTCCAGAATAGTTCGCAAAAATGCACTACATCTGTGGAAGAATCACAAGTTCCCGACTATACTAAAAATGCCCATGCAAAAAAAAAAGAGTGCCTCTACCGACGTTGACAAAACGTTCATGGAATATTTTGAAGCCAAAAAAAAGAAAATTGCCAAAACATGCGAAAATGATGACGCAAAACGAAATTTTTTGTTGAGTCTCCTGCCCGAAATTAAACCAATGACAGATGTCCAAATGAAGATGTTTCGGCGTAGAGTATTTACGCTTATTGATGAAATATTGATGGAACCTCCGTGCAATTTATCCACAACATCTGGACAATCTTTGGATTCTATGGATTATATTGTAATTGAATCACCCCAAAGTTATTTTGACGGAGTAATTAATCCTATAGAGGAAACTACAAATGACTAAAAATGTTAGAGACTACTTCTTAATTTGTTTTTTTTAAATAAAATCCACAAGTACAAACAAATTTTAATTTGACTTACCTTAGTGTTATCAATATTCGCTCCTCTGGACTAACACATTCTCTCATGTTTGTATTCTGATGATTAATAGCAGGTGTTATCATTCGTATTAGATCTGTATATGTATTTTTTGACATTCTGTAAAACGCGAGGAATTTAGAATCAGATTCTTCCAATTCTCTGGCCGCGACGAACATTCTACAGTTAATGTTTCTTTCAATGTATGGATGTATCCACAGCTTTCTTGCATTTCTTCTCCTATATTTATGATAATAATAAAGAATGACATCTTCCTCATTACTACTAGATTCACTAGACATATTTCGTACGTATAAACTATAAACCGAATTATATTATAACACTTTGTTAATATGCGGTACACGCGGTTTGTTGAAGCAACTTTGTTAAAGCAACTAAAAAGTAAAAACCCCGTGTAAACAGAACGGTCAACTTTAGTTGCCAACTAGTCACTTAAGCGACGTCGCGTCGGCAACCAGTTTCTTTTGAGTAGCCCCGTGTGAATAGCGCCTTAGTGTTGCCATTCGTCCGGAAAAAACCCGGACAAGTCCTACTTTTTCATGAGCCTGGGCAAGGTCTGGGAGGTATTTTAATATGTGTTTTTTAATACTGCAGAACTGCACAATATTGTGTATTTCTGTTGATTTTTTTTGGTACGCACTCAAAAGGTTTCCTTGAAGCAGTTGCGTTTCTAATTATCAAAAGGCATGGTCTTTGATTTGACATGTCTTCTTTTTTTGGAGATACATCAGTTTTAGGACATTAGTCCTAGTTTTCTCCCATAATTGTCCCATGTTACCACTTTTTAACATGGCAACCATACAAGGGTTTATTTAGGGGGTGGCTGAAAAAAATAAAAAATTAATAAAAATTCCATTTTTACAAGAAATTAACCTGATATTTTCTTATCAATTATTTTTGGGGGCGTTACTTTATAAAAATAAATTAAATTTTTATTAAATTTCGTTCAATCTTTGAAATAAATCGTATAAGGGTACCAGGTACCAACACTGAATCTTTTTTAAATTGATAGAGTTTTCTGTAAAATTTTATGGACACAAAATAGTGGTACCTTTATGGGGCTTATTTCAAAGATATTAGCGAAAATATCAAGAATAATTTTTATTTATTTTTTGGCAAAAATCCATCAAATTAGTGTTACCGAGATACAGGGTGTTGAAATTTCTTTTTATTTTTACTTTTTATTTATTTTCTCCGGATCGCTGAATGAAAATTAATAAAAATTATAGGGTGAGTACTTCGAATAGGTAGTCATCTTAGCTATAACTTTTGACTTAATTTAACACTCCAGTGGCGTAGAAACGGATTAAGGTGTCCCCTTTTTTGATTTTATTTATAATAATAATAATAATAAGCTTTATTCATCTTTAAGGACTTAATACAAGTATAAGATAGGTCAGGAGTCATGAGTAAGAAGCTAATAGCTGATATAATACTAATACAAAATTATCAACACATTACAATAGATTACACAAAAATTATTTACATGTTACATCCAGTCAATAAATTCCTGTACACTGTAAAAACTGTTACGCTGCAATAGTAGTTTTAATTCACTTTTAAATTTGTTTAGTGTACTATCTTTAAAATTACTAGGAATTTTATTAAAAATACGGACACTCAATATTCTGAAAGATTTTTGAACAAGATTTAGGTTGACTTTTTCAGGCAATAAGTCCCGGCAGCGGGTGACGTATTCATGTGAATTTCGTACATTTAATGGGGATTGATTTCTGTATGCAAACAGACCGAGTTCCAAAATTAGCAGGCATGGTGCCGTAAGGATTTGACTTGATTTAAATAAGTCTCTGCAGGGGTGGTTGGCTGGTTTACCTAGTAGGCATCTCAACGCTCTTTTTGTGCTATCAGCACTTTATTCAAATGAGGTGAACATCCCCATAGTAATATACCATATAGTAACCTACTTTGGATTTCCGCAAAATAGATTTCTTTAGAGCAGAGACGTCAATACAATGATATAGAGCACGTATTTTGAAGCAAGATTTATTTAATTTCTTAATAAGGTTTTGACAATGTTCCTCCCAGTCAAGGGTTTCTGTTAACTCCATTCCTAAGAATGTGACTTTAGTTGTTAAATTAACATCTTGACCGCCCGCTTTTAGATCAACGTTTTCTGTAATTTTTTTCTCTTTTGTGTGGAAAAGCACACTGTGTGTTTTATTGGTATTGAGAAATAATCTATTTGTGCTAAACCAATGATTTAGTTTACTTAACATACGATTTGAAGTTATTTCTGATTGTTTAATTGACAGGGAGTTGGTTACGATAGATGTGTCATCGGCGTACATGATTACCAGAAATTCATTTAAGAAATCGACTATATCGTTAATATATAAAGTAAACAATATGGGACGCAATATGGATCCTTGGGGCACCCCTATTGTTACCGGGAGGGTTATGGATTTAACAGTTTTCAGTCCATTTTCCGACTTGAATTTGGCCTCTACATATTGCGATCTATTTGATAGATATGAGCTGAACCATTTGCCAACATTACCGCGAATTCCATATTCATTGAGTTTGTATAGTAACCTATCATGGGGTACGCAATCAAAGGCTCGGGTAAGATCACAGAATGTTCCTATAGGGCATTGCTTTTTATCAATTAGGTCAAGAACCTTCTCATAAAATGAGATAAGCGCGGATGTAGTTAATTTACCTGGAGTGAAGCCGTGCTGGTTATCGGTAACAATCTTGTGTTTTTCCAAAAATTTCTGAAGACGGTCTAGCATGGCGTATTCAAAAACTTTCGCGATAGAGCTACAAATTGAAATAGGTCTATAGTTATTAGGATTCTGTTTGTCTCCTTTTTTGAATATAGGCTTAACCAGCGATTCTTTTAGTACATCAGGATAAATTCCCTCCTCAAACGACAGGTTAATTAAATGGGACAGAGGTACAGATATTAAAGAACCAAAATTTCTTATAATATGACACGGGATATTATCTGGACCGAAACTACTTTTATTCTTAAGTTTCGTTATTATCTTACCTATTTCATGCGGTGAGAATTCAAAAATGTACATGCTTTTAACGCATTTATTTTTCAAAGGAATATCGGACATAGAGGTATCAATTTGATTGGAAATCGTATTAGGTGCATTATTGAAGAATTTTACGAATTCATTAACAATGATTTTGGGATCTGAGATTATTTCTCCCGCATCAGACAGTAACATCACACCGTTTTCGGTAATTCTATTGTTGGTAAGTTGTTTTAATAACTTCCATGAGCTTTTTTGTGGATTATCCGATGAAATTATTTGGTTATTAAAATGTTCTTTTTTGGTATTATCACATAGTTTTTTGTGCTCTTTTTTTTTCACTTTGTAAATTTCATTTAATTCTGGGTATCTTTTAGATAGAGCAAATAGGTCTTTTAGGTTTTGGCTAGATGAGATAACTTCATCAGATATCCAATTCATTTTGTTATTGTAATCAGACGTATATCGTTTTAAAGGAAAACTTGCTTCAAAATGCGCTGTCAAAATTTTATGGAAATTATTGAACTTTACATTAAGATCGGAAGCTGCATACTTTTTCTCCCAGGTTTCGTTTATTAAAGCATTTAAAAAAATATTTTTATTTTTAGTAGAAAAATTTCTATTCACTACTGAAGTAGTGTTATTATTGTCAATATTGGTACAAAAACGGTTACTTACTTGACCAATTAGTAAATAATGATCTGATAGAGTAGCTTCTATGAGGTCAACTGTCATTCTAAGTGGAAATGAGGAAAAAATATTATCTATTTGGGTCCCCCCTGTAGCATTGGGCCTTGTTACCTGAGAAGTCAAGTTGGAGTACAGATTATATGATTTTAAAAGATTCAACAGATCATCACACATTGCATTATATTCAAAAAAATTTAAATTAAAATCTCCTACCACTACTAGAAATAAACTTGGCGTAAAGACCTTATCTAAGAGTAAATTCAATTTGTGTAAAAAAACAGCAAATACCCCAGAGGGGGATCTATAAATATTAAGTAGGATCATCATTTTATTATTTTTTAATCGATAAGAAATACCGCATATCTCTAGGGTTTTTTCATCACAATATTCACTAAGTTGAAGAGCTGTAATGTCAAAACTACTCTTACTCCAGATCGCGCAGCCTCCCCCTTAGAGGTATTTCTTGAGTAGAACGACACTAGGTTGTATTTTACAAAATTGTAATTGACTATTTCATTGACATTGCACCATGTTTCAGTTAGACAGATAAAGTCCAAGTTGAATGCAGACAGCTGAACTTCAAGAGCACTAAACTTGTTTTTTAGATACTGGACATTTGAAACACATACTAAATTTTTGAGATCACTTTCCGATGTAAAACAATTATCAATTACCATCTCATATTGTGCGGCATCATTGTAGTGGGAGTTTACGAAAAAACTTGTATCTTCAAATTCAAAAGGCAATCCAACCTTGTATGATTTTGTTGACGCATTTTCATTACTTATGACTTCGGCTGTAACTTTAATTTTCCCTAACTTACTTGTAATGAATTGAATAAGTTCATCGGCATTGCTGTTTGGACTAGCGCGACCCACAAAAATCCAGGCTACCTTCTCAGCCCCTTTGAAGGTGTCGCTGCTTCCGTTGCCCTTGATCGTGTTTTTATCCGTTTTCCTATTTTTTCGTTTGTTTTCCACTTTCTGCCAGTCACCCGACTCATTAGCATTAGCAGATTGTGGAACCTTTTGATTTTCATTTGGTTGGTTGGATGGTAGTTGGACGCTGATAACATCGTAATTAGTTTGAACTTGCTGAGATTTATTAATGAAATTACCAGACGGTAATTTAATATTATTATCAACATTTGGGATATGCAATAATTTTAAATTCTTTTCGTTGTGATTATTTAAGTTTTCCTTTGTTGCAGGCGAAGGTCGCACATTTTTATTTTTGGGGCCATTGGCTTTTAGTAAGGCGTTTTCCATTGTGATTCTTTTAACCTCTTCACTCAATTTAATATTTTCACTTTCGACGATATTTAATTTAAACATTAATAAACTATTATTTGTTTTTAATTCATGAACAAGGTCTCTCATGTTATTATAAGCCTCCATTTGAAAATCGAAGGCAGGAATGATGTTTGTAGGGTCGGGAGATCTCCCATCATCCACTTTGAGTCCACAGCATGTTGACTTTTTTGCACAACTATTATGGTACATGGCTTTGCAGATAGAGCAGCTAGTACCACTTTTTGCAGTTGTGCCACAGCTACATTTTTTATCGTTACTTTTATCATTCATTTCGCCAAGATGCACAAACACGTCCGAACAACTCGACGACTCGACGAAAATAATTTGATACGCCAGTGTAAAATTCTACAATATTCTTTAAATTTTTAAAATTTTCATTCAATTTAACACAAAAAAGTATACCTATTAAATTTTTATAGGGTTAGTGGTATTCCAATAATTTTGTGATTTATAATCCAGTACCTTTATTAAAATCAAACCAATTTTAAAAATTTGAAACAAATTAAATTCAAATTAGGAAAATTTAAATTAAAAACTTTTAGTATGACATTTTGTTGGTGTATTCAATAAAAAAAACAAGTCAGAAAGACCCAATTTTAAATTTTAGAAAAATTTTGAAAATGGCTGCCAAATTTCATTTTTTATTAAATTTAAATAAAGTGTTTCTAACTTATTTATTTATTTAAACACAAAGTAAAACCTTAGAAGGAGTTATCAATTTAAATTTTGTTTATTTAATTCAAATTTGTTTAAAATTTTGAAAATTTGTTTGATTTTAGCAAGGTCACTAGACCATAAAATTTGAAATTACTGAAATACCACTATTCCTATCAAAATTTAACAGGTATACTTTTATTTAGAAAATTGAATGAAGGTTTAAAAAATCCAAAGAAAATTCTAAAATTTTGCAGTGGCGTATCAAATAAATTAAAAAAAGGGGACACCTTATCTTGTTTCTACGCCACTGGAATGTAAAATTAAGACAAAAGTACACGACAATGATGACTACCTATGAGAAGTACTCGCCCTAAAATTTTTATTATCATCCATCCTGCCAATCAAGAGAAAATAAATAAAAAGTGAAAATTAAAAGAAATTTCAACACCATGTATCTCGGTAACAGTTGAGTTTTGGAAAAATGTTTGTACGTACTTTTTGTCTTATTTTTACTTGTAGTATAAGCACACGAGCCCGTGACCATCATTTTAGAAACACCCTGTATATAAATATTTTCTTGAGAATTTAAGCATCCGATGGTTATTAATGTGTTTTACACAATTAATGGTAATAGGATGGTCTATAGTTTTAATATTTTTTAATGAAGACAGTGAACAATTACGGAAAATATTAGCTCAGATGAAGACTTGGCAATAAAGTTGAAACTAGTTAGCTAACAATAAACAAATTGTTTGAAAATTTCTCGTCCTTACATCCAAAAAAATCCCAGCACTGAATTCATATTTATTGGACATAATTGTTGAGTTATATCTCTAATAATTTAGAAACCAAGTCTCAAACAGATGTAGTTTATATGGATTTCCTCAAAGCGTTTTTGATCGAATGCAACATCATATTCTTGTCTTAAAACTGCAAGTGATGGGTTTACCTAGTAACATCGTGTGAACTCACTGTATTTCATGTTTTGCAATGATTGAGCACGATGGAGGCCACTCAAAATTTTTTATATTTAAATGATATTTTTTAGAAATAAACAAAAAATTGATAAACTTTGATTAAATTATTATTAACATTGTAGGTATAAAAATCGGTGACTTAAATTCAAAACGCTGCAACTCAAAAACTAAAAAATATAGATCCTACTTTTTTAGGTTTTTGGAGATGGAATTTGATCTATTTTCTTACCCTAAAGATTCATCATACGCTGACGGAACACTGTGTATATTACATTGTAATTGAAAGAAGTATTTTGTTTCTCTATGAACCCCTTTTAAAATTTCTGGTTTCGCAACTGATTAAAGGTTTACTAAAAATAGGAAAATATACAGGGTTTTCAATAAACACGTGGTAGTGGACTAAAACCAGCCCATGCCCAAGAATGAGCTGCTTAGTAGTTTAATCACTATACCTTTTATAGTATGATTTCACACAAATGCAAATAGAATTTACATTAACGAAACCGGATTTCACACTTTTGAAATCTAAAATCATTCTAACGAAAACTATTTTACACAATTGAAAACAGATTTCACATAAATGTAAACTGATTTCAATAAAATGAAAATGATAGAATACAATATATAGAAACAAAATTACTAAATAACAATAATTATTTCAAACTAATAGATTGAAGATTTGTTTAAAAACTATATAAACAAAATGCCTCGTGGTAAATACAATAAAATTTCGGCTAATGACAGAGCCAGAATATTGAAAGCTTATGAAGAAGATTGGAGAGAAACGGCTAAAGCTTTGGGTGTAAATGTGCGTACAGCATACGAATGGATTAAAAATGGTCAACTTCTTCCCAAAAATAAAGGTGGCAATGCTTCTTCAAAGAAAACTCCTATACTAGAAAAGGCGTTAGTAAGATGGATTGAGGACGATTGCACATTAACACTAAAAAACATTAGCGAACGTGTTAATAACGAGTTTCAAGTTCGTGTTTGCCACAACACTATAAAAAACTGGCTGGATGGTAAACTATTTTGTGTAAAAGCTCTGAGACCGCACATTGGGAATATGAATTCGGAGCAAAATAAAGAAAAGCGCAGAGATTATCCTGACCGAATTTTGCAAAGCAGGGCAAATGGTCGTACCTTAATTTGGATTAACGAAACCAATTTTAATCTGTATAGCCGAAGAAAGGAAGATAGGTGAAAAATTGGCCATGGACATGACTATACCTTTTACAGTATGATTTCACACAAACGAAATCAGAATTTACACAAACGAAAACTAATTTTAAATTTATGAATTATGAAATCACACTGATGAATACAGATTTCACACAAACAAAAACTGAATTCACACAAATGAAAACAGAATTCACATTAATGAAAAATAATTTTTCACTGACGTATTTCAATTTGAAACTAATGAAAGCAGAAATTTCAATTTTAAAAATTAATTTCACATATGCATAAATGAATGCTGATTTGAAATATTTTTATAATGTTTAAAACTATAATACAATATATGGTTAAATTTCAAGTAAAACTTCTTGTCGCATGGATGCACCGTAATATCTCTCAACATGATTTGTATATCCCAGGAGATTTTGAGGCGAAATCTCTTCAATTGCAAGATTTGCAATCTCTTCTAAAATACGGATTCTAAATTCTGATATGGTAGGTGCTTGGTTATTATGTCGAACATAATTTAAGACTTCCTGCATTCTGTCTTGTAGGTGTCGTTTGACCGATGATTTAAATGAGCTCCAAAGCAACTCGATGTGATTTAAAAGGTAGGACTAAGGAGCAAGACGCACAATTTCCACATCTTCGTCTGGTCTACGGACACTTTCAAGATTACTATGTACTGGTGCATTATCAATTATGAAAGTTGGATTTTGGATTCCTTCAGCAGCACAAATTCCAATTAAATTTCGCAACCATACCTTACAATCATCAGCTTTATAGGAACCACGTCTATGCTCGAACGATAAGATACGTGTGGAAGTTATTGCACCGATGCAGTGCAGATTACGCCCTTTACTGGTCGGAATTATAACTTTCAATATTCTGGCTTTGTCATTAGCCGAAATTTTATTGTATTTACCACGAGGCATTTTATTTATATAGTTTTTAAACAAATCTTCAATCTATTAGTTTGAAATAATTATTGTTATTTAGTATTTTTTGTTTCTATACATATTGTATCCTAAGCCTGCTAAATTTGCCTTGTAATCTAATAATTTCATTATGTAATTGTGTTTTTGTTGTATTTGTGCAATGTTGTGTTATGTTTTTCAATGTTTCAAAATGTTCTTGTACTTCTGAGGTTGATGTTGACGGAAATTCTAAAGCTGTTATATTTTTAGTTACATCTGATAAATTAAGTACAACATAATGTATGTGTTTACAAATTGATGCGGCAATCAGGTAATCAGTGCATGTACAAGTATAATTATGTAAGCAAATATTACATATATTGCATTTCAGGTTGCAACAAGGTTCAGTAAATGTTTCTAATATTTTTACCACATACTCTTGGCCTTGATTGGATTTTAAGTTCCAGGAAGTCTCGTCTGCTGCTGTTATTACAAATGTACTGTGTTATATACCCTCAGGTAATGACCACATTTAAGTGTTGTACACCAATTCATTCTTAGTTCTAGGTATACATAACCAGAAGGAATTAATCAACACAAATTTCATCATAAAACCTTTTATAATACTTCCGTTACCATAATTTGTCTGTACTTAAAAATTCCTAGAAGGTTTGCAGCATGAGGTCTAATCGGTCCTGGAAATCCCAGACCGGACAATAAAATTAATTATCCTTGCGACGAATAGTTTCGATCACCGGATGCAGACTCATTTAATTAAACAATTAAAATTTACACATGTGTGATACGAATGAAACCACTTCCAGATTAATACATCAAGAATACGAAAACGGATGATATAGGTCGCGAGCCAATATCACAACTAGAACTCGAGATATTAGTGCGCAACACATGTAGTCACTTAAATTTAAGTAACAATCACAATAGCTTCAAAGGAAGAACAAAGTTGATTAATTCCCGAAGGAAATATTAGTTAATTAAGTTAGTTAGTAAAATTAATTATTTAAGTTTAATATGTGTTTATGCAATCCCATTTGGTTGTTGACAGAGTTGCCTAAAAATCAAATAAATGTTCAACCCCTCTTCCAAATTTGGGAACCAACCCTCCCACTTTCGAAGAAGGGTATAAAAGAAAACGATTTGTAAATTTTAAACCCTCTAAAATCTCTCTCTGAACCCTCTAAAATCTCTCTTAAGACTCCTTCTCAGCTCTCTCAGCTCATCATCTTGGTTTTCAAATAAATCGTTTCTCCTAGTTTCGGTTCTTGCTTTTACCATAAAATCACCGCCCAAAGAAAAACGCTCCTAGTTTTTCCGCGAGGTAAATTCCCTTCTGGAATTTTGTCTAAGTATCAAGTTAACACATTCGTTGGTTACGTAATAACCTGGTGGCTGGTGGCAGTATACCTAAAGAAACCGGCAGCAAGGTTACAACATAAAATTAGCGGCAGCTACAACAACTGGCTATTGCAGTTCTATGACGTTTGTTAATACTTTGTATATGTGAGCTATTCTTGCCTTTGGTCATTTTTATTATTCTATCTACAATTTTATCCCTTATATATGTCATAACGCCAGTTATTCCTTTGTCAAGTCGTTTTACTACTTTGCCATCCAAGTAAAAATATTTAATTACTTTGTGCATGCTCTCTATATGCATATTTGTGTTGACACCCTAGTTAAGTCGATAACAATATGCCCATTTCAATGAATTATTGCTGTAATGTTCAGTAAAGTACATGTCAAAATCATGTGTATCAATATCATCAAGCATTAGAGTGTAAATCTTACGTCGACCCTCAGCTTAAAACCCTTGTTGGTCTTTATTATTTCATTGGTGTTATTTAAAATAATATTTATTAAAAAGAAAGATGACCGAAAGCACGTTAATTAAATGATTAATTAATGGGTTCTTTTTTAGGGTTAAGCCAACGTTTACATTTATTTAAATAGTGACCAACTTGTTGTTAAACAAATAGCTGAGTTATTATTTTCTTCTAAGTTGGTTTATAAAAAAAAACTAAATCCAAAATTAATACTTGTACTTACTTGTTCTTAACTTGCAGAATCAAAATCCTGATCGAGCCAAGTTCACTTTTATTTAAATTTCTTTGCTAAAGTATTTAAGGTTTTATTGGGAACTTATTAAAGATTATTAAAAACCAATATTTAATTAATATTAAATATATTAAAAAAAGGTAATATTACGATAAAAAAAATAAATAATTAAAAAAAATTACAAATAAAGAAATTCACTGAAAAAAAAAATTATAAAAAAAAACTAATGGAAAAAAATAATCAATTTCAAATAAAATACAACTTATTGAAGAACCAATAGAAACCTTAAAAATATTCCGCAAATCACACAATAAACGAACAAACAAAAATTACTAAATTTTTGAATAAAATCAAATAAAACTTCTAATGACAATAAAGTGAAAAAAAAACAAAACGCGTCACGAACAAACTAAAATGAACTTGACTGATCAGAGTTAAGAACAAACATTACTCTAGATCAGAACATTATGGAATTCAATGATTTTAAGGTTTCTTTACAATTTATAGACTTTGCTTGGCATCCCTTATTACGTCATAACTTACTTAAGTAAAGACGCCAATCAAAGACTCTTATTGGTTCTAATAATAAAGTAGGGCAAACCAAATTCATCCCTAAGCTCGGGGTGAATTTGGTAGCCTACGCTTAATCTCTAACGTGGAATAAAATAATTTTCTTTTTTCCCAAACTATGATCAAACAAGTAAAATCTGAAAATTTACAATAATACAAATATCTGCCAAACACTAATTATGACATTAAAAATATAAAATTTAAATAAATAATAAAATATTATTTAATTCAAATGTAGTAAAAAAAACTTAAGTGTTTAGTTTATGTCTTGCTAAGTTGACCTGACTTAGCAGTTTCACCCTCCATCCATTGGTAGGCAATAAATTTGTCCACACTTAATCCAAAGAATAACAAGGGTGCATTACTTAATACCCCAGACATAAACAAAACACTCGTGAGAAACAAAATTTTATCATAAAGAAAACTAAACTATTTTTACTTGTTTAAATCAACTACAAAGTAAATTATTATATTCCTAACATAAATATTAAAAAAATTAATAAAAACTGGAGATGTAATAAATGATATATTTACAAGAGTTACAGCTTTTTACCACATACTCTTGTCCTTGATTGGATTTTAAGGAAGTCTCGTCTGCTGCTGTTATTACAAATGTACTGTATTATATACCTTCAGGTAATAACCACATTTAAGTGTTGTACACCAACTCATTCTTAGTTCTAGATATACATAACCAGAAGGAATTAATCAACACAAATTTTATCATAAAACCTTTTATAATACTTCCGTTACCATAATTTGTCTGTATTTAAAAATTCCTAGAAGGTTTGCAGCATGAGGTCTAATCGGTCCTGGAAATCCCAGACCGGACAATAAAATTAATTATCCTTGCGACGAATAGTTTCGATCACCGGATGCAGACTCATTTAATTAAACAATTAAAATTTACACATGTGTGATACGAATGAAACCACTTCCAGATTAATACATCAAGAATACGAAAACGGATGATATAGGTCGCGAGCCAATATCACAACTAGAACTCGAGATATTAGTGCGCAACACATGTAGTCACTTAAATTTAAGTAACAATCACAATAGCTTCAAAGGAAGAACAAAGTTGATTAATTCCCGAAGGAAATATTAGGTAATTAAGTTAGTAAAATTAATTATTTAAGTTTAATATGTGTTTATGCAACCCCATTTGGTTGTTGACAGAGTTGTCTAAAAATCAGATAAATGTTCAACCCCTGTTCCAAATTTGGGAACCAACCCTTCCACTTTCGAAGAAGAGTATAAAAGAAAATGATATGTAAAATTTAAACCCTCTAAAATCTCTCTCTGAACCCTCTAAAATCTCTCTTAAGACTCCCTCTCAGCTCTATCATCTTGGTTTTCAAATAAATCGTTTCTCCTAGTTTCGGTTCTTGCTTTTACCATAAAATCACCGCCCAAAGGAAAACGCTCCTAGTTTTTCCTTGCGGTAAGTTCCCTTCTGGAATTTTGTCTAAGTGTCAAGTTAACGTTCGTTGGTTACGTAATAACCTGGTGGCAGCATACCTAAAGAAACCGGCAGCAAGGTTACAACATAAAATTAGCGGCAGCTACAACAACTGGCTATTGCAGTTCTATGACGTTTGTTAATACTTTGTATATGTGAGGTATTCTTGCCTTTGGTCATTTTTATTATTCTTTCTACAATTTTATCCATTATATATGTCATAACGGCAGTTATTCCTTTGTCAAGTCGTTTTACTACTTTGCCATCCAAGTAAAAATATTTAATTACTTTGTGCATGCTCTCTATATGCATATTTGTGTTGACACCCTAGTTAAGTCGAAAACAATATGCCCATTTCAATGAATTATTGCTGTAATGTTCAGTAAAGTACATACTAAAATCATGTGTATCAATATCATCAAGCATTAGAGTTACAGCTTGCTTAAGAGCCATTTCAAATTTTGTATTGTCCAATATTTCTTGCTGCTGAACTTTTACAGTTTCATAAACATATCTTTTTTTTTCTTCATTTTTTATTTTTTTAAAATTATTTTGCCATGCCACGAGCAATATAATTGGTAAGGAACTGGACCCATAACTTTTTCCCATGCATTATAAAACACATTTGTAATATCGCTCATAAATACATTAGGTTTAAGTTGATTCGTTTGAGCTTTAATAATTTAAAAAAATATTTCAAAAATTAGAGTATCTTTTCTATTGCTGAACATGCACGCCTCTGGAAATCCTCCTCCAAATTCATCTACTATCATAACAGTTGTTAATTCAAAATCGTACAAATTAAGACCATGTGTGCTGTCTACTGTTATAATATTGTTTCCAAATTTATTTAACATTTCCTGTTGTGATTTGTTCATAAAAATTAGACAAAAATCGTCTTTTTTTAGTATTACATGATCATGCCCTTGTTTTTTATAAAATATATATTGATTATCAAAATTCCCGAATTCCTCCACCCACAAATCCACACTTTTGGTATCATTCGGATGACGAATTCCATCATGTGGATTTATGTTAAAACTGGTTTTGATATTGTTTAAATCTTTTCTTGTTATCAAATCGGTTCTCGTTTGCTTATTTTCATGAAACTCACTTCGGTTTGAGTCCAATATCCTACAATATAAAGTATATTATTATTAAAACATAATTAACTTAATAAAATGCATACTTGGCTACACTGACACCTCCTGATAACTTGGTGGCTATATTTCCTTCGGAATATGTTGTATATCCAGACTATGACCATAATGAGTGCTGTGGTACGTGATGGAATATTTATCATTTTGTTTTTTCAAAATAATTTGGCAGGTACATAAATGTCAAATTTTGGATAAACCCTGACTTTTTCGAGCTCTTTTTCTATCAGCCTTTTCTAAATATATACCTAAAAATGTAAAAACATAGGGTACATGTATATCACCGATATACTAAAATGAAATTTAATATAAAAAGAAAGAGACAAAGCTAAAGTAAATGAACCAAAAAAGCAGTAAAAAGGGCGTATCAAAATGCTTTGGAACATCAAATGCAAGTCAATGGGCCTGAGACGGATTAAAAGGAAAAAAAAATGGTGAAGCTAATTTTATTAATGTTTTATTGATTTAAGTATTATTTCTATATTAATATCTTTTATTGTTTCATCATTTATATTATAAATTATTATTTTTTAAAAAATGAATTTAATAAATAATTGTAAAAACAATCTATGTAAATATTATAAATATCAAAGTTTGATAAGATGTTAGATTTATATAATTTTTCCAAAGATTTTTAAGATTTAGATTAAATAAATTAGTGGTACTAACCTGATCGGTTGCAATTATAATACATATATGTGGTCTTTTACTTCATTTTTATAAAAATCAACATTGCTATTTTTCCGAATATTGTATATCCAATTTTCAACTTCTAGAAGAAAATATAAATTATTTTGGACAAGAATATGTATATTACTGTTACTCTATAAATATACTACGTACTTACCTTCCTTTGTCTTAAATTCTATTTGTTCCTCATTCATAATAATTTGATGTTCATGCTGTAAATGTTATCTAAGCTCATAGGTATACTTAAATGAACATTTACACCCTTATAAACACTTATTGTTAAAATAATTAAAATCATACTTCACAATATTTTTAACTTTATTTTTATGAGTTTCCAATAAATGTCTATTTACCATTTTCGCGTTGATATTCTACGTACGTTTAACGTAAAAAATAGCAAACACTACTTTTCTAATAAAGTAAATTCTTAAATAATAAATTACACATATAATTTTAAATTGCTAGTTAGTACCTTTCAATATAGAGGCGCTGCTGTGAAGATGAAGAAGTGGCAACGCTGGATTGGCTTTGGACATTCAGGCGCTGCCATTGTAGAGACGCCCGGATTATTGTGGAAAGTACAGGAGAATTTACGTTAAATATAAAAGGTAACAATTAATTTAATTAACTTCCTTTAATTCCTCCCAAATGTTGTCTCTGAGTAGCAATTAATACATGGTTAGAGCAACATCTTTAGATTATCTATTTTAATATGACCGCTTGACGTATTTGCTTCCGCTTACACGCCATTTTTTATTTCCTCTTTCATCCCAAGCGTGCTTTAATAATTTATTCTGTACGTACGAAAATTGCAGGTAAAGTACTTTGAAAATTAAGATATTTATTCTTTAAATTTTTTAAAAAGGTTTGTGTGTATTTGTATTTTGCTGTTCAAACAATGCATTGGTTACAATTACAACCTTTAATTCAAATAATTACAAACCCAAATTATCTTCGATTTAAATTTTTGTTTTGTTAATTTGACTTGTGTGCGCTTCAAATCTGTGCACCTGGTTTTTCCGATTTTCTACATTCACGATTAAAACGTAAACACACAAAAAACTAGCAACTCGCAATAATTTACCTGAATCTTGCAGGCTCAGAAAACCTCAACCATGGAATCCACCTCGAATCGGGTATGTAACCCGAAAATTTGATTGGCGTAAATGAATGAATTATATTAGCATTGTTCATACAAAAAATAATTTAATGATTATTTAAATTAATATTTTTTTCACAGTACAAAATGCGTAAGGAGAAAGCTGATAAATCGGACTCAGAAGAAGAATACTCCGTAGAAAAAATCATCGATAAACGGATGAAAGGTGGTCGTGTGGAATACCTGCTTAAATGGAAAAACTACTCAGATGAGGATAACTCCTGGGAACCAGCAGCTAATTTAGATTGCCCTAAACTGATTGAAGCCTTCGAAAAGACGAGGAAAGAAAAGAGATTAACTAAGACCGCAAAAGATGGAGGTAAAAAGAAAAAGAGGTCTCCATCGCTTGAAGAGAAAGATAAAAAGAGAAATGAAAGGAAAAAATCAACTTGCAAGCGTTCAGCATCTCCGACGTCATTTGAAACGTCCGAAAATGGAAAGAGGACCAAGAAATCCAAGGATGCCAAGAAGAAGAAAGAGGACGTTGATTCTAAGAAAAAGGTATAAAGTCAATTACTTTAGTAGATCACCTTTTCAGCAGGAATACCGAACAAATATTGGCGATTTCGGAATTCCATGCGCCCTTCTGGATGTAGCATTTTTTATTTTTTTTAATAATAAACTTTATTCAACTTCAGTAATATATACAAAAATTTCGAAAATTCTAAAAGTTATTTTGTTTTTATAGACTATAACAAAAAAGCCAAAGTCGAAAGTGGTGGCGGATTCATCAGATTCAGAATCTGAAGATAAGGAATCTGATGATGAGGAAAAAGCGAAGAAAGATAATTGTAAGCGGCCCTCGTCTGATAATGAAAAGGAAAAAGGGCCTGCAAGTAAGAAGGTGGTTGAGGAGGATGGGTTTGATAAGGGATATGAGGCCGAAGAAATAATCGGTGCAACAGATATTACAGGCGAAATTTTATTTTTAATGAAATGGAGGGGAATCGAAGAACCTGATTTAGTACCTGCTAAAAAGGCGAATGTAATTTGCCCTCAAGTTGTAATAGCTTTTTATGAAAAAGGACTCGCTTGTCGTTCTCCCGATGAAGATTAAATAGTTATTCTTATTAGACTTATTATTAATCTGTATTCCTTCATTTAAGTTGTTTTTGTAATTTTTATACTTTATAGGTATTTATGTTTACAATAATAATTACAAAATATTGATGACCTTAATTTGAACTTATTATTTCTCTTAAGTATACATAGCGGTGGCGTAACCCCTTTAAATAAAAAGTTATCCAAAGTATTGTCACGAAGCTAGTTTTTCCAAATTAATTTTGCATTCAATTCATTCAAGTTAATTATAAATATTAAAATGTAATTATTCCAAATTATTTCGCAAACTTTGATTTTGAAACTAGAACAATGAAGCAATGAGCAAATCATCAATTATAACGTTCGGTGACCAATATTAAGGTTGCAAGCTTTTGAGTTTTTATGCTGAGACATTACTCCAACCTTGCAAAAAACCTAATTAAAATATTGACTGGACAGTTGGTCCAAGAGTGTCAGTGTCGCCAGACAAAAGTTAAGTGTCCTGCCCCAATACAAAAGAGAGCATAGTTGTTAAAGATGAATGTAATAGGGTAAGTCTACTAATTTAGATTATGTTTTTGTTAATTAATTTAAGTATAATAAATATGGCTTGTACTACCATCCAAACTTTCATTTATCTATCTAATAGTCACGTTACCCCCTGTCTAAGGTTTTACCACTCTAAGTGTGACAGTATTACACCCGTATTGCTCCAGCAAAAATAAGAAACCTCAGCCGGACCATGGTTCATTTTTAACTTAAACTTACGTTGGCTTCATCAGAGCTCAGGACAATGTGGGTAGAGTAACAAAGTTAAAACTGTACAGAATCTCCATTCATTAAACCAATTTAAAGTCAAATTACAAAATAGCCAACGTACTTTTATGGCCAAACGTTAGCAAAAGGTAACTTTTTAGTAATAAATAACTTCGTCCGTAGCCGGCTATTATCTCCCTACTTCATCAATTATTCGGACAATAATCATCCTAAATTAATTAAATGATGAATTTAATCATACCATGTAACAATCTGTTAAATTTTTAAGTATAACATTTGACTGCAAATTAAGATGGCACCTACACTGCCAACAATTGATGAAGCCACTAAATTACGCTTGTTTCACAATCATTAGACTCCGCGACTATGTTTCCGTGAACACATTAAAATTAATATATTTCGCCTATGTTCAGTCAAGGCTAGCGTATGGGCTATTGTGTTGGGGGAATTCTTCTGCAGGTCAATCAGTATTTAGAACACAAAAACGAATTATTAGATCATTCTTTAATCTATCCCGTAGAACATCATGCAGAGAACTATTAAAATGTTGCGCATACTACCTCTATCTAGTTTGTACAATTTATATAAGGGTGTTGTAGATGTAAATGAAGATTATGACACTAGATATTCGCAAAAAAAATATGTTCCAGTTACCATTGCACAGAACAGAAACTTATCATAATTCCTTCATTCTTATGTGTGTAAAATTATTTAACTGTTTGCCTACTGAAGTTAAAATATTAAATTATTTAAGATTTAAAAAGGAAGTATTGGAATTATTATTGAATGGCTCGTATTACTCTTGTAATGAATTTCTTGAACACTTTGGAAGCTTCTAGTGTAGTGGTGTATGTATGTGTATATGCACTGGTGTATTAATTAATGTATCTTATTTGCACCTGCTTTTTGTATTACTTTAAGTATTTTATCTGTAATTGTAAATGTATATGTAATGTAATATTTTAATAGTAATTTTAATATCTAAATGTGACTTTATCCCAAATGTCTGTAATGACGTGATTGGATTAATAAATTTCTAATTCTAATTCTAAAATTAAGATATTGCACTTTTATTGTACCGCAATTCCACATAAAATGAATTGATTTACTGTATAACTATAACTTAAAAAAAATATTAAAAATAAAGTTTCGTAAGACAGGTTATCTTAACATTTTCAACATCGGTATTTTTAGACAAATTTATTGTCTTAAAAAGATAATAATACTGGATCTGGATTTTGGTCGAGGGTTTGTAAAAACACGGGCAATTAGGCCCCCTACTCCGGCCATCCGATTGTCTCGGCAAACCTGAGCAGTTCTCCAGGTGGGGCTTCGCTGAAATCGGCCATGCTTGGCCAGAGCTCCCCAAGTATGGATCCTCTGATTGATGATGCCATCGGGCAGTAGCATAGTACATGCTCCACGGTTTCATCTTCGATGTTGCATCTTCGGCTTGTGTGGTCATTGGTGACTCCCAGCTGGTGTAGATGTTTGTTTAATCGGCAATCTCCGGTCCATATGCCGACTAACTTCTTCAGTTTGTCACGAGGGAGTTGTAGGCAGTAGGTATTCGTATGAACATCTTGCTTTGTCTGCAGCTTACTGTTGCTGACCATATGCTAATGTGTCGCTGTAGTGTGTGCTCTTTTATCAGGATATTGATAGTTGACTTGGCTAGCGGTAATGAAGGCTGCGGCCCAACAAATTGATGGGTTGCACTCCTTATCGCTAGTTCATCTGCCTTATCATAGCCCTAATCTCCCATATGCCCTTTAATCCACCGGATTTCTACAGCATTGGTGGCATTCTGTCACCAGCCAGGAGTTGACTTTATGTCTCTCAAGTACTAGCATTGCCGCCTTGCTTTCTGTCCACAGCCGTATAGTTTTGTTGCGCAGATTTCTCTCCGTTGCCTCTTTTGTTCCGTGTGTCAGACCAGCCAGTTCTGTTTGCAGAACTGTATATGGTCAGAGAAAGAGAAATACTCTTTTCCAACTCTAGTTCAAGTGAGAAAACCCCGAAACCAGAATTGTTTCCTTTCTTGGACCCGTCTGTGACTATGTTCACGTCTGGGCTACTGCGGGTACATTCAGTGGTGTAGTCAATGCGGTAATTCCTTTTAAAGATGTACTTTATAGGTTTGTTATCAGAGCATGCTCCAGCGAGAAGCTCTTTAGGTGTGGAGCCCAATTCAGATTATTATCAAGTATGACTCCCAGGTACTTGACTTCGCTGTGTAGGCAGAGCTGGGTTCCGTTGAGTTTGGCCAACACTATTCTCCCCAACTTTCTCTGTTTCATGAATAGAACCATTTCCGTCTTTGCTGGGTTGACCGACAGTTTTTGTTCTTTACACCAGGTGTTAACGATGTTAGGTGCCCTTTGCATCAGTTCGCATAGGGTGCTTGTATGTTTTCCTTTTAGCAGAATCGCAATGTCATCTGCGTACGCAATTGTGTAGAAGAACGACTCATTGAGCCTCCGTATGAGTCCGTCAACTAATATGTCCCATATTAGCCGGGATATCACCTCACCCTGACGACAGCCTCTACTGGGAATGCCCCTGACTCGGCAGTCTCCCACGCTTATAGTTACCGCCCTTCATTTTAGCATCTGGCCTATCAACCCTATGAGAGGGGAAGGAACGCCTTGCTTTTGGAGTGCGGTGGTTATGTTTTCGAAGGTCGGTTCGTCGAACGCTCCTTCGATGTCTATGAATGCACCAAGTGTGCATTCTTTCTCCGCCAGGGATTTTTCGATTCTGCTTACCACAGAATGTAGTGCAGATTCTGTTGATCTACCTGGGAGATGTGCATGCTGGTTTGGGTGAAGTGGGTTTATCTCCCGAACTTCTTCCCTAATATATCTGTCGCACAATCTTTCTAACGTTTTCAAAAGAAATGAAGTTAGGCTGATTGGCCTAAACGAGTTTGGTACTGAATAGTCATTTTTTCCTGGTTTAGGGATATAGACTACTTTAACTTCTCTTCACACTTTCGAGATGTATGCCTGTAAAATACATGCACGAAAGAGCTCAACCAGGTGTTCGAGTATCGACTCCAGCCCCCACTGAAGTAGTGCTGGGTGTAACCCGTCCATCTCAGGGCTTTTGTATGGTTTGAATACTAATTAATCGTGATTTATTTTTATATTTTGTGATAGACAAAAAGTCTGATGTTAATTTTATATTTTAATAAGATATGTTTAGTAATTTTATAGAGTTTTTTTTTTATTTAAAATACAGTTAAGTTTGTTTTAATTTTGTTTATTAAAATAAAATTACATACTTTTTTGGAAAAACATTAATTGAAACTATTTAATTCATTACAAATTAACTCCCGTTTTCTCTTAGCATCTTCATTTGTACCTTGCTCATAATCAATTATTTCTTGATCTTCTTCAAAAACTTCCTGATATTGTTCGTCAGATTTGTCATTTAAATAACAAAAATAGTGTATTATACATGCTACAGTAACAATTTTAATTGCTTTGGCTACATTTTTTACATTTATATATAATAAGCGTCTCCATCTACCTTTTAAATGACCAAAGGCATTTTCAATGTATAATCTATCAGAACTTAAAATTATGATTCTTTTGGGCTCTACTTAAATTTTGATTGTGACGATATGGAGTCATCAACCAGGTTTTAAGAGGAAGTGCACTATCCCCGAGTATGTGGTAACCTGAGGGGAAAAGCTTTTCTGCTTATTTTCTTCAATATCTTTATACAAACGAGAATTTGTAAAAACCTACAAATCTATAATTAAAAAAGTTTAAATTTTTTTCACCTTATCCACTCTTGAATCGTGTGCTGATCCGGGAAAACCAATATAAACATAGGTAAAAAATTTGTTTGCATTGCGCACTCCCAATAAATTAATTGAGTGGCTCGATCATGTATCTATTAACCTAACTGATGATCTAATGATCAAGAGGGGGGATCTAGCCGAGTCGTGTTTAATTTGTAAACAAAAAGTAGTTAACGATAACATAAAGTTAACTTGTGTAAAGTGTTCTAATGTGTGCCACAAAGGGTGCTTCAAAAATAAGAAGAAGAAATTCATGAAGAAAATTGATGATGAAACAATAAACTGTTGTGAACTGATCGGGGATACCAATATAACATCAAAGGATGGGTTTGATGATCAATCAACACCTGGGGTATGCTTAAGCCCTGCAACATCGGCGGATTGTATGGAGGTTATTTACCTTAAATCAATAATTGATATCAAAGATGTATTAATTAGAGAGCTTCAAGAAAAAAACCATATATTGAATAAGCATATTTTATTGTTGGAAAAATGCATCCCATCGCCATCTACTGTAACAAACATAAATGAAATAAATAATTCTATCAAAAACTGTAATAACAGTGAAAATTAAGAAATAAAAATTCATGAGATATTGCCAGATGTCCCAAATGGTGATTTTGTAAACAAACCAAAGGTCATTGCACCAACGATTATTGTGAAACCAAAACAACGAAATGGGGAAATAAGTACTTTGGTAGAGTTTAAGAAAAGTTTCAATCCATCCACCTTGGGTCCAGGAATTACTTCCATTAGTGAAACATCAAATGGAAATTTAGACATTTGATGTCTAAATGAAGGTCTTCGTGATACAATTAAATCAAACATTGATAGTGGTGAGAACAAAAACTATGAAGTTATTATTAAAAATAAACATTTTAAACCACAAATAATTATTTTTGATGTGGATTTAAATGGATTATCAGATGTAAATAAACAATTAACTAATTGTATTGCTAGATTAAATGATTTTCATGAAAATGAAATGCGACTTGTAAAAAAAATTAAATCAAAGAAAAATTTAAACTATAATATAATATATGAAGTATCCAATGATATACTTCAGAAAATTTATCAGAACGAAATGGTATTTGTGGGTTTCAAATCATCTTTAGCAAGGCAAACTTTTCATATCATTCGATGTTTCAAATGTTCTGAATATGGGCATTTTGCAAAGAACTGTAAGTCAGAAGATTTGGTCTGTCCTAGATGTGCTGACAATCATAAAGTTAATGATTGTACCAATGAAAATCTCAAATGCATAAACTGTGTTAAGTACAATATTAAATATAAAACCACAATTAATGTTAATCATTCATCTAAAGATAGTAAATGTTATACTTTTATTAAACAGATAGAGAATTTGTCGAACAACACCTTGAATACTTTGAATAATTCGTAGCAATTAAAAAAGAGCGATAAAGTTAATCAAAATTCTACAACAACATTAAAGTGAGTTTAAATGTTTTTTGCCAAAACGTTAGAGGCTTAAGAACAAAATTAAAAGAAGTTTCATTATTTTTTGCATCTGGTGATTATGATGTTATATGCCTTAGTGAAACCTGGTTATCTGAGGATATTGCATCATCTGAACTAGGCTTATTTGATTATCTCATTGTAAGATGCGATAGAACGAGGAACACTAGTATATGCCAAAGAGGGGGAGGGACGTTAATTGCAATTAAAAATTGTTTTGTTG
Organism: Stenus bimaculatus; assembly: GCA_963971135.1. Taxonomy (NCBI): domain Eukaryota; kingdom Metazoa; phylum Arthropoda; class Insecta; order Coleoptera; family Staphylinidae; genus Stenus; species Stenus bimaculatus. The sequence goes on along the minus strand of OZ020183.1, from coordinate 26,151,599 downwards.
CAAAGCACTTAATTTCTTTGTATAGCAATATTGAACAAGTACACGTACTACTCAATGTTGACACCAAAAAAATTCTCATCAGTAATGTTTACTTACCACCTAATTCTGGTTTAGATCTATTTGAAAACTATTGCTTGACTATTGAAAATATTTTAAATGAGTTTGTAATTAATGATATAATACTATGTGGGGATTTTAATATCCCTGATATTGTATGGGAAAATGATAATCATGGGTTGGCTCCAACTAATATCAAATCAAAGCAAGCAGAGTTTCTAACGGATTACTTTGCGTACCTGAATTTATTTCAGTTAAACTTTATTCGGAATAAAAAATCCAACTCCATCCTAGATTTAATTTTCTCAAACTCAAAATTTGTGGTCAAAGAAGCGGATGACCCAATTGTTAACTGTGATGCCTATCATCCAGCTTTATCATTTGAGCTTAGCTTAGAAATTAACGAAATCAAGGAACAGTTTTTTGAATATCAAAACTTTAAAAGAGCAGATTATTTTTGTATAAATTATTATTTAAATACAGTAGACTGGAATATGATCACTTCACTTAATGATATAAATGTAATAATACACGAATTTTATCTTATCCTTTACAATGTGATACAACTATATGTTCCAAAATGTACATTCAAGACTCCTAAATTTCCAAGGTGGTGTAGTTTAGAACTAAAATCATTAATAATCGAAAAGAAAAAACAGCATGTAATCTATAAGTCTACAAGAAGTGAAGATGATTATAAATATATTTGCTACTCTCAGATCTAAATGTAAAACTATGTCTAAGGAGAATTACAATGACTATACAGCGTGCGTCTCGATTTATGAGACGATTCACGGCGTTTCAATTTTACGCATACGCCTCTTTCGTAAAAATTATAATTTATTGTCCCACCAGGTTGCTTACAAAAACCCAATCCACCAATCCCGAGGCGTTGCGCTCACAATTCAATTGTATCAAATGCAAATTTAAAAAATGCAAATACGATTGGTGTTTACGCGAAGCGGTGATAAGATGAATAAGCGCCGCGCGCCGGCTCCAGCGCAAGAGAATCCAACGTCTCATTTGCTTGACGCAGCAATGTATTTAAACTGGGTAAAAAGCTAAGATACGTACTCCTAATTTTCAAATCAAAGATCTGTGTTTTTCGTCCGATTTTCAAAAAAAAAATTGCTTTGTAAAGGAGAATGTTCATTTTAACACCCTTCCTAATTTTATTTATTTAGGGGTACGCTAACACCTTTAAAAAAAATTCCCAAAACGTTCAATTTATTGTACTGTTTTACCGATTGTTGAGTCGCCGGCGTCAATTTTAAAAAATTGTAGCGCCGTCGGGGTTTAAAGGGAAGCAACGAAATTTGGCACCGTTAATTCGTACATCCTAAAGGTTAACCTGACAAATTTTCAAGTCTCCAGGGCTACGGGAAGATCCACGTCACCTGGATAAAGAAGATGTACTTTAAAATCGTCTTTAAAAATGTGTCATATTTTAAAGCGTTTTGTTAAAATTAACCCCTAATATTGCAACTCGATTTACGCCAAAAACTCCTTTTGATGTCTCCTTTCGTTTTTGAGATATGACTGAAAAATCCTCCGTTTTTACAAAATTATTAATATCTCTAAAAGTATCTGATTTCAAAAACCGATTGCCGAGACAAATTTCAAAGTCCTGATCTTAAAAAAATTCTTAAATAATTCGATTGATTTCAAGATCAACCCCGCAAATAAAAGAAAATGATGTTGGGAAGTTAAAACTTCACAAAAACATTTCGGAATTCATTACTTTCTTGTATCTAATCCCTTCCAAAGTGGTCAAACTAAAGAGAATTAATTAGTACTTATGACAAAAATATATTTCAAAAACTTTTGTACTAATTTTTTAAAAGTTTGATTATTAAGCAAAATATGAATTTTCAAAAATACACATTAACACAATCGCAAAATTTAGTACCTACATTATCTACAATTTTTTTAAACTTTTAAGTTGCCAAAATCCTCGTTTTTCATTTGCGAGGTTAATCTTAAAATCATTCGAAATTTCTAAAGATTCTTTTAAGGCAGGGGTAATTTTTTTTCAAAAATTGTTTTTTAATTTTTGCGAATGATTACTGATGCAAACTATTGCAAGAGGGCGTATTTTATACTTTGTTAAAACTGGTTAGTTGCATTTTTTGTACTAATCCGGTCAGTAATACACAATATTCAACCGAAAATTACTTTTTATTCCGTCCTGGTACAGATAATACTTTTGGAGCTAAGAGCTATTAATTATTTTGTGAAAATTAAAAAATTGTTTTTTTTTGTAGATAAGTACAGCCTACTTTCTACGATATTCTTCTCATCACTTCTTTTTGAGATATACTGTAAATATTTTCAATTAACAATTTTTAAAATACAGGATGTCCCAAGTCTCAAAAATGATTCCAGAGCTCTCCGAAAAATAGCTTAAAAAATCCTCTTAACCAAATGACCGAGATCTGATGAGACAACGTTGGGAAATCAATTTTTTTATTTAAAATTACCTACAATATTTACCCGTCACAATTTTCAATTTAAAAAAATAAATTGTGAATAATAGGATTAAAATTTAATTTATTACTTCACGACTAAAGAGAACCCAAACTTTTAAGAACATACCCAACGTTGTCTCATATCTTAATTGGTCAAGAGGACCTTTTAACTATTTTTCTGAGGATCTCCCTGAAGGGCCTCCAACAACGTACTACGCTCTTGTGCCATTTTCGAGACATCCTGAATATGTTTGCAAAATTATAAAATATTAAGATTATGTTAGGGTAACCTAGGTTTTTTTTAATTTCGGGATCCCGACAAAATCGCCCAATTTTGAACTTTCATCAATAATTTGCCCTCCCCAAGATGAAATCCTAGACACGCCCTTACTTTGTGCTATTTTAGCGATTGTTGAGTCGACGCTGACGGAGTCAATTTTAAAAAATGCATCAGCGCCGAAATTAAGCACTGGCGCCTGGATACAAAGGATTTATCGGTTAATTTTTTAAAGGGTATTTCCAATTTTTACCTATAAGAGCTGTTTTTTTCGTCCGATTAAAAAACAAATTTCGTTTGAATAGAAAATGTTCATCTTGACACCCTTTCTAATTTTTCTAGTACGCTAACAGTTAAAAATTCTGTAGTCGTCTTCAAATAAAAAAAATAGTAAAATCGGGATTTATAGGAAAGTCACGATATTTAGTACTAGCTATTCGTAAAAGCATTTTGATAAAATTAACCTCCAATATTGGATTTGACTATGACGTATTGAACCTTCCAGGAAACGTTTTAAGGTCTTCTCTACGAGAAAAAAACAGAATCATTTTGAAATCTCTTTTCGTTTATGAGTTATGACTGAAAACACTCCGTTCTTAGAAAATAATTAATATCTCTAAAAGTATTATTTCTACTAGAACGTACGATAGACCAAACGTCATAATTTTTTCTACATAATTGCCTTAAAAATAATTTTTGGTCATATATTGCGCCTTCCTAGATTGTATTGGGTATAAATATTTTAGCAAAATTTTGTGATTTTTTTCTTACAAATTTAATTCACCAGTTTTACTTCTTTTTTTGGAAAATATGGCTTCCTTTTAAAATTACGTAGAGACAAAATTCAAAACCGATAGCTGAGAAAATTTTCAGGACCTTGTCTTCCGAATTAAGTCAATATCCGGCTGGCAAATGAATGATGATTTTGGTAATTTAAAACTTCACAAACAATTTTGGTAATGTGGGTATCTTCTAATATGGTGGAATTGAAAAAAATATTATAAAAATAGTTAACTTTTGTAAAACGATCATAATAATGTTCTCCTTTTTTGGAAGTTTGGTAGTACCCTAATTCATTTTTAATACGGTTCGAGAAAATTTTTATTTTTGTCAGTCAAGTACTAATTTAGTTTAGCTTAACCACTTTGGAAGGGTTTAGAGACAAAAAAGTAAGGAATTCTGAAATGTTTTTGTAAAGTTTTAAATTTCCAACATCATTATCGTTTATTTGCGGGGTTGATCTTGAAATCAATCGAATTATTTAAGAATTTTTTAAGATCAGGACTTTGAAATTTGTCTCGGCAATCGGTTTTTGAAATCAGATACTTTTAGAGATATCAATAATTTTGTAAAAACGGAGGATTTTTCAGTCATATCTCAAAAACGAAAGGAGACATCAAAAGGAGTTTTTGGCGTAAATCGAGTTGCAATATTAGGGGTTAATTTTAACAAAACGCTTTAAAATATGACACATTTTTAAAGACGATTTTAAAGTACATCTTCTTTATCCAGGTGACGTGGATCTTCCCGTAGCCCTGGAGACTTGAAAATTTGTCAGGTTAACCTTTAGGATGTACGAATTAACAGTGCCAAATTTCGTTGCTTCCCTTTAAACCCCGACGGCGCTACAATTTTTTAAAATTGACGCCGGCGACTCAACAATCGGTAAAACAGTACAATAAATTGAACGTTTTGGGAATTTTTTTTAAAGGTGTTAGCGTACCCCTAAATAAATAAAATTAGGAAGGGTGTTAAAATGAACATTCTCCTTTACAAAGCAATTTTTTTTTTGAAAATCGGACGAAAAACACAGGTCTTTGATGTGAAAATTAGGAGTACGTATCTTAGCTTTTTACCCAGTTTAAATGCATTGCTGCGTCAAGCAAATGAGACGGTGAGATTCTCATGCGGTGGAGCCGGCGCGCGGCGCTTATTCATCTTATCACCGCTTCGCGTAAACACCAATCGTATTTGCATTTTTAAATTTGCATTTGATACAATTGAATTGTGAGCGCAACGCCTCGGGATTGGTGGATTGGGTTTTTGTAAGCAACTTGGTGGGACAATAAATTATAATTTTTACGAAAGAGGCGTATGCGTAAAATTGAAACGCCGTGAATCGTCTCATAAATCGAGACGCACGCTGTATTAAGCAAATGGAAAAAGCAATGCAAACTGACAAAAAAGTATTTTGGAATTACATAAAATCTAAAAAAGCAAAAAACGATTTACCAAGTAATATGTCCTACAAGGGAAATTTTTCTGAATCATGTCAAGGAATAGCTGATTATTTTACAGAGTTCTTTGGCAGTGTATATTCTAAAGAAAATAAAATTCCTAATTTTGAAATTAACACTGTAAATCGAAATACTTTAGGATTTATTAACATCAGTAAACAAGATATAATTAATAAAATCAATCAACTAAGTATTGAATTGGGCATGGGTCCTGATGAAATCCCAGTTTATTTTCTAAAGTCATGTAAATTCTCACTAACGGATGTTCTACATAAAATATTCAATTTATCATTACAAATTGGTGTCTTTCCAGAAATGTGGAAAACAAGTCAGATTATTCCATTATTTAAAAGTGGCAACAAAGCAATGGTTGAGAACTATAGGGGGATAAGTAAGGTATCAATCATAAGTAAATTATTTGAAGCAATTGTGTGTGATAGGGTAGTTTCCTATTTTAGGAATGAGCTGAGCCCACATCAGTATGGATTTGTAAAGGGGAGGTCAACAACATCTAACCTAATCTTTTATGAATCTTTTTTGTTGGACGCTTTTGAGAAGGGGTATCAGGTTGACTTTATTTATATCGACTTCTCAAAAGCGTTCGATCGGGTAAACCATGGCATTTTGCTGGAAAAATTAAACAAAATTGGAATTTTTGGTAGTTTACTGAATTGGTTCAGTAGCTACTTGAGTAATAGAACTCAAGTGGTCAAGATGGGAAATGTTTTGTCTCACACAATTTTAGTAACATCGGGTGTCCCACAAGGAAGTCATTTAGCGCCATTATTGTTTAATTGCTTTATTAATGATATTGGAGAAACAATTCTCTACTGTCATATCCTTTTATATGCTGACGACCTGAAAATTTTTAAACTAGTAAAGAATGAAGCTGATTGCATGAAAATTCAAAATGATTTAGATCATTTGCATACTTGGTGTGAAAACAATTGTATGGAATTGAACATAAATAAATGTAAGTCTCTGCGTTTTGGTACCAAACATGACATTATTGAATTTAATTACAACATAAACTCCACAATTCTAGAGAATGTCCCCAGCATCAAAGATCTAGGGGTTGTTTTTGATTCTTCACTAAAATTTGACATCCATATATTATTAATTAGAAACAAAGCATTGAAGATGTTGGAATTTATTAACAGATCTCTTAACGATTTTAATGATATCGAATGTTTTAAAAGTTTTTACTGCTCAATCGTAAGGCCCCATTTGGAATACGCATGTTCAGTATGGTCTCCATTCTATAACAAATATATTCAGCAGTTAGAAAGAGTACAACATAAATTCCTTAGATTTATTGCGTTTAAATTAAATATAAATTATGATCAAATTAATTACAAAGAAATATTACAACGATTGAATCTACCAACACTAGAAAATCGAAGAATGTACTTCGACGTATGTTTTTTGTTTAATTTAATATAAAATGTTATTAATGCTCCTGAACTCCTATCCCAGATAAATTTCAATATACCTACTAAAACTCTTAGAAATGTAAGTCTTTTTAAAATTGATTATCATAAAACAAATTACGGATATAATACTCCAATTTCTCGTGCATGTAGGTTTGTTAACACCAAATGTAATGAGATCGATTTATTTTGTACAACCACTAATGGTTTAAAACATAGAATTAAAGAAATAATTTATTCGTAGAATTATATTGTATATTATTTCAAACTCAGTAAAAAAAATTTATTATTCTTTGTATCCAACTTTATTAAATTGTACTGCTACATGTTTCGAGGCTATACAATCAGCCCCATCATCAGGCAACTAAAATTACAAATTGATTAATATTAACATAACGCATACACCTCGGCAAAGTCCAATTAAGAGACATATTAGGGTTTTAACAATTCTAAATTTTTACAAAAATATAAAGCGTTATAACTTACATTTAGAAAATCATGTTACAAAATTATCCAAGCTATCAGCTTCATCTACTTCTATGATATACTGTTGTCAATTATTTCTCGAAGTCTTATCGCAAATATCGTATAGTACTTTCAAGATGTAAATTGTTTTTATCAAACCCAAGCTATCAGCTTCATCTATACTCCAATTATATTTACAATATTTACAGTTTGTACAATCAAGCAACAACACTTTATGTCGAATGGAAATTTACGAAAGGTTTTTCGAATTCAATAAATCACTCAAAATTGGCTGGTATCTCTAATTCAATAAATCAATTAAAATTGGCTGGTATCTCAAAAAATTTTTGGCTCTACGTTAAATTAAAAACAACAAATCATGCGTACAATCTCTGCCGTATCCATATCAAAGTCCATACTAAAATACCCAATTTTTTTTTTTTTTTTTACTGAGTTTGTAATATCTTATCCAAATCATCATGTACCAACATCGTAAGTTTGTATATTATTTGTTTGTAAATTGGCACAGCCGTAAATACGTAAATAAATATATTATTTTTTTTTTTTTTTTTTTTTGTAGGGGCGACGTCGGAGTATCTCGCGCGTATTCAAAAATACTACTCCACGTCTTACGCTTCAGCTTCTTCCCGTAGGATGAGTAAGACTGAAGGGGAACGCTTAAATTGCTCATCGAGGTTGATCGCTAGACTAAGGATGATTCGCTTCATGGGTTCTGAGTATTCTCAGGGATCCGAGAAGAACGTACTTTTGCATCATGGTAAGTATTCCGCGTAAGTCTTTTTTATCTATGCCTGTTATCTTTTCTAGATTCTTATATATATCCTGGTGTATGCCTCCCATTACCCCTATTATCAGTGGGATAAACGTGATGCTGTATTCTGGGTAAGTTTTCTTAAGTTCAAACAGTAAGTCTCTGTATTTCTCGATCTTTTCTTGTTGTTTTAATTTGATATTATTCTCAGCAGGACACCTCATCTCAAGTATATACATTTTCTCATTCATTATATCTAGAACTGCCATATCTGGTCTGTTAGCCTTTAACTGTGTGGTGGTGTTGAAAGAAGTATTCCACATGATTTTGTATTTCTCATTAGATATCACAGCTTCTAATGCGCCTTCGATGTAGGCGGGTGCGAGAGTTTCGTCAAACTGGTACAATTTCCTTAGGTAATGATACACGACCCGTAATGCTGTATCGTGTCGGTTAATGTAGAGCGTCTTCGCGTATTTTGGACAGGCCGCGAGGAGGTGCATTGTTGTTTCCTCGGACTGTTTGCAAGCGCGGCATTTTGCGTCGGGTATCGAGATCCCTAGCACTCTTTTTCGGTAAGATAGACAGTTAAAGACTCCATCTTGCACTGCTGTAACATATCCCTCAGTTTCTGACTTTAGCTCATTACTTTGTAAAAAGGCATATGATAGACGAGGCGATAGATCTAGGTTTTTAAAATTTTTTTGGTATTGGCCATGGATGCTTTTACTTTCGTGTTCAATTTGGATTTTCTTTTGGAACGCGTCTTTAATTTTAGCTTTAAGAGATGTTGGGTTTAGGTTGCTAATCTCGTCTGGGTTTCTATTCTTCTTCTTATCTAGGCATAAAACAAGGTCAACTTTTTCCGCTGCCTTTGTGGCTATCTGGTAGAGAAACCCGTTTCTTGTCTCTTCTAGCTTTTTGAAAATTTTTAACAGAGGGTCTTTGCTGTTTGCGATTTCACAGGCGGTTGTTATGGAAATTCTATCATGTAGTATTTCCATTGAGAGAAGTCCTCTGCCTCCATCCTTTCGAGGGAGGTATAAACGCTGCACTGAGGCATTGGGGTGCAGGCTTCTATACTCTCTCATTATTAATAATATTAATAGGAACAAAAAATAATAAAATACACTTTATTTATTGTTATATTATAGGTTATTATTGGAAGAAAACAAACAGCTTTTTTCGAACTCTTTTATTCTTAATTGTTTTTTTTGAGCAATCGCAGGCGATTGCTCAAAAAAACAATTAAGAATAAAAGAGTTCGAAAAAAGCTGTTTGTTTTCTTCCAATATTAATCATTATACGAACGTTTTCACCACTATTTGAATTATAGGTTATGCATAAGTCACATGCTAATTGCAGATAAATGATAAGTAGGGGTAACTACACTGTTCACGCGATGTCTTCAGTCGGCAAATGACGTCATAACTGATAACTACTCCTAACTATAGTAGTTACGAGTTGTAAGTCGCGTAAACTCGCCTATAGTATACGTATTATTCAATGGTCGTGCAAAATAGTTATTTATGCACCAAGGGAGCAAAGTGAGTAATTTAATCCTGAGTGTGGAAATTGTTGCCCGAGACGTAGTCAACTGTCAAGTCCAACTGTCCCTGAAGGATCCACAAGAAAAATAGTTAAAAAAATCCTCGTGATCAATTTACCGAGATATGGAGGGTCAAAGTTTGGAATTTAACTTCTTTACTTTTGTGAATTTTGAAAATCCGTCAGTTGTCATGTAAAGTTTGGCTTCTCTTTAGTCGCTTAGTAATAAATTTAATTTAAATCGCCTATTAATAACTTCACCATTTATTTTTATAAATTGAAAATTACCTGTCATAACCACTTGTCATAATTTTCAATTTAAAAAACTAAATTGTTAAGTTATTAAAACTCAATTTAAATTAAGTTTATTACTAAAAGACTAAAGAGAAGCCAAACTTTACAGGACAATTGGCGGTTTTTCAAAATTCATAAAAATAAAGAATTTGAATTCCAAACTTTGACCCTCCATATCTCGGTCAATTGGTCACTGGGATTTTTTTAACTATTTTTCTGGAGATCCCAGAATGGTCCTCAACATATCAGTGGAGAGCTTATCCGCCATTTTTGGACACCCTGTATATACTGGATTTAAATATGTATTACTACATGAACCCCAAACATGAAGACCATATTCAAGTATTGATTGAGTTAATGAAAAATATAATATTCTTAAATATTTCATTTTTAAAATATTTCTTATGTTATAAAATACATAATTTAGTTGTCTTTTTTTATTTTCTATATATTCTGAATGAATATTCGATTTTAAATTTTGATCAATATGTAATCCTAAATATTTTAACGATTCAGTTTTGTTTATGATGGAACAGTATTACAATGATTTTTACAATTTGGTTCATGTATTATTAAATTTATCTAATTCGTTGTATTTTTATTATGTGGAGTGGAACACATGAATTTGGATTTATCATTATTTAATAATAAATAATTACGGTTTAGTCTTTAATTTCTTTCATTTTACAGTTAATTTTGTTAAAAATATCATTCCGAGTATTTCCTGAAAAATAAATCACTGTGTCATCCGCATAGCAAATAATATCTATATTTTCTTCAGCTAAATTTAATAAATCATTAATATAAATATTAAAAAGCAATGGTCCTAGTACGCTATCTTGCGGAACCCCACAATTAATTTCTTGTTTTATACTATAGTATCCATTTACTTCCACAATTTGAAATCTTTTTTTTAAGTAATTTTCCATTAATGATTTAGATAAACCCCTTGTACCATAAAATTCCATTTTTTTTAATAAAATATCACGATTTACGCAATCAAATGCTTTTTGTAAATCAAGAAATAGTCCAACAGATAATTTTGATTTATTAAAATTATTATAAATTTTATTCATTAAATAGGCTAAAGCATCATTTGTATTTGAAGTTTTAACAAATCCAAATTGATTTTTATGAAGAATATTGTATCTTTTAAAAAAGCTTATAAACTGTTCATATATACATATGTTATTCAAATAATTTTGATAGATTTGATAAAATTGAAATAGGTCTATAATTTGAAGTATCTTTTTTATTTCCTGATTTAAAAATAGGTTTAACTTTAGAAACTTTAAAATTTTCAGGGAAATAACCATTTTCAATACATCTATTTATGAAAATTTTTAATGTATCAGAAATATGATCACTAATGTTTTTTAATATGTCCAAGTGATTTATTATTTTTTAATTTTATAATATAATTTCGTATTTCATTATTTGAAATAGGTTGTATAAATAAAGTATTACATATAGGTTTTATCATTTCTAAAAAGTTTTTATTCGATTTATTAATATTTTTTATAATTTTTTGATTAATATTAATAAAGTAGTCGTTAAATTTTGATGAAATTTGAGATTTTTCTGTAATTATATTATTATTATGAATAATTTCTTTAATTTCTATTTTTTCTGAAATTCGCCCAATTACTTCATTTGCTATTTTCCAGATTTTTTTAAAATTATTTTGACATTTGTTAAATTCTTTTTTAAAATAATTCTCTTTTGTTATTTTTATTATTTCATTCAGTTTATTTCTATACTTTTTATATTCTATTTTAGCTGAAGTATTATTTTTATATATTTGAAACAATTTATCTTTTTGTTTAATAGATTTAATAATACCATTTGTAATCCAAGATTTTTTTTTATTATAATTTTGTTTCTTAACAATATACGTTGAGTTTATAATTTGTTTATTTAATATTTCTATAAATGTATTAAAACAAGTATCTAAATTTGTTTCTGTTTCCATAAATTTGAAATCAATTTTACTTAAATATTCATTCAGTTTTGTTATCATTTTTTTTGGTTGTAATATTGGCACTAATTGGTAAATCTAATATTATGGGATAATGATCTGTAAATGAACTATGAGATATAATTGTTTTGAAATTATCATTTTTGACAGATGTTTTAATAAAAATGTGATCAATGTCAATGCAAGAGTATGAATTATTAAATTCTCTTGTAGCCGAATTAATTAAACTTTGATAACCATTGTAAACTAGAATATTTTTATATTCTCTAGAAATTGCATTATTTTTTAAAATATCAATATTTGTATCTCCTACTATGATATTATGTTTAAAGTTTGACTTATTAGATAAATATTTCTTGAATATTTTAAAATAGTCATAAACATTGAATGAAGGTGATCTGTAAATTCCAGTGATTGACATAAATTCATTTTTATTTGTTAATATTTCAACCCTAATAAATTTAAAATTTAAGTATTCCTCTATTTTGACACTATGTAATAAATCATTTCTAATAAGAATTATAACTCCATCATTTTGTGTTATCATTCCATTATTATAATATGCATTATAACCCTTAATTTTGATTAAATTTTCATTTTGAATTTTCCTTGTTTCTGAAAGAACCACTACATGAAAACAGTTATTGTAAGAATGAAGCAAAATTTCTAAATTACTTTTATTTTTTGAAAAACTTCTGATATTTATATGTATAATTTTAATGGAATCATTAGAATAAATATTTATTTCATTTTTACCTTCATTTAAATTATTAATAACAGTATTTTTAACTGTTGATTTATCTAAATTATTTAATGTTTCCATAAGTTTAATAATTAATCCAATATAATCTCCTAATTAAATATTATAATAAAATTAGTGGTGTATTCTTAATTATTAATAATATTAATATTAACAGAATACTAAATGAACTGGTATGTACCTGTTTAAGAATTTATTTAATTTTTTAGTAAGTTAAGAATTTTCTTATTAATAATTCTCTTAGGTATTTACATGCCTTTATATGTTGATTAATTTTAGTTCTGTTGATTAATTTTTAGTTTCTTATTCTAATATAACAATTGCTCATTGCTCCCCTAATACCAGTAATAACTGTCTGGGGATTGTATGCATAGTTAATTTTAAGTTGTTATTGTTAACTGGGTTACAAGAATTGTATATTATCAATGACTATGTAACTTGATAAGACTTTTTATTGTGATATAATTGTAGTTTGATGGTGCATTGAATAAATAAAAAATAAAAAATTGTCAATATTACAATCTTTTCTTGTTAATTTTATTTTGAGTTTTCGAGCTTTCATAATATTTTCTTTCATTTTTAAATCAGTAAAAGAAACTATTACAAGAGGATCTTTGTTTGTTTTAAATTTTTGAATTTTTGCTATTTGAGTTTCATTAAAATTTGGTTCTATTGTTTTAATAGTTTCAACTACCTTTAATAATGTCTTTTCTGAATTTTCTTCAAATGATTCAATTAAACCATTAATCACAATATTATTTTCATTCTCTTTTGCCTCAGAATTATTAATTATTCGTAAAAGATAATATATTTCTTTTTTCATTTCTTCCTTTTCTCTAATTATTTCATCAATCATTTCTACTAGCATCTTATTTATTCTTTTATCTTCTTCATATTTCGAATTTATAAAATCCATTGATTCCTTTATTTCTCTCATTTCTTGTTTGAATTCTCTTATTTCAATTATTAATTCTCTTATTGTTTCATTGTTTATATCTTGAATGTTCTCATTCAATTTTATATTTAAATGTCCTTTATTCACTGAAGATTTTGAGGTTTGTGATGGGTTGTAACATTTTTCACAAAACCATGGAGTTTTTTCCTGCATCATTTTTCTTGCTTCTTAATATCAAAAAATAAAGAATTCTTATTATCCAACTTTATCAACAATTTATTATTGCAACATGTTTCACCAAATCATTGGTTTCATCAAGCAAAACTACAATATCTTATTATTTATAAAAAATATATAAATATAAAAGGAAACTTACAATTGAATGTGGATAAAAATAAAAATATTAACAGAAACCAATCCAAATATAAAAATATAAACAAAAACCATTAAAAAATAATATAAACTTCTTCCAAAAAAATATGTAAAAAATAGGCAAATGTAATTGCACTGACAAATATGTCAAACAAAATAATTTATTTATGAAACACACTATGATGTAATGATGTTTTAATAGTTGCATACTTGTTTATAAAGTTAATTTTAATAATTTATTTAAAAAATCATGATGTGGACAATCTATTTGTACATTTAAGTTCCTAACTAATACATTATTAGTACTTTTATATATTTCTGTTTTCTAAGTAATTTAATAAGGAATTGTCAAGAACTGTATGCAAAATTTTAATATTGTCTTCTATAAAAGTATGCTTAGAACTAATAATGTGATCAGCAAAATGAGATTTATCAACATTTTTCAATCTAATGGCAGCAGAATGTTCTTTTATTCGAATAGAGAATGATCTCCTAGTTTGTCCAATATATTCAGCATAACAATCATTACATTTTAATTTATATATACCACTTTTCGAAAGTACATTATCTTTTTGTTTGTTATTTTTGTAAGAATTTAGAGTTATTGGTTTTAAAAGAAATATTAATGTTGTAAGATTTAAATAAATTAAGAAACTGATAACAATTTTGATTAATATAGGCAGCATATTTAATAGAATTTGTTGAAACCGAAACAATTTGTGAATATGCATTTTTGTACATTAATTTTAGTCTAGTTTTCAATATAATTCGTTTAATAATTGAATCTGGAAAATCATTATTTTTGCCAATAGCTCTAATTGTATTAATTTCAATTTCAAAATCTCTACATGACATAGGAATTGTAAAAAGTAATATTATTTCTTCTAATATAAATACAAATGTTAATATTCCGAATATTAATAATGATGTATTTACAACTAATACTTTGTGTGATCAAAATGTTTTATTATCAAATAATTTTTTAAATTCTAATATAGTTACTACAAATGATTCTAAATTTTCCACCATTAATTCAATTAATGATAATTTAAATAATAATATTTCTAAGATAACAGATGACCAACCTAACATTATTTCGAATGTTATTGATGATTCTTTAAATACAGAAAATATTATTCATATTTATAATTTAAACAATCTTAAATTTAATGTTGAGAATGTTTTTAAATCAAATATCAACAATGTATCATTTTTTATCAGAGTATTGAATTTTTCCTCAACTAATTTTTCAGAAATTGAATATAAAATACTTGGTATATGGGACTTAAATATAATTCTCATATTTATAATTTAAATAATTCTATAGAATTATTAGGTTCGGAAATTCTAAATACCATAGATAGATTCTTATTACCTGATAAAGATTCAGTTAAAATAGAAACAATAAAAATTTTAAAAAATATTATGAAAATTAATATTCCAAAAAATGATTCTAACATTTACAAAATTGAGAATAATCTTAAAAGTTTAAAATCAAAATATTAATCAAAATTGTTATCAGTTTCTTAATTTATTTAAATCTTACAACATTAATATTTCTTTTAAAACCAATAACTCTCTAAATTCTTACAAAAATAACAAACAAAAAGATAATGTACTTTCGAAAAGTGGTATATATAAATTAAAATGTAATGATTGTTATGCTGAATATATTGGACAAACTAGGAGATCATTCTCTATTCGAATAAAAGAACATTCTGCTGCCATTCTGCTGATCACATTATTAGTTCTAAGCATACTTTTATAGAAGACAATATTAAAATTTTACATACACTTCTTGACAATTCCTTATTAAATTACTTAGAAAACATAGAAATATATTAAAGTACTAATAACGTATTAGTTAGGAACTTAAATGTACAAATAGATTGTCCACATCATGATTTTTTAAATAAATTATTAAAATTAACTTTATAAACAAGTATGCAACTATTAAAACATCATTACATCATAGTGTGTTTCATAAATAAAATATTTTGTTTGACATATTTGTCGGTGCAATTACATTTGCCTATTTTTTACATATTTTTTTGGAAGAAGTTTATATTATTTTTTATTGGTTTTTGTTTATATTTTTATATTTGGATTGGTTTCTGTTAATATTTTTATTTTTATCCACATTCAATTGTAAGTTCCCTTTTATATTTATATATTTTTTATAAATAATAAGATATTGTAGTTTTGCCTGATGAAGCCAATGATTTGGTGAAACATGTTGCAATAATAAATTGTTGATAAAGTTGGATAATAAGAATTCTTTATTTATTGATATTAATATTGATTATCCAAATCCTCGCAAGAATTTTTTATTTTATTCTTGCTTCTATTTCATTAGTGTTACTACATTTAATGTGAGAATGTTTTTTACATTTTCCACAAAAAAGCTTATATTCATTTTTGTTAATTTTTTTTTGAACATTTGAAACAATTTAAACCATCATTAGCATTTTTTTTATTTTTTATCAAATCTTTGAATATTGTTTCATTGTTGTTTGAAGAACCAGATTCTAAATTGTCTTGGGTATTAGGTATTATGCTACTATAAATTGTCCCTTTAAAATCCTCAGGGTATTTTTGTGTTAAATATCCGTCATTTTTATTTTTCTTAGTCATCTTCTTATTGTTTAATAATAATGTAGTTGGAAATAACAATACCTGTTGTTGTATAAGCCACACACTTTATTTTAACAACAATATTTATTTTAAATATTCAATAAATATCAATTTCTTGGTAATTTTATTACGAGTGAAATTATTATATGACAAATGACAAAAAAAAATCGGACGTATACGTTAGCTATTTTGTAATTTGACTTTAAATTGGTTTAATGAATGGAGATTCTGTACAGTTTTAACCTTGTTACTCTACCCACATTGTCCTGAGCTCTGATGAAGCCAACGTACTTGTCAACTTTTATTTTCCTACTTCATCTTAATTAATATAATTTGAAAATGAGCTAGGACTCCCTTTAAGATTAAGATCAGCCGGAACTTAAATTTTTTAATAACTTTTTAAACATTGGGGCGATAATAAATTTTTGTAGAGTTCTATGATACAATAGGACTGCAATATTTTAGAATAGATTTTAATAAGTTTAAGTTAAAAATGAACCATGGTTTTAATTTTTTTAATAACTTTTTTAAAACATTGGTGCAATAATAATTTTTTTTTAGAATTATGTGGTGCAATAGTTTAGAATAATTTTTAATAAGTTGTTAAAAATGAACCATGGTCCGGCTGATGTTACCTTATTTTTGATGGAGCAATACGGGTGTAATACTTTGGATAACTTTTTATTTAAAATTTCGTATACTTAAGAGAAATAATAAGTTTAAATTAAGGTCATTCATATTTTGTAATTATTATTGTGAACAGAAATACATATAAAGTATAAAAATTACAAAAACAACTTAAATGAAGGAATACAGATTAATAATAAGTCTAATAAGAATAACTACTTAATCTTCATCGGGAGAAAGCCAAGCGAGTCTTTTTTCATAAAAAGCTATTACAACTTGAGGGCAAATTACATTCGCCTTTTTAGCAGGTACTAAATCAGGTTCATCGATTCCCTTCCATTTCATTAAAAATAAAATTTCACCTATAATATCTGATGCACCGATTATTTTTTCGGCCTCATATCCCTTATCAAACCCATCCTTCTCAACCACCTTCTTACTTGCAGGCCCTTTTTCCTTTTCATTATCAGACGAGGGCCGCTTACAATTATCTTTCTTCGCTTTTTCCTCATCAGATTCCTTATCCTTATTATTTTCAGATTCTGGATATGATGAATCCCCCACCACTTTCGATTTTGGCTTTTTTGTTATAGTCTATAAAAACAAAATAACTTTTAAAATTTTCGAAATTTTTGTATATATTACTGAAGTTGAATAAAGTTTATTATTAAAAAAAATAAAAAATGCTACATCCAGAGGGCGCATGGAATTCCGAAATCGCCAATATTTGTTCGGAATTCCTGCTGAAAAGGTGATCTACTAAAGTAATTGACTTTATACCTTTTTCTTAGAATCAACGTCCTCTTTCTTCTTCTTGGCATCCTTGGATTTCTTGGTCCTCTTTCCATTTTCGGACGTTTCAAATGACGTGGGAGATGCTGAACGCTTGCAAGTTGATTTTTTCCTTTCATTTCTCTTTTTATCTTTCTCTTCAAGCGATGGAGACCTCTTTTTCTTTTTACCTCCATCTTTTGCGGTCTTAGTTAATCTCTTTTCTTTCCTCGTCTTTTCGAAGGCTTCAATCAGTTTCGGGCAATCTAAATTATCTGCTGGTTCCCAGGAGTTATCCTCATCTGAGTAGTTTTTCCATTTAAGCAGGTATTCCACACGACCACCTTTCATCCGTTTATCGATGATTTTTTCTACGGAGTATTCTTCTTCTGAGTCCGATTTATCAGCTTTCTTCTTACGCAATTGGTACTGTCAAAAAATTGTTAATTTAAATAATCATTAAATTATTTTTTGTATAAACAACGCTAATATAATATAATTCATTCATTTACGCCAATCAAATTTTCGCGTTACTTACCCGATTCGATGTGGATTCCATGGTTGACGTTTTCTGAGTCTGCAAGATTCAGGTAAATTATTGCGAGTTGCTAGTTTTTTGTGTTTACATTTTAATCGTGAATGTAGAAAATCGGAAAAACCAGGTGCACAGATTTGAAGCGCACACAAGTCAAATTAACAAAACAAAAATTTAAATCGAAGATAATTTGGGTTTGTAATTATTTGAATTAAAGGTTGTAATTGTAACCAATGCATTGTTTGAACAGCAAAATACAAATACACACAAACCTTTTTAAAAAATTTAAAGAATAAATATCTTAATTTTCAAAGTACTTTACCTGCAATTTTCGCACGTACAGAATAAATTATTAAAGCACGCTTGGGATGAAAGAGGAAATAAAAAATGGCGTGTAAGCGGAAGCAAATACGTCAAGCGGTCTTATTAAAATCGATAATCTGAAGATGTTGCTCTGACCATGTATTAATTGCTACTCAGAGACAACATTTGGGAGGAATTAAAGGAAGTTAATTAAATTAATTGTTACCTTTTATATTTAATGTAAATTATCCTGTACTTCCCAAAATAATCCGGAGAAAAACCGGGAAACCGCTTCTTTGGCGTTGTTTGGCGTCTCTACAATCCCTTCTACTCTGGATCACAGACATACAAATTTTGTAGAATAAAAACTCACAGAACAACAAGGACGCGCTACCATTTATTGTTATACAGGGTGTTAAAAAAGTTATTCTTTTATCAAAATCAATTGGGAATTTCGACTACGGATAGATGGCGCTATTTTGACGTAAATTTGAAAAAAACATGGTTGAAAAAGTAATAAAAGATTTTTGCGCCGATTTAATTTTTGTAGGCTTTAGTAACTGCGGCTTTATTTGGATCAAGTTTTTTGTGATTAAAAATTGTGTTTATCTTTTATTGACCAGTGTGTGTTATTTCTTACTTGCATAATTGCTTAAGGGGTTAGGCCACTCTAGGATTAAAAAAGAAGAAATTTTAAAACAGGCACGGATCAACTTAAAATCGGTTAGAAAAGAAGCACAAGAGCAGGATATTAAAGTGGACGACCAATTGTATGGTAGCGGCATCGGAAATTGAAGGTAGGTACACAAAAAAAACTTTAAAAGCATTTTTTCGAAACCATATTTCTCAAATTGGCCGGACTCTTAACTCATACAATTCTTGACCTATTGACTTTAAAATTTAACTGTTTATTCAAAATTACATTCTCTAAAGGATTTTTTTAATATATTGATTTTTGCAAAAACGGCGCCCTTCTGAAGTAAAAAAGAAAAAAATGCTATGAAAAATCGCTATAAAATTGTATGAGTTAGGAGTCCGACCGATTTGAGAAATGTTGTTTCGAAAAAAAAAACGCTTTCAAAGTTTTTTTCTATGTACCTACCTTCAATCTGCGATGCCTGGAGGCTTATTCTTGGGCCCGACCGCATCGTGTGGTCTGCCAGAAATCGTGAAATCTAGCCCACTTTTCGTGAATTGTTATTCTTGGGATGTCAACACCTTCTGGTAGGCCACAATTTTCGGGCAAGATGTCACGACTGCCTTAAAGCAGTCCGGATTAAATTGTGGTCTATTTTTTTAACCTAAAATTGATACTTGCTGTATTTTGCACTTGTTTCAACCATTTAAACAAACAGCATATATTAATAATTTGAAGATATAAAAATAATTCCTTTTATCCAACTTTATATTTTATTTATTTTTTTTTTAAATAAAGTTAGATAAAAGGAGTTTGTTTTGTTTCTTCAAATTATTAATATTATCTAAATTATCGCAAGAAATTATTTTGATTTAAACATATATTATTATTTAAATATATTATATTATTTGAAGATTTCATATTAAAAAAGTTTGTAATTCAGGAGAAATAAAAGAATATACATCTTATTGTATTAAAGTATTAAAATTAAAGTAACTAATTTTATTTTTACTTAATAAATAAGTTGGATAAAGGAATCTTCCATTGATTTTTTCAAAATTAAATATTTATCAAAATTATCGCCAGATTTTATTTTATTATAATAAATAATAAACCTAATGAGTGAGCAACGAATCTTGAATTCCCAAACATGAAATATGTGAAAATTGTGTACTTTGGTTTGCTTTTGACTAGTTGGTTGCAAAGATTTCGTTGGTTGTTGTCAGGCTTCAGGCTGTCAGCTGTTGTTGGTTATAAAATAGTTATATTTTTTGCTTATAGTGGGAACGTTGACAGTTTTTATTGTTGGCGTCACTGAAATTACAATGTTGTCAAATCACCCGACCACACTTCAATTCGCATATCTAGCTTGGCTGTCAAGAATAGGATTTACGTGTGGCGGGCAACATTTTCGGTCCACATTTGTGGCAGGCCACATGATGTTGCCCGCTTCCCAAGAATAAGCCTCCTGTACCATACAATTGGCCTTCCACATTAATATTCTGCTCCTGTACTTCCTTTCTAACCGATTTTAAGTTGATCCGTGACTGTTTTAAAATTTCAATATTTTTAAAATCCTAGAGTGTAGAGTGGCCTAACCCTTTAAGTACATTGTTTTGGGGCAAGTAATAAATTAAAGCCTGTAAAAAATATTATTATTTTAATATAGTAATAATAAACTCAAGGAAACTGATTTATAACTGCACGGAAATAAATTTTACAAAACAGGTTATGCCAAGGTTGACCTTTTCTAGCTTCAGCAAATAACTCCCAGAGGGCGTATCCCAAGTCGAAATTCCCAATAACAAGATACCTAAGTATTTTTTTATAAAATACCTAGATTCTGGTGAAATCATTTAAGTTTAAAGGCCTTTAAATTTGTTATATGCGTTGTAATGGTCAATTTCCATGGTTACCTTATTTGTTTTTATTTAAAGGCCTTTAATTTTGACTAGAATCTGCCTATAAGTGTTAGAAATCTTATAATTTTTTTGAAAAGTAAATAATTTTACATTTTTGGTGCTTAGTGACACTTATTGGGAATGATATTTTCGTTTATGGGGGATATACAGGGTGTTTCTAAATATATGCAAAGAAATTCTACAGGCGATTCCTTGACCAATTCTAAGATAAAAGTAAAGAATAAAAATTTTCTCAAAAGTGCTCTATTTTTTAGTTATGAGGTGTCAAACTTTCTATATTTTTTTCATTTTTTGAGTAAAACTTCTTTATTTTTTAAGATAATTTGATCAAATTTGAAACACACTCCAGTTATTAGAGTCGTAATAAGATAAAAATATCAAATATCGAAATAAAATACAGGGGTGTGTATTTTGGGGGTATAGACCCCATTTTTTATGCCATAACTTGTTTGTGCTACCCCACTTAAGATTTTAAATGAGATATTCTAATTACTTGCTTTTTCTGAAAATTTTTGATCTCTAATTTTTTCACAGCTGGTACAGTTTAGAAGTTATTTAAAAGCATGTACGAAGTTTTATGCCAATTTTGCATTAAACAGGGGTGGCTTTTTTAAAAAAATAAATACCAGAGACTTCCTAGAAGACTATTTGACCAAATTTAAGGCGAAAACAGAGAATAAATATTTTCTCTAAAATGCTTCGTTTTTAACTTAAATTAAAATAAAATTAACAAAATAAAAAAAAAAAACTTATTGTTCGTTTGCTGTTACTCCTTCCATTCATTGATCACCACTAACGTAACTACAGTACACAATCATAACTACGTTATCTTTTGGAATTTTAAAAAAGCGTAAAAGACGAGTCGCATTGTTTTTGAAAACCTTTATTTTGAATCCAACAATATTTTTTTCTCAGTTGACATGATGTCACTATGACGTCATAATTTTTTTTAATAGATCCCAGTCAGCACAGTTACCTCCCACAGACATCTTTGCGAGCTCCTAGTTACTTCACATTAGACCTCCCCTTAAACTCTCCAGAACGTCTCTGGGACTGCCAAATGTCCGCCACACAGGAAATTGCCTAGAAGTCCTGGGGAAGTCGCAGGTGAATTCACAAACACTTCGCCATGCGATTCTATTGTAACTCACTTTGCGACTCACTTTTAACGCACTACATAGCTATTATGGGATTCTATAAAAAAATATAGAATTTGAAAATTATTATTGTGTGAATTTTTATTTGCTTGAACGATGCCGTACTGTAATCAGCTGCTGCTAGCTAACAGGCCATCTCAATCAATCACAAGTATTGGCGATTCAAATTAATATTTCCCGCGAAAATGTATGTTTGGTTACATATTCTAGTGACGTCACGTCAGTGACAAAATACATAAAAATTTAAACTTGTAAAGAAATAATAAAACGCATTTAATAAAACAAAGTAAATTAGGTAAGTTGACGTTATTTGCTTGATTATAATAGACATTAACAAACGTTAAACGCTAAATTCGTCTGCACAACTATCACGGACGTGACGTCATTTCATAGTTCCGCGCAATGCCGCAAGAGGGAGATCGCTTAGCTAGAATCGCCAATAATATATCAATATTTTCTTACTCACACGTACCTTATAATTTGCGGGATTTGAACCCGCGCCGTTGCTATCGCAAAAGCCTAGTTTTTATTGGTAGAGTTAGCAGTCGAGTTACTAGGGCGAGTTAGTACTATCCTTGTAACTCTATCAATATTAACGTAATTGGTAGAGTAGAGTAGTAAATTTGACTAGATTTTGGTAGAGTAGAGTAAGATTGCACGGTGGTAGAGTTAACTCGCCCGCTAGTCCAACTCGCCTTCTCCCACTGCCAATTTTTACGTTATTCTACTTAATAGCAACTATCCCAATGAAAACGCATTTGAGATAGTGCAGTAAATAAAAATCCTAAATATTCGCTTCTTTCATATTTTTATTTGATTATTTTGATTAAAAAATCGAAAATTAAGTGGTCTGCGGCGGAAACAATAAAACGTTAATTAACTCGATATATAAGAGGTACGGTTTCAACGGATCCCTTCTTTTTAACTAACTTCTAATCCTTATTTTCTTTTGTTTAGTTATTTGTTCCTCAACAGCTAAAGTTAATTCCTTTAGCAAAATTTTCTCCAAATTTGGTGCTGCTCGATGTTCATCGTTGATCTTTGAATTTTTCACTGAACGACTCTACCATATACACTCACCGGCACAAAATTCGATCCATGCAATTTATTTGGTTTTACTCATTTATTACTTTTTGTTTGTATTCATAATATTTTATTTTCACTTATATAATTATTTAAGAGGGTACGTAGAACAATAATAATGCATTATAACCAAAGGTAACATTTATTTTTAAAAATAATGAAAATAATGTCAAATTTCTTAATTACTTCCAAAACAAAAAACGAAAATGTCTCAGAAAATGATACAGCAACAACAAAATTAGTATCGTGTATTGCTTCCTCGAGCTCTAATTACGGCTTCAATTCTTCTTGGCATGCCCTCAATAAGCGTTTGAATAGTATCAAGAGGAATTTCTTCCCATTCTTGCAAAACTGCTGCATTTATTTCTCGTAGGGTGTCAGGAGCGGGAATTCGAGCACGAATTCGTCTTCCAATCATGTAACAAACATGTTCGATCGGATTAAGATCGGGACTTCTGGCAGGCCAAATCATACGATTGATTTGGACTTCATTCAACTACTCGTTGACGACGCGAGCAACATGAGGACGAGCATTATCATGCATAAGCATGAAATTATTGCCAACAAACGGAGCAAAAGGTACAACATGTGGATCCAGAATATCAGTAATGTATCTGTCTGCAGTCATTGCTCCTCTATTTACAATTACCATGTCTGTACAAGCGTTCATGTTAATACCGCCCCACACCATGATCGAGCCACCACCAAAATTCAATCTTGGTACAATATTGCACTGGGCCAACCTTTCGCCAGTTCTTCGCCATACTCGTTGACGTCCATCCGGAGATCTGAGACAAAACCTTGACTCATCCGTGTAAAGGATTTTGCTCCATTCCGGATCACCCCAGTTTTGGGGTTCACGACCAAAGCGTAGACGTTCTACCCGATGTTCCCTGGTCAATTGTGGGCCATTTGCGGGTCTTCTAGCATGTAATCCATGTTCCTGTAACCTTCTTCTGACGGTTCTTTCACTTACTGCTACTCCACGTACATGTTCCAACTCATTCCGTTCTGTAATTGCAGTAGTGTCTCTATTTTGCAAGACTCTTAATCTAAGAAAATGATCATCTTGAGCAGTTGTACACCGTAATCTGCCTGATCCAACTCTTATAGAATAATTTCCAGTTTCATTAAAACGTTCTACAGCTCTTTGGACACTACATCTTGAAACGCCAAGAACCCGAGCTGCGTATCTTGGATAAGAGCAATAGCTCTGGCACTATCAATTGGGCTTAAAACCATTTTTTTAGTTTAAGGAAGACTTTAACTTTAATTTTAACTTTACTCGACCCTATTAGGAAAGTTACTGTTGAAAATTTTAAAAGAACTACACTTTAAAAATTCTTAAAAATTCATAACAATTGTGTTAACATTCAATTGTTGGATTTAAAAGAAATCTTTTATATCAAAATGTTGTAAAAAAATGTGCGTAATTTCATATTTATATGATAATTAAACATTACATTACATATGGTCAAAATTAAATGAGTAAAATCAAATAAATCGCATGGATCGAATTTTGTGCCGGGTACTCGACCAAATTCGGTAAAGTTGACTTTCCTGGCTAAAAAGTAGACAAGTGTACTCGCCCACTTACTCTACCAATGAAAACTAGGCTAAACTGTCGAACCAAGCGCCTAACCATTGAACCATCGAGGTTCCGTGTTGTGACGACGTAAAACATGGTTGTAAAGCAATTCCTTATTATAAATAAATAATTTATTCTATTTTACATCAAATTAGCTACATAGAATAATTTACGTGGTATGTATGTATATTTTATACTGGGTGCCACGAAAGTAGTGCCACCCCTGTAATTTTTATATTTATGAAAATAAAAATTTTTAATTTTAGCATGTTATATGACATAAAAAAACGCATTTATTGAACTAAAAATATTTTCTATTCAACTTCCGGTTTCACCGGAAATTACATCAACTTTTTTTAAAATCTTTAACACCCTATTTTTTGTACTTAATTATTAAACATTGGTAAGTTCCAAGAATCTTTGTCACAAAAAATTTTTTTCTGTAGTTTAAAAAAAAAATGTTGTTTTTTTCGGCCGTTTTTTAAAAATTAATATTTATAATTTTTAAAATGCGTTTTTTGCAAATATCTTTATTATTAATTAATTTCTCAAAAACTGCCGAATGAATCGTTCCGGCTTCCCTAAAAAAGTCCCGGAACACCGTTCCGGCCCCACTACACCACTGACTATACAGGAATCACATCGGTTTATGTGGAGTGAGAGATATTGGAAAAACCTATATGAAACCGAAAGCCAAGCTAATATTGCGACCGAAGAAATGGATACATTCGCCCTTTTTTGTAATAGATGGACAGGAAGGGAAACCACATTAAATGAAATCACGTGTGGTGAGATAAAACAACTTCTTCGGAGTAAACCAAATTTTTGTGCGCCTGGACCTGGCCACATTACTAATTATTGGTGGAAAAAGCTGGACCCACGAAACTATATCTAACATCTTCAATGACTATATTAACAAAAATAATTCCATCCCAAAATGGTTTTCAGAAGGTCACAGAACACTAATCTACAAAAGAGGTAATAAGGACGCGCCAGAAAACTATCCTCCAATTCCATGCTTAAATACCATCTACCAGCTTTTTACTAGCGGCCTACAAGTTAGATTAGAGAAAGAAATCGCACCAATTGCGTTGTTCAGACCTTGAATGAACAGAGATACCATGAACTTTAGCATACTTTCTCACTCTTCCATTAAGTGCTGCCAATGTGTCAATCATGCAACCTAAAAGTAGAAAAAAACTAAATAATAACTAGAAATATTATTATAACAAAGTATTTTTTAATTTAAAGCCTTCCATAAATAAAAGGCTGTACATTCCCAGAAAAGAGGGAGGAAGAGGCCTCATATCGTTGGAAAGCTTACATAACGGTTTGGTCATTGCAGAAGGCTGAAGATGCATTGCTAAAAATTGTGCGAGTGCATGAGCTAGCAGGTAACGGGGGTTTTCTGTTTCAGGCAGCAAGAAGAGGAGCAGCGGAACTTAATGAAACGCTGAACCCGAAAAACAGGCCGCCACGGCCACGCAGCATTGAAGCTATGGACCGCATTGAGCTCAAAGCAAAGTTAACAAACAGAGTAGAAGAAAATCTTTTAGCTAAACATATGGAAAAACCTCTCCACGGCCTGTTTTTTAAAAACATCCAAAGTCTGGACCTGGACGAATCACCTTTCAATTCCTTCAAGCGTCAGGCCTAAAATCAGAAACCGAGGGGTACATAACGGCCTGTCAGGAAGGAGTGTTCAACACCCTGCATTACCGAAAAACGGTTATGAAGATCTCAACACCAGATTTAAGATGTAAGGCATGCAAAACGTCGGAAGAAACGTTAATGCACCTACTTTCTTTATGCCCAAAATATGTCCCGAATAAATACATTAGGCGACACGACACTGCGCTCAGAGTACTGTACAGTTGGTCCCAGTTGGAAGTAAGACAAAAGTAATCACGATCGCGTATTCTGGGAGCAACTTTACCACTTAATTAGGCATTGATGATTCACTAGCTCCGCCCTATACCTTACCATACGCAGAGTCAGTAGTTCAAGGTAATAACATTAAGATAATCTGGAATTTTCTGTTCAGTACCACGAAGCAATTACGAGCCAACAAACCTGACCCTACTCCCTTATAGTAGGACCGGCTAGCAAACAGCAATTCCAAATTAACTGACATTGAATGAAATCAGCGACGCATTTTCTTACCCATGCTGGAATATTGTATTAGTAGTAGTCTCTGCTTCAACCCTCCAATTAGTGGTAGTAGTCCCTACTACAACCCTCCAGCATGTGTAGTAAAGTTCAGGGTCGCTGATTTCATTCAATGTCAGCTAGGTTGGAATTCCTGTTTGCTGGCCGGTCCTACTATACACGAAAATCGCTTATCTCGGTTACCCGTCATCAAAAAATTTCGAGTAACGTATCAAAATTCATCATTTTTCATGTTTAAGATGGGGAAATTGTGAGAAAGAGAGAGAAGTATAGCAACCATGTGTTATTTTATTTTTTTTTGCATAGTAACCATTAACAGCATTTTTTTTTAAATATGTGCCCCTGGAAGAGAGTAGAAGTGGAACTAGCACATTTTTTCCACATTTCATTGTATTTCCACTTCTACGCTTTCCCAGAATTTTATTTAGAAGAAAAATTAGATAAAACTAAAAGTATTACTTATAATTATAAGGGTCGGATAGTTTTTATTTATTATTTTTTATGATTTCTATGTAAAAATATTAAAATAACAAACGGTTGCTGGGTTTCCCTCTCTTTTTCACAATTCCCCAGTCCTAAAGAGAATCTGCAAAAAAATTTTGAAAAAAGTTGCATCTTCCCTCCTAGCCGAATATCCCTACTCTCTTACACGAAAATCGCCTATCTCGGTTACAAGTGATCAAAAAATTTCGAGTAATGAATTCATTATTTTTCATACTTAAAAAGAATCTACAAAAAAATTTTGAAAAACGTTGCATCTGCCCACCTAGCCGAATATCCCTACTCCCTGAAACGATAAAATCTCATCTCGGTTACAAGTGATCAAAAAAATTCGGGACGCGCTAAAAGTTATTAATATCTATGTTTAACACCCATCTGAATAAAAAAGGCATTTTTTTTCTTTCGAAATTGCAGGTTTCTACCTTGAAAATCGGAAAATTATGTACCAACTTCTTGCAAATACGGAAAATAATGCACAATTAGTTTTTAAATTTTAAAAATTAAATTATTTAATTATATTACCTACCTGTAATCTTCTAACAAAATTATCAAAATAAAATAAAGCAGGTAGGCAACCAAACATGCAGTGGCTAAGCTTGGCCGTGCGGTGTTGCCAATACGTGATATATTTATTAAACGTTTTCTTGGCGATTTATTCATATTTTACGTTTATTTAATGCTTGTTTATTATTTTTATGTATTCGCAAATTATTTTAAACGCAAATTGTGACAATTTTACCTTAAACTTATAAAAAATTATTCTAAATTATTGCACCACATAATTCTGAAAATAGTATATTAAAAAACGAGTTTCATAAGTCGCGAGTAATTTAATGAACAAGTGCTACTATCGACTTATGAAACGAGTTTTTTATACTATTTTTTCTATTTTGCGCCTTTTTATCTAATTAAAATAAAATTTTAAAATCAATAAACTTCAGTGCTACCAACTTGGAAAAATAAAATTTACTACTCAGTAACGCACCGATAGCAGTGCGGTACTGGCTAGTAACGCACTGCTGTCAGTGTTTTACTAGCGACTAGTAACGCACCAAAATAGAAAAAAATTATTATTGCACGAGTGTTTTAAAAATACCCCAGCTCAATTTTAAAGTAAATCAACTTGGGCTAAAAAAATCCTTTTTGCACTTCCAAACAAAAATGAGCCATTTTACTCTCTTAATGCCAGAAGTAAAAGTAACACATTTTCTACCAAGTATTCATTTAATCTCTAGGGATTAAAAGTCCCATAACGGTTCATTTAATCCCTTGGTATTAAAAACATTCCGAAGTTAGATATTACAAACACAGATGGCGCGCAAGTTTTTAAAAATAAATGTTTCTGAATTCTGAATTATATTTGATAATTTAATAGGTAAGTATATTTCTAATATTACTACAATAATTTTTAGGGTTTTTTTATTTGGGAAAGAAGTTTATTATAGTTTTTTGTCTTAAATTCAAAAAATTTTATTGATAATAAATTCTAACCTCTAAATTGTCTTGTATTATTTATTAAGATATCTAATGGTTTTATCGTATAGTATGCTAAATGCTTATATTTATACAATTCAAAAGATTTTTGTTAATTGTTCAAGTTTCTAGAAGATAAACGATAGAATGTTTCATCATCACTCGGAAGTTCATTCAGACTGATCCGTATCGAATCATGGTATAGGTACTGAAATTTTTAATAATATCATAAATTAACCGATCAATTGATTTTAGGTTTCCGATGTGCTTCAAAATTTACAAATTAGTAAATATAAATATGTATGTTTACTCTAACATTACAATCAATACAATTTGTTAGACCAAATAAGGGAAGTACAACTTGTTCAATTATTTTTTTTAATAAGGTGACGGTTATGTCTGGCTCAGTAGTTATTTGCATTCGAAATAACCATTGTTCCAAAATTGAAAACGTTTGTTCAAATAATTAATTGGAAGTGCAAAAAATTTAATATGCACTGCTGGAGCAAAGTGCATTTAATCCTTCGTGTGGTTTCCACACTCAGGATTAAATTACTCACTTTGCTCCCTTGGTGCATAATAGTTATTTAGCGGTGGATATTTTTTGCACTTCCAATTAATTATTTGAACAAACGTTTTCAATATTGGGACAATGGTTATTTCGAATGCAAATAACTCTACTGAGACTGTCATAACCGTCACCTTATTTAAAAAAATAATTGAACAAGTTGTACCTCCTTTATTTGGTATAACAAATTGTAATATTAGAGTAGATGTACATATTTATATTTACTAATTTGTAAATGTACATATCTATTAATAAATTTGTCTTGTTTTCTCCAATCTTGTATAATTTTAAAGCACATTGGAAACCTAAAATCAATTGGTCGGTTAATTAATGATAAATTAAATATTATTAAAAATTTAAGTACCTATATCATGATTCGGTACGGATCATTCTGCATGAACTTCCGAGTGATGATGAAACATTTTATCGTTTATCTTCTAGAAACTTAAACAATTAACATAAATCTTTTGAATTGTATAAATATAAGCATTTAGCATACTACATTAGATAAAACCATTAGATATCTTAATAAATAATACAAGGCAATTTGGGGCTTAGAATTTCTTATCAATAAAATGTTTCGAATTTAAGACAAAAAACTATAATAGAATCCATTCCGAAATAAAAAAACTAACCTAAAATTTATTATAGTAATATTAGAAATATACTTACCTATTAAATTATCAAATATAATTCAGAAACAATTATTTTTAAAAACTTGCACACCGTCTGTGTTTATAATATCGAACTGCGGAAAAAAATTGAAAGTTATAATTTTTTAATCGATTTTATTCTTCCTGAACAATCGTTACAATCTAAGTCTAAAAAAACGATTGAAGAAAGTGATTCAATAAGTTCCACTCCTCCTTTAATTAAAGAAGCACCAGAATCTGTAAGCCTTAATTTATTGCCAACAAAATCGAAACATTTGTACGAAAAAGCATATAAAGACTTGATCAAAAGGTGCTCGGATAATCAAGTCAAACATTATAGCGAAAATGCATTACTCGCTTATTTTGGAGAGATATCCGAACAGGTAAAATCTTCTACGCTGTGGTCCAAATATTCTATGTTAAAGGCAACAATTAATGTTAAAAATAATACTGACATCAGCAAGTTTGCAAAGTTAATTGCTTTTTTGAAAAGAAAATCGGAAGGTTACAAACCCAAAAAATCCATAATTCTTAGTCGGGATGAAATTTATAAATTTTTGGCAGAGGCTCCAGATGAGATATATTTGATGATAAAGGTAAGCATAATTCACAAATTTAATTTTGTTATTTATGTACAAGATAAAAATCACTTAGGATACACTGACATTTGGAGTTGCTGGTGCATGCCGATCAGATGAGTTGGTGCGTTTATCATTGAAGGATGTGCAAGATTTGCAGACAACAATATTGGTAACATTGAAGAATACAAAAACTAAAATAGACAGGGTATTCATAATTAACTGCAGAGACACAAATCCTATAAATTTTGTAGAAGTATGTAGGAAATATATAGTTTTACGTGAGGCTTTAGCAACTTCCAATCAAACAGTTGAAACGTTTTTCGTGTATTATCGAAATGGAAAATGCTGTAATCAACCGGTTGGTAAAAACACATTTGGAAAAATACCACAAAAGATAGCTGGTTATTTAAAACTTCCCGAACCGAGTTTATACACGGGTCATTGCTTTAGGGGCTCATCTGCTTCTCTTCTTGCCGATGCGGGCGCTTCAATCAACGTATTAAAAAGGCACAAAGGATGGAAGTCTGCCACCGTGGCCGAAGGTTATGTTGAAAATTCCTTAAATAATAAGAAAAGAATTGCTGAACAAATTCTTTGTGATGATGAAATTCACAAACCGTCGACTAGTCAAAGTACATTCCAATCATTCACCAGTAATGTTTCATGTGATGTGGATACCAGCAGTTATTTCAATTGTGATCCTGTCATTACGTCAATCGCAAAGCCACCTGTTCTTTCTAAGACTACTGAAGCAGGTGTAACCATTAATCTACCTAAAAAAAGAAGAATTGAACCAGATGTGCTTCCATTATTTAATATTACAAACTGTAGTGATTGCAATATTAGTGTAAATGTACATATCAATAAATAATTTGTTATATAAAAATTCTTCATCGTTCATCATTACTCGGAAGTTCATGCAGAATATGATTCTTACCGAATCCTTAAACTTGATAGATATTTATATTTTTAATACCTATTTTATGTATCCTAAAATTAACCAACAATTGGCGATTCAAGCTAAGCCATCTCCCTCTCGCGGTAGTTTGCTCAACTTACGCTCATGACCGGGGCAGGTTTTACGGCTCGTTACGGCTGTCGTAAACACAATCGGTTTTACTTGCAAAACTAATTTATTTTGTGATCTTATACTTGTAATTCGTTATAATATTAGTGTAAAATGGAAGAAGAAAATATAAATGAAGTTGTTTCTGAACTTATAAAATGTAAAAGTAAGGAAAATTTTTGTGTTCATGGATGTAAATTTATACGCAAAAATAATAGGAACATATCTTTTCATAAATTTCCTAAACCAAAACAGTTAATAAAAGTACAAACTGAATTTGGAGATTTTATAGATCAAGATAGGAGAAAATTATGGGAAACACGTATAAAGATGGGTAAAAAAGTGACTGAACACATGACAGTTTGTTCTCTTCATTTTAAAAAGGAAGGCATTCATTCATCAGGTTAAAACACTTGTTTCTAATAACTAAAAAAAAATTCTAATAAAATTTAT
This sequence comes from Stenus bimaculatus, assembly GCA_963971135.1. NCBI lineage: Eukaryota > Metazoa > Arthropoda > Insecta > Coleoptera > Staphylinidae > Stenus > Stenus bimaculatus. The sequence continues at coordinate 26,119,325 of OZ020183.1, read as the reverse complement.
TCTTGATAGGTTGTTTTGATAGAAGAATATTATTACCAACTGCGGTTCCCAGTCAGAATTTGCCTCTATCAAAATTTATTAAGAAACAAACTGAGGAAAGAAGTTCTCGTCTTGAAAAAAGAAGAAATTTAATTCCACTTTCTACTTCTTTAACTTTAAAAGAAAACAAATTAAATTTAACAGTACATGAAAACCAAACGGCATCTGCTGAATCGCTTTTTTTCTGAAAATCATACAATTTAAAAAAAAAATGTAGATGTAGGAACACAAACCGCTCTTTCTTTACCACAATAACAACAGGAAGTCAAACTGAATCTAACCAATTAGATGCAGAAACTCAAGTGAACAGTGATACCATATTTACAATGGTTAAGTCTGTTAATAGAATTCATAGACTCACTGATAAAAGCAGGGTGTTTTTAACTTTTATGAAACTGAAGCTTGATTTACCATATGTGGTTTTGGGAACATTATTTAAAATATCATCTCAAACCTGTAAATCGGTTTTTATTGAAACAATACAACTTTTATCAGAACCCCTTCGTGTTTCAATTTTATTTCCAGCATATGAGCACATACAAAGAAATATTCCCATATGCTTGAAAGATTTTCCCAATGTCAGAATTATTTTAGATTGCACAGAAATTATGGTTCAAAAACCTAAAAAACTTTGTTGTCGGATAAAGCTTTATTCAAATTACAAAGGTACAACAACAGTTAAATTTATGACGGGAGTAGCACCATCTGGGTTGATTACATTTGTTAGTGAAGGTTTTGGTGGAAGAACGTCTGATAAAACATTTTTGAATCAAGTAACCTCTTATCTAAATTAAAAATGAATCGAAATGTAATTATGGTGAACAAAGGATTTCACATAAAAGAATTATGTAATGCATTTGGTATAAAAGTAATTCAACCTCCATTTTTAAGAAATAAATCACAATTTTCTTCAAGCGAAGCTCTGTTAAATGCTAAAATTGCCTCAGCCAGAGTTCACATAGAGCGGTCAAACCAAAGGATTAAAATATTTAAAATTTTAAGTAATCGAATGCCAATAAATTTACTCCCCTTCATTGATGATATATTTATAATAGCATGTGCTATAACAAATTTATCCAAACCTATTTTAAATGATAACAAATTTCTATAACGTATTTGAATACGATTCCTTATTGCTGATAGGATGTATAGCACAAAATTTCAAAATAGTTTTATTGCTCATCTGTCTCTTCATAATATGTACCTATTAATTAAATGAAATAATCAACTTAAATTAATATAATAAAATATATTAAGAAAAGGTATCTTAAAATAGAAAAATATTGTATATAAATTAATTTAAATTTTATTATTTATAAATAATTTTTGTAATTACTACAAGCTACATGTAAGAGATTATCAAAATAAATTGATTTCAACTTGTTTAAAAATTTTCTTAAAAAATCATCATCTCTTTTAATTAGGATATCTAAAAATGTATCATCCTTACTGCAGTAAACAATAAAATTTGTTTCCTCTACATTTAAAATGGCCATACTGAGTTGAACCTGCCCATAATAGGCATGTTTCTGTTTTAGTTGGGGTTTACCCTCAACAATCTTAAGAAAATTGCAATATTGTAAAATATTTTCTGCCCCTTCTTCTTGACCTAAAATTAATTATTAAGATTATTACATAAAAATCAATCTAGGTAATTACCTTTTACAACACATTTGATTTCCAATATTTTTTTGGGCTTTCCTTGTTCTACAATAATACCATCCGCCATCCGGTGAATAGGCTAACCAGGGATGTAGCTGGCTAATAATTACTCCTGTTTCTTCAACTTGGCATTTATACTTGGCCTTAAAAGCATCACGAGCTTTGGACTCAAAAGCAATTCCGTTATTGGAGAAACTTTTTGGCCAAAAATATTTAAGAGCTTTTGTTTCCCAATCACCCTTTGAGTATGTATACAATGCATAACATCGTGAACTTGTAACTCGAAATTGCCTTGCCTTCTTCCAAATATTTAAATTGCCCTTGGACTCTTCACATATACTAATTTGGGATTTTGTAACAATAATGTTTTTATACAATTCTTCACAGCATTTGTTGGAAAATTTTATGTCGCCTAAATTTTTTAAATAAGTTGACTCTTCTGCTTGAAAAATATTATTTATGAAACATTTATTGTCACAATTTTCAACCAAATTAGTATCGTCAATAACTGCAGACATACTCCCCAGTTCAAAAGGTTTTCGACCAGCTCTTAAAATATTTTTTATTTATTTTATATGATGCACGATGTTATAAATAATTTAACACAAAATAACAGATTAAATTATATTTACCAATGTTTAGACAATTCTAAATCTGGATAAACTTTTAAAATGTATTCAAAAAAGTTCCCTTTGGATACACTTTTTTTTTAATAGGTTCTTTACCCAAACAATCCCAAGATCTTATAGGGTTATTATTTTTAAGGTATTTATCTAATACCGGTCCTTTTTGTTCTGACCAGGAACACTTTTTATCCGTTTGGGACGTCGTTTCCAAAGATTCAATTGCATTCCTGAAATAAAATACAACAAAAGCAGAAAAACGAAAATACTAAATAAATAAAATGTTATGTATCATCAATTATTTTCCCATGATTGCGAGTTTTTTGCATGCATATAATTTAATACCACCTGGAGCAATAAATTAAAACAGCGGCTACATGTTTGCATCTAGAGCTCAATCCGGCTTTGCAAGAACACACCATCTTCACGATGTTCATTGTTCCCTCGGTAATATTTATATATCCCTTAATTTTATGAGGTGTACTATTAAGGTGAGAAGTTTGCAAACATAAACTAAAAATTTCTACATAATTATCCACCTTTTCTACCACTTGACATAAAATCAGTTGACCACAATTAACTAATTGTTTTCCTTCAATGATACATCTTGACTCAGGTACAGCCTCCAAAAAATGACTGCGAAGGACAAGTATTTATCCATTTTAAATCACCTGTAAATCACTATCACTGAAAACGCGTACAAAAACCGATTGGTGTAAGTGTAAACTGGTGTAAACCGTGTAAACACAGACTGAGATACGAACGAGGTTAAGTTTTGCCCCGGTCATGACGTCACCAGCGTATGCAACCAAACAAAAATTTTCGCGCGAAATATTATCGAATCGCCAATTGATTTTTGATTTCCCATGTGCTCCAAAATTATACAAGATTGGAGAAAACATCACAAATTTATCTAAAATTTATTATTGTACGTATAAGTTTTAAAAACTTAAAGAATTAACATAAATCTTCTGATTTGTGATAAACATAAGCATTTAGCATACAATATTAGATAAAACGATAAAACCAATACTTACTTTAATAAAAAAATTGAAGGCAATTTAGAGGTTAGAATTACTTGTCAATAAAATCTTTCGAATTTTACTCAAAAACGATAATAGATTCCTTTCCCAAATAAAATAACCCTAAAAATTATTGTAGTAATATTAGAAATATACTTACCTATTAAATTATCAAATATAATTCAGAATTCAAAACCAATTATTTTTAAAACTTGCGCGCCATCTGTGTCTGTAATATCTAACTACGGAATTTTTTTAATACCAAGGGATTAAATGAACCGTTGTGGGACTTTTAATCCCTAGAGAATAAATGAATACTTGGTAGTAAATGTGATACTTTTACTTCTGCCATTAAGGGTCATTTATGTTATTCGCGCCGCGCACCGATTTAAAAACTAAATACTCAATTTAAATAAATAATAACTACAATATACACAGTTTTACATAATAATTGAAAACTATTGTACATATTATTTATGTTTATCAGTTTTTTTTGTTGCTGCGTTTAATTTGAGGAACTTTTGTTCACAAACAACGTTTCGTACCTCACGAATAACTAATTAAAGAAATTTTTCTTTGGCATGTTTATGGTAGGTACCAATCGATTCATATTTTATGTCTTACCTATGTATCACGAGCTTAACTTGATACTTTGATTGGTTTTTGAGTAAATTAACTGCAAAGTAGGAGCACTTTAAGGGTCTTAAAAATACACTTACTCTTAATATTTTTAATTTCTTTTGTTATACATTGGTCATTATAAATATTTTTAATTCTACCAAAATTTGGTACAAAAATATTAAGTAGTTTATGAGTTATTTATGAGAGCGTGGTACCCTATTTAGTATACCCAAAAAATGACTCTTAAGAGAGTAAAATGGCTCATTATTGTTTGGAAGTGCAAAAAATTATTCTTTAATTTAATTATTTTTTTAAATAATGCAAAGTCAAGAAAATTAAAAAGAAACAATTCAAAATGTAATGGATTTTTTCTTTACTTTTGAATACTTGATTAATTTATCCAAATTTTTATTTATTTAATATTTTTTGATTAATTAAGGGGAAGCATAGAGGGGTAAGGATTTGTAAAAAACGTTGCCTAAAAAACTAATAAAGCAGCTCCATCACGTAGGGGTCCTCGCGAACTTAGGGAAAAAACTTTTAATATGGGAGATTCCCTACCCTGGTTCTTGCGCCATTCGTTACGTCATCGATGACGTTTTTATGCACGAACGAAACAACCGCGGTCTTATGTGGAACGACTTTGCGGTCGTCGTGAGGATTGCAAGTCATTAGTGGAACGCACCCTTCTTTAAAAGAAGGAAAAAGTGGAAGAGAAGAGAACGTGATAAATGACAACGTCGAAATATCTGTCAAGAGTCAACTGTCATTATTTTATTTTTCAGCAAAGAAAATAGTAAAATATTTAAAATAAATATAAATTTTCATTAGTTATCAAGTATTTTCAAAGTAGTGACGAGAGGATCTCGATACAATACAATCTGTAAAATAAGTCAGGATTCGTGAGCAGGTAATTACAATATCAAACATATGACAATAATTATTGAGCCATTTCTTTATTATAAATTTAGATTTGTCCTTTTAGAATGAGGTGTTACTTATTTCAGACGGAGTTAATTATTGGCTTGCTTTGTTTTTCTTAAATATTGCCATTGAAATCAGTGTTTGTTACTTACTAGCATTATTTTTTTAACAAACAAGTGATTGCTTTAATTTATAGCATTCCTGCAATTCAGAGAAAGTAGACAGAATATAGAATACACATTTGTTTTTTGTACAATGGAAAACTCAAGGTTAAGGGGTAAATATTGGTATTAACGCTATCAATTTTGTTTGATAAGCACTCATATAATTTTTCCTTTCATTTAGCTTGACTTACTAAAGTTTTAAGGAAATCAACTGTGAATTCTATTCGATATAATAAATCAATGGTGTTCTGACAAAAGAACGTAAGCGACATTTAGATAATTTTACAGGAGAGGCAAAAAACGTTTTGAACAAAATTTTGGTTGTATAATAAAAAAATATATTTTCCTTAATCAAAAATATGTTTTATAATTATCCACGTTATTAAAGTAACATTTTTTCTGTTAATTAACTAGTGATACTAATTTTTGGTGTTATGTCTTTTTTCTAGATCAGTTTGCGTCGCTTAAGCAATCAAAAATAAAAGGAACAAAAGACGTAAGTGGCTAAAAATTTTTTAAATATAATAATTTCTTGCAGGTTAAAAGTAATTACAGTAAAAAAATATTTTTTACATTTGTATTTTCTCTAAAAACACATAGTTGTAAGCGCCAACTTTACATGTAAATATTCGAAACTGAATGCAGTGACGATAAAAACATATCGCTTACGCATCAATATATGGATTTTAAACTTTAACAGACATTTAAATGGTTTTAAATGCGAATATTGTGGGTCTTAAAGAGGGATTTTTAATGATGTCAATTTTTGGATTTTTTGTCTTGATATTTTGTTTAGAATACATATGGGATTAGATTTATACCAAAATAATAAAAATAAAAAGTGATGCTCATGCGTTTCAAAATTATTTCTCATCGCCCGCAACAGACGCTAATAGAGCTAACTTTAAGGCGTTATAAATAATAAATAAAAAATATTTCCAATTTAGTTTTTCGATATTTTGTTTATAATAGACCGGGAGCTCGCGACAGTTTTTGGTTAATTCTTTCCATTGGCATGCATTATGAAAACGCAGAAAATCATATTTTTTTTATTACAAGATCGCATGACCATTTGAGCCTTTTGGGACCATGCGAATCGCATGCCTATAATTTTCAAGATTTATTTTAACTATGTTTGGCTAAAAGGGCATGCAATATTAAATCAGAGAAAAACACCAATTTTTTGTGAAAATGGAAATGCAATTTTCCATATGATCGGAAAGAGTGCGGGGGTTTAGTACCCGCTTTTCTTTGTTCTTATAGGGTAAATATTCTCTCCTCCAAAAGTCATGCTGTATGAAATCGGAGACCAAAAATGTAGCGAGCTCCTGGTCTATAATCACATATATTTCAATTCCCAAAAATAAAAAATTAGAAAATCAGTCAACTATCATATGTAATATCACGAGTGGTCAAATTTTAGTCGAATATTTTTTACTGTCATTACTACGAATGTCATTTGGGGTTAAGTTTTAATTTCCCGACTGCGTAGCAGGAGGGGAATTTTTGATGAGTGGTAATGTATGAAAAATATTCGACTTATAATTTGAACAAGAGTGCATATTTAAGGGACTATTTAACGAACATTTTCCACTTTTTTGTGCAAAATTTGACAGCCAACTTCAAACTTTTTGAAATTTGACATTAACGTCATAAAATAATTGCTGATATTTTTGACGTTTTACTTGTCACAAAAAATAATCACTTGTGAGTTGAATAATCAAAAAAATTTGACTTTCGCCAATTTTACCCTACATTTTTTAGGGGTTGTTTTAGTGAATCCCCTTTAGAAATACTTATAAAATTATAGTTGGGTTAATTTTTTTGTTTATATTTTGCATATATTTTGAAATATAATCTATGGATGAAATCTATTGCTAACTTCACACAAGTTCAAACTGGGGACGTAGTTTGAAAATATAAAATGATGTTCGGATAGAAATTGGGGTTTGTTTGAAACATGCATAATTTATAGCGTTTTCTGCTTGATGTACTAGTGCGCACCAGTGCTGCACTGAGTCGGTGCATCGTTTTCCGCTTACTCCTTTGGTGTGAACTTTTCCTTTTCCAGTGTTGCTGTTATAAAACAACAACAACAAGCATAAGCTTGCACCAAAACTGCACTCGGTGCGCACTTGCACTGTTGAATCAGAATACGCTATTAAGACCAATCCTTCTTTTGCGACGTCATAGGAATTGCAAAAACTGATTATTTGCTTTCAAAATTCTGATAGTAAAAGTAATTCATATAAGTTTGGGACTTCATCGGCCACTATTCCACTAAGGCACACCCCCACTCTCTATGCAGGGGCGCTGAAATAGCTCCCAGCCGAAAGAAAAACTTAATTTGCTTGCATAGTCCTGGACGCGTTATTCTTTAATATTTTTTCATTTTCTTTTTTTTTATAATTAAGTACATTCATCAACCTTTCGAACGGACAAACTCCTTTTTTGATATTTTGATTTATACTCTTGCAATTCACTCTTAAATTATGTGTAAAATTAACACTTTTTGATGAAACATATTTAAGATAATTTTAACTTTTTTTAAAAATTGAGTCTGTCCGTTCGAAAGATTGATGAACAGACTTTATTATAAAAGAAAAGAAAATGAAAAAATATTAAAAAATAAAGCGACCAGGACTACGCAAGCAAACGTCTAAAAACGCACCAGGATGATTTTGAAAAATGAAAAGGAGTTGCCACCCAAATTTTTGATATTTTGTGTAAAATTGTATAAACTATGAAAGAAAATTGAAAATAAAAGATGATACGATTTTATTTTATCTAGACGAATTACGACGATATAATTTTTTACTGAAATTATTTTTATTTTCGGAAATATTATCTATTTCTGTATTTTATTGCTAGTTTCATACACTTATCGAATATGTACACAATGGCAGATTATGCCTTTGAGGGGCAAAAGCCAAAATATCTGAGAGGATTTTAAGACCGAAAAAATTCCAATGTCCTTTTAACCGATTTCGTATACCAAGGCAGTTACATCCCTTTAAATAAGCTCACATAAAGTTGGTTTTTGGTTGTTTATTTTACATTGGTTTATGTTACAGTCTTTGAATTTTGTATAACTAATTTATTTTTGATCTATTAATTTAATGGGAGGGTGAAAAGTAAAAATAATGCTTAATATTTAGGGCCAGTTGCACAGTTGAAGCTTAATCTTCAAGCGACACTTAAACTAAAAAAATGACAGATTTTCGATTGTATTTCTGTAATTTTTTTAGTTTAAGTGTGTCACTTAAGCTTTTACTTCAACCTAAACAATAGTTATTTATGCACCAAGGGAGCAAAGTGAGTAATTTAATCCTGAGTGTGGAAATTGTTGCCCGAGACGTAGTCGAATGCACTTTGCTCCAGCGGTGCATATTAAATTTTTTGCACTTCCAATTAGTTATTTGAACAAACGTTTTCAATTTTGGGACAATCGTTATTTCGAATGCAAATAACTCTACTGAGCCAGACATAACCGTCATCTTATTTAAAAAAATAATTGAACAAGTTGTACCTCCCTTATTTGGTATAACAAATTGTATTGATTGTAATGTTAGAGTAAACGTACATATTTATATTTACTAATTTGTAAATGTACATATCTATTAATAAATTTGTGTTGTTTTCTCCAATCTTGTATAATTTTGAAGCACATCGGAAACCTAAAATCAATTGATCGGGTAATTTATGATAAATTAAATATTATTAAAAATTTAAGTACCTATACCATGATTCGGTACAGATAATTCTGCATGAACTTCCAAGTGATGATGAAACATTTTATCGTTTATCTTCTAGAAACTTAAACAATTAACAAAAATCTTTTGAATTGTATAAATATAAGCACTTAGCATACCACATTAGATAAAACCATTAGATATCTTAATAAATAATACAAGGCAATTTCTTGTCAATAAAATTTTTCGAGTTTAAGACAAAAAACTATAATCGATTCCTTTCCCACATAAAAAAACCCTAAAAATTATTTTAGTAATATTAGAAATATAGTTACCTATTAAATTATCAAATATAATTCAGAATTCAGAAACATTTATTTTTAAAAACTTGCGCGCCATCTGTGTTTGTAATATCTAACTACGGAAATTTTTTAATACCTAGGGATTAAATGAACGTTATGGGACTTTTAATCCCTAGAGATTAAATGAATACTTGGTAGTAAATGTGTTACTTTTACTTCTGCCATTAAGAGAGTAAAATGGCTCATTATTGTTTGGAAGTGCAAAAAATAATTTTTGATAAAATAATAAATCAAAGTTATTTTTATTGTATAAATTCGGTAAAATTTGTTGTTTTTGAATAAATAGAGAAACAATACCAAAAATATTCTAAAATTGAATTACATTGAACTTCTTTTTTCAAGTGAAGCGTATTTTCTCAGAAATGACGCATTCTACCGAATTTTTGTGTTTAATTAAATGGAGATTATTATTATACAAAATTTAAACGGTCGCCAATATTAATTTTCTGTAATAAATAAACATACTTTTTGCTAACATCTTTAATTGTCTTTAGTTTCCCTAGGAACGGACAAAAATTGGACAAATGATAATATGAAATTTTTATTTTATTTTATTGACCCGAAACTGGTCGCTGAATAAAGGAATTTGGACTAATTCTTTTTTTTTTGTCCTCATGCTGCCCCAACGTATTCATTGGAGGAAATCTAAGGAACATTCTTGTCAATGCACAAACAGGAAGTCTGGTTATTATATCCCAGTCTTTACGGCATTCACATAAAATCATCTTATTGGCTTTCTTAACATTTCTTTTATGTTATTATTATACAGGGTGTCCCTAAAAGGTCTGTACAAAACGATACCACATACTCCTGAGACCAAAATAAGACTATATAACCAAACTTATCGTTATACAAAACTGCTTCGTTAAGGTGCTAAAGACCATTAAAGTTCTTAAAACTATTTTGTATTTTTTAAATTACTAAAAATTGGCTCCTACGATCATATCATAATTTGGTATGTGGCTATGTAATGGAAAAAGGTATTTCTAGACGATTTGTTTTTACTTTTTCACGTTAGGTAAGTGTTCAAGAATAGGTCATCGACATGCAAAATTTCTTATAACTTTTTAATGGCTGAATAAAAATTCATAAAACTTTACTTGTAGCTAAACAGTGAAATTATAAAGTTTTTTTGTCTGCTACAAAATTTTTCTATCACCTTCATTTTAGGCAGCAAAAAAAATTTTCCATGTGGTTCATAACCTAACTTTGGAAAAATATTTAAATTTTTCACTAAAAGATTGTACAGATAAACACTGTATATTCCTGAGACCAAAATGGAACGATATTTGAACACTGGGTTCATGGCTCCTTCTTGGCATGTTGCCTGTCTTCATTTTTTGTCCTACTACAGTTTTGGAAAAATTTGACATCCAAGAAAACAGTTTGGGGTGTCAAAAAATCTACCATTATTCATGGGCCCCGGCAGAATTTTTTTTTGGGCTTGTAAAATTTGGTATTCAGGGTATATTTTAGGCAAAATTTGGAATGCACAAAAGAGTCGGTCTATATAGCGGCAGCCTTCCCCGAGGGGTAGCTAGCGCCACAAGCAAAATTTTTAAAATGTTTCAAGGTCAACCAATTTCTTGACACTTAAGAAACACAATTTGCCTTTTTAAAAAAATACCGGGTACTGGACGAACATTTTTAGTGGTTTTTGAAAGATATCCAAAATTTATGGGGTGATTCTGAACAAAAATGTTAGCCGTAACAGCAATGTTAAATTTGACAGTCACCCTGATGTCAAAAAAAAAGCTATTTTCTAAACATTACTGCAACTTAACGGTTATTTAAAATAAAATTTTCAGTGTTAAAATAATATACAGCAAAGTAATAATAATATATTAATGTATAATTGATCAAAATAATACATTATATAAATGTACAATGCATTTTAATACCGAAAATGTTATTTTATATTGTCGTTAAGGGGGGAAGTCCCTTTATCCGTGTTTTTAAAAGTGATAAAATAATCGTATCATTTTGAACTTTTAACATAATTTTATTTCACCTTTTAAAAGTACAAACACATGATTTTTTTTAAATTTTTTTACAAAATGGCGGCACAATAAATTTTTTGTCAGACGTCGCTGGTGCGATGTGCAAAAGTGCTGCACTCCTCAAGCATTTTATGTTGATCTGAAACAAAAACAAAAAACTACTTTCTATTTATTTATTTACACAAAATCTTTAAAACTTTAGGTACATCCTTCCGATAATAATATAGAGAAAAGCCTCAAAAAGTTTTACCCAAATCGATCAATAACTTTTTGAGTTACAGCACGAGCAGTTTTTAAAAATACAGTTTCGAGATAATCGCGTTTAAAGTTTCAGTACGATAAAACAATTAGTATTAGTGACTTACCGATCCCAGTGCATACAATAGACCTTCTTCCTCAAATAGCTGATTTTCTTCAAGCTGGTGCTGTTTTCGTTCTGTACATGCTGATTTTGTCTCTGAAAGACTCCTCCAGTTCTGTCGAGTTATTCGCGCCTCATCGGTGTTTTCGGCAAAAACTTTGGCATGGGTGCCAATAATTATGTCGAGTTTATCCATAACTCTTAGAATGGATGTGTATCTTTCATTAAATATTCCAGCAGCGATGTATGCTGAAATTTCAACAATTTTGAAACCCGAATGAAAATGTTTTGAAGACAACCGCCAAACTGTTGCATTAAAACTTTCGTTAGCGTTCTGGCCACCCAAGCATCTTTTAAGTAAATCGTCTCTAGATAAATCTTCATAAATTTGTACAAGATGCTCTTTTACCTCTGTAGCAATTAAGGGAGTAAGACCTTGACTTTTTGGATCTTCGTTCAAAGCGATAGCTTTCTGCCATTTGCACCAGCTCTCGGCTCCAGTCGAACAATTTTGATGCTGGGGGTTTTCTTTTGTTGAAAAAATATGATAATAAGTAGCCATAATTTCTTTCTTCATATTTTCAACGCTATTTATGTTTCTCTGAATACTTGAACCATAATATTTCGTAAGTTTTTTTACAACCTTATCAGTTAGCTTTCCTTTTCCTGATAGTTTTTTGTCTTTCCTTATTTTTCGGAGCCTCGAACCCATTCCTTTTCTACATGGCCAATACACTCACTTTTCACAACAGACAACTCTTCACCATAAGGATCTAAATCTAGAAAGGCCTTGAAAGTTTTTGAATCCCCATCACCTATATAATTAACATATTTAATGCCGAACTTTTCCTCCGATGTTGAAAACATTTCTACCATCGCATCAACTTCCATCTTTCCTGATGAGCCTTCGTGATTCTTCATACATTCGTCTTCGTGATACTCAAACCATTTACGATATTCTTTGGTATGAGTTCTATTTTTCCAGGATGTACAACCTTGACAATAACTGCTTTTAGCAACTAAATCAATAACTTTGCCAGAGTAATAGCCTATGAGCGTTGTAACACCATACATAGATTTAAATCCACGCTTCTTCCATGTACCGTCACCAGAAACTTTAAGAATTTTTTCTTCTCTTTCATGTTTAGAATTTTTTTTTATCTCTTCTTTAACAGCTTTTTGAGATAAAAATTTAAATGATGACTTAGAAGCTGCATTAATATGATCAACGATTTTAGAGTAACTGCCTCGACTCAATCCAGTGCACATGTCCATGAGATTACAAAATACATTTATTCCTTCTCTTGTAACACCCAAAAGTCTCATGACTAACACTCTTCTTCGATTCACTTCATAACCAGTATTAATATAAGGTCCAGAATTAATTTCTCTATCACCACATGGACAGGTAACGATTATTTTAAAACCTAGACCTCTAGACCCTGACTCTCTAAAAATTATTTTTTGCTTGCATGTAGAGCAAATCAAAATTTCTGATATGGCAGTAAAAACATGGAAAAACTCAATAATTTTGTACCCGTGTAAAGGATTAGTACGAATATCTTCACTGCTGGAAGTCATAAGATTTTCTCACTTGCACTTGCACTATCACTTGTACTAGGCCTGAAATTATCTCCGTCTTTATTAGTAAATTGATTACCTTGATAATGTCTTTTTCTAGAATTTTTTCGAGCGATATTACCTCCCGTTCCTTTCGGATAGTTTGGCATTTTATTTTATAAATCTCAATATATTATATTTTTGAAATATGAAATAAAAAAAACGATTTTTTGAAATTTCTAAAGGGTCTCCCCCCTTAAGTTTCACTAAAGTTTACAGAATAGCGTTTTTTTGACATCGGGGTGACTGTCAAATTTAACATCGCTGTTACGGCTAACATTTTTTGTTCAGAATTACCCCATTAAAATAAGGAAACAATTATACATTATATAACAGGTTCGCTCTAAACAGACATATTTTTTTTACCTCCTGGGTCGCAATACTGATTAGGAGACGGTTGGTTTTACATATACAGTCGATTCCGCTTAATTGGGACACATCGGGACTTGGGCATTTTGTCCCAATTAAGCGAATTTCACATTTTTTTTTAATTCATTAATTTGGTTTTGGCAACTAAGGCCATTAACCAGTAATACACACATAAAATTAAACAAGTTTCTATGATTCTGCTCAATGTAAAATATATACATAGGTCATAATCCATTGGTATTGTACTTATGTTTTTATTTTAGCTCCTATCTTTCCCATTTTTTCTATAAGCTAGGGGGGTGCAAGTGTACCTCCTGGCGCCCATGCTATTATTTCAACTTGTGATCATTGTATTTCGTTCTGGAACGCCTAAATAATTTAAAAGCATGATTTAGAAGCGGTCTTTTGTGTTAGTTCACCTTCACTTTTCGGGTAATGACAGTAAAAGTTAAAGTTGAACTTGCAGGTTGAACTTCTAATTATCTAATTATCCTACTTAGTAAAGGTTTCAGTTAATTTATTAGTTCTCTTGCTACTTCTTTCGGCAGTGTATAAATCCGCCGGGCATAAACTGATCATTTGATAGATTTTATAAGGGATCATTTATTCATAATCTCGTCTCACATTTTTTGCTTAAATTTTTGCATCTTCCGGTGAAGTAATACTTGCCAAATATTACTGATTCTTATAGTAGAAGCGGCGGCGACACTAAGTCTAGTGTGATAAAACTTTTCAAGGTGTTGCATATAATTCGTTACGTCATTGAGGGGGAATACAAAATGGCACTGCTGCCACGTGTAGACCGAACGCCACTATAAAAAAAAAATCTCCCGACAGGGGAGGGTTAGGGCTATAAAAAAATGCCCCCAAAAGTGGGTATAATTTTCAAAAATAAGCAACCACTTTTACGAGACGTCAGTAAAAGTGGTTGCCAATTTGTGAAAATCGAAATTGTGGGATCTCGTATTTTCCTACTGCCACTGACTGATAGCACCGCATTTTTTTATACCCCTAACCCTCCCCTGTCGGGAGAAGAAATCAGAATCCTGAGGTTTTATGATACTAGATATAAAAAAAATAATAAAAATTCTGAAAATTTTTTTTTTATAGTAGCGTTCAACCTACACGTGGCAGCAGTGCCATTTTGTGTTCCCCCCTCAATGACGTAACGAATTATATGTACGACCTTGAAAAGTTCTATCATACTAGACTTAGACTATTAATTTCCATTTTAATAACAAAATACAAGGTAGTTTTATATATTCAAAACCCTTTAACAATGACCTAAAGGCAGTCGTGACGTGTCACTTACAAATTCTCGGAAACACTCATAGTGTGGAATAATATCGTCACTAGCACTTCCACAAAACATTAGATAAATAAAAACCTTGCTAGAGTTACATATATTTTCAACATATTTAGTGCCACTTACAGATTACTTTTCGGTTTCCAGGGTCATCAAATTTGTCTTTTCGTACATCCATAAATGTGTTGGTGGAATGCCCTGTAAAATACGTCTTTTAGACGTACTTTTCAATAAATTTTGCATTCACTTCTGCCCTTTCCTTTTTTATGTATTTACTTGAAATGACAAATTTTCATGTCTTCTTAAAAAAGACTTTGTCCACTCACTACCAGGCAAGTTTTGTTCAAACTGGGGGACAAATGCCCTTTTTTTTATCCATTACTGAAATCTAACTAATCTAACTAGTGGAAAATATAGTAACAGAGTTTTATTAAGGGTGAGTTGCACGAAAACGTTTTAGTTAAAACCAGTTTTAATCTGACAAGTATGACAGAAAATACATGCAAAAAATGTAATACTTGTCAGTTTGAGCTAAAACTCTTTCCTGCAAAGCTCTATTTGGTAACTAACAGTAGATCAAACTATCTGTTTCCAAAAGTTTGGTGGCCAAAGTTATTGATTTATATTAGCGAATAATAATTACTGCAATAAAAAAATTCACACAAAATTATTCAATTTATTGTGTAAAAAATATTTAAAAAATGTGCTTATCAGCTACCAAATTCCAACATTTCCAAAGATCACAAATTTTTGCAAACATGCTAGGTGTAAAACTTTTTTTTTCAGTTTTTTTAGATTTTCTCCTAGATAAGACCTATTACGGTTGTGTTTTTTTTTAATTTACTCAAACGTGTTCATATTCTCAACAAACCAGGGAAAGTTTTGAATCCGTAGCTATTCCTTCACTTAATAAAGCCTTCTGAAGTTACTTCTATCAGAAGTAGTCCTGAGCATAGTCAGTCAAATAGGCTGAACGGTATTTCATAAGGGATGTCAATTAGGTTATAAGTTATACTTGAAGGAATGCCAAATATATTATAAGTTTCATGCTAGTCCACCTGCCGATGGTAACAGACTGTGCTCAGAATACTTCTTCTAGGTGTAACTTCAGAAGGCTATAGTAAGATAAGGATAAGAGCTATATCAAATTTTTCCCTTATTTGTTGTAAATATGAAGAACTTTCAGGAAATTTAAAAAAGATACAGTCTTAATAGGTCTTATCTTGGAAAAAATTTCAAATACTGAATTTTTTTTTCTTCTAATTCTAATTTTTTGCTATGATTTGGATAATATTAATAATTTGAAGAAATAAAAATAACTCCTTTTATCTAACTTTATTTTAGGAAAAACTTTTGCTTACATTATTTTTAAATAATTCTTCCAACATTTTACTGTTATTTTATTATATTTTAGATTTTTATTATTGATTTGTTTTTGGCTTGGTTCTGTTGGATTTTCTCTATTTTATAAATTTTCACAATCTTACTATTGCCTGATGAAGCTAATGATTTAGCGAAACATGTACCAAACTATTAATTTATGTGTGAAATAAAGTTGGATAAAAGAAATTATTTTTATTTCTTCAAATTATTTTTTATTCTTTTTTCTTTGCGATTTTTTATTCAGCATTATATCAACAATTTCTGTATTACTGTTGTTACCAATTGAAAGAAGATAGTTTCAGCTTTCTAGTGATAATTTTCTTTTAATTCTACGTAATATGTTGGTTATAAAGTAATTAGCGATTTTGTGATTTTTGGAAAAAATTGATGACATAACATTCCAATAGTTTTGTGTCTCCCTGCATTATAGGGTGATTCAAAACTATTCCACATACTTTTAAGGGCAAATTCCTCTCTTAAAAGGCCGGTTTATGTCCTACCTAAGCATAAGCATAGTGATAAACCTAAGAAATGAAATAAATTTATTTTAATGCCTAAATTTATAACCCAAACCTACTTTTGTTTTAAATGAAAAGTCTTGAAATTTTATACTTCATTCCTTAGGATAATCACTCACTATCTTATCCTTAGGTAAGCTCGTAGGTAGTTATAAATTGGTATTTTATAATTAGGTCAGTTATAAATGAAAGTATTGAAAATGTATTCTTCGTTTCTTAGTTTTATCATTATATTATGCTTAGGTAGGTTATAAATCGGTCTTAAGAAATAAAGTTTATACAGGGTGTCCCATTTCACGTTGGACTCTATGGGTATCTTTGTTATTATTGGAGATAGAAGGTCGGTTAAATGGGCAAAGTAGTGCATATTTGTATGTCCAATAATAATTTGTTGACAAAACAGTTGAATTTTGTATCGTTTTTTCGCCATCTTGAAAAAACAAAAAAGTGCCATTTCCAAAATATGACTGTAACTTCTTTATTATTATTTTAACTACCAATAGATGGCGCTGTTGGCCCTTTGTGGCAAATTAATGAACTATCGAAGCTCGTATTGAACCTTCATGTTTCTACGTGCGAATTCACGATAAAGTCGTCCTAAGTGTTTATTTTAAGTTTTTAATAAATATTCTTCTAATTCTCTTTTAAAATCAATATTTATTCAAAAGTCACTACTGACGTTTTATACTAGCCTGACAGTTTCACCAATTTGCCTGCAGAGGAAGAGCTCTTTCCTAAAATCGTGAATTGTAGGCCGTACTAAAAAACTTTGTTTACCACATAGAGGCAGTTTTTTTATCTAAAATTCAATAAGCTAATCAGATTTTTTCTTAAGTCACTGGATTGCCAGGAAATAATCAAAATCTTGTTTTTTCCTATAGCGACCATATTGGTATTATACCCATAGAGTCCAACCTCAAATGGGACACCCTGAATAAACATATGTCCGATCTCACTTCATAAGGACGCTACAGCCTTTTAAAGGTTTGTATACCTGTTGAAACTCAAGTAAATTTTATTCTGATCTTTTATTTTAACCAGAGAACTCAACCTCTAAAATTCTACCTGCCTTTTTTGGAAGGGAACTCGAGTCGCCAGCTCTCGAGTTATAATACTTTTCTGTTGATCGCATCTTGCTAAAGCTTGATTTTAATTGCAGAAATAACTTAATCAAAAAATTTACATAAAATGAATATCAAATCTTCTTTTCAGTATTTTATTTCAGTTTTTAATTTAGAACATTTTTGGTTTTAAAATCTAGTTTACACACTAAATATGACTGTATTCTGCAAAAGTACATAGTAATACTGCTAAAAGTATAATTCCTAATTTTAAATTCCCCACATAATTGAATAAATATTGCATAATGAAAATTATTAAAAATCTTTCAATTTGGGCTGTATTCATAGCCGTATACCCTCCTTGGCCATGCCACTTTTTCTACAAGATAGTTACTACTGAAACTTCAAAGTGAAACGTTTTATGTTTAAGGTTAAACTTTCGATGATTAGGATGATACATTGTACGAAGCTAAAATTACATTTCAGTTCACAACGTTTCACCATGAAGGTTGAATGTTTCAGTAATAACTATTTATTAGTTGACTGTCAGAAATAACTGATCATTTGTATCCCCTGATACTTATTTTTTGTTAAAAAAATATAAGTAACAAGCTTTTTCTGGTTTTAGTGTGCAATTGGAGTGACATGATGGAAGAAATGGTGGATGTTTCCCTGGCGGTTCGAAATGTGGATACAAAGGAAGTTGTTCAAAAATGGATGGAAAAATTAAAGGAAGGTGTTCTTTCGATCTCAAACTTCAAAGAATTTTGGCGTATTTGGGTACCCAGAATCTATACTCCAACAATAAATGGTTTATGTTTAAACTGGAGTTATAATGAGGAGGATGCCACCAGAATCTTATTTAATCCTCTAGAGGAATTTATATGCAATGGAGATGTGACAACTGTATTAAACACTTTAAGTCAATTGGATAAACCTCCTTCAGTATGTGGGCGTGTTTTTAAAGTGGGGGAATCAACTTATAGCTGCAGAGAGTGTGGAATGGATAACACCTGTGTATTATGTGTAGATTGTTTTAAAAAATCAGAGCATCGTCATCATAAATATAAAATGGGAACTTCATCAGGGGGAGGATGTTGTGATTGTGGTGATGTAGAGGCCTGGAAGAAAGCTCCCTTTTGTGATATTCATATAGTTGGAACTCAAGAATCAAAAGAAGTTCCAAAATCTCTCCCTGCAGATTTAGCAGAAAGAACAAGAATAGTTTTTGATACAGTGCTTTGGTATTCATACAATTTATTAACGCAAGAACATACAGCAGATTTAAGATTACGAGATTCTGATGATGATCTTTTTGATATGGACACTTATTGTACTGTATTATACAATGATGAAATACATACTATTGAAGAAGTAATAAGTACTATTAATAGAGTCATCAAATGTAGCCAAAGAAATGCTATTGAATATGTAACCAATATTGACCGAGAGGGTAGAGCTATAGTGAAATGCTCAAATTTTCAAACTTGTAATGAACTAAAAAGTGAAATAGAAAAATTTACATCACATAATGAAAACAGGCCATTAAAAGTTTTAGTTGTTCATTCCCATGTTGTAGCTCATCAAGTGTTTGCAATGAAATTGCTTAGTTGGTTACAAAATTTCTTAGGCCATGGTAAAGGTTTCCGGTCTATATTTGCTGATGTAGCTTTAAAACCACAACAAAATGATCCCTCAATTATAAAGGGAATATTATTGAGAGATTCTCAATTATGGAAAAATGCTAGAAGTCATTGGCATAAACTTCTTATTTCAGGAATGTTGATGGAATATGAAAACAAAAAATTGCTGGCTAAAGCCTTTACAAAGTGCTATGGTACGGTAATAAAAGATTTTATTAAAGATGATCATGATTATTTATTTTCAATATCATCTTTGTCTGTGCAACTATTTACGGTACCTACATTAGCTCATTATTTAATAGCCTACGATGATGCACTATTTATATTATTGCACACATTTATAACAGAATGTTCTCGAAATTGTAACGCAAATGGTAAATTAGACTTTGAGCACAACGTAAACAGTCGAGATTTTAAACGAGCACAACATATTTTGTATGACTTACGTTATTTGTTAAGTGCTGTACCAGAAACTTGGACTGATGAGTTACGAAAAAGTTTCTTACAAGGGCTTTCCGTATTACTTAATTTATTAACAATGATGCAAGACATGGATTCGGTGACACGCCAAGTTGGACAGCATATGGAGTATGAACCAAAGTGGGAATCCGCTTTTAATTTACACATCAAATTGGCTTATTGCATATCCTTAGTTTTAAAATGGTGTGGTACAGATAAAGTGGTACTTGTAAAGGCTTATAGGGCCACTTTAAAAAAGCTTTATGAAAATCCGTGCTACGGCATAAATGACAATGGAGAAATTAGGGAATTATTAAATTTTAGCATTCCCTGTATCAATTATGATGTCTCTATAAAACCAGTCAGCATTCATCTGCCATTGTCAAGATTTTTTGCAGGTTTACACGTACAATTGGAGAAATTTGATCTAAATTTTAACAGCACAAAATTTCATGGTATCACTAAGCCAACTCCAGTTCAGTTAATTGAACCTGTACTAAGAACTGAAGTAATGATTGCACAAGTACATGCTGGCATGTGGAGGAGTAATGATATTACCTTAATAAACGAATTGTACTTTTATCATAATGTTAAATGTCGCACTGAAATGTTGGATAGAGATGTCACCTTATTGCAAATAGGAGCTTCTTTATTAGAAAGTGATGAATTCTTGGTTCACTTATTAAACAAATATAATCTGATTAATTGGGCTAATGTTAATTTTGAGGTGAATATGCTCAATAACAGAGAGGAAGGTAGTATGAGGCCAACTATTAAATTAGTTGAGGAATTTTTACAATTACTTATTGTAATAATAGGTGAAAGGTACATACCTGGTGTAAGCAATGTTACAGTACACGATAGAATTAAAAAGGAGATTATACAACACCTATGTATCAAACCTTTACCACATTCAGAATTAAACAAAACTATTCCTGACGATCTAACACATGAAACTGGATTGGATGAAGTTATTGAGGAATTAGCTACATTTAAAAAACCTTCACAAGGATATGGAAAAGGAGTCTATGAACTTAAAGACGAATATTTTCAAGATTATAATGTTTTTTATTATCACTACACTCGAGAAGAATTATCAAAATCAGAAGAAGAGCAACGAAAGCGAAGAAAAAGTTCTGGGGATTTAGAATGCTGTCCACCTCCTCAATTACCAGAGTTAAATCAATCATTCAGTACAATGTTAAATTTATTACAATGTGATGTTATGTTACATATAATGCAGACTGTCTTAAAAAGATCAAACAATCTTTGTTCGTTAAGTTTTTCGGAACTGCAATTGCATAAAGTATTGCATTTAATTGGTTATGCATTACAGGAAGAACAATCTAAGAGATATCCTTTCCTATCTTTTAGTGAAAAAGCAGCTAGATGGAAAATTCCTGTTTTATTAGATGAATTATCAACAAGTCCACGTGTGGAAGCCCATCACGGTTTAATAATGTGGACCATTAATAAATTTAAAAAAGTTTTAAAATCTGAAAGTAATGAGGAAGTTGCCACCACTACTGCAATGGAAGTGCAATCCGAAAAGCCGGTTGATGATGAAAAGGAAAAAACAGCAAAGAAAGCAGCTGAACGAAGAGCGAAATTAATGGCCCAGATGACAACAATGCAAAATAATTTTATTAAAGAAAATGCATCAATGTTTGAAGAAACATTGTCTGATAAATTTGAAAAACCTATTGAAATGGAAATTGGTGACTGTAGTAATGAAACACATATAGCATTAGGTCCGAACCAGACAGCTCAAGTAAATGTAGAAAGGCAATATGTCTGTATACTGTGTCAGGAAGAACAAAAAGTTACGTTAGATGGACCTTCAATGGTACTCTCTGCTTTTGTTCATCAATCAACTGTACTATGTCAACATAGAAATTGTGATAGTTTGATGGAAGTATCGAGTCAGGAACCTTTATATTTAAACTCAAATTTAGGACCTGCTCCACACACAAGTACTTGTGGGCATGTTATGCATAGCACTTGTTGGCAAAAGTATTATGAAAATGTTTTGATGAAGGAGAATAGACCATACAGATTCTGTTACGCTAGCTTTGATATAGATAAGCAAGAATTCTTATGTCCACTTTGTGAATGTCTAAGTAATACAGTTTTACCAATAGTACCACCTTTATCTACATTTCAACATGATAAAACAAAAAATTTAATTACTTTCGAGGATTGGTTATATTGTATATCAAAAACTGTTTCTTTGATGTCAAAAAAATGTACAGTACAAAACTCAAGTACCCTTTGCAAAGATTGCAAAATTGAAACTGAATCTACTATTGAATGTGGCAAAAGTTGTCGTATTCCTGCACATCAGCAGTTATACAATGCTGATACTACTCAATTAACTGCTGAATTCGGTGAGCATGCGAAATTGTTTATATCACTGTTTCCTAGTGAATCCATTTCGATGAGCACATCTTTAAAAGAAATGATTCAATTATACATACAGTTACCTTTCACTAGAGGATTGAATGTGAATGTGAATCCAACTGATCGCCGATTAGCACCAATGGCTTGGAAAACATGTTCTTATACAATTCATTCAATTGAAACCATTTTAAGGTATACCAATAAACCGTTATTAGGAAGTCTCTCTAGTCGACATAGAGATTGTTTGGAGAGTTTGGTTCGCATAATGGCTACTCTAGGATCTACATTTCCGAAAAGTATTGCAGTAAGTGTTCATGCAATGAGATTATTGTCAATACTATTTGATCATCCAAATGATGGACCCTCTATACTTCTGTGGGATTCCTTAGGCTTTCTTATTCCCCTTACATTTTCTCTACCAGGATTATTTACTACTGATGGTCCCACGCCGGTACCAAAAAGTGGTACATTAGAATTGCATACTTTACGCTTAATTTTTATTAGCCATATAGTAAAATGTTTAGTTGTAATGGATCGTACAGACCTTGAAGTGGGAATCGACATTGATCAAGAAGAATGTGGGGAAATAGAAATTTTGGAGATTTTGGAACTTGTGCATAAGTGGAGAGAAGAAGATTTAAATCCCAGTGCTGTTTGGAATTACGTTAAGAAAGCATGTACACCATTTTTAAGATGTTGTGTTTTATTGTATCACTATTTGACAGACGTTCCAGCTACAACAGTGCTAACTGAGATAGGTGGAGGCACTTTTGAAAATATGTGTAATTATCTAGGACTTCCAACTACTCCTAAGAATTTATTTGCTTCGGAAAATATTATGAAGCTTGTAGCAAAGTGGTGTCAGCACGAGGACGTTGAAATGTACATAAATGGATCTCCTTTGCTTGTGATAAAAGAACCGTTACAAGTTAATCATTTGATTGACTTACCCAATGATTACAGTGAATTGATTAACACAGTTTCATCATTTTCTTGCCCAAATAGTAATCACGAGGATTCACACAATCCTACTATGTGTTTAGTATGCGGAGAAGTTTTATGTTCTCAAAACTACTGTTGCCAGACTGAATTAAACAAAGTAGTAATGGGAGCCTGCAATTATCATGCGCATAAATGTGGATCAGGCATTGGTATTTTTTTGAGAGTTCGGGAATGCGAGATAATATTTTTGGCTAGTCCTCATCGAGGTTGTTTTGTAACACCACCCTATTTGGATGATTATGGAGAAACAGATCAAGGGTTAAGAAGAGGCAATCCATTACATTTGTGCCAAGAGCGTTACAAGAAATTAGAATCTCAGTGGTTAAATCATAATATTCATGAAGAAATTGCTAGGTATATGGAATCCACGAATACCATACTTCCAACACAGTGGCAATATTTATAAAGAAAATAAGTAATGTACCTTATATTGGAATTTAAGTTGAGGTACTTAATTATATTTATGTTTAATAATCTTACTGAAATATTCTTAGGCATCATCAATCAATCAATATTATTGCAGAAATACATTTTAATTATGTAGTAAATTTCTTTTAATTTCTCTTTTAAAAACTTAAAGAATGATTTATTAATTTGCAAATTCATTCTTATTAATTTTGTTATTTGTAACAAATAATGGAAACATTTTTTAGTTTGTGCATTAAAAGAATATCGGTGAGATTAGCCAAATATACCGTTAAAACAATTTAACTGTGGGATAAATTAAAAACTAATACGATTCTAAATCATCTTGAGCAGTGCCAAAGTTGATTGATAGAAAAAAAGGTTTTGAATTGTCTGTTCGGGATGGTTTGGCTAGCTAAATCACTTATTGACTTTTGTTGTAGTTAAGGGATTTATAATTTATGTATTATAATATATTATAATTATTTTAAAATAATATGAACTTATTTTAACTTTGATATTTATTATAATTGCCAATCTCTTATTTTATTATATAACTAAATAGACGGACATTGTTTTTAGTTAAGTTCTAAATTGTTTTTTATTTAATATTTGTAAATACTTAATAATAACACGGATTATTTTAATTATGTATAATATTTTAAGCCTTTTTTAATATTAGTAACATCACAAGATTGTATTAAATAAAACTACAAGATTTACAAAATTACAAGATTTTAATAATTTGTTGATGCAAGCAAACATTTTTAGTCTAATCTATCAACACAATTTCTACTGCTGTAAAAAAACGGGCTTAAAATATGTAGAATGTTTGTAAAAACTATTTAAAAATATTTAATAAAGTTATAAAAATTAATTATTTTTTGTTTTTCACCTGCTAAACGCTAAACCCAATTTAGATATTTTTTCAATAATACTAAAACCGAAAGGAACGGGAAAGGTGGATGGACGAAAAAAATTTGAAGATGTGTGAAGGTACAAAAGTAACTTCGATCGGATCACTCCGTAAGAAGTTATATTGAGGGTCAATAAATCAAGTAACTTGGTGGTGTTGCTAACGATTGTTATTATTATTGTTAATTATACGTCAGTTTTAATTATTTTTTTCTTAAAACGTCTTCTGTGATGTTTGACAGGCTTTAAAATGTCACTTTTTATGTTCGTCGATTCTATGGTCACTTTGTACTGTCTAGGAGTAGAAATTAAATTTCTACTCCGCTTATTCCGCAACCCAATATACATGTCGTATTGAAATTAAACAATGTTATTTAAAATTAACATTAAATTATAATTTAAAAAAAGTAGAAATGAATAAAACATTCTATTTTTTCTTCAAACGTCGAAATTTTTAAAATACTAATATAATAAATAATTTTAAAATTTAGCATTTAATTTACATACAACATACGATACAATGTTTGTGTATATTGAGTTGCCTAAATTTAATTTCCACTTTTTTTAAATTATATATAATAGTTTAATGTTAATTATAATTAACATTGTTTAATTTCAATACGACATGTATGTTGGGTTGCGGAATAAGCGGAGTACAAATTTAATTTATAGGCGGCGAGCGTATTTTACTACAGCGCTCCCTTGCGGAGAAAGTTTACATTTTTGCTGGGTTAACAAATTGTTAGTTGAAATGAACCCTTTAAGGATATCAATAACACTGAATCTTTTTTAATTCATAGTTTTCTGTAAAGTTTTACTGACTTAAAAAAATTATAAGCTATAAGCGAAAATGTCAAAATGTCTTTTTATTGTTTTATTAGGAGTAAAAGAAGTGCTTTTTGCGGGACGAGCTTTGCGAGTCCCGCGGACATTTAATTTCCATACAACACACCTTGTCAGTGCAAGTGCAAAGTAGTAATTTCTACTCCTGGCAGTAAAAAGTAAAGCTTGTCGAACGTCACAGAAGACTGTATTTAATGACGTTTGAAGAAAAACATAAATATCGACTTGCGGTTTTCACCAATATGTAGATACATGTATGCCCCATAATTTAAAAATATTTTCGAAAAAAACAAGAAAATTCGATTTTCAAAATATGGCTATAGGTAACTTCTTTATTTTCGGTGGTGCCAAAAAAGTTTTTCTTCAAACGTCATAAAAGTATGGCGTTTTTTGACACTTCGTAGGCATTAACAAGTCATTTTTTTGTTGATTGATTTTAGGGTTATGTTCGCACATTTCCGACGTAAATCGGTTTTTTTAACTCCTAGGCGTTAAAATCAATTTTTAACTCCGCGTATTTGGCAACCCAATATACATTGTAGCAACATGACATAACGTATTAAAATTAAATGTAACAATGTTGTAATAACCTGTATGAGATTCTTCGGTTATAATATATGTATAATAAATCTTTAATAAATAAAAAAAAATTATAATTTTTACTGAATTGGTTTTATACAGCTCAGTTTTTAAAAATTATGTTGGTGTAACAATGCTTGTAGTTAACTTTGAAATCAATTTAATTACTTTTTAGGTTATGGTATTTATCAGTGGAATAATATTATTAGCAGTCCACAATAAAATTTGTACTTTGTACGTTGATGGAAAAATTCTACAACTGTAAATGAATAATACCTAAATGCCTTTAGAGTGTGTATGTGTATGAGTGCACAATGTAGAGAAATGAGTGTAAGAGTTCGGCCAGTGGTGTAGTTGCTTTCATAATATAAACACAACCCTGAATAAATCGTAAGTCATCTCAAAAACTCACAGAATGTATGCAATTGTGTAAGGTATCGCAAATGAATGTATCAATTTTTTATAGTGTACGAAACCTACAAGTTTTTAATGAAAATAATGGAGACTAAATATAAGAAATAGAGCACTTTACCAATTTGACAAAAATACAACCTTAAAGCAGTAAAAGCTTAGTTACAACAAATGCCGAATTAAAATAAAAACCTATAAAGCTGATTGTTTTTTTATTATTATTGCTTACAAATCTATTAATTTAAATACAATATTAATATAATTTTATATGTTTTTATCGACATAACTTATATTGAATGTACAATTTGTAATTGTAGCATTTTGAAAATTGAATGCGGAGGAAGACGCTGAACTTGTAGCTGCGGTTATACAAGTTTTTTTCGCATTACATCCTATTATACTGGGAATCGGATTAAGTGGTATTAGCTCAGGAAGGGCTAATTCTTCGTTATCAATTAACTCAACGGAATTACTTGTAATCGTCTCTGGCTTTAAAATTCTCTGAGCAACATCTTTCTTTTCGGTTACAGATTCTTGGTTTATAATTAATTGAACGGGATTACTTGTAATCGGCTCTGGATTCAAAATTCTCCGCGCAACATCTTTCTTCTTGGTTAAAGATTCTTCGATGTATCCCTCGGCGATACTGGTGGACTTCCAACCTCCATGTTGTTTTAGAGATGTAATATCGGCTCCCCCATCTATAAGAAAAGTAGCTGATGTTCGTCTTAAACAGTGCCCCGTGTATTCATGAGAATTTGGCAATTTTAAATAAGATGCTACATCCCTAGAAGCGTTACCAATTTTGTGTATTCCCATTACTTGTCCATAACATTTTCCATTTACATATTTAATAAAAAAACGATTATCTTTCATATTGTTTGGGCGTAAAGAAAGATATTTTCTATATATATTTAAAAAGTTTTCTCCCACTATTGTAAAAGATCTTGATTTGTTAGTTTTGCTATCTGGTATTTTAATAAATAATAACGATCCAAAATCTTCAATATTGTCCATTCTCATTTTGACCAACTCGTCACATCGACAAGCACCAGAAACCCCAAATAACAAAATGATCTATATAAAAAATGGTTTTCAATATAAATATATGTAAAAAGATTTATTGTATAATGTATTATTTATTTGTTATATGTATATGTACTAATTTTGTTGAATGTTGTATATTTTGTGATCTTTGTTAATTTAGCCAAGGGCTATTAAATAAACTTATTATTGTTATTAATAACTATGTACTATAAATGGTTGTACTGTAAACTTACCTTGATGCCCAAATATTGTTCATCAGAAGCTTCGTTTAAAAATTTATCAAACTGTTCTTTTGTAAATACTCTCGACTTTTTAGGAGTATACCCTTCATTTTGTTTTTTTAGGAATGCTCGAAGTTTCATGTATTTATTTGTATCCACTCCCTTTTTTATATTAAGTAATGATTTTATCATCGAATATTGCGACCACATTGTTGAACTCTTCCATTTCATTTTATTTTTCTGTTCGGAAAAGTAGGCCAATAAAACATTTTCCGAGTAATTTTTTACTTTTTGATCATCGCACCATGAAATAAATTTATCATAAGCATGTTCATAAATTTTAGATGATTTTGTTGGGAGCAGATTATTTGCTGCTTCATTTGCGGCTTGCAAAATAAATGGTGGCGTACATTCCATATCATTTTCAGAATCGGATGACATTATAAATACTAGGAACAATAAATAATTGTTTTACAATAAATAATTAATACTCCAATAAACTAAGTATTACTTACTTTTCCAGCTATCACTAAACACTGTAAATACAATAAACAAGAAGTATGATTTCGATTATGGATTTCAAAAATAATTTTTTTGAATTCAAATCAGAGTCACAGGTGCGCTTTCGTTTGTTTCATAGCTAACTTCACTTCATATTTCACTTTGTTGGAAGTAGGTAACCCAATATACATTAATGACATGACGTAGTAAATTAAATGTCACATTTTAAAATTATTTTTTTCAATTATTATTTTATAAATTGAGGCGTTTGAAGAAAAAATAGCATGTTTTATTCGGAGTAAAATAACTTTTTGTGGCTCGCATGTATCCGCGGGACTCGCAGAGCTCGTCCCGCGAACTTACATGCTCGTCACAAAAAGTACTTATTTTACTCCTAATAAAACAATATACTATTTTTGACATTATACAGGGTGTCTCACTTTTTATCCAGCAAAAATTTTCTTTGATAGTAAATGTCATTCCGAAAAAAAAATTTCCTATGAACTATTATGTTTTTTCGACTCCTTAAGGAGTTACAACAATTTTAAAGGAAATATTCTTTGTCCGTGGTATAGACTGAATATTAGGAATAAAAACTTTTGCCTTGATAACGGATATCTTTATTGTCATTTACAAGAAATTTCAAAAATATAATGATTTTTGTGGGACACCCTGTATAAATTTTATTTTAAATTTTTTTATTTAAATCAAGTATGCTTTGGATTTTGTATATGCTTCGTTTTTAATTTAAATTAAAATAAAATTAACAAAATAAAAAAAACTTATTTAAATTAAAAACGAAGCATTTTAGAGAAAATATTTATTCCAAGTTTTAGTCTTAAAATTGGTCAAATAGTCTTCTAGGAAGTCTCTGGTATTTATTTTTTACAAAAAGCCACCCCTGTTTAATGCAAAATTGGCATACAACTTCGTACATGTTTTTAAATAACTTCTAAACCGTACCAGCTGTGAAAAAATTAAAGCAATCAAATATTTTCAGAAAACAGCAAGGAATTAAAATATCTCATTTAAAATGTTAAGTGGGGTAGCACAAAAAAGTTATGGCATAAAAAATGGAGTCTATACTCCCAAAATACACCCCCCTGTATTTTATTTCGATATTTGATATTTTTATCTTGTTACGACTATAATAACTAGAGTGTGTTTCAAATTTGATCAAATTATCTTCAAAAATAAAGAAGTTATACACAAAAAATGAAAGAAATATAGAAAGTTTGACACCCCATAACTAAAAAATAAAGCACTTTTGAGAAAGTTTTATTCTTTACTTTTGTCTTATAATTTGTCAAGGAATCGCCTGTAGAATTTCTTCGCATATATTTAGAAACACCCTGTATATTCGCCATAAACGAAAATATCATTCCCAATAAGTGTCACTAAGCACAAAAAATGTAAGATTATTTACTTTTCAAAACAATTATAAGATTTCTAACACTTATAGGCAGATTCTAGTCAAAATTAAAGGCCTTTAAATAAAAACAAATAAGGTAACCATGGAAATTGACCATTACAACGCATATAACAAATTTAAATTTAAAGGCCTTTAAACTTAAATGATTTGACCAGAATCTAGGTATTTTATAAAAAAATACTTAGTTATCTTGTTATTGATTTTGATAAATGAATAACTTTTTTAACACCCTCTATAACAATAAATGCTAGCGCGTTCTTGTTGTTCTGTGAGTTTTTATTCTACAAAATTTTATGTCTGTGATCCAGAGTAGACGCGATTGTAGGGACGCCAAACAACGCCAAAGAAGCGGTTTCCCGGTTTTTCTTCGGATTATTTTGGGAAGTACTGGATAATTTACGTTAAATATAAAAGGTAACAATTAATTTAATTAACTTCCCTTAATTCCTCCCAAATGTTGTCTCTGAGTAGCAATTAATAATTAATCAGAGCAACATCTTTAGATTATCGATTTTAATATGACCGCTTGACGTATTTGCTTCCGCTTACACGCCATTTTTTATTTCCTCTTTCATCCCAAGCGTTCTTTAATAATTTATTCTGTACGTACGAAAATTGCAGCTAAAGTACTTTGAAAATTAAGATATTTATTCTTTAATTTTTTTAAAAAGGTTTATGTGTTTTTGTATTTTGCTGTTGAAACAATGCATTGGTTACAATTACAACCTTTAATTCAAATAATTACAAACCCAAATTATCTTCGATTTAAATTTTTGTTTTGTTAATTTGACTTGTGTGCGCTTCAAATCTGTGCACCTGGTTTTTCCGATTTTCTACATTCACGACTAAAACGTAAACACACAAAAAACTAGCAACTCGCAATAATTTACCTGAATCTTGCAGGCTCAGAAAACCTCAACCATGGAATCCACATCGAATCGGGTAAGTAACCCGAAAATTTGATTGGCGTAAATGAATGAATTATATTATATTAGCGTTGTTTATACAAAAAATAATTTAATGATTATTTAAATTAACAATTTTTTGACAGTACCAATTGCGTAAGAAGAAAGCTGATAAATCGGACTCAGAAGAAGAATACTCCGTAGAAAAAATCATCGAAAAACGGATGAAAGGTGGACGTGTGGAATACCTGCTTAAATGGAAAAACTACTCAGATGAGGATAACTCCTGGGAACCAGCAGATAATTTAGATTGCCCAGAACTGATTGAAGCCTTCGAAAAGACGAGGAAAGAAAAGAAATTAGCTAAGACTGCAAAAGATGGAGGTAAAAAGAAAAAGCGGTCTCCATCGCTTGAAGAGAAAGATAAAAAGATAAATGAAAGGAAAAAATCAACTTCCAAGCGCTCAGCACTTCCCACGTCATCTGAAACGTCCGAAAAAGGAAAGAAGACCAAGAAATCCAAGGATGCCAAGAAGAAGAAAGAGGACGTTGATTCTAAGAAAAAGGTATAAAGTCAATTACTTTAGTAGATCACCTTTTCAGCAGGAATTCCGAACAAATATTGGCGATTTTGGAATTCCATGCGCCCTCTGGATGTAGCATTTTTATTTTTTTTTATAATAAACTTTATCCAACTTCTGTAATATAAACAAAAATTTCGAAAATTCTAAAAGTTATTTTGTTTTTATAGACTATAACAAAAAAGCCAAAATCGAAAGTGGTGGCGGATTCATCAGATTCAGAATCTGAACATAAGGAATCTGATGATGAGGAAAAAGCGAAGAAAGATAAGCGTAAGCGGCCCTCGTCTGATAATGAAAAGAAAAAAGGGCCTGCAAGTAAGAAGGTGGTTGAGAAGGATGAGTTTGATAAGAGATATGAGGCCGAAGAAATAATCGGTGCATCAAATATTACAGGTGAAATTTTATTTTTAATGAAATGGAAGGGAATCGATGAACCTGATTTAGTACCTGCTAAAAAGGCGAATGTAATTTGCCCTCAAGTTGTAATAGCTTTTTATGAAAAAGGACTCGCTTGGCTTTCTCCCGATGAAGATTAAGTAGTTATTCTTATTAGACTTATTATTAATCTGTATTCCTTCATTTAAGTTGTTTTTGTAATTTTTATACTTTATAGGTATTTATGTTTACAATAATAATTACAAAATATTGATGACCTTAATTTAAACTTATTAAATCTCTTAAGTATACATTGCGGTGGCGTAACCCCAGCCGACCCACATTCGAAATTTTAAATAAAAAGTGATCCAAAGTATTTCACCCGTATTGCACCATCAAAAATAACGTAACCTCAGCCGGACCATGGTTCATTTTTAACTTAAACTAATTAAAATTTATTCTAAAATATTGCAGTCCTATTGTACCATAGAACTCTACAAAAAATTTAAGTTCCGGCTGATCTTAATTTTAAAGGGAGTCCTAGCTCATTTTCAAATTATATTAATTAAGATGAAGTAGGGAAATAATAGTCGGCTAACGGACAAAGTTATTTATTACTCAAAAGTTGGCAAGTAAGTTGGCTTCATCAGAGCTCAGGACAATGTGGGTAGAGTAACAAGGTTAAAACTGTACAGAATCTCCATTCATTAAACCAATTTAAAGTCAAATTACAAAATAGCCAACGTACTTGTATGGCGGAACGTTAGCAAAAGGTAACTTTTGAGTAATAAATAACTTTGTCCGTTAGCCTACTATTATTTTCGTACTTCATCAATTATTCGGACACTAATCATCCTAAATTAATTAAGATATTGCACTTTTATTGTACCGCAATTCCACATAAAATGAATTGATTTACTGTATAACTATAACTTAAAAAAATATTAAAAATAAAGTTTCGTAAGCCAGGTCATCTTAACATTTTCAACATCGGTATTTTTAGACAAATTTATTGTCTTAAAAAGATAATAATACTGGATTTTGGTCGAGGGTGTGTAAAAACATGGGCTAATTGGCCACCACGATTGGCCCCATTTTACCAGCTCCCCTCTTTTCAGCTAACCCCTTAACCGGATCCGATTGTCTCGGCAAACCTGAGCAGTTCTCCAGGTGGGGCTTCGCTGAAATCGGCCATGCTTGGCCAGAGCTCCCCAAGTATGGATCCTCTGATTGATGATGCCATCGGGCAGTCACACAGTTGTGACGATTGCAAAATCAATAAAACAAAGATGTACCAAATAATCAGTTTATTACAAATTCCTCTGCAAAATACCAAAAAAAAAGAAATTAGGCAACCAGCCGCCAGCTGAGCAGTGGAGATGGGCGGGGTCAATAACAATTTTAAATAAGAGAAAAAAAAATAGGGCGCCACGTGTCTGTATGGTTGCCAAAATAAATTTAGTTGAAAATTTAAAAAGGTTGGTTCAAGTATCACCAAACACGAAATTCTACTTGAATCCGTTAAATTGCGAGGTTATACAAAATGTTAAACTAATATCTCTTAAAAGCAAACAAATTTAGATTTACCAATAACAGGTAATAGTTAAAAACAAAAAAAAAAGTTTTAGTCGTGGCTTTAAGAGTTTTGCGCCACCTGCCGCAGGTACAAATATTTATAAGTAGCTAGGAAATCAGGTACCATAAGCTTATCGTTCCCTTACAACAAGAAATTACACCTTAATATTAAGCCTACAAAATAAAACTATAATCGGGTATGACTACGCAAATTCTTAGATTAATTTTGATTATTATTGAATAAAAAAAAAAGTTGAATTATATTTATTATTGAACAAAAAAAAGAGAGCAAAAAAAAAATATTTGTTTCAAGTTCAAGTACGTGCTGGGTTTACTAATGAACCTGGATAACTTAATAATTATTTATTATTTAATAAACCCAACCCAACAGAATCTAGTGGCAAAAGGTAAAAACTTCTATTATCTTAATATCTATTTCTATATCGCGATTATACAAAATTCAAGACGACACAACAAAGAACTCCGACCTTATTAACAGTAGAAAAGGGATGGTGTTGTAACAACAAGCGATTCTATAATGCCCTCTACGCACACTGTTCCTTTCCAATAACAAGATTCCCAAATTTAGAGTGGTTTTTCCAAATTGTCCTGTTCCAATGACAAAATTCCAAAACTTCAGGATTGCAATTCCAAGTCCCAGTTCCAACGTTGCCAACCACACAATTCCCCTGCCAAAAAGGGCACCAAAATCAAAAAAATTCCCTCGTCGATAGCTTTTCCAGTCAGAAAATGCGGGATGATAAAATAGAACCATACAATTACCTTGTAGATAACTTTCCCAATAAACAATCCGGGAGGGTGAAAAAAAAAGAAAAGCCTAAAAGACGACGTGTAAATACCAAGCAAAAATAAAACCTTAAGTAATTACCTCAGTTGGTAGAGGCCTTCAAAAAAAATATTGTAATCCCTTGAAATATTAGGGTATTCCTCTGCGATTTACAGGTAAACTACAAAAATTATTGATATTATTAAGCGGATGACTCAAGATGATTTTGGAAACGTACCTTCTGCAACAAATGGCGGCTTTTCCTCGTCAACGTGATCCGATAAATCGATTGCCAATAACAGACAAAATTAAACTCGCCAATTTCAAATCCAGCAACAACCGCTGTGTGATGTTCCCCAACCAATTCCAAATCAAAAATGGAGTTATCACTAACAAACTGCACGAGATGCTAACTTAGAAAAATTCACCAACTTGAGCTCGAGTGCACTTCACAAAATCCAAAATAGATATGAGAAATAATAGTAAATTTCCAAAATCGCGGAAAAGAGGTCAGCACCTTCCAAGGAGGAATTGGCAGTATCGAAATAATTGCCAATTTTTTAAAACGAAACCACCAAACCAGCTGATAAAAGCTAACAAAATGGTAACAAAAGTGTGATAGTTTATTGTTTAATGGAAGGGCAAGTGGAACAAGCAAGTAAACGGACGTAAGTAAACCATTAGAATATACAGTTTTCGAGTTTTCAAATAAAAGGCCAAAATTCCCTAACGACCATCAATTTTAGAAGTGAACTTGCACCGGATTGACGATTTATACAACAAAAACAGCTGATTGACGTCCAAAAGTACAATAATTATTATTAAGGAACTAAACATCGAGGTAAGTAATAAATCCAATAACAAATAATTTAAATAATTCCGAAATACTAATACCGCTTTTATTTTAGGAAAAATCAAGAAACGAAGAAACCAATGGAAGTTATGCAACCAAATGTACGGCTTGATCAAAATTATTGTTGTTAATTTACAATAAATTCCTAATGAAGCTACTTTTTTTTATTATCAAATTAGCCGTTACACAGTACATGCTCCACGGTTTCATCTTCGATGTTGCATCTTCGGCATGTGTGGTCATTGGTGACTCCCAGCTGGTGTTGTCGCGTTTTGGTAACAATTAAGTTAACCGGGGTAGACCAGTGCAGATGAGGTTAACAAATAAAACTTTTCAATTTGCTACAAACACAATCCAAGTATTTATTAAAGGAATTAGGAAGACGGGTGCTTCCTTTGAAGGAAAATTTACAACTGCCACTTTCAGTGTCCGGGTAAAGACATTACAAAGAAATTTAGACATCATCAATTTTAAATTAGGTTGCTGAAATGATGGAATTGCAACATGTTAAAGTTTATTGACTGGTTGACTTAGCAAAAATTAATGAAAATAAAATGTTTAAATAATTGAATTGAAAGCAAATTTTAAATAAAGCTAATTAATTTTAAATAATATTACATAAATGTTGACTTTACAACAGTGTAGATGTTTGTTTAATCGGCAATGGCCGGTCCATATGCCGACTAACGTCCTCAGTTTGTCACGAGGGAGTTGTAGGCAGCACTTTACTTTGCTGTTTTCTAGGAAGGTATTCGTATGAACATCTTGCTTTGTCTGCAGCTTTCTTTTGCTGACCATTTGCTAATGTGTCGCTGTGGTGTGTTCTCTTTTATCAGGATATTGACAGTTGACTTGGCTAGCGGTAATGAAGGCTGCGGCCCAACAAATTGATGGGTGGCACTCCTTATCGCTAGTTCATCTGCCTTATTATAGCCCTAATCTCCCATATGCCCTTTAATCCACCTGTGAGCATCCTTAGATTTGCGACTTGTAATAATTATTTGGGGTTTTTCAAAATTTAATCAATGTTTATTTAGTAAATTAATTTCGTTAAAGATTGTAAGTTAGTAGAAAGGTTCTCGCAAGTTCTTAATATTAAATCTGACCGGGAGATATTTATTTTCGGTAATTCAATATTTTTGGAAGTAATAAAGAACTCAAATACACTTAATTCTAAAATAGTGTTGCTTAAAGAGTAGTAATAAATTAGTAATATTTTGGAACATGTGGATAACATTATGGGTGCATTAAAACATGCAGAGTAAAACTAATAAATTTTAAACCTTGCGAGGGTCGTTCTAATTCAGTTAGAAAAAGGAGTTTATAATATTCTTAAGTATTGTTGTCATTGGTTGTTAGAAATACTTAAGTAAAACTCCTAGGGGTATGACGCGTTTTTGGGTTGGGTTTAAGTAATAAAAGGGCTGAATTTTAAGGCAATCAGGGAATGAGAAGACAATTGAAGAGTCACTCTAACTTTTAATTATTTTTGTGTTTGTGAATGTTAGTGATTGTGTTCATTTTTGGGTAAGTCCAAA
Organism: Stenus bimaculatus; assembly: GCA_963971135.1. Taxonomy (NCBI): domain Eukaryota; kingdom Metazoa; phylum Arthropoda; class Insecta; order Coleoptera; family Staphylinidae; genus Stenus; species Stenus bimaculatus. Next base: position 26,083,123 of record OZ020183.1, on the reverse strand, counting down.
AATGTATTATTTCTTGTATGTTTATTTATTTGTAAATAAATAATTTTAAGTGTTATGTTAAAATGAAGTGTTTGAATTTGTATCAATAAGCGTAATCCCAACGAACCCACTCAATTTAAATATGTCGTATTATCCTCGGTTGGTTTCTGAATTTAACAATTCAGAAATTATTAAAATCTCCCTTTCAAACTAACATCTTACTTTTACAATCGGGGGTAGTTCACACACCGGATTTCTACAGCATTGGTGGCATTCTGTCACCAGCCAGGAGTTGACTTTATGTCTCTCCAGTGTTAGCATTGCCGCCTTGCTGTCTGTCCACAGGCGTATAGTTTTGTTGCGCAGATTTCCCTCCGCTGCCTCTTTTGCACCGTGCGTCAGACCAGCCAGTTCTGTTTGTAGAACTGTGATGTGGTCGCCCAGAGAAATACTCTTTTCCAACTCTAGTTCGGGTGAGAAAACCCCGAAATCAGAATTGTTTTCTTTCTTGGACCTGTCTGTGAATATTGTTACGTCTGGGTTCCTGCTGGTACATTCAGTGGTGTAGTCAATGCGGTAATTCCTTTTAAAGATGTACTTTATAGGTTTGTTATCAGAGCACGCTCCAGCGAGAGGCACCTCTCTGTATGTCTCTCGCAGGAGGCTTTTGTGTCTGCTCTCTTAAGAATTTGCATTCATGAGATTTCCATCCCTCAATCTTAGAAGCGAACGTAGTGCCGCCTCCTCCACAAAAATATCGAGAGGGGACAAGCAGAGGATCGCCTCCAAGGCCAAGGTAGAAGTTGTTCTCATTGCTCCAGTCACCATGAGACATGCAAGTCTCTGTACGTGTGCTGCTTGTGTAATTTGTCTGACTCTGGGCCACCAGGCAAGTGCGCCATAGCATATCATGGGTCTAATGACTGCCGTGTAGAGCCATTTGCTTTTTCGATTCTGCTCTTTAGGTGTGGAGCCCAATTCAGCTTATTATCAAGTATGACTCGCAGGTACTTGACTTCGCTGTGTAGGCAGAGCTGGGTCCCGTTGAGTTTGGGCAACACTATTCTCGCCAACTTTCTCTGTTTCGTGAATAGAACCATTTTCGTCTTGGCCGGGTTGACCGACAGTTTTTGTTCTTTACACCAGGTGTTAACAATGTTAGGTGCCCTTTGCATTAGTTCGCATATGGTGTGTTGAATATTCTAGATTGAAATTTAAAAATGAAAAAATCAAGTGAGTTTGATTATTGTGAAAGTTGTTATTATTTTTTTTTTTGATAGTGTTATCTGTCTTGAACTTCATAGAACTGTAAAAGAGACTTCTGAAAATAAAATCCATATTATTCATTGTGTTTATATCATACAAATATTAAAACATAAGAAACGGGTAGTTTCCAAAGATCCTGAATTCTGAAACAGGGTGCTTGCATGTTTTCCTTTTAGCAGAATCGCAATGTCATCTGCGTAGGCAATTGTGTAGAAGCCCGACTCATTGAGCCTCCGCATGAGTCCGTCAACTAATATGTCCCATATTAGCGGGGATATCACTCCACCCTGACGACAGCCTCTACTTGGAATGCTCCTGACTCGGCAGTCTCCTACGCTTATAGTTACCACCCTTCATTTTAGCATCTGGCCTATCAACCCTTTGAGAGGGGAAGGAACGCCTTGCTTTTGGAGTGCGGTGGTTAAGTTTTCGAAGGTCGGTTCGTCGAACGCTCCTTCGATGTCTATGAATGCCCCAAGGGTGCATTCTTTCTCCGCCAGGGATTTTTCGATTCTGCTTACCACAGAATGTAGTGCAGATTCTGTTGATCTACCTGGGAGATTTGCATGCTGGTTTGGGTGAAGTGGGTTTATCTCCAGAACTTCTTCCCTAATATATCTGTCGACTCCAGTCCCCACTAAAGTAGTGCTGGGTGTAATCCGTCCATGCCAGGGCTTTTGTATAGTTTGAAGGTTTTAATCGCCCAAGTTATTGTCTCCGCTGTCACTAGGTGGTGAACCATCCTCCTTTCTCAGACTACCTGGTTGTTGCTTCGGGTCTTTTGATAAGACTTTTTTAATCTAGCCGCTGTGGTGGTAGATTCCCAGTAAACCAAAAGATGTATTATTTATGTAAAATATATATAACATGTAAGAAAATATATGTAAAATCTAGAGAGAAATTAGGGATAAATCATGTAAGGATGTCAGCCATATTTGGGGATAGGTAAAATTATGTCTAAATTATGTAAATTTTTATATATAAAATATATATCAGATATAATTAAATAAAAACAAAAAATATCATTTTTTTGCTTAGACGATACAATGTTGTAATTAGCTGCTACAAGGCCATTTCTAGTAATCACAAGTATAATAAATTAATATTATCTTAACTTACACTTAAAGTGGGATTTGCGGGATTCGAACCCACGCCGTTGCAGTCGCAAATTGTCGAATCAAGTTACCTAACCGTTCGACCATCGAGGCTTAGTGAAGTTAAAAAAAGTTATAACAAAATAAACAATAAATTTTAACCCTTCTGGTATAATTAAAAAAAATTAACAAAAAATTCTAAACTTTAAAAACATTCAAAATAAAAGCAATTAAATATAAAAATTAAGTAGGTAAAATTATTTATAACAAAATAAATAAATTATAACTCAACTTCCATAAATTTTTCTAATAAAAGTGTCGGTGTTGAATGTTGGATTTCTTTGGTAAGCGCAATTTTGCAGTATATTTTGCTTTTATTATTTTATGCATATTATCCTTGGCCAGGATTTTTATATATTATTTTCATAAATATATTGAATATAATATGTACACGTTTATATTACATTAAATGTTTAATGTAAATAATAATTGCGATATTTTACATTAATAATACATTAGTATTTTTCTAGAAATTAATATTTAATATTTTATGTATGAATTATTTACATCAAGAATATATGTAAATACAGTCGAACTTCCATATAACGTTTCATCACGGGAACCTTAAAAAAATTCGTTATATAGAAAATTCGCTATATAGAAATTCGTAATTTTCCCGGTAATTTTGATATAAAAAATTTGTTATTTACTTTATAGCTCTTTATTTTAACTAAAAATATGAAAAGGCGTTATTTTTAATGCGCATGTTTTACAAAAACTAAATTTGCTCCAAGTCAGAGATATAACTTATAAGTAAACCTTATAAAAAGACTCGAGAAATCTCGGAATTCATTTCTAAAAATTCTAATTGCCTACCTGGTTTTCTATTATTCTTTACACTAATCTAATATAAAATTCTCCGAAATTTTTAAAATTAGCCACCCATTGACTAAAATTTATGAAAGATTCTAATATTTACGTAAAAAAAAATCGTTATACGGAAACAATAATTCGTTACAAGGAGTAAAAAATACATTAAAAACGCCTTCAAGGTGAAGATTCTCAAAAAAAAATTCGTTATATAGAAAAATTCGTTATATGGAAGTTCGTTATAGGGAAGTTCAACTGTAATTTATATATATTTTACATTAAATGTCTAATGTAAATAATACAGGCGATATTTTACATTAATAATACATTATTTTTTATATATAAAATATACATATATGAACTTATGTATTGGGTATGTAAATAATTCTTTATAAATAATACATTATAAATTTTACTTATTATTTACATAGAGAAAATAATATAATATTATATACGTAAAATATACATATATTTTACGTTAAATTAGCTACATAGAAGAATTTACGAGCTATCTATGTAGATTTTATATATAAGTTACAAATTGGTTTAGTTTTCATCGCTTTATTGAAGATTTTGTTGCCTTTTGCCCTGAGTCTTTCAAGCTCTCTACTCCACCAAGGCTTCGTACGTTGGCTGGCTGACTCGGTTCTTAGTGGGCAGGTGATTGATTTTGAAATATTTGCGCTTTCCAGTGTGATGTCTATCACAGTCTGGTGCCTAGAGGTTACGAAGGTTGGCTCACAGCCTCTATTAACTATTTCTAAATTTGTACTTGCTAAGAATTCTAGTAAGTTCTTACCTCTCGTATTATTGTCGCTGCTACCCCAGACCCTGTGGTGAGAGTTTGTGTCGCAGCCAATGATTAGGTTTTTCTTTTCCTCCTTGCAGTGTTTGATCAACTCTACCATTTCCTGGGATGGTGGAGGATCTTTTGACTCGAACGGTAGGTAAACTGACGCTATTACTAGGTCTTCTTTGCCATTTCCCATGTCATAGGTTGTCTGTACAGCTGTTAAGTCCCCAGTGCAAAGCTGTGGCAATAGGTTGGCTTCTATTTGGCGCGGGACGTAGATACAAGTCCTGGGCCTACGGACGTTTGGTAATATTGACATTGTCCCATTTAAGTTGCTAAATACGGAGACCCAGGGTTCCTGAATTATAGCTATAGTTTCTCCCGCACTGTCAAGGTGTCTGCACAGCGTAGCTGCCGCCGCTCGGCAATGCTGGAGATTATTTTGAATGAAACTCACCTTGTTGGTCATTTGACCGCCCTTAGTTGATCAGGTTGCTTGAGCACCCCTGATCAGCCTATGGTGCTGACACAGCTTTGTCGCCGGTGTCCTTTCCCTCCTCCGGCTCCATTGGGGTAGAGGTGTCAGGGTGGACGCCCGCGACTAAGGTATGGACGCGCACTTTCAGGGTTGTGAACATATACTTCACCCTCCCCTGGCGCTCCATAATGAGTTTGTGGATTCCCTCCCTCAGCCCAAACACAAGGAGTGTTCCCTTATTAGGGCCCTCCTCCTTGATCTAGGTGTGGAAGGTAATCCACTACTCCACGTGTGCCCATGGATTCTGAGCAATCAAGCATTCCAGGACCGTCTCCACAGGCACCGGCTCGGGTACCCATAGAGTCACCTTGGTCAGCTTTGGTAGCTCGTCCACGGCAACAACTTCTAGCTCTTCGAGTCTACCGAGCGAACTGCTGTTCCAGTTCTGTTTGTCAATGATCGCTACCCTAAGGTGATCATTGACAATTTCGTTGTATTTTACCGCCGGTTTGGTAATAGTAGAGGATGTACCAGGCCGGCTCGGCCCCCTCTTCGGATTGCTCCTCGGAGAGGGTGTTGAACCGTCGGATCTCATCCTCTTTATTCCGCTGGCAGCGGTGTGTCGGTGGTTCACCAATTTCTGGCGGCCCAAAATAATAATAATACTTTAAAAAACTTAAAATTTGAGTACGACAATTAATTGTAGTTTAGGAACTTATAAACGATTTGTGAATTTTTTATGTTTCTTCTACGAGTTAATATTTTACAATGACCTGCATGAGTACGAGAGAAAAAGTTAAGACTGTAGGTTGAGTCTTACCCTTGTTTATATATATTTCGTATATATATGTTATTCGCAATAGCCGAAAACGCCCACTGCCCGAATTTTTTACCCACAACGCGTTGTGGGTAACTAGATTTACCCACGACGCGTTGCGACTTCACGTTTGCGGACAGTGGGTAAATTTATTTCCCCACAACGCGTTGTGGGTAAATTTGTTTACCCAGAACGAATTGTAATAATTGGGCAAGAGGTCTTCGTATTATTCAGAGCACAAAAAATCCAAGTTTCCATACAGGCATAAAACGAACACCATACGAAGCATTGTTTGACACTTCATAACGAAATGGACTGTTGGATACATGCTTAGACAAATCTATCATAAACAAAATTGAGACTGAAGAGCAGCTTGAAGAACAACTGGGTTTGATAGAACAATCTTTGGAAAAAGCAAATACGGTACATGAAGAATCGGATTCTGAAATTTCTGATGAAGAACTTGAAAATGAAACACAAGTAAGTAGCAAAAACAGAAGCATGGTGATCGAAAATGAAGAGATGAATAAATGCAATATCTGTAATGATATGTACATCCCAGAAAATGTGTGTATTGAATGCAACGAACAGTTTCATGCGACCTGTAGTCCTAATAATGATGTGCCACTATGCAAACTTTGTGGAAATAAAAGAGCAGTTGACATCGAAAGAAAAGGTTGTAAGCGTGGATTGGAAAAGCAAGCTAAAAAAATGCTTGATCAATCGGAACGCAAGTTCCCTCCAGCTAGCGTAGGTGATAATGTTTTGGTAACTATACCGGATGTTGATCGTGGACGCCTGGCTCCTCGTTATATTGTAGCTGTAGTAATGGAAAAAACTGATTTGGATTTGTACGTTCTAGGTGCAAAGCATGGTAAACTAGAAAACTTTTCAGTCGGAATGAGTTCCAATTATCCCCCTCAACATTTTTATCTCCAAATGATGTTCCAGTTTCCCATGTGAATGTACGACAGGAAGCAATGAGGTTTTCTGGCTCAAAACAAGGAAAATGTAAAATGCAATTCCAAGTGTCACAGAAGTAATCCGTGCAAAAACAAATAGCACGTTGTTTCTATTTAAGAACTAAAATACTTTTCACTTTTAACAAAAAACCTTATTTGTGTGAGCGCCGCCACTCTCATGCTAGATGTTCTCGAAAGGAAGACTTTTTAAACATGAGTCAAATTATTTTAAGAATAATTTAGACTGAAAGTGACGGTCTCAACATGGAAAATATATAGTGGATCCGTGAGTGGTAATCATTCTTTCAAAGGCAAACACAATTCAACTAAAACTATTTATTAAACATAATACATATACAATATAAAAAAAATACAAACATTACAACATTAATACATCTTTATAAAGACTTACCTAACAGGATCACCGTTAGAAACTTGAACATTTAATAATCGCCACCAGTTAACTTCTAAAAACTGCTTTCGCGATTAACTATAACTGTTGACTGTAACTATAACTTTCACAACTGGTATAACTGTTGTTCCGGTCACAATAAAATCCCTTTTTGATACCTAAAGTCCTCCCTAATCTCATCAACTCCTCCCAACTTTAATTAGATATCAAATAATAAGTTTCGGAGGTTCGTGACATTAGTGTGATTTACCAAATTTACAATCTGAGAATTAACGATAACAATCTGCGGATACGGGTATCATGCAGCTGGCTAATTTTAACAACATTGTGTTAGCAATTTTGATTCATCTAACAGTACTTGTTGAAAGATTTTCAAAGGCCCAAAACACATTAACAGGGAATTTATTGTGACATTAATGGTTATGACTCATTATTGTCCTCTCTTTAATAATTAGGAGTGATGTGTCTTTGTGTTATGAATTTCTTTAACACGTCCCCCTTATTATCTTAAAGCTATCCCACCTAAATTCTTATTGGTGACTTTTTAACTTATCCCTTCCTTGACAAAAAATGCTAAACTCGACCGAAAAGTATTTTCGTGTTTAAAATGAAAAACTAATAATCTTCCGACGGAAAAACTTTAAGATAACTTTAAATTTATGGTGCTCACATTTGTTCCGATAATAATATTCCGGGGAAAGAACTTAAGTCCTTGTTCCGAGAACAAGGACTTAAGTTTTTTCCTTTTCAGTTTTATTCCAATGAAAGTATTTTTATTATTAAGTATGTCATTTTATTTTTGACGCCCTATCGATAAAACGCCACATTCCGACATGGACAAAAGTAGAACCTAAAGCGAAAAAGTTTTAGTTCGCTTGTGGGTAAATAAATATACCCACAACGCGTTGTGGGTAAATAAATTTACCCACTGTCCGCAAACGTGAAGTCGCAACGCGTCGTGGGTAAATTCAGTTACCCACTACGCGTTGTGGGTAAAAAATTCGGGCAGTGGGCGTTTTCGGCTATTGCGAATAACATATATACAGGGTGTCTCACTTTTTATCCAGCAAAAATGTTTTTTAGATAGTAAAAGTCATTCTGAACAAAAATTTTCCTAGGAACTATTATGTTTTTTCGACTCTTTAAAAAGTTACAGTAATTTTAAAATTTCAAAAATTTAATGATTTTTGTCGGATATAGTTTAATTTTTTGCCAACAGGAATGGTGTAGACAAGCAAATAGCTTCGCTCACTCTCTTTTATATTTAACCACGGCAACTTTCGCATGAACGTATGTTGAACTAAGTAATGCGGTACGTGCTTGGTTAAGGTAGTGGAATATAATGATAACGGAAAATCCACTATTACTATCGTATGTCCTAGCATTTTAGAAGGCGCGATTAACTGAGAAATGGGCGGGGCTTCTCATTTCTCATCGGAACGTAGGGCTGTTCGTTTCATTAGATTTCTCTACGTGCGTGATGCTGATCGAAAACAGAATGGGAGTCCCTATTAGTCCCTACCACAACTTTCCAATGAGCGGTGGGAAAATTCAGCGTCGCCGATTTGATCCACTGTCAGTAAGGTTAGAATTCATGTTTGCTGAGAATTCGGACTTTACCCTGTATAAATTTGATTTATTTTTTTTTTATTTAAATCAAGTATGCTTTGGATTTTGTATATCTTTAAGCTAATAAGATGTTAAATTTTACTAAGGGAAATTTAACCTCGTCGTTTACTTATTTTAAAAACAGCCAATAATATTAAAAAAAAACCAATTTGGCAAAGAAAAAATCCAAATAATAATTGATTTTTGTTCAGAATGACATTTACTATCTAAAAAAATTTTTGCTGGAAAAAAAGTGAGACACCCTGTATAAAGAAATCGTGCATGCGCTAAGTTTTGTCGGCTAAGCTCATTTTAAACAAAACATTTGTTTCACCGATTCTTAAAGGAGTTTCAGTTAGTGTAGTGTATTTTCGCGTGCAGTAAATTTTTAAATTTGACGTAAAACATCACTTCATGAAATTTATCATGCCTCCAAAAAGGGATCAACATACTGTTGACAAAATAAATATGCTAAATTAGGGACTATTACATTTTTAATAATATCGCCGGGAATTGACATTTGGTCGGTAGAAGAAAGCTCTTACGAATATTTGGATGATAAATAGTAAGAAAAAAAAAGAAGTTTTCCTTAAAAACATTTGGTCGTCGTAAAGCAATTTGGGTTTCTCTTTTTTTTAGGCGTTTGCGACTTGTACAAATGAAACATCTTTGCGGTATTTGCAATTGCTATCGGAATATTTTTTCATATCCAAAGTCAATACCGACCTTAGTGCAATTAGTCAGGATTGAGCAAAGGGCGGAAGTTTACAACCTTATCGTTGGAACCCATAGTCCTGCGTCCCTAACGGCAAGCGCCCTAAAAACAAAAAAAGGCCCATAATTGTTTATTTTTAAAATAAATAATTTGTTTATGTAAAATTAAATGTTTGACCAACTCAGAAGAAGCGCCATGACCCGCTGATAATGTAGATACTAAAATATTATTGAAAATGTAATAAATGAGGTGAACTTTATAGAGTTTTGTGCCCCTTTCTAAAAATTCATAAAAAAATCTGTTAGTATGTTTGTTTACTTTTAAGTTAATTTAAGAATTTAGTTAGGAAAAATGCAGGAATGAAAATTGGTTTGTTAATATTTTAACCCTAAATTATAGACAGTAGTGGGCAACCCACGGTACAATTTTACCAGTAGAGAGGGTTGCTCGATATAAGGGTGATTTTCATTCCCTGCATTACCCCACCATGAAGTTAAACACTCTTAAGTACGATTTCTGATTGGTTGATTCACTTCCACTCGAGTGAATTAAACAAGAAGATTCCCACCCTTGAGAAAATTAATAAAACCCTCGGACATCACAAAAAATAGTTAATTAGCAAATCCTAGTTCCCGCTGAAGCTCAGATTTCATTCTCCGCGTTGTGTAAGTTATTTTCTATTTCATTGTTTTTTTTTTGTTTTTTTTTAATCTTTAATTTGTGGGGTCTAACTTCATGATTTGGTTATTTTTGTTCAATTGTAACTTTAGAATTTTTTTTTAATAAGTTTAAGTTTTCTTTATTATTATTTTAACTTTTCTTTTATATTCAATTTTTTTATTCTTCTTATTATTTTTGTTTTATTCAAGTTTTTAATATTAACCTCTTTTTTTTACTTTTTTTTCGTAAATATATTTATATTAGTAAAGCATTCAAGTATTTTACTTTATCGTTTATCCCCCATTGAAAGAACCAACCATAAATTTAGAACAGTTAAAAAGTGATTATTGTATCGTGATAATCAAAAGAGTGGATGGAAATTTGAGCAAAGAGAGTTCAGCAGGAATAAGTATTGACCAGCCAATACTCCAAGTAAGTGAGAACATTTAAGTCTATTCTACATTTTTTACTCAGCAAAATTTTCCATCTTTCCGTAAAATTGGTCTATGCATTATGTAACACCGACTCTAACCCTATTTTTTTCGTTTAAAAAGAACCTATTAATTAATTAACTTGTTAATTAACGCTTCTGAGTTTAACTTTTACTCTTTTAAAAATTTACTTCATTATCTTTTTTTTAACTTCTTTTTATTTAATTTCTTATTAGTTATATTATTTTTTTTTATTATTCAAAATTATTTTGTTTTGACCAATTAAGGGTTAATTGCTGAGGGGTCGGGCACGAAAGTTACATAAAACTTCTTATAGAAGCCAACAAAAATAAAATAACTAATAAATCAAAAAATTTAATTGGAAAGAACCACGATATATGGTCTAAATTATGAATTATGTAATGATTTGCTACAAGAAAATAGTATAAAAATCACAGAAAATGTCTTAAATATATACAATGATAGCCAAAGATTATTACAACTTTAACATTTTTGAAAAATCCATTACTGGTAGCGATAGTAGTCTATGCAATACAAGTCTGGAATCAAAAGAATCTTGTACAGATATTAATGATTCTACCCTGACAACTTCTGATTATGAAACTGAAAATTGTGTAAATCCACCGAAAGGTAACTAATAGGGAACAAATCTAAGATGGTATACAACACATTTTATGTACAGAAAATTTTTCGATTTAACAAAATTTACCATGAATGTTTCATTTAAGAGGGCAGACGTTCAAAAATTTGGAATAATAATTTTCGGATATTGCAATGAATGCCATTCTTCACTGCATTGTCAATTGTTAAACCATTTAGAAAAACAACAAACATTTTTAATTAAATGTAGGTACATTCGAAACTTTAATATTAAACATCTTCGCAAAAAAAAGAGAAAATTGTCTGGTAAACATAAGGATGACGCTTTAAAAAGTTTAATAGACCACAAGGAAACAGCAACATCTTATCGACTTAGAAGGGTAAATACTAATTTATTTATACATACATCTACGGGATATATGCTTTATACAAAAAATATACAACATTTTAACAGTTATGAAATATAAATACAATTAAAATTATTAGTATTTGTTTTTACTTTTAGGCCAACGAACTTGAATTTGATGATACGGAATACGGAACCAAAAGACTTATATATAATTTAGATAATTTAAGAATGCTTAAGTATAGAGAAAATCAAAAAAGAAGATCTCACAAAAATGTTCTTGATTCCATTCATCTAGCTAAAGGAGATAGAAGATATAACGGTATTATAAAGGATATTTATGGCGCGCCGTTGGCACATTTAATCCATGTATACGGATATCTAAAAGTTATCTAAAATTGGTCACAAGATGCACTTGGTCGCCAAAATAAACTTAAAATTATCGATGAGAGCAAAAATAAAGCAACGCCAAAAATCAATTTCTAAACCAAGGAAAAATATTACTAAATTTTTTCCATGTTTTAAACATTTAGATTTAATTTTGGAGATATATTATCTTTGAGAGCATCGTGATTTAAATTTTAGCGTAACTTTATATTTGAGACCATCATCGTATTTTTTTAATTTCGGCGTTTGTTAATTTTTGAGACCACCGAGATATTCAAAACTAATTTCAGCGTTACTTTATTTTTGAGACCATCGACTGCTTTATTTCGGAGAATGTTTAATTTTTGCCAACAGATATATAAATCTTAAATGAATTAAATCGTTTATTTGATTTTCGTGGCCGTTGAATTTTAGCGGTTGTTGAATTTAAGACCAAGTTTAATTTTGGAGACCTCGAATAAAAGGCCTGTTGTCAACCAGGCACGCCGTTGGCACATTTAATCCGCATTTGCGGATAACGAAAACCGCACCAAAGTCAAACTTGGTCTTAAATTCAACACCTCAAAAATAAAAATAAAAAATGGTGGTATAGTCAATAAACTTAATCGCCCATGGGGAAAAATCCAGTCATATCTTCCTCTATTCTATAATAATTATTAAATTATGTACACGGTGGAAATCTTTAAAACAAACAAACTCAAAACGATCAAATCAATTTTATTTAAGCCTGCTGGGGAAAATGATTCAAACTAAATGTATTTTTAAGGGTGCAGCGATTCAAATTAAAATTTGAAAGTTAATAATTTTGGGTTGTAGTATAAAGAAATAAGAAAAAAATTAAAAAAAATCAACGCAGTACGATGTTTTGTTCAAAAGTTATGAATTTTTATATAAAATATGGCATTCTGATAAATGATAAGTTTATAAAAATTATCGATATTATCTTATTAATTTTTTAAAATGTAATTATTTTTTAACGTACATTACCTAAATAAATTTTGTTTTTTTTTAGTTTTTGGAGTGTAAAAATTTTTTTGGGGGGTGTAGAGGGCAAGTGACCCTCTACATTTCATCCATTTTCTATTATCTTTCATTTGCGGGGTCGATTTTGAAAAGATTCGAAAAAGTATTTTTTGAAATATTTTTAAGGCTTAAAATTTTTCATGGAAATCGAGTTTTATTGTTTTTCTCGTAAACTATAAAAGTTAGCGATTTCAAATTTTTACCAAAAGTAAATACCATAGATAGACGCGTTTTAAGAAATATTTGGTTAAAATCGGTTAAATAGTTTTTTTAGAATAAATTCGCAAAGTTTTGGAAAAATTTTGGTACAAATACGGGCCTGGACGACGCAATTTTAAACCGAAACTTAAAATTTTTACGGAATTTGGTGGGGGAGGTGACGGTGCGAATTGTAAGCTAATAATCATTCCGGTGGTTCTAATAGTTTCGAAAATATTAATTATTTTGTGAAAAGTGAAAAATTTCAGACCGCAATTTTGGCTCCAAAACGGAGATTTTGCATATTTTTGCTACATTTTTGCCCAGTGTGTAGCGTTTCAAATTAAAAATTTGAAAGTTAATAATTTTGGGTTGTAGTATAAAGAAATAGGAAAAAACTAAAAAAAAAAAAATTCAAGGCACTACCACTTTTTGTTCAAAAGATATGAATTTTTATATAAAATATTGCATTATAACAAATGAGTAAAGGTGTATTGTTAAAAATTCATATTTTGCTTAATAACTAAAATTAAGAAACAAAAATTCGTACAGATAAGTTTGTAAAAATTATCGATATTATCTTATTAAATTTTTTAAAATTTAATTATTTTTTAAGGTTCATTACCTAGAAAATTTTTGATTTTTTTGAGTTTTTGGGGTGTAAGACCTTTTTTGGGGGTGTAGAGGGTAAATGACCACCAACATTTCATCCATTTTCTATTACCTTTCATTTGCAGGGTCGATTTTGAAAAAATACGAAAAAAAATTTTTTGAGATATTTTTCATAGAAATCCATTTTTATTGTTTTTCTCGAAAACTATAAAAGTAAGCGATTTTAAATTTTTACCAAAGGTAAACACCGTGAATAGACACTTTTTAAAAAATATTTGGTTAAAATCGGTTAAACAGTTTTATTTAATTTTTGCTGCAAACGCTTTAAGCACAAATTTTCAATTTTATGGCACAAATAAGCACTAATTAATTACAATAAAAAAATTAAAGGTTGGCCCCGCCAGCGTGAAGATGGCGGGGCCAACGATTTTTGCAATTATCTTCAAAACCGTTTTAGCACAAATTAAATTTTTTACAGCACAAATTAAGCACTAATTAGTAATAACAATTTCATTAAAATTGAAGGTGTTGGTCCCGCCAATTTCACGGACCTGTTAATTTTGCGTAAATAGTTACAGAACTTTTGATGTTTAATCCAGGGAAATCTAGCATTTTTTTCAAGTTGAATTAAATTTTATTCTTACGATTTTGGTGGAAGAAAGAGGAGAAGTTTAAGTAAACTAGCAAGCAATTTTAACAGTAATTAAAAAGGAATTTAAATTTCCTGAAATAAAAGTATAAAATAATGTATTTTACCAATGTGCCCGGCGCCTTCAGCATATACCGTATATCCTTTTTAAAACATGGTCCTTCGCAACATAGCCCTATTACACCATGTGATGATTCTTCGATGTAGATTTTAAAATGAGGGAAATTCATAAGTTCGCAGGAAATATGGCAAACGATTCTTATTTTATTATTATAAATAAAATAGCAGCCGTTTGCTATTTTTCCTCCTCACTTTTACAATTCCCCCACTTTAAGTCTAAATCGAAGAATCGTCTCTTATATAGAGGCTGCGTTTGAAAAAGACTTTGAAGAATTTAAAGTAATTTACAAATCGTCAAAATCTTTCTCAAACGCCTCCAGCCCCTCCACGTTAATCTCCACAAACATGAATTCACTCCTTTGAGGCTGTGACCCCAAAGGAGTGGCTCGCATTTATATATTTATAAATGGGAGGTTTTCTTCCAGAGGTTTTCACACTACATCTGCGCAGCTGATCAAAAAGTCTGCAAACAGTTTAATCTAAAACAAATTAAATATTGAGCTGTATTTATAATTTAAATAATTGTTGAAATAACTTACTACATCTGCTACTCTGTTTGGAATTTGAATTATTATGGAGTTATTACTCATTTTAGTAATTTTGAAAAATTAAACGAAATCGTTGAAAGGCACGGTTAAGAATTCATAATTAAATTTATTAATTATTCTAAATAATAAAGATATTAACCACGTCGAAAGAAAAAAAATAATTTTGATTAAATTTCGTATAATTTAAACTGGTTCATAAGTCAATTATTGTACTCGTTCATTAAAAAAGTCATTGCTTTATATATTAATTTGATACTGCTCAAAATTAAAATTAGAGCCGCAGATTTGGATTTGCACAATAAAATAACCCCTTTTCAGCAATACAAAATTTCGTAAGACCTATATGGTACAGTCCCATCCAAACGATTTGACAGACCGAGACCTACTATACTGTGTTTCTGTAATTCTGTTAAATTAGTAGTCCGGGAGCCAGTGACCGTTTTTGATGACCAAAAACAGCAAAGCTAATTTTTATTTAGGTACATATACAGGGTGAGTTTAAAGTAAGGAATAAAAATCATAACTATACGTTATCTTTTGGAATTCTTAAAAACCGTAAAATACGTGTTGCATTGTTTTTGAAAACCTTTATTTTGAACCCAACAATATTTTTTTCCCAGTTGACATGACGTCATAATTTTTTTTTTGATGAATTAATATGGTTTTTATATCATAAAATAATACCTTATTAAGAGTGTTTTACAACGGTACCAAAAAGATTATACCAGCGCCATCTTCCGGTTTTTAAAAAAATTATTAAATTTCCCCTTAAGCTTAAAGTAACGCATAAAAATCATAACTTCGTTATTTTTCGGAATTTTTAAAAACCGTAAAAGACGTGTCGCATTGTTTTTGAAAAACTTTATTTTGAACCCCAGAATATTTCTTTGTCAGTTAATATGACGTCACTATGAGGTCATAAATTTTCTTTAAACTAATGCTTAAAGGGAAATTTAATTTTTTTTAAAACCGGAAGATGGCGCTGCTGTAATACTTTTGGTACTATTGTAAAACAGTCTTAATATGGTATTATTTTATGGTATAAAAATCATATCAATCCATTTAAAAAAAATTCTGTCTTTGCAGACAAGGCGAAGGCAGATCCTGCTAACACGACGTGTGAACAATTATGATTGGTTACGATCAGAATTACATATAAAACTTTTTTATATTTTGCGTCTATAATGTGTACTTTTCAGCACTCAAATCAGTGTTGAAATAGCCTACATCTACCGCTTTATAACACGCATTATTTATTTTTTCGAAGTTGGTAGCATTGATATGTCAAACAAAAAACAGATAACCTCTAAACCTCACAAAGATAACCTTAAATTGTCAACGTTGCTTAAAGAATGTCTCGCTTATTTATTTAAGGGTTTATACTAGTTTTGGCTCGACTTTTTCATATTAGAAGAACATCGAAATCATTTTTGTAATTGTATTATTTTATTAATTATTAAAAATTGGAGGTAGGCAGTTATAGTGAATTTTTACCTGGTTATCTACTTTGGTTGTGGCCAAATTGCCAAGAACCAAGATAGCAGCGCAAGATGAAGAGTCTTGTTTTAAAAGCAAATAAACAATATATTCAATGTTAGGAATACGTTTACATTTAATTTTTATCGTGGCTTTGAATGGTACAATTATTGTATACGTTGTAATTAATAATTACACTGGAAGTGTCTTTAGAATGAATCGTAAGGCCTGGATAAGCTGTATTGGTATTGGTATTAGTATTGTCATTAGATACAATATTAATATTATGTTCCGTAGTATTATTTTCACAAGAAGTAGAACTATTATTGGTAGAGCACCCAGGTAATGTAATTTCATTCTCCGTTGGTAGTTGGTATGAACAGTCTGGACACATTGATTTTGTTTTGTAGAGAAGCGTCAACGTATCCCTCTGCAACACTAGAAGATTTCCACCCTCCATGACGTTTCAGCATTAGTAAGTCACCACCGCGATTTGCCAAATGGGTGGCACTGGATCTTCGAAAACAATGACCCGTAAATGACTCCGGATTAGGCAACTTGAGATAAGCCGCAATATTTCTGGATACTTTTCCCATTATATTTATACCGATTGGAGAATTAATGCAATAACCATTTCTAAAGGTTAGGAAAAATCGCTTATGGGTGACGTTCTTTGGCCTCAGGCTTGCATATTTCTTAATTAACTGAACCCAATTGTTTTCAGATATTATAAATTTTCTTGGGACGTAGTTTTTTGTTTTTGGTATTGAAATTATTATGCAATCTGTTTTAAATTCGATATCATCTATAGAAATATTTATTAACTCCTGCCTTCGACATGCACCGTTATAGTCGATTATTAGAATGACCTAAAATTTATATAAAATCGTACAAAATAAAATATTATACAAAAAAAATCACTCGTACCTTCATAGCAAGATATACCTTGTCATCGGCCTCTTTAATAAACTTCGTAATATGCTCTTCTTCCAAAATATTTGACTTTTTAGGCAAGTAACCTATTGAAGTACGTTTCAATAGACCTTGTAATTTATTAAATTTTGAAATGTCTATATTCTTGTGTAGATTTAAAGAAGCCTTTAACATGGAATAAACGGTCCACAAAGTTGACGATTTGTATTTCTTGCGTTGTAATTCAAAATATGCAAGCATAACATTTTCAGATACACATTTAATATTTTTTTCATCACACCATTCTTCAAATTTATTGTACTGTTTTTCATACAAGTGTCGAGACTTATCGGGTATTAAATTGCTTATTGTGCTTGCTGCTATTTCTCGAATTTCTGGAGGAGTATTTGGTATTTCTTCATCCATGTTTAATTATTAGGATAATTTAAAGTAGTATTATTTAAAAATTCAATTAAAAACTCAAACTTCAAATAAGCTGTCAATTTGAAAATAAATGAATAATTGTTACCAACTGTTAACTGTTACCAACTTATAGAAAATTAATAAAATAATTGTACATCGAAATTTATTTATTTTGTTTAAAAAGGGCGCAAAATATAAAAAATAGTGTATGCAACTCGTTCATAAGTCATTTATTGCACTTGTCCTTTAAAACACGAGCCGCTTTGCGGCTCGTGTTTTAAATTTGGACGCGTGCAATAAAATTTGACTTATGAAACTCGTTGCATAATATACTATAACCGTCATCAATTTGAGCTCCATAAAGTAATCATTATGGGCGTTTTCTATTATTTGGCGCCTATAATGAAATTAGAAATCATTACCATGTTAATTTCCTTATGGGCCGATAAAAACGTTATTATGTAAAACAAACTAGCTTTAATAAAGCTCTTTTCACTTTTTTTAATCCAGATAAATAAAAATAAGCGGGCAAAAGCTACAGTGGTCAAGGCGGTAATTTAAAACGATCAAATAAAAAAAATCTTTAAAACTTTTATTTATCATCCTAATGATGAACTTAGTACATACGCATAATAAAAATAAACATATAAAACAAAAGTAATAATTAAATTTATATTAATTTGAGAAGTAGAACAACATATCAGAAAATAAAATGTACAGTTTACCAAAACATTATTTTACGAATTTTTACAAGAAAATTAAATAAATAAGTAACAATAATTATGTAGATAATGTACAAGTTTTAATAAATAAAAATGTCTTTATGTTATTTTCATTTCTTTTATTGCTTGAATGGATTTTCAGACGTCGTTTCTTTAGCTGCATACACTAATTATTCTATTTTTAGATAATTGTGTAGGGTAAAACTTTTGGATAAATCAACACATTTAAAATCTTTTTGGTTGATAACGAAAAGATATTTCCAACTTTCATGTAGTTATATTTTTTATAACATTTTCAAGCATATTTGTACAAAAATACAAAACGCATTGATCTATTAGAATCATAAAAAAACAATTACACTTTCAGTAAATAACTCCATAATAACACTACTGAAAACTTGAAGGTAAATAAACCCGTCCTTAAAATAGAAAATATGCACAATAAATAAATCTACGATAAATTAAACAATATTTCTGATGTTTTCAATCGCTAGGAAATAAACACAAAGCAGAATTTGAAATATAACAAAATAAAATGTAACATCTATGGTAAATTAGAATTACGTGTTATTAACACATTGTTTATACCTTTTCAACCTTGGCAATATAAGAGGAACTGTAATTTTAGTCTAAATAAACCTTATTGCTGTTTGCTGTTTTTGTTGCGGCCGATTTGGTTTCGGTAAACTGCGCCAAAACGGTACAAATCCCAATGGCATTTAAATTTTCGTTTTTATAAGTGTTGCTATTAATAATGGGTAATGCAAAAGTTGATTCATTGTTCGAATTAGGCAATGGAATATAGTTACGAATACCTATGGATTCTAATCTCCCCATAAATCCCTGGTATTTTGAGTTCTATCAATGGCATGCCGTAATCGCAAGAAGCGCTTGTGTTATGGAAAGTTACACGATGTTTGTTTAATCCAGCTGAGTTAGGGTATTTAGCAGGACATAAATCACATTGGAAGGCCAAAACACTGTATTCGTGGATGACTTCTTTCGCATCCGTTTCATATTTGGAGATTCTATTGTTTCATCTTTTAAATCCACGGTTTGCAACTTTTTGGCCTAAAAACAAAAAATAATTAAAATCTTTACTAATTATTTAGATTGTATACTGGTTCATAGACATAGTTGTAACGGTTATAAGCCGTCAAGTATATTTTGAATTTAAATTGGACGCGTTTTGGCGGCTAAATTATCGCGAGCTCACTTTTTTGGGTGTGATGTGTGATAGTCGAGTGTACCCGTCTTGAATGGTGTCCTCGTGTTGAGTCTGCTTGAGGTACGTTGTAAATTTATCGTTTGCTATTTTACTTTTCAATTGAATATTGAATAATTACTTAGACAAGCGATAATTATCGGTTTTAATTCAGGCCAAATACCTCTTTAAAACAACGTACTTCAAGTCAGACCGTCCATGTGTCGTGCATGTGGTCTGGGTCATTTTATGTTCATTGTCATTTCATCTTTCCCAAAATCAAATTTAAAACGCCAGCTCATAGAGCTAAATTTTTATATTTAATTTAGAGCCATTGTTTAAAACGTATTTTTTTAGGTCACCATTAGGTTTTAAATACTCGGGAGGTGCTGGTTGGTTGTGGCCCGATATCTGGCTGAGATGGTAGCTGGAACTAAGTAGTGAGGAGGTGACTACAGACCTGCGAACGTGAATACCCCATATAAAGTTCCGAAAATTTCAAGGAAGGCTCTGAGGAATTACATCTGCTTGCTTTGGATGTCGTGCTGACTCTAGGAGCTTAATACCTGCTTATTTTCGCACGAACCTGCTGCTTATTTGCTTTTGGTGAGACCTCCAGCTTATTTCCTAATATACCAATTGGATCTGCTACCTGCTACGGCAACTGCGGAAGTTTTTTTTTTTTAATGTCCTAATAGCCAGAATCCTCCACGATTAAAAAATATTTGGGGACTAGATTGGTAATCGATTTTAAATGTTTAAATAATTCAAATCTTTCAAATTTAATAGTACAATTTAATTTTTAGCTGACATTAAACATTTTTTATTTAAAAATTTGTTTACATGTAATCATTTTTTGTATTATTGTTTAAGTGACATAAAGGTTTATTAAAAAAGTAGAGGTTTTCGTTTAAAAAAATCGATTATGACGTCATTGCTAAAGCACCAGTGACGTCATTAATATTTTTTTATACCAAGAGATGGCATTTTAAAAACTAAAATTGACCTGTCCAAGCGATTTTTAGAAAAACATTACATACATCAGTTATGAATTTTGTTCCAACCTTTATCATCACCCTGTATATCGTTTAGTAGTTATGCGTTACCTACGTTACACCCTGAATAATTTCAATTATAATACGAGTTTTTTTTATAGTCGGGCTAATTTAGTTTTTATTTACTTTTTCCACTTTCTAAATAATTATTTATTTATTATTAAGGAAGGAGTGTGTTATCAAAATAATTTTAAACATTTTTTTAATCTTAGATGTCTTCTGAGAGGGAGAGAAGACTACGTATCGCTGAAAATATGGTAAGTTTTGAAAAAAAGTTAAAATAAATTTTAATAAAACTCTTTTAGTCAAAGATGTTCTCGGAGGTGATATTAGTTTTGGGAAAAGAACAAGCTACTAGAAGAAGTGAAGAGAGGAGAAGGGTGGAGAGGAGAAGGGAAGAGAGGAGAAGGGAAGAGCGGAGCGGGGTATAGAGGAGAGGAGCAAAGAGGAGAGGGGAAGAGGCCAGAAGGGAAAGGCATTTTGAAAGGCGGAAAGAAAAGAAAAGAAGGAAGAGGGCCCGAATGAAAAGGCAAGAGGAGCGAAGGCAAAACGAAAAGCAAAGGGAAGGCGATAAACAAAAGGAAGGCGACAAGAAAGCTGATAAACAAGAAGAAAGCAGATAAACAAAATCCTAACAATAAGGAAGGCGACCCACAAAAAGATAACCATAAGTAAGGTGAATAACAGATTGAAAGAAATAAGAAAGGCGACCACCAAAATACAAACGACGCAATACAATACGAAAAACAAAATCAGAGGGCGGAACAACAAATATTGGAAGAAATTAGAAGGGACGAATATAAAGTCCAAGAAGAATGTAGTTTGAATGTAGAATGTTAAATGCTTTATTAGTTTACTTATGTTTATTTTTTAAATAAAGTTTATTTTAAATTCGTAGAATCTATTTTTTATTTAATATTCCAGAATGAATAATAAATTTTCCATATAAGCTTTTATTGTAAAAATGTATTAAAACACGACTCCCTTTCTACCAGGGGCGGAGGGAAGAGAAAAGAAGAGTCGAGAAAATGAGAAGGGACGATGAAAAGAAAAGTAGGGGCGAGGCAAAAGAAAAAGTAGATTAGAAGTTGATGAAAACAAGAATTATTTTCGTTTTAATTTTGGTTAATTACATATTTTGTTTGTAATTCTTACAGGACACGACGACTCGATATACCCAAATTTCGTAAATTAGACCAAAATTGTTTCTTGGGCAATATTTAATTGTTTTAGTTGGCGCTATTGGCAGCAACAATCAAATTTTCATGCCGCACCCCTCACAGAAGGGACTCCCTTAGTGATGCAGCTCACCTATGTTCCACCATTCAGCCCTTCCCATGTGGAAGGGCAGGAGATGGTGGATTTAGATGTTAAATTCTGATTTTTTTATATTTCTTTTTAAACTCTTATTTCTGTTCAAAAAAATAAAAGGGCCAAAATGTTCCCAAGACTTTGCGATTTTTTTTCCAAAAAAACTATTTAACCGATTTTAACCAAAAATGTATTTAAATGCGTCTATCTACGGTAAAATTTAATATTTTGAAACCGCTAACTTCTATAGTTTTTGAGAAAAAAAAAAATAAAACCCGATTTCCATGGAAAAATTCAAGCGCGTAACCTAAAAAATATCTCAAATAATTTTTTAAAATCTGTCAGTCAGTTCCCCCTACACCCCAAAAAAAAATTTTTACATAATAAAAATTATAAAAAAAATACAAAATCTTTAGATAATGTACCTTAAAAATAGTAAAATTTTAAAAAATTAAATAGCATAATATCGATAATTTTTACGATTTTTATTTCTTAATTTTAGTTATCAATCGAATTGGGAGTTTTTAATTAATTAAAAATACATTTTAATAATTTATCAAAATGTCATAATTTATATAAAAATTCACAACTTTTTAAACAAAAGTCGTAGAGACTTGATTTTTTTTTATTTTTTTTCCTTTCTCTATACTTTAAATATAAATTATTAACTTTCAAATTTTTAATTTGAAACGCGCTCACCGCTCACTTGTCATCTTTTCATCTAATGCAATTTCTTCGTCAGTGTGTTTCATCGATATGGCCAATTCATCGACGGATTGACCAGAAATGAAGCAAACTTATTTTTTTCTTATGGCAGCCATATTGGAATTAGTGTATTTTTCTGAGTCATTTGATATATCATATGTAATATTTTAAGAAAAATAGAAATCATTTTACTTTACTAACCAAAAATGGCCTTGAATAGAAACGTTAGACTATGTGGGTATCTTTGTTATTATTGGAGATAGAAAGTCGGTTAAATGGACAAAGTAGTAGAGATTTTTTCGAATATTAATAATTCAACTTCTTTATTTTCTGTGGTACCAAAAAAGTTTTTTAACATAATTAGACAATTTTTTGTGTACAATGCAGTAAAACAAATGAATATTTTTTTTCGCCAACGGATTGACCGGAAATGAACCAAACTTATTTTTTTCTTATGGCAGCCATATTGGATTTACACATATTCGGAAAAATATTTTAAGAACAATAGAAATAATTTTATTTTACTAACCAAAAATGGCCTTGAATAGATGTAAACTGTCAATACATATGTGTTAAGATTTATTTTAAATTTAATATTTTAAATAGTTACATTTATGTCATTGACAATTTACATCTCTTAAAGTCCAATATTAGTTTGTAAAATCCAATAATTTAATTTTTTTTAAATTTGACATATGGTATACCAAATTACTCATAAAAAAATACTGATTCCAAATATGTGTAAATCCAATATGGCTGTCATAAGAAAAAACAAGTTTGGTTCATTTCCGGTCAATCCGTTGGAGAAAAAAAATATTCATTTGTTTTACTGCATTGTACACAAAAAATTGTCTGTATTATGTCAAAAATCTTTTTGGTTGAAATTCACAATAGGGTGTGAGCGTGTCCTCGCGCGAATCGTATCTTGGCGACAAATATTCAACAAATATTTAAAATATTAAACAAAATTAAATGAAATTAGTTTCTAGGAAAGAACGGATCGATGGGTTTACTTGGTGTTGCAATAAAATGGGCGAAAATATACATCATGTCAAAAGGAGTCTAAGAAAGGGAAGTTGGATCGAAAATGAGTATGCGTGAAATTTTACTGTTAACTTATTTTTGGTGTATGAAGTTGAGTAATTTGTATATTATGAGAGAGTTGGATGTGTCTTCAAGTGTGGTTGTTAATTGAAAGAGTTTTTGTAGAGAGCAGGTGTGTATTGAGTTGATGGTAAGTGCAAATGAGATACTGGGTGGTGAAGGTGTGATTGTAGAAATTGACGGAAGTAAATTTGGGAAACGAAAGTATCATAGAGGAAAACGTGTAGATGGACGATGGGTGTTTGGGTGTTTGGGGGAGTTGAAAGGGGAACAAATAAGTGTTTTATGTGTGTTGTGGGTGACAGGACGAAGGATACGTTATTGGAAGTCATTAAAAAAATTATAAAACCTGGGACTACTATAATTAGTGACTGTTGGAAGTCCTATGACTGTTTAAAAGACGAAGAATATATTCACCAGACAGTTAATCACTCGATTCAATTCAAAAATCCGGACACTGGTGCACACACCAATAGTATAGAAGGAACGTGGTGAGCCATAAAAAGAAACTTGAAAGGGAACCAGTGATGAATATATAAATCGAAAAGCGTATCCTAGCATTAATGTACTAGCTACTTGTAATTCGGATGAGTGGTTTACAAGCGTGGACGCTTCATGGCCAGGGTGTGTTCATGATTCTAGAATTTGGTCAAACTCGGAGATTTTTAAGGTAGCGAGAGATAATTTTGGTAACAAACAAGCACTACTTTTAGGAGATGAAGGATATGGGATAGCGCCTTGGCTAATGGTACCTTTTAGAAATCCAAATACACCACTAGAGCAATCATTCAACAGACTATTTACAAAAGAGAGGCTAATAATTGAAAGATGTTTTGGTGAAATAAAACAAGGATTTCCAATTTTACAATACAAAGTTCGAGTGTCCATAGAAATAGTTCTAAGACTTATCATGTCTTGCTTCATTTTGCACAATGTTGCAAAATTTTTAAAAGACGAACTAGATCCGATTGAACTACCACTACCAGAAAATGAAGTTCCCGAGGAGGTTCCGCATCTTGAACAGGAAATAGTTGAAAATACTAAAAGAAGTGGTCAACAAAAACGAAATGAGTTGGCAGAAATTATAATACTTAAATTTTAAATAAGTAGGTAATTTTTATTAAGTAATTTTTATTAAGTAATTTTTATTAAGTAAATTATTATTTATAAATTTAAATAAGAGTTTCCGTCTACTTCGTAATTTATCGTATTATCACTTTGATTTTCAGTTGTGGAATAATTAGTACTAACTTCTTCATTCAAGAGCTTCTCCTCTTTCAATTCCAAAACTCTTAGCTGCTTTAGTAAAACTAACCGCTGGAGTTCGTTATTTGAGAGTTTTTTCGTAACTTCTGTTTCATACTCCTCCACAGGGCTAATTTTTGTTTTTTAGGTGGAGGTGCATCATTTGTACATTCGTCTTCTCTAGAAGATGTCGCCGTCGGCTCAGTCTCATTGTGAGAACCAGCATTACCACGCTATAATTTTCCAAATTTATTTCAAAGTTGCTTTATTAATAAGTGTTTCAAAAGTCAAGTCCTTCTCGGTAAGTGGTAAAATCACAAGTACCAGCACAGCGATCACGAAATATTTTCGAGGGAGGAGACTTATTAAGTTATAAATTATTTGACCAACAATAACTCAGAAGGAGGAGTGAAGCGCAAATTATCTGGTTCGAACAAACATGTTGCTTAGTAATATAAAATATTAGAGTTAGTTAGCCGTAGGACTCCAATTCACAATTGGATTTTTATCGCTTTTAAACGAACATGGCGAGGAACCACAATTGACAAGCTAGTTAAGAATTAAGTTATTAGACAATCTGGCACCTGACAATGCGGGTGGCGCGTAGATTAGTCTGACCTCAATCCCAGATTGTAAATCTTAATTCCTGCCACAACTGTCACTGACTTCCAAAACCGCGATTTGTTAATTGATAAAGCAAAGGAGGAGTTAGTGATATTTAGGAGGACCATCGCAGTACTTAAGATAAGGGTTGTAGGCTCTAAAGTCAGATGAGTAGCAGACGCAGTTTAGTCGCAGTTCAGTTTGAAGTCGCAGTTTAGTTTAGTTAAGTCTAATGTCTAAAATTCAGTTAAGTCAAGAGTCGAGGCTACTCCAGTCTCTTCGGCAGTTAATCATTAGTCCATCTCATTAACATTTGTAGTAATATGGTTCAAGATGTTAAAGTATTTTATATCATTCATTAAGGGTAAGTTTTCTAATAGTCTAAGCGGCGGCGACACTAAGTCTAGTGTGATAAAACTTTTCAAGGTCGTACATATAATTCGTTAGGTCATTGAGGGGGGAACACAAAATGGCACTGCTGCCACGTGTAGACCGAACGCCACTATAAAAAATGTTTTTTCAAAATTTTTATTTCCTTTAATATCTAGTATCATAAAACTTCAGGATTCTGATTTCTCCTCGCGATAGGGGAGGCTTAGGGCTATAAAAAAATGCGGTGCTGGCAGTCTCCGGGAGAACACTTATCAGTGGCAGCAGGAAAATAAGAGATCCCACAAATTGTCAATTTTCAAAAATTGGCAACCACTTTTACTGACGTCTCGTAAAAGTGGTTGCTTTTTTTTGAAAATCATTCCCACTTTTGGGTGGCTGCCTCGGTTCCTGTCAGGTTTTGGGGCATTTTTTTATAGTCCTAACCCTCCCCTGTTGCGAGGAATAATCAGTATCCTGAAACTTTATGATACTGTAGATATTAAAAAAAAATAAGAATTTTGAAATTTTTTTTATAGTGGCGTTCGGTCTACACGTGGCAACAGTGCCATTTTGTGTTCCCCCCTCCATGACGTTTGCCCCCCTTAGCTCTATCCCACTTTATTTACTGCGATTTTCATGTATTGCTCCTTCCATCTATATTAGTTCTATGCTAACAATACACTATACTTCATTTTGTAACTAGGAGGACTGACAGGGAAGGACAACTTACACTATAAACTTTACTAAAAATATAACCAAACAGGTTTTGACAGGATGTTTAGGTTATTTTGGCTATTTAATGATAAAATATGTACAGAAACATAATTAAAGTCCGCATTTCTTTGTACTGAATACAAATTTATACATGTAAATACATTAGTACTTCAAATTTTATGAGGTTATATGTCAAGAATTATCCAAAATTATTTTCCGGTGTAAATCTTGCTGACTTTTAACCAATCAGGGACGTTAATTTTTGACATTTTAGCACAGGAAATTTAAATCACTCCTAGTTAAAAAATGAAGTATAGTTCTTGCCATAGATAAAATAGACTGGGATCGATTTAAGACAAAAAACTATAATAGATTCCTTTCCCAAATAAAAAAACCCTAAAAATTATTGTAGTAATATTAGAAATATACTTACGTATTAAATTATCAAATATAATTCAGAATTCAGAAACAATTATTTTTAAAAACTTGCGCGCCATCTGTGTTTGTAATATCCAACTACGAAATATTTTTAATACCAAGGGATTAAATGAACCGTTATGGGACTTTTAATCCCTAGAGATTAAATGAATACTTGGTAGTAAATGTGTTACTTTTACATCTGCCATTAAGAGAGTAAAATGGCTCATTATTGTTTGGAAGTGCAAAATAGTTATTTATGCACCAAGGGAGTAAAGTGAGTAATTTAATCCTGAGTGTGGAAATTGTTGCCCGAGACGTAGTCGAGGGCAACAACCACACGAAGGATTAAATGCACTTTGCTCCAGCGGTGCATATTAAATTTTTTGCACTTCCAATTAATTATTTGAACAAACGTTTTCAATTTTGGGACAATGGTTATTTCGAATGCAAATAACTATTGAGCCAGACATAAGCGTCACCTTATTAAAAAAAATAATTGAACAAGTTGTACCTTCTTTATTTGGTCTAACAAATTGTATTGATTGTAATGTTAGAGTAAACGTACATATTTATATTTACTAATTTGTAAATGCACATATCTATTAAAAAATTTGTGTTGTTTTCTCCAATCTTGTATAATTTTGAAACACATCGGAAACCTAAAATCAATTGATCGGTTAATTATGGTAAATTAAATATTATTAAAAATTTAAGTACCTATACCACGATTCTATACGGATCATTCTGCATGAACTTCCGAGTGATGATGAAACATTCTATCGTTTATCTTCTAGAAACTTAAACAATTAACAAAAATCTTTTGCATTGTATAAATATAAGCATTTCGCATACTACATTAGATAAAACCATTAGATATCTTAATAAATAATACAAGACAATTTAGAGGTTAGAATTTCTTGTCAATAAAATTGTTTGAATTTAAGACAAAAAACTATAATAGATTCCTATCCCAAATAAAAAGACCCTAAAAATTATTTTAGTAATATTAGAAATATACTTACCTATTAAATTATCAAATATAATTCAGAATACAGAAAAAATTATTTTTAAAAACTTGCGCGCCATCTGTGTTTGTAATATCTAACTACGGAATTCTTTTAATACCAAGGGATTAAATGAACCGTTATGGGACTTTTAATCCCTAGAGATTAAATGAATACTTGGTAGTAAATGTGTTACTTTTACTTCTGCCATTAAGAGAGTAAAATGGCTCATTATTGTTTGGAAGTGCAAAAAATTATTTTTTAATTTAATTATTTTTTTAAATAATGCAGTCAAGAAAATTAAAAAGAAACAATTCAAAATGTAATGGATTTTTTCTTTACTTTTGAATACTTGATTAATTTATCCAAATTTTTATTTATTTAATATTTTTTGATTAATTAAGGGGAAGCATAGAGGGGAAAGGATTTGTAAAAAACGTTGCCTAAAAAACTAATAAAGCAGCTCCATCACGTAGGGTCCTCGCGAACTTAGGGAAAAAACTTTTAATATGGAAGATTCCCTACCCTGGTTCTTGCGCCATTCGTTACGTCATCGATGACGTTTTTATGCACGAACCGCGGTCTTATGTGGAACGACTTTGCGGTCGTCGTGAGGATTGCGAGTCATTAGTGGAACGCACCCTTCTTTAAAAGAAGGAAAAAGTGGAAGAGAAGAGAACGTGATAAATGACAACGTCGAAATATCTGTCAAGAGTCAACTGTCATTATTTTATTTTTCATCAAAGAAAATAGTAAAATATTTAAAATAAATATAAATTTTCATTAGTTAAACAAGTATTTTCAAAGTAGTGACGAGAGGATCTCGATACAATACAATCTGTAAAATAAGTCAGGATTCGTGAGCAGGTAATTACAATATCAAACATATGACAATAATTATTGAGCCATTTCTTTATTATAAATTTAGATTTGTCCTTTTAGAATGAGGTGTTACTTATTTCAGACGGAGTTAATTATTGGCTTGCTTTGTTTTTCTTAAATATTGCCATTGAAATCAGTGTTTGTTACTTGTTACAAAGTGGTAGCATTATTTTTTTAACAAAGAAGTGATTGCTTTAATTTATAGCATTCCTGCAATTCAGAGAAAGTAGACAGAATATAGAATACACATTTGTTTTTTGTACAATGGAAAACTCAAGGTTGAGGGGTAAATATTGGTATTAACGCTAACAATTTTGTTTGATAAGCATTCATAATTTTTCCTTTCACATAATGTATCCTTTTATTTTGAATTAGTTTTCTTAATAATTTGCATAAATTTTTAAACCTTGCATTTACCTTGACTTACTAAAGTTTTAAGGAAATCAACTGTGAATTCTATTCAAGGTCTTAGTTATTTATTCGATATAATAAATTCATGGTGTTCTGACAAAAGAGCGTAAGCGACATTTAGATAATTTTACAGGAGAGGCAAAAAACGTTTTGAACAAAATTTTGGTTGTATAATAAAAAAATATATTTTCATTAATCAAAAATATATTTTATAATTATCCACGTGATTAAAGTAACATTTTTCTGTTAATTAACTAGTGATACTAATTTTTGGTGTTTACGTCTTTTTTCTAGATCAGTTTGCGTCGCTTAAGCAATCAAAAATAAAAGGAACAAAAGACGTAAGTGACTAAAAATTTTTTAATTATAATAATTTCTTGCAGGTTAAAAGTAATTACAGTAAAAAAATATTTTTTACGTTTGTATTTTCTCTAAAAACACGTGGTTGTAGTAAGCGCCAACTTTACATGTAAATATTCGAAACTGAATGCAGTGACGATGAAAACATATCGCTTACGCATCAATATATGGATTTTAAACTTTAACAGATATTTAAAGAAGGATTTTTAATGATGTCAATTTTTCGATTTTTTGTCTTGATATTTTGTTTAGAATACATATGGGATTAGATTTATACCAAAATAATAAAAATAAAAAGTGCTCATGCATTTCAAAATTATTTCTCATCGCCCGCAACAGACGCTAATAGAGCTAACTTTAAGGCGTTATAAATAATAAATAAAAAATATTTCCAATTTAGTTTTTCGATATTTTGTTCATAATAGACCGGGAGCTCGCGACAGTTTTTGGTTAATTCTTTCCATTGGCATGCATTATGAAAACGCAGAAAATCATATTTTTTTTATTCCAAGATCACATCACCATGCGAATCGCATGCCTATAATTTTCAAGATTTATTTTAACTATGTTTGGCTAAAAGGGCATGCAATATTAAATCAGAGAAAAACACTAATTTTTTGTGAAAATGGAAATGCAATTTTCCATATAATCGGAAAGCCTGCAGGGGTTAGCACACGCTTTTCTTTGTTCTTATAGGGTAAATATTCTCTCCTCAAAAAGTCATGCTGTATGAAATCGGAGACCAAAAATGTCGCGAGCTCCTGGTCTATAATCACATATATTTCAATTCCCAAAAATAAAACATTACAAAATCAGTCAACTATCATATGTAATATCACGAGTGGTCAAATTTTAGTCGAATATTTTTCACTGTTATTACCACGAATGTCATTTGGGGTTAAGTTTTAATGAGTGGTAATGTATGAAAAATATTCGACTTATAATTTGAACAAGAGTGCATATTTAAGGGACTATTTAACGAACATTTTCCACTTTTTTGTGCAAAATTTGACAGCCAACTTCAAACTTTTTGAAATTTGACATTAACGTCATAAAATAATCGCTGATATTTTTGACGTTTTACTTGTCACAAAAAATAATCACTTGTGAGTTGAATAATCAAAAAAATTTGACTTTCGCCAATTTTACCCTACATTTTTTAGGGGTTGTTTTAGTGAATCCCCTTTAGAAATACTTATAAAATTATAGTTGGGTTAATTTTTTTGTTTATATTTTGCATATATTTTGAAATATAATCTATGGATGAAATCTATTGCTAACTTCACACAAGTTCAAACTGGGGACGTAGTTTGAAAATATAAAATGATGTTCGGATAGAAATTGGGGTTTGTTTGAAACATGCATAATTTACAGCGTTTTCTGCTTGATGTACTTGTGCGCACCAGTGCTGCACTGAGTCTATTTCTGTATTTTATTGCTAGTTTCATACACTTATCGAATATGTACACAATGGCAGATTATGCCTTTGAGGGGCAAAAACCAAAATATCTGAGAGGATTTTAAGACCGAAAAAATTCCAATGTCCTTTTAACCGATTTCGTATACCAAGGCAGTTACATCCCTTTAAATAAGCTCACATAAAGTTGGTTTTTGGTTGTTTATTTTACATTGGTTTATGTTAGAGTCTTTGAATTTTGTATAACTAATTTATTTTTGATCTATTAATTTAATGGCCGATTTTGAGAAGGGTGAGAAGTAAAAATAATGCTTAATATTTAGGGCCAGTTGCACAGTTGAAGCTTAATCTTCAAGCGACACTTTAACTAAAAAAATGACAGATTTTCGATTGTATTTCTGTAATTTTTTTAGTTTAAGTGTGTCACTTAAGCTTTTACTTCAACCTAAACAATAGTTATTTATGCACCAAGGGAGCAAAGTGAGTAATTTAATCCTGAGTGTGGAAATTGTTGCCCGAGACGTAGTCGAATGCACTTTGCTCCAGCGGTGCATATTAAATTTTTTGCACTTCCAATTAGTTATTTGAACAAACGTTTTCAATTTTGGGACAATCGTTATTTCGAATGCAAATAACTCTACTGAGCCAGACATAACCGTCATCTTATTTAAAAAAATAATTGAACAAGTTGTACCTCCCTTATTTGGTATAACAAATTGTATTGATTGTAATGTTAGAGTAAACGTACATATTTATATTTACTAATTTGTAAATGTACATATCTATTAATAAATTTGTGTTGTTTTCTCCAATCTTGTATAATTTTGAAGCACATCGGAAACCTAAAATCAATTGATCGGGTAATTTATGATAAATTAAATATTATTAAAAATTTAAGTACCTATACCATGATTCGGTACGGATAATTCTGCATGAACTTCCGAGTGATGATGAAACATTTTATCGTTTATCTTCTAGAAACTTAAACAATTAACAAAAATCTTTTGAATTGTATAGATAAAACCATTAGATATCTTAATAAATAATACAAGGCAATTTAGAGGTTAGAATTTCTTGTGAATAAAATTTTTCGAATTTAGGACAAAAAACTATAATAGATTCCTTTCCCAAATAAAAAAAACCTAAAAATTATTTTAGTAATATTAGAAATATACTTACCTATTAAATTTTCAAATATAATTCAGAATTCAGAAACATTTATTTTTAAAAACTTGCGCGTCATCTGTGTTTGTAATATCTAACTACGGAAATTTTTTAATACCTAGGGATTAAATGAACCGTTATGGGACTTTTAATCTCTAGAGATTAAATGAATACTTGGTAGTAAATGTGTTACTTTTACTTCTGCCATTAAGAGAGTAAAATTGCTCATTATTGTTTGGAAGTGCAAAAAATAATTTTTGATAAAATAATAAATCAAAGCTATTTTTATTGTATAAATTCGGTAAAATTTGTTGTTTTTGAAAAAATAGAGAAACAATACCAAAAATATTCTAAAATTGGATTACATTGAACTTCTTTTTTCAAGTGAAGCGCATTTTCTCAGAAATGACGCATTCTACCGAATTTTTGTGTTTAATTAAATGGAGATTATTATTATACAAAATTTAAACGCTCGCCAATATTAATTTTCTGAAATAAATAAACATACTTTTTGCTAACATCTTTAATTGTCTTTAGTTTCCCTAGGAACGGACAAAAATTGGACAAATGATAATTTGAAATTTTTATTTTATTTTATTGACCCGAAACTGGTCGCTGAATAAAGGAATTTGGACTAATTCTTTTTTTTTGTCCTCATGCTGCCAACAACACCTTTGTTACACATCAAGGACGCTAATGTGGCTACTTATGAAATTTTTATCTTTCAATATTGGTCAACCCTCTTAAAATTTGGCGCTTTTATTTGGGGACACCCTTTATTTCTAAAAATAAGGAAGTAGAAGCGGACATCTGGTATTTAAACATACCTAAATAAAGCAATTCGATGAATTCAAGAAAAATCTATGATAATAAAATATTAAAATATGATTATTATTTATCGTGATGGAGCTAACAAGGTTTTAGTACAAATACCACGTACAAAATGTTTCACTCTAAATCTAAAGTAAAATTTAAAAGAAATATGAGTGCCAGTAGGATAGATCCTTTTTGGAGTTTGAAACATCTCTTAATGTAGCCCCAACGTATTCATTGGAGGAAATCTAAGCAACATTCTTGTCAATG
Organism: Stenus bimaculatus; assembly: GCA_963971135.1. Taxonomy (NCBI): domain Eukaryota; kingdom Metazoa; phylum Arthropoda; class Insecta; order Coleoptera; family Staphylinidae; genus Stenus; species Stenus bimaculatus. Next base: position 26,049,947 of record OZ020183.1, on the reverse strand, counting down.
CACAAACAGGAAGTCTGGTTATTATATCCCAGTCTTTACAGCATTCACATAAAATCGTCTTATTGGCTTTCTTAACATTTCTTTTATGTTATTATTATACAGGGTGTCCCTAAAAGGTCTGTACAAAACGATACCACATACTCCTGAGACCAAAATAAGACTATATAACCAAACTTATCGTTATACAAAACTGCTTCGTTAAGGTGCTAAAGACCATTAAAGTTCTTAAAACTATTTTGTATTTTTTAAATTACTAAAAATTGGCTCCTACGATCATATCATAATTTGGTATGTGGCTATGTAATGGAAAAAGGTATTTCTAGACGATTTGTTTTTACTTTTTCACGTTAGGTAAGTGTTCAAGAATAGGTCATCGACATGCAAAATTTCTTATAACTTTTTAATGGCTGAATAAAAATTCATAAAACTTTACTTGTAGCTAAACAGTGAAATTATAAAGTTTTTTTGTCTGCTACAAAATTTTTCTATCACCTTCATTTTAGGCAGCAAAAAAAATTTTCCATGTGGTTCATAACCTAACTTTGGAAAAATATTTAAATTTTTCACTAAAAGATTGTACAGATAAACACTGTATATTCCTGAGACCAAAATGGAACGATATTTGAACACTGGGTTCATGGCTCCTTCTTGGCATGTTGCCTGTCTTCATTTTTTGTCCTACTACAGTTTTGGAAAAATTTGACATCCAAGAAAACAGTTTGGGGTGTCAAAAAATCTACCATTATTCATGGGCCCCGGCAGAATTTTTTTTTGGGCTTGTAAAATTTGGTATTCAGGGTATATTTTAGGCAAAATTTGGAATGCACAAAAGAGTCGGTCTATATAGCGGCAGCCTTCCCCGAGGGGTAGCTAGCGCCACAAGCAAAATTTTTAAAATGTTTCAAGGTCAACCAATTTCTTGACACTTAAGAAACACAATTTGCCTTTTTAAAAAAATACCGGGTACTGGACGAACATTTTTAGTGGTTTTTGAAAGATATCCAAAATTTATGGGGTGATTCTGAACAAAAATGTTAGCCGTAACAGCAATGTTAAATTTGACAGTCACCCTGATGTCAAAAAAAAAGCTATTTTCTAAACATTACTGCAACTTAACGGTTATTTAAAATAAAATTTTCAGTGTTAAAATAATATACAGCAAAGTAATAATAATATATTAATGTATAATTGATCAAAATAATACATTATATAAATGTACAATGCATTTTAATACCGAAAATGTTATTTTATATTGTCGTTAAGGGGGGAAGTCCCTTTATCCGTGTTTTTAAAAGTGATAAAATAATCGTATCATTTTGAACTTTTAACATAATTTTATTTCACCTTTTAAAAGTACAAACACATGATTTTTTTTAAATTTTTTTACAAAATGGCGGCACAATAAATTTTTTGTCAGACGTCGCTGGTGCGATGTGCAAAAGTGCTGCACTCCTCAAGCATTTTATGTTGATCTGAAACAAAAACAAAAAACTACTTTCTATTTATTTATTTACACAAAATCTTTAAAACTTTAGGTACATCCTTCCGATAATAATATAGAGAAAAGCCTCAAAAAGTTTTACCCAAATCGATCAATAACTTTTTGAGTTACAGCACGAGCAGTTTTTAAAAATACAGTTTCGAGATAATCGCGTTTAAAGTTTCAGTACGATAAAACAATTAGTATTAGTGACTTACCGATCCCAGTGCATACAATAGACCTTCTTCCTCAAATAGCTGATTTTCTTCAAGCTGGTGCTGTTTTCGTTCTGTACATGCTGATTTTGTCTCTGAAAGACTCCTCCAGTTCTGTCGAGTTATTCGCGCCTCATCGGTGTTTTCGGCAAAAACTTTGGCATGGGTGCCAATAATTATGTCGAGTTTATCCATAACTCTTAGAATGGATGTGTATCTTTCATTAAATATTCCAGCAGCGATGTATGCTGAAATTTCAACAATTTTGAAACCCGAATGAAAATGTTTTGAAGACAACCGCCAAACTGTTGCATTAAAACTTTCGTTAGCGTTCTGGCCACCCAAGCATCTTTTAAGTAAATCGTCTCTAGATAAATCTTCATAAATTTGTACAAGATGCTCTTTTACCTCTGTAGCAATTAAGGGAGTAAGACCTTGACTTTTTGGATCTTCGTTCAAAGCGATAGCTTTCTGCCATTTGCACCAGCTCTCGGCTCCAGTCGAACAATTTTGATGCTGGGGGTTTTCTTTTGTTGAAAAAATATGATAATAAGTAGCCATAATTTCTTTCTTCATATTTTCAACGCTATTTATGTTTCTCTGAATACTTGAACCATAATATTTCGTAAGTTTTTTTACAACCTTATCAGTTAGCTTTCCTTTTCCTGATAGTTTTTTGTCTTTCCTTATTTTTCGGAGCCTCGAACCCATTCCTTTTCTACATGGCCAATACACTCACTTTTCACAACAGACAACTCTTCACCATAAGGATCTAAATCTAGAAAGGCCTTGAAAGTTTTTGAATCCCCATCACCTATATAATTAACATATTTAATGCCGAACTTTTCCTCCGATGTTGAAAACATTTCTACCATCGCATCAACTTCCATCTTTCCTGATGAGCCTTCGTGATTCTTCATACATTCGTCTTCGTGATACTCAAACCATTTACGATATTCTTTGGTATGAGTTCTATTTTTCCAGGATGTACAACCTTGACAATAACTGCTTTTAGCAACTAAATCAATAACTTTGCCAGAGTAATAGCCTATGAGCGTTGTAACACCATACATAGATTTAAATCCACGCTTCTTCCATGTACCGTCACCAGAAACTTTAAGAATTTTTTCTTCTCTTTCATGTTTAGAATTTTTTTTTATCTCTTCTTTAACAGCTTTTTGAGATAAAAATTTAAATGATGACTTAGAAGCTGCATTAATATGATCAACGATTTTAGAGTAACTGCCTCGACTCAATCCAGTGCACATGTCCATGAGATTACAAAATACATTTATTCCTTCTCTTGTAACACCCAAAAGTCTCATGACTAACACTCTTCTTCGATTCACTTCATAACCAGTATTAATATAAGGTCCAGAATTAATTTCTCTATCACCACATGGACAGGTAACGATTATTTTAAAACCTAGACCTCTAGACCCTGACTCTCTAAAAATTATTTTTTGCTTGCATGTAGAGCAAATCAAAATTTCTGATATGGCAGTAAAAACATGGAAAAACTCAATAATTTTGTACCCGTGTAAAGGATTAGTACGAATATCTTCACTGCTGGAAGTCATAAGATTTTCTCACTTGCACTTGCACTATCACTTGTACTAGGCCTGAAATTATCTCCGTCTTTATTAGTAAATTGATTACCTTGATAATGTCTTTTTCTAGAATTTTTTCGAGCGATATTACCTCCCGTTCCTTTCGGATAGTTTGGCATTTTATTTTATAAATCTCAATATATTATATTTTTGAAATATGAAATAAAAAAAACGATTTTTTGAAATTTCTAAAGGGTCTCCCCCCTTAAGTTTCACTAAAGTTTACAGAATAGCGTTTTTTTGACATCGGGGTGACTGTCAAATTTAACATCGCTGTTACGGCTAACATTTTTTGTTCAGAATTACCCCATTAAAATAAGGAAACAATTATACATTATATAACAGGTTCGCTCTAAACAGACATATTTTTTTTACCTCCTGGGTCGCAATACTGATTAGGAGACGGTTGGTTTTACATATACAGTCGATTCCGCTTAATTGGGACACATCGGGACTTGGGCATTTTGTCCCAATTAAGCGAATTTCACATTTTTTTTTAATTCATTAATTTGGTTTTGGCAACTAAGGCCATTAACCAGTAATACACACATAAAATTAAACAAGTTTCTATGATTCTGCTCAATGTAAAATATATACATAGGTCATAATCCATTGGTATTGTACTTATGTTTTTATTTTAGCTCCTATCTTTCCCATTTTTTCTATAAGCTAGGGGGGTGCAAGTGTACCTCCTGGCGCCCATGCTATTATTTCAACTTGTGATCATTGTATTTCGTTCTGGAACGCCTAAATAATTTAAAAGCATGATTTAGAAGCGGTCTTTTGTGTTAGTTCACCTTCACTTTTCGGGTAATGACAGTAAAAGTTAAAGTTGAACTTGCAGGTTGAACTTCTAATTATCTAATTATCCTACTTAGTAAAGGTTTCAGTTAATTTATTAGTTCTCTTGCTACTTCTTTCGGCAGTGTATAAATCCGCCGGGCATAAACTGATCATTTGATAGATTTTATAAGGGATCATTTATTCATAATCTCGTCTCACATTTTTTGCTTAAATTTTTGCATCTTCCGGTGAAGTAATACTTGCCAAATATTACTGATTCTTATAGTAGAAGCGGCGGCGACACTAAGTCTAGTGTGATAAAACTTTTCAAGGTGTTGCATATAATTCGTTACGTCATTGAGGGGGAATACAAAATGGCACTGCTGCCACGTGTAGACCGAACGCCACTATAAAAAAAAAATCTCCCGACAGGGGAGGGTTAGGGCTATAAAAAAATGCCCCCAAAAGTGGGTATAATTTTCAAAAATAAGCAACCACTTTTACGAGACGTCAGTAAAAGTGGTTGCCAATTTGTGAAAATCGAAATTGTGGGATCTCGTATTTTCCTACTGCCACTGACTGATAGCACCGCATTTTTTTATACCCCTAACCCTCCCCTGTCGGGAGAAGAAATCAGAATCCTGAGGTTTTATGATACTAGATATAAAAAAAATAATAAAAATTCTGAAAATTTTTTTTTTATAGTAGCGTTCAACCTACACGTGGCAGCAGTGCCATTTTGTGTTCCCCCCTCAATGACGTAACGAATTATATGTACGACCTTGAAAAGTTCTATCATACTAGACTTAGTGTTGCCGCCGCTTAGACTATTAATTTCCATTTTAATAACAAAATACAAGGTAGTTTTATATATTCAAAACCCTTTCACAATGACCGTATGTATTTACTTGAAATGACAAATTTTCATGTCTTAAAAAAGACTTTGTCCACTCACTACCAGGCAAGTTTTGTTCAAACTGGGGGACAAATGCCCTTTTTTTTATCCATTACTGAAATCTAACTAATCTAACTAGTGGAAAATATAGTAACAGAGTTTTATTAAGGGTGAGTTGCACGAAAACGTTTTAGTTAAAACCAGTTTTAATCTGACAAGTATGACAGAAAATACATGCAAAAAATGTAATACTTGTCAGTTTGAGCTAAAACTCTTTCCTGCAAAGCTCTATTTGGTAACTAACAGTAGATCAAACTATCTGTTTCCAAAAGTTGGGTGGCCAAAGTTATTGATTTATATTAGCGAATAATAATTACTGCAATAAAAAAATTCACACAAAATTATTCAATTTATTGTGTAAAAAATATTTAAAAAATGTGCTTATCAGCTACCAAATTCCAACATTTCCAAAGATCACAAATTTTTGCAAACATGCTAGGTGTAAAACTTTTTTTTTCAGTTTTTTTAGATTTTCTCCTAGATAAGACCTATTACGGTTGTGTTTTTTTTTAATTTACTCAAACGTGTTCATATTCTCAACAAACCAGGGAAAGTTTTGAATCCGTAGCTATTCCTTCACTTAATAAAGCCTTCTGAAGTTACTTCTATCAGAAGTAGTCCTGAGCATAGTCAGTCAAATAGGCTGAACGGTATTTCATAAGGGATGTCAATTAGGTTATAAGTTATACTTGAAGGAATGCCAAATATATTATAAGTTTCACGCTAGTCCACCTGCCGATGGTAACAGACTGTGCTCAGAATACTTCTTCTAGGTGTAACTTCAGAAGGCTATAGTAAGATAAGGATAAGAGCTATATCAAATTTTTCCCTTATTTGTTGTAAATATGAAGAACTTTCAGGAAATTTAAAAAAGATACAGTCTTAATAGGTCTTATCTTGGAAAAAATTTCAAATACTGAATTTTTTTTTCTTCTAATTCTAATTTTTTGCTATGATTTGGATAATATTAATAATTTGAAGAAATAAAAATAACTCCTTTTATCTAACTTTATTTTAGGAAAAACTTTTGCTTACATTATTTTTAAATAATTCTTCCAACATTTTACTGTTATTTTATTATATTTTAGATTTTTATTATTGATTTGTTTTTGGCTTGGTTCTGTTGGATTTTCTCTATTTTATAAATTTTCACAATCTTACTATTGCCTGATGAAGCTAATGATTTAGCGAAACATGTACCAAACTATTAATTTATGTGTGAAATAAAGTTGGATAAAAGAAATTATTTTTATTTCTTCAAATTATTTTTTATTCTTTTTTCTTTGCGATTTTTTATTCAGCATTATATCAACAATTTCTGTATTACTGTTGTTACCAATTGAAAAAAGATAGTTTCAGCTTTCTAGTGATAATTTTCTTTTAATTCTACGTAATATGTTGGTTATAAAGTAATTAGCGATTTTGTGATTTTTGGAAAAAATTGATGACATAACATTCCAATAGTTTTGTGTCTCCCTGCATTATAGGGTGATTCAAAACTATTCCACATACTTTTAAGGGCAAATTCCTCTCTTAAAAGGCCGGTTTATGTCCTACCTAAGCATAAGCATAGTGATAAACCTAAGAAATGAAATAAATTTATTTTAATGCCTAAATTTATAACCCAAACCTACTTTTGTTTTAAATGAAAAGTCTTGAAATTTTATACTTCATTCCTTAGGATAATCACTCACTATCTTATCCTTAGGTAAGCTCGTAGGTAGTTATAAATTGGTATTTTATAATTAGGTTAGTTATAAATGAAAGTATTGAAAATGTATTCTTCGTTTCTTAGTTTTATCATTATATTATGCTTAGGTAGGTTATAAATCGGTCTTAAGAAATAAAGTTTATACAGGGTGTCCCATTTCACGTTGGACTCTATGGGTATCTTTGTTATTATTGGAGATAGAAGGTCGGTTAAATGGGCAAAGTAGTGCATATTTGTATGTCCAATAATAATTTGTTGACAAAACAGTTGAATTTTGTATCGTTTTTTCGCCATCTTGAAAAAACAAAAAAGTGCCATTTCCAAAATATGACTGTAACTTCTTTATTGGGAATTTTAACTACCAATAGATGGCGCTGTTGGCCCTTTGTGGCAAATTAATGAACTATCGAAGCTCGTATTGAACCTTCATGTTTCTACGTGCGAATTCACGATAAAGTCGTCCTAAGTGTTTATTTTAAGTTTTTAATAAATATTCTTCTAATTCTCTTTTAAAATCAATATTTATTCAAAAGTCACTACTGACGTTTTATACTAGCCTGACAGTTTCACCAATTTGCCTGCAGAGGAAGAGCTCTTTCCTAAAATCGTGAATTGTAGGCCGTACTAAAAAACTTTGTTTACCACATAGAGGCAGTTTTTTTATCTAAAATTCAATAAGCTAATCAGATTTTTTCTTAAGTCACTGGATTGCCAGGAAATAATCAAAATTTTGTTTTTTCCTATAGCGACCATATTGGTATTATACCCATAGAGTCCAACCTCAAATGGGACACCCTGAATAAACATATGTCCGATCTCACTTCATAAGGACGCTACAGCCTTTTAAAGGTTTGTATACCTGTTGAAACTCAAGTAAATTTTATTCTGATCTTTTATTTTAACCAGAGAACTCAACCTCTAAAATTCTACCTGCCTTTTTTGGAAGGGAACTCGAGTCGCCAGCTCTCGAGTTATAATACTTTTCTGTTGATCGCATCTTGCTAAAGCTTGATTTTAATTGCAGAAATAACTTAATCAAAAAATTTACATAAAATGAATATCAAATCTTCTTTTCAGTATTTTATTTCAGTTTTTAATTTAGAACATTTTTGGTTTTAAAATCTAGTTTACACACTAAATATGACTGTATTCTGCAAAAGTACATAGTAATACTGCTAAAAGTATAATTCCTAATTTTAAATTCCCCACATAATTGAATAAATATTGCATAATGAAAATTATTAAAAATCTTTCAATTTGGGCTGTATTCATAGCCGTATACCCTCCTTGGCCATGCCACTTTTTCTACAAGATAGTTACTACTGAAACTTCAAAGTGAAACGTTTTATGTTTAAGGTTAAACTTTCGATGATTAGGATGATACATTGTACGAAGCTAAAATTACATTTCAGTTCACAACGTTTCACCATGAAGGTTGAATGTTTCAGTAATAACTATTTATTAGTTGACTGTCAGAAATAACTGATCATTTGTATCCCCTGATACTTATTTTTTGTTAAAAAAATATAAGTAACAAGCTTTTTCTGGTTTTAGTGTGCAATTGGAGTGACATGATGGAAGAAATGGTGGATGTTTCCCTGGCGGTTCGAAATGTGGATACAAAGGAAGTTGTTCAAAAATGGATGGAAAAATTAAAGGAAGGTGTTCTTTCGATCTCAAACTTCAAAGAATTTTGGCGTATTTGGGTACCCAGAATCTATACTCCAACAATAAATGGTTTATGTTTAAACTGGAGTTATAATGAGGAGGATGCCACCAGAATCTTATTTAATCCTCTAGAGGAATTTATATGCAATGGAGATGTGACAACTGTATTAAACACTTTAAGTCAATTGGATAAACCTCCTTCAGTATGTGGGCGTGTTTTTAAAGTGGGGGAATCAACTTATAGCTGCAGAGAGTGTGGAATGGATAACACCTGTGTATTATGTGTAGATTGTTTTAAAAAATCAGAGCATCGTCATCATAAATATAAAATGGGAACTTCATCAGGGGGAGGATGTTGTGATTGTGGTGATGTAGAGGCCTGGAAGAAAGCTCCCTTTTGTGATATTCATATAGTTGGAACTCAAGAATCAAAAGAAGTTCCAAAATCTCTCCCTGCAGATTTAGCAGAAAGAACAAGAATAGTTTTTGATACAGTGCTTTGGTATTCATACAATTTATTAACGCAAGAACATACAGCAGATTTAAGATTACGAGATTCTGATGATGATCTTTTTGATATGGACACTTATTGTACTGTATTATACAATGATGAAATACATACTATTGAAGAAGTAATAAGTACTATTAATAGAGTCATCAAATGTAGCCAAAGAAATGCTATTGAATATGTAACCAATATTGACCGAGAGGGTAGAGCTATAGTGAAATGCTCAAATTTTCAAACTTGTAATGAACTAAAAAGTGAAATAGAAAAATTTACATCACATAATGAAAACAGGCCATTAAAAGTTTTAGTTGTTCATTCCCATGTTGTAGCTCATCAAGTGTTTGCAATGAAATTGCTTAGTTGGTTACAAAATTTCTTAGGCCATGGTAAAGGTTTCCGGTCTATATTTGCTGATGTAGCTTTAAAACCACAACAAAATGATCCCTCAATTATAAAGGGAATATTATTGAGAGATTCTCAATTATGGAAAAATGCTAGAAGTCATTGGCATAAACTTCTTATTTCAGGAATGTTGATGGAATATGAAAACAAAAAATTGCTGGCTAAAGCCTTTACAAAGTGCTATGGTACGGTAATAAAAGATTTTATTAAAGATGATCATGATTATTTATTTTCAATATCATCTTTGTCTGTGCAACTATTTACGGTACCTACATTAGCTCATTATTTAATAGCCTACGATGATGCACTATTTATATTATTGCACACATTTATAACAGAATGTTCTCGAAATTGTAACGCAAATGGTAAATTAGACTTTGAGCACAACGTAAACAGTCGAGATTTTAAACGAGCACAACATATTTTGTATGACTTACGTTATTTGTTAAGTGCTGTACCAGAAACTTGGACTGATGAGTTACGAAAAAGTTTCTTACAAGGGCTTTCCGTATTACTTAATTTATTAACAATGATGCAAGACATGGATTCGGTGACACGCCAAGTTGGACAGCATATGGAGTATGAACCAAAGTGGGAATCCGCTTTTAATTTACACATCAAATTGGCTTATTGCATATCCTTAGTTTTAAAATGGTGTGGTACAGATAAAGTGGTACTTGTAAAGGCTTATAGGGCCACTTTAAAAAAGCTTTATGAAAATCCGTGCTACGGCATAAATGACAATGGAGAAATTAGGGAATTATTAAATTTTAGCATTCCCTGTATCAATTATGATGTCTCTATAAAACCAGTCAGCATTCATCTGCCATTGTCAAGATTTTTTGCAGGTTTACACGTACAATTGGAGAAATTTGATCTAAATTTTAACAGCACAAAATTTCATGGTATCACTAAGCCAACTCCAGTTCAGTTAATTGAACCTGTACTAAGAACTGAAGTAATGATTGCACAAGTACATGCTGGCATGTGGAGGAGTAATGATATTACCTTAATAAACGAATTGTACTTTTATCATAATGTTAAATGTCGCACTGAAATGTTGGATAGAGATGTCACCTTATTGCAAATAGGAGCTTCTTTATTAGAAAGTGATGAATTCTTGGTTCACTTATTAAACAAATATAATCTGATTAATTGGGCTAATGTTAATTTTGAGGTGAATATGCTCAATAACAGAGAGGAAGGTAGTATGAGGCCAACTATTAAATTAGTTGAGGAATTTTTACAATTACTTATTGTAATAATAGGTGAAAGGTACATACCTGGTGTAAGCAATGTTACAGTACACGATAGAATTAAAAAGGAGATTATACAACACCTATGTATCAAACCTTTACCACATTCAGAATTAAACAAAACTATTCCTGACGATCTAACACATGAAACTGGATTGGATGAAGTTATTGAGGAATTAGCTACATTTAAAAAACCTTCACAAGGATATGGAAAAGGAGTCTATGAACTTAAAGACGAATATTTTCAAGATTATAATGTTTTTTATTATCACTACACTCGAGAAGAATTATCAAAATCAGAAGAAGAGCAACGAAAGCGAAGAAAAAGTTCTGGGGATTTAGAATGCTGTCCACCTCCTCAATTACCAGAGTTAAATCAATCATTCAGTACAATGTTAAATTTATTACAATGTGATGTTATGTTACATATAATGCAGACTGTCTTAAAAAGATCAAACAATCTTTGTTCGTTAAGTTTTTCGGAACTGCAATTGCATAAAGTATTGCATTTAATTGGTTATGCATTACAGGAAGAACAATCTAAGAGATATCCTTTCCTATCTTTTAGTGAAAAAGCAGCTAGATGGAAAATTCCTGTTTTATTAGATGAATTATCAACAAGTCCACGTGTGGAAGCCCATCACGGTTTAATAATGTGGACCATTAATAAATTTAAAAAAGTTTTAAAATCTGAAAGTAATGAGGAAGTTGCCACCACTACTGCAATGGAAGTGCAATCCGAAAAGCCGGTTGATGATGAAAAGGAAAAAACAGCAAAGAAAGCAGCTGAACGAAGAGCGAAATTAATGGCCCAGATGACAACAATGCAAAATAATTTTATTAAAGAAAATGCATCAATGTTTGAAGAAACATTGTCTGATAAATTTGAAAAACCTATTGAAATGGAAATTGGTGACTGTAGTAATGAAACACATATAGCATTAGGTCCGAACCAGACAGCTCAAGTAAATGTAGAAAGGCAATATGTCTGTATACTGTGTCAGGAAGAACAAAAAGTTACGTTAGATGGACCTTCAATGGTACTCTCTGCTTTTGTTCATCAATCAACTGTACTATGTCAACATAGAAATTGTGATAGTTTGATGGAAGTATCGAGTCAGGAACCTTTATATTTAAACTCAAATTTAGGACCTGCTCCACACACAAGTACTTGTGGGCATGTTATGCATAGCACTTGTTGGCAAAAGTATTATGAAAATGTTTTGATGAAGGAGAATAGACCATACAGATTCTGTTACGCTAGCTTTGATATAGATAAGCAAGAATTCTTATGTCCACTTTGTGAATGTCTAAGTAATACAGTTTTACCAATAGTACCACCTTTATCTACATTTCAACATGATAAAACAAAAAATTTAATTACTTTCGAGGATTGGTTATATTGTATATCAAAAACTGTTTCTTTGATGTCAAAAAAATGTACAGTACAAAACTCAAGTACCCTTTGCAAAGATTGCAAAATTGAAACTGAATCTACTATTGAATGTGGCAAAAGTTGTCGTATTCCTGCACATCAGCAGTTATACAATGCTGATACTACTCAATTAACTGCTGAATTCGGTGAGCATGCGAAATTGTTTATATCACTGTTTCCTAGTGAATCCATTTCGATGAGCACATCTTTAAAAGAAATGATTCAATTATACATACAGTTACCTTTCACTAGAGGATTGAATGTGAATGTGAATCCAACTGATCGCCGATTAGCACCAATGGCTTGGAAAACATGTTCTTATACAATTCATTCAATTGAAACCATTTTAAGGTATACCAATAAACCGTTATTAGGAAGTCTCTCTAGTCGACATAGAGATTGTTTGGAGAGTTTGGTTCGCATAATGGCTACTCTAGGATCTACATTTCCGAAAAGTATTGCAGTAAGTGTTCATGCAATGAGATTATTGTCAATACTATTTGATCATCCAAATGATGGACCCTCTATACTTCTGTGGGATTCCTTAGGCTTTCTTATTCCCCTTACATTTTCTCTACCAGGATTATTTACTACTGATGGTCCCACGCCGGTACCAAAAAGTGGTACATTAGAATTGCATACTTTACGCTTAATTTTTATTAGTCATATAGTAAAATGTTTAGTTGTAATGGATCGTACAGACCTTGAAGTGGGAATCGACATTGATCAAGAAGAATGTGGGGAAATAGAAATTTTGGAGATTTTGGAACTTGTGCATAAGTGGAGAGAAGAAGATTTAAATCCCAGTGCTGTTTGGAATTACGTTAAGAAAGCATGTACACCATTTTTAAGATGTTGTGTTTTATTGTATCACTATTTGACAGACGTTCCAGCTACAACAGTGCTAACTGAGATAGGTGGAGACACTTTTGAAAATATGTGTAATTATCTAGGACTTCCAACTACTCCTAAGAATTTATTTGCTTCGGAAAATATTATGAAGCTTGTAGCAAAGTGGTGTCAGCACGAGGACGTTGAAATGTACATAAATGGATCTCCTTTGCTTGTGATAAAAGAACCGTTACAAGTTAATCATTTGATTGACTTACCCAATGATTACAGTGAATTGATTAACACAGTTTCATCATTTTCTTGCCCAAATAGTAATCACGAGGATTCACACAATCCTACTATGTGTTTAGTATGCGGAGAAGTTTTATGTTCTCAAAGCTACTGTTGCCAGACTGAATTAAACAAAGTAGTAATGGGAGCCTGCAATTATCATGCGCATAAATGTGGATCAGGCATTGGTATTTTTTTGAGAGTTCGGGAATGCGAGATAATATTTTTGGCTAGTCCTCATCGAGGTTGTTTTGTAACACCACCCTATTTGGATGATTATGGAGAAACAGATCAAGGGTTAAGAAGAGGCAATCCATTACATTTGTGCCAAGAGCGTTACAAGAAATTAGAATCTCAGTGGTTAAATCATAATATTCATGAAGAAATTGCTAGGTATATGGAATCCACGAATACCATAGTTCCAACACAGTGGCAATATTTATAAAGAAAATAAGTAATGTACCTTATATTGGAATTTAAGTTGAGGTACTTAATTATATTTATGTTTAATAATCTTACTGAAATATTCTTAGGCATCATCAATCAATCAATATTATTGCAGAAATACATTTTATTTATGTAGTAAATTTCTTTTAATTTCTCTTTTAAAAACTTAAAGAATGATTTATTAATTTGCAAATTCATTCTTATTAATTTTGTTATTTGTAACAAATAATGGAAACATTTTTTAGTTTGTGCATTAAAAGAATATCGGTGAGATTAGCCAAATATACCGTTAAAACAATTAAACTGTGGGATAAATTAAAAACTAACACGATTCTAAATCATCTTGAGCAGTGCCAAAGTTGATTGATAGAAAAAAAGGTTTCGAAATCGTTGAATTGTCTGTTCAGGATGGTTTGGCTAGCTAAATCACTTATTGACTTTTGTTGTAGTTAAGGGATTTATAATTTATGTATTATAATATATTATAATTATTTTAAAATAATATGAACTTATTTTAACTTTGATATTTATTATAATTGCCAATCTCTTATTTTATTATATAACTAAATAGATAAATTGTTTTTAGTTAAGTTCTAAATTGTTTTTTATTTAATATTTGTAAATACTTAATAATAACACGGATTATTTTAATTGTGTATAATATTTTAAGCCTTTTTTAATATTAGTAACATCACAAGATTGTATTAAATAAAACTACAAGATTTACAAAATTACAAGATTTTAATAATTTGTTGATGCAAGCAAACATTTTTAGTCTAATCTATCAACACAATTTCTACTGCTGTAAAAAAACGGGCTTAAAATATGTAGAATGTTTGTAAAAACTATTTAAAAATATTTAATAAAGTTATAAAAATTAATTATTTTTTGTTTTTCACCTGCTAAACGCTAAACCCAATTTAGATATTTTTTCAATAATACTAAAACCGAAAGGAACGGGAAAGGTGGATGGACGAAAAAAATTTGGAGATGTGTGAAGGTACAAAAGTAACTTCGATCGGATCACTCCGTAAAAAGTTATTCCACCCCGAACGGAAAATCGATTGCATCTCCCCAAGTGTCTGAAATCGCACTTTCGTCCTATCTTATAGGGGGATGTCTATCCCAAGTGGGGTATGAATTTTAATAAATGTTTTTATACCCAGGAAAACTTTGAAATAAATCCCCAAAATGGTCGCTAAGATATGTCGATTTGGCCTTAATATTTATCCATATCATAAAATGCACCCCTAAGAAGTTATATTGAGGGTCAATAAATCAAGTAACTTGGTGGTGTTGCTAACGATTGTTATTATTATTATTGTTGTTAATTATATGTCAGTTGTAATTATTTTTTTCTTAAAACGTCATTAAAGTACAGTCTTCTGTGACGTTTGACAGGCTTTAAAATGTCACTTTTTATGTTCGTCGATTCTATGGTCACTTTGTACTGTCTAGGAGTAGAAATTAGATTTCTACTCCGCTTATTCCGCAACCCAATATACATGTCGTATTGAAATTAAACAATGTTATTTAAAATTAACATTAAATTATAATTTAAAAAAAGTAGAAATGAATAAAACATTCTATTTTTTCTTCAAACGTCGAAATTTTTAAAATACTAATATAATAAATAATTTTAAAATTTGGCATTTAATTTACATACAACACACTATACAATGTTTGTGTATATTGAGTTGCCTAAATTTCATTTCCACTTTTTTTAAATTATATATAATAGTTTAATGTTAATTATAATTAACATTGTTTAATTTCAATACGACATGTATGTTGGGTTGCGGAATAAGCGGAGTACAAATTTAATTTATAGGCGGCGAGCGTATTTTACTACAGCGCTCCCTTGCGGAGAAAGTTTACATTTTTGCTGGGTTAACTAATTGTTAGTTGAAATGAACCCTTTAAGGATATCAATAACACTGAATCTTTTTTAATTCATAGTTTTCTGTAAAGTTTTACTGACTTAAAAAAATTATAGTGGTACGAGTGGTACCTTTATGAGTTTTCAAAGATATAAGCGAAAATGTCAAAATGTCTTTTTATTGTTTTATTAGGAGTAAAAGAAGTACTTTTTGCGGGACGAGCATTGCGAGTCCCGCGGACATTTAATTTCCATACAACACACCTTGTCAGTGCAAGTGCAAAGTAGTAATTTCTACTCCTGGCAGTAAAAAGTAAAGCTTGTCGAACGTCACAAAAGACTGTAGGTATTTAATGACGTTTGAAGAAAAACATAAATATCGACTTGCGGTTTTCACCAATATGTAAATACATGTATGCCCCATAATTTAAAAATATTTTCGAAAAAAACAAGAAAATTCGATTTTCAAAATATGGCTATAGGTAACTTCTTTATTTTCGGTGGTGCCAAAAAAGTTTTTTGACATTATACAGGGTGTCTCACTTTTTATCCAGCAAAATTTTTTTAGATAGTAAATGTCATTTCGAACAAAAATTTTCCTATGATCTATTATGTTTTTTTGGCATAAAAAATGGAGTCTATACTCTCAAAATACACCCCCCTGTATTTTATTTCGATATTTGATATTTTTATCTTGTTAAGACTATAATAACTAGAGTGTGTTTCAAATTTGATCAAATTATCTTAAAAAATAAAGAAGTTATACACAAAAAATGAAAGAAATATAGAAAGTTTGACACCCCATAACTAAAAAATAAAGCACTTTTGAGAAAATTTTTATTCTTTACTTTTGTCTTATAATTTGTCAAGGAATCGCCTGTAGAATTTCTTCGCATATATTTAGAAACACCCTGTATATTCGCCATAAACGAAAATATCATTCCCAATAAGTGTCACTAAGCACAAAAAATGTAAGATTATTTACTTTTCAAAAAAATTATAAGATTTCTAACACTTATAGGCAGATTCTAGTCAAAATTAAAGGCCTTTAAATAAAAACAAATAAGGTAACCATGGAAATTGACCATTACAACGCATATAACAAATTTAAATTTAAAGGCCTTTAAACTTAAATGATTTGACCAGAATCTAGGTATTTTATAAAAAAATACTTAGTTATCTTGTTATTGATTTTGATAAATGAATAACTTTTTTAACACCCTCTATAACAATAAATGCTAGCGCGTTCTTGTTGTTCTGTGAGTTTTTATTCTACAAAATTTTATGTCTGTGATCCAGAGTAGACGCGATTGTAGGGACGCCAAAAAACGACAAAGAAGCGGTTTCCCGGTTTTTCTTCGGATTATTTTGGGAAGTACTGGATAATTTATGTTAAATATAAAAGGTAACAATTAATTTAATTAACTTCCCTTAATTCCTCCCAAATGTTGTCTCTGAGTAGCAATTAATAATTAATCAGAGCAACATCTTTAGATTATCGATTTTAATATGACCGCTTGACGTATTTGCTTCCGTTTACACGCCATTTTTATTTCCTCTTTCATCCCAAGCGTGCTTTAATAATTTATTCTCTACGTACGAAAATTGCAGCTAAAGTACTTTGAAAATTAAGATATTTATTCTTTAATTTTTTTAAAAAGGTTTATGTGTTTTTGTATTTTGCTGTTCAAACAATGCATTGGTTACAATTACAACCTTTAATTCAAATAATTACAAACCCAAATTATCTTCGATTTAAATTTTTGTTTTGTTAATTTGACTTGTGTGCGCTTCAAATCTGTGCACCTGGTTTTTCCGATTTTCTACATTCACGACTAAAACGTAAACACACAAAAAACTAGCAACTCGCAATAATTTACCTGAATCTTGCAGGCTCAGAAAACCTCAACCATGGAATCCACATCGAATCGGGTAAGTAACCCGAAAATTTGATTGGCGTAAATGAATGAATTATATTATATCAGCGTTGTTTATACAAAAAATAATTTAATGATTATTTAAATTAACAATTTTTTGACAGTACCAAATGCGTAAGAGGAAAGCTGATAAATCGGACTCAGAAGAAGAATACTCCGTAGAAAAAATCATCGATAAACGGATGAAAGGTGGTCGTGTGGAATACCTGCTTAAATGGAAAAACTACTCAGATGAGGATAACTCCTGGGAACCAGCAGATAATTTAGATTGCCCAGAACTGATTGAAGCCTTCGAAAAGACGAGGAAAGAAAAGAAATTAGCTAAGACTGCAAAAGATGGAGGTAAAAAGAAAAAGCGGTCTCCATCGCTTGAAGAGAAAGATAAAAAGAGAAAAGAAAGGAAAAAATCAACTTCCAAGCGCTCAGCATCTCCCACGTCATCTGAAACGTCCGAAAAAGGAAAGAAGACCAAGAAATCCAAGGATGCCAAGAAGAAGAAAGAGGACGTTGATTCTAAGAAAAAGGTATAAAGTCAATTACTTTAGTAGATCACCTTTTCAGCAGGAATTCCGAACAAGTATTGGCGATTTCGGAATTCCATGCGCCCTCTGGATGTAGCATTTTTATTTTTTTTTATAATAAACTTTATCCAACTTCTGTAATATAAACAAAAATTTCGAAAATTCTAAAAGTTATTTTGTTTTTATAGATTATAACAAAAAAGCCAAAATCGAAAGTGGTGGCGGATTCATCAGATTCAGAATCTGAACATAAGGAATCTGATGATGAGGAAAAAGCGAAGAAAGTTGAGCGTAAACGGCCCTCGTCTGATAATGAAAAGAAAAAAGGGCCTTCAAGTAAGAAGGTGGTTGAGAAGGATGAGTTTGATAAGAGATATGAGGCCGAAAAAATAATCGGTGCATCAAATATTACAGGTGAAATTTTATTTTTAATGAAATGGAAGGGAATCGATGAACCTGATTTAGTACCTGCTAAAAAGGCGAATGTAATTTGCCCTCAAGTTGTAATAGCTTTTTATGAAAAAGGACTCGCTTGGCTTTCTCCCGATGAAGATTAAATAGTTATTCTTATTAGACTTATTATTAATCTGTATTCCTTCCTTTAAGTTGTTTTTGTAATTTTTATACTTTATAGGTATTTCTGTTCACAATAATAATTACAAAATATTGATGACCTTTATTTAAACTTATTACTCTCTTAAGTATACATAGGGGTGGCGTAACACCAGCCGACCCACATTCGAAATTTTAAATAAAAAGTGATCCAAAGTATTACACCCGTATTGCTCCATCAAAAATAACCTAACCTCAGCCGGACCATGGTTCATTTTTAAACTTATTAAAAATTATTCTAAATTATTGCACCACATAATTCTACAAAAATTTATTATTGCACCAATGTTTTAAAAAAGTTATTAAAAAAATTAAAACCATGGTTCATTTTTAACTTCAACTAATTAAAATGTATTCTAAAATATTGCAGTCCTATTGTACCATAGAACTCTACAAAAAATTATCGCCCCAATGTTTAAAAAAAGTTATTAAAAAATTTAAGTTCGGGCTGATCTTAATCTTAAAGGGAGTCCTAGTGAACAGCCGTCGTAACGGTGCCTGAAATTGCGTGAAGTTTTAAAGCAGAAGGTGGTTGACTACTTGGCGCTTAGGCTTGGTGCGTGCTTGTCCCAAGTGAGTCAGGTTAGGTTTATTACTACTTAGCGCTTAGGCTGGGTGCGTGCTTGACCTAAGTAGTAATTTTAGGGTGAGGTACTACTTGGCGCTTAGGCTGGGTGCGGGCTTGTCCCAAGTAGTGAGTAAGACGAGTAATTGGTAATTACTGACTTTATTAAAACTAATGCTCGCTTTTATATACAAATTAGATATATACAACGTAAACAAATTTAAACAATTTTAAGTCTTATTCACAATTCATAAGTAATATTTAAACACCTTGCACTATTGCGTGGGTGCTGCGTTCAGCGTTGACCTAGTTTCGCGGTCATCGGTGGCCCGCGCGACTTGTGTGTTGGGATGCGGTGAATTTTGCTGTTTATGCGTAAACACCTAGCTCAGGCAGGGCCGGCGATAGGCATGTGCAAGCGCACATGGCCTCGCGCGGGGTAGAGGCCCGAACGCGTAAAACACGTACGGGACTCAAAAATCTACAGCCAAGAGAATAGAAGATTGAGAGGTCCGAATCACATATGAAACGCTGGAAACAACACGCCACCAATGGCACAATGCCAGTCAAATTAGCATTCTACTTCGAAAAAAATAGAGGAAAGCTGGAAATCGTTTTAATCACTTTATTTTTCATAAAAAAAGAACATATTGAGTTTTCCCCAATTTTCGTGCAATGCTCTATGTGCTGTTTAGAAAAAACCAAGAAATTTTCGGCCATTTTGCAGTTTTTTCAAAATATAGCCAAAATTATGCGTCTGGAGGAAAATACTATTCTTTGAAAATACTATTCTTTGCAATTTTATATAGAGTTAAATTCTGCGTCGATTTAGTACCCAACTTTTAAATTTAAGAATCAAGGAGTTTTAGAAAACTAGAGTAAAAAATTACCCCCTTGGAGAAACAAAAATTTTCTTTCGTATATACCGATATTTAGCACGGGATAACTTTCTAATGACAAATACAGGCATTTACAATGTCTCTCAACAGTTGTTGTTCACGAAAAGTGTATAAAAGCATACAACAAGGAATCAACATCAATGCTGTAATTTCCGGAGAAGTTCCCAGTAAGAGAACTAGACGATCTTCAACCGAGTTCGATTTTAAGAAGAATTGTGTGCTTAGTGGTGAAGATGCAGCATCGGATTTTGAATTAAAAAAAAACCTGAAAATGAATAAAGAATTGCGCGATAGCGTACATCGCGTGATGACTTTGAGATACAAAAACAATCTTCTGGAAGTTGCTACAAACAGAGGTGATGCGTGGGGTCAACAAGTTCCCAGTAAACCAAAAGAGGTATTATATATGTAAAATATATATAACATGTAAGAAAACTTATGTAAAATCTAGAGAGAAATTAGGGATAAATCATGTAAGGATGTCAGCCATATTTGGGGATAGGTTATTATGTGTAAATTATGTAAATTTTTAAATACAAAATATATATCAGATATAAGTAAATAAAAACAAAAAATATCATTTTTTTGCTTGGACGGTACAATGTAGTAATTAGCAGCAACCAGGCGATTTCTAGTAAGTAATCACAAGTATAATAAATTAATATTATCTTAACTTCAACCATGTTAAACTTAAAGTGGGATTTGCGGGATTCGAACCCACGCCGTTGCAGTCGCAAATTGTCGAATCAAGCCACCTAACCGTTGGACCATCGAGGCTTCATGAAGTGAGTACACAAAAACATTGTTTTAAAGCAATTCCACATTAAATAAATATTATATTTGTTTTGATACAAATAAAAAAAAATTAAAAATAAATTAGTGAAGTTAAAAGAAGTTCAATTATATATAAAAATTAAGTAAGATAGTTAAAATTATTTTTAACAAAATAAATAAATTATAACTCAACTTTTTTCTAATAATGTCGGTGTTGAATGTTGGATTTCTTTGGTAAGCGCAATTTTGCAGAAAAAATTAAGAAAAAACGGATGAAAGGTGGACGTGTGGAATACCTGGTTAAATGGAAAAACTACTCAGATGAGGATAACTCCTGGGAACCAGAAGATAATTTAGATTGCCCAGAACTGATTGAAGCCTTCGAAAAGACGAGGAAAGAAAAGAAATTAGCTAAGACTGCAAAAGATGGAGGTAAAAAGAAAAAATCAACTTCCAAGCGCTCAGCATCTCCCACGTCATCTGAAACGTCCGAAAAAGGAAAGAAGACCAAGAAATCCAAGGATGCCAAGAAGAAGGAAGAGGATGTTGATTCTAAGAAAAAGGTATAAAGTCAATTACTTTAGTAGATCACCTTTTCAGCAGGAATACCGAACAAATATTGGCGATTTCGGAATTCCATGCGCCCTCTGGATGTAGCATTTTTTATTTTTTTTAATAATAAACTTTATTCAACTTCAGTAATATATACAAAAATTTCGAAAATTCTAAAAGTTATTTTGTTTTTATAGACTATAACAAAAAAGCCAAAATCGAAAGTGGTGGCGGATTCATCAGATTCAGAATCTGAACATAAGGAATCTGATGATGAGGAAAAAGCGAAGAAAGTTGAGCGTAAACGGCCCTCGTCTGATAATGAAAAGAAAAAAGGGCCTGCAAGTAAGAAGGTGGTTGAGAAGGATGAGTTTGATAAGAGATATGAGGCCGAAAAAATAATCGGTGCATCAAATATTACAGGTGAAATTTTATTTTTAATGAAATGGAAGGGAATCGATGAACCTGATTTAGTACCTGCTAAAAAGGCGAATGTAATTTGCCCTCAAGTTGTAATAGCTTTTTATGAAAAAAGACTCGCTTGGCTTTCTCCCGATGAAGATTAAGTAGTTATTCTTATTAGACTTATTATTAATCTGTATTCCTTCCTTTAAGTTGTTTTTGTAATTTTTATACTTTATAGGTATTTCTGTTCACAATAATAAAAACAAAATATTGAAAAGTGATCAAAAGTATTTCACCCGTATTGCACCATCAAAAATAACGTAACCTCAGCCGGACCATGGTTCATTTTTAACTTAAACTAATTAAAATTTATTCTAAAATATTGCAGTCCTATTGTACCATAGAACTCTACAAAAAATTTAAGTTCCGGCTGATCTTAATTTTAAAGGGAGTCCTAGCTCATTTTCAAATTATATTAATTAAGATGAAGTAGGGAAATAATAGTCGGCTAACGGACAAAGTTATTTATTATTCAAAAGTTGGCAAGTAAGTTGGCTTCATCAGAGCTCAGGACAATGTGGGTAGAGTAACAAGGTTAAAACTGTACAGAATCTCCATTCATTAAACCAATTTAAAGTCAAATTACAAAATAGCCAACGTACTTGTATGGCGGAACGTTAGCAAAAGGTAACTTTTGAGTAATAAATAACTTTGTCCGTTAGCCTACTATTATTTTCGTACTTCATCAATTATTCGGACACTAATCATCCTAAATTAATTAAGATATTGCACTTTTATTGTACCGCAATTCCACATAAAATGAATTGATTTACTGTATAACTATAACTTAAAAAAATATTAAAAATAAAGTTTCGTAAGCCAGGTCATCTTAACATTTTCAACATCGGTATTTTTAGACAAATTTATTGTCTTAAAAAGATAATAATACTGGATCTGGATTTTGGTCGAGAGTGTGTAAAAACACGGGCTAATTGGCCACCACGATTGGGCCCATTTTACCAGCTCCCCCCTTTTCAGCTAACCCCTGCACTGGGTCCTACTCCGGCCATCCGATTGTCTCGGCAAACCTGAGCAGTTCTCCAGGTGGGGCTTCGCTGAAATCGGCCATGCTTGGCCAGAGCTCCCCAAGTATGGATCCTCTGATTGATGATGCCATCGGGCAGTCACACAGTTGTGACGCTTGCAAAATCAATAAAACAAAGATGTACCAAATAATCACTTTATTACAAATTCCTCTGCAAAATACCAAAAAAAAAGAAATTAGGCAACCAGCCGCCAGCTGAGCAGTGGAGATGGGCGGGGTCAATAACAATTTTAAATAAGAGAAAAAAAAAATAGGGCGCCACGTGTCTGTATGGTTGCCCAAAATAAATTTAGTTGAAAATTTAAAAAGGTTGGTTCAAGTATCACCAAACACGAAATTCTACTTGAATCCGTTAAATTGCGAGGTTGTACAAAATGTTAAACTAATATCTCTTAAAAGCAAACAAATTTAGAATTACCAATAACAGGTAATAGTTAAAAACAAACAAAAAAAAGTTTTAGTCGTGGCTTTAAGAGTTTTGCGCCACCTGCCGAAGGTACAAATATTTATAAGTAGCTAGGAAATCAGGTACCATAAGCTTATCGTTCCCTTACAACAAGAAATTACACCTTAATATTAAGGCTACAAAATAAAACTATAATCGGGTATGACTACGCAAATTCTTAGATTAATTTTGATTATTATTGAATAAAAAAAAAAGTTGAATTATATTTATTATTGAACAAAACAAAATATTTGTTTCAAGTTCAAGTACGTGTTGGGTTTACAAATGAACCTGGATAACTTAATAATTATTTAATAAACCTAACCCAACAGAATCTAGTGGCAAAAGGTAAAAACTTCTATTATCTTAATATCTATTTCTATATCTTGATTATACAAAATTTAAGACGACACAACAAAGAACTCCGACCTTATTAACAGTAGAAAAGGGATGGTGTTGTAACAACAAGCGATTCTATAATGCCCTCTACGCACACTGTTCCTTTCCAATAACAAGATTCCCAAATTTAGAGTGGTTATTCCAAATTGTCCTGTTCCAATGACAAAATTAGAAAACTTCAGGATTGCAATTACAAGTCCCAGTTCCAACGTTGCCAACCACACAATTCCCCTGCCAAAAAGGGCACCAAAATCAAAAAAATTCCCTCGTCGATAGCTTTTCCAGTCAGAAAATGCGGGATGATAAAATAGAACCATACAATTACCTTGTAGATAACTTTCCCAATAAACAATCCGGGAGGGTGAAAAAAAAAGAAAAGCCTAAAAGACGACGTGTAAATGCCAAGCAAAAATAAAACCTTAAGTAATTACCTCAGTTGGTAGAGGCCTTCAAAAAAAATATTGTAATCCCTTGAAATATTAGGGTATTCCTCTGCGATTTACAGGTAAACTACAAAAATTATTGATATTATTAAGCGGATAACTCAAGATGATTTTGGAAACGTACCTTCTGCAACAAATGGCGGCTTTTCCTCGTCAACGTGATCCGATAAATCGATTGCCAATAACAGACAAAATTAAACTCGCCAATTTCAAATCCAGCAACAACCGCTGTGTGATGTTCCCCAACCAATTCCAAATCAAAAATGGAGTTATCACTAACAAACTGCACGAGAGCTAACTTAGAAAAATTCACCAACTTGAGCTCGAGTGCACTTCACAAAATCCAAAATAGATATGAGAAATAGTAGTAAATTTCCAAAATCGCGGAAAAGAGGTCAGCACCTTCCAAGGATGAATTGGTAGTATCGAAATAATTGCCAATTTTTAAAAACGAAACCACCAAACCAGCTGATAAAAGCTAACAAAATGGTAACAAAAGTGTGATAGTTTATTGTTTAATGGAAGGGTAAGTGGAACAAGCAAGTAAACGGACGTAAGTAAACCATTAGAATATACAGTTTTCAAATAAAAGGCCAAAATTCCATCAATTTTAGAAGTGAACTTGCACCGGATTGACGATTTAAACAACAAAAACAGCTGATTCACGTCCAAAAGGACAATAATTATTATTAAGGGACTAAACATCGAGGTAAGTAATAAATCCAATAACAAATAATTTAAATAATTCCGAAATACTAATACCGCTTTTATTTTAGGAAAAAATCAAGAAACAAAGAAACCAATGGAAGTTATGCAACCAAATGTACTGCTTGATCAAAATTATTGTTGTTAATTTACAATAAATTCCCAATGAAGCTACTTTTTTTTTATTATCAAATTAGCCGTTACACAGTACATGCTCCAACGGTTTCATCTTCGATGTTGCATCTTCGGCATGTGTGGTCATTGGTGACTCCCAGCTGGTGTTGTCGCGTTTTGGTAACAATTAAGTTAACCGGGGTAGACCAGTGCAGATGAGGTTAACAAATAAAACTTTTCAATTTGCTACAAACACAATCCAAGTATTTATTAAAGGATTTATTAAAGGAATTAGGAAGACGGGTGCTTCCTTTGAAGGAAAATTTACAACTGCCACTTTCAGTAAGCAAATTTTAAATAAGGCTAATTAATTTTAAATAATATAATATAAATGTTGACTTTACAACAGTGTAGATGTTTGTTTAATCGGCAATGGCCGGTCCATATGCCGACTAACGTCCTCAGTTTGTCACGAGGGAGTTGTAGGCAGTACTTTGCTTTGCTGTTTTCGAGGAAGGTATTCGTATGAACATCTTGCTTTGTCTGCAGCTTTCTGTTGTTGAGTATCTGCTAATGTGTCGCTGTGGTGTGTTCTCTTTTATCAGGGTATTGACAGTTGACTTGGCTAGCGGTAATGAAGGTTGCGGCCCAACAAATTGATGGGTGGCACTCCTTCTCGCTAGTTCATCTGCATTATCATTGCCCTGATCTCCCGTATGCCCTTTAATCCACCGTATTTCTACAGCATTGTGCCTCGCCAGGTGTTGCAGCAATTGGTGGCATTCTGTCACCAGCCAGGAGTTGACTTTATGTCTCTCCAGTGTTAGCATTGCCGCCTTGCTGTCTGTCCACAGGCGTATAGTTTTGTTGCGCAGATTTCTCTGCGTTGCCTCTTTTGTTCCGTGCGTAAGACCAGCCACTTCTGTTTGCAGAACTGTGATATGGTCGCCCAGAGAAATACTCTTTTCCAACTCTAGTTCAGGTGAGAAAACCCCGAAACCAGAATTGATTTCTTTCTTGGACCCGTCTGTGAATATGTTCACGTCTAGGTTCCTGCTGGTACATTCAGTGGTGTAGTCAATGCGGTAATTCCTTTTAAAGATGTACTTTATAGGTTTGTTATCAGAGCACGCTCCAGCGAGAGGCACCTCTCTGTATGTCTCTCGCAGGAGGCTTTTGTGTCTGCTCCCTTCAGAATTTGCATTCATGAGATTTCCATCCCTCAATCTTAGAAGCGAACGTAGTGCCGCCTCCTCCACAAAAATATCGAGAGGGGATAAGCAGAGGATCGCCTCCAAGGCCAAGGTACGAGTTGTTCTCATTGCTCCAGTCACCATGAGACATGCAAGTCTCTGTAGTGTGCTGCTTGTGTAATTTGTCTGACTCTGGGCCACCAGGCAAGTGCGCCATAGCATATCATGGGTCTAATGACTGCCGTGTAGAGCCATTTGCTTTTTCGATTCTGCTCTTTAGGTGTGGAGCCCAATTCAGCTTATTATCAAGTATGACTCGCAGGTACTTGACTTCGCCAACTTTCTCTGTTTCGTGAATAGAACCATTTTCGTCTTGGCCGGGTTGACCGACAGTGTTTGTTCTTTACACCAGGTGTTAACGATGTTAGGTGCCCTTTGCATTAGTTCGCATAGGGTGTGTTGAATATTCTAGATTGAAATTTAAAAATGGAAAAATCTAGTGAGTTTGATTATTGTGAAAGTTATTATTATTTTTTTTGTTAGTGTTATCTGTCTTGAACTTCATAGAACTGTAAAAGAGACTTCTGAAAATAAAATCCATATTATTCATTGTGTTTATATCATATAAATATTAAAACATAAGAAACGGGTAGTTTCGAAAGATCCTCAATTCTGAAACATTTTGGCGACCGTGACAGGACAATTTTTTTATTTGTACTACGACCCAGAAAATACATTGAAAAATTGTAGATGGAAGATCAGAAGAAAATTAGAACGGCATTGCGCTCCGTATTTACAAGAAAACTAAGAGAACTCAATGTTTTGTTAGCTGAAGAAGAACCGAATAGAGAAGAGGTAATTGTTTTGAGTGAAATAATAAAAGAAAAATTTGACACTATGGAAGAAATCGATAAGAAAATTTTGAATTTGCTTATAGAAGAAGATATTTCAGAAGAAGCTCTAATTTTGGAATTTGATACATGTGATGACTATGCGACCAAATTTCACAAAGTACACCGGCAGTGTAAGAAGATTATAAATACTGATGAAGAGAGAGCACCCAGATCAGAAAGAGCAGAATCCATACGTAGTGAAAATATCGAGACGAACATAAATAGTGTACAAACGAATAGAAAATTCAAACTACCTGTCATTGAATTTAGAAAATTTTCTGGAGAAATCAGAGATTGGCTTAGTTTTTGGAGCCAATTCAAGAAAATTCACGAGGAAGAGGAAATTGATCCAGCTGACAAAATTTTTTACTTGATTCAAGCAACCGTACCAAATAGCAGAGCACGTCGTTTAGTCGAAAGTTACCCAGCAGTGAGTTCGAATTATGAAAAAATTATTAAAGTATTGAAAGCTCGTTTTGGTCGTGAAGATCTGCAAATAGAAGCATACATTAGAGATTTTTTAAAATTGATAGTAACGACTCATGGGAAGAAAGAAGTTGATATCGCTATGTTGTATGACAACATAGAGACTTATATGAGAGCTTTGGAAACAATGGGGGTAAAGTCAGACAAATATGGTGCAATTCTTTTTCCTATGGTGGAATCATGTTTACCAGAAGATTTGTTGCGTTTATGGCAAAGGACGCAGCGAATGCAAGCAGATGATGAGAAGTCTGAAGATACCCATGTGCGTTTGGATTGTTTGCTTCGATTTCTAAGAAATGAAGCTGATAATGAGCAAAGAATTATTTTGGCGCGTGAAGGAATTGGTTTAAAAGATAAGTCATTTTTAAAGGAAACTAATAGACAAACCAAAGATGAAGTTAAAGAATTTCCTAAATCGACGGCAGCTGTATTGTTAACGGATAACATTAAATTATGTATTTTTTGTCAAAAGGAACATCACTTTGACAAATGCGACAAAGCCAGAAAAATGACATTTATAGAAAAGAAAGATTTGTTATCAAAGGCAGGTGCTTGTTTCCGCTGTTTGAAAAGGGGACATAGAATTAAATTTTGTAAAGTACGAGTTAGATGTCAAAAATTTGATCGAGAGCATCAAAGTATAATGTGTAACAAAAGTGATGAATCGAAATCTAAAGAAGCCACTCAAGTTTTGTCAAATATTGCTTATCCCGATGTATTTCTTCAAACGCTCAAGGCAGATTTAAAGATTGGTAATAAAAGGGAAACTTTAAGAGTCTTGCTTGACAGTGGTTCTCAAAGATCTTACATTTTAAAGTCGACAGCTGAAAATATGGGTCTAAAACCGTTGCGGATAGAAAATTTGGCTCATTCATTATTTGAAGGAATGACTACAAATGAGAAGCAGCATGAATGTTTTCAAATATTTCTGGCAAATGGCGATTACCAATTAAAGATAGAAGCTTTAGGTACATCAAATATTTGTAATGGTATTCCTTCGGTGTATTCAGGACCATGGATTCAAGAGTTAAACGCATTATGAATTAAATTGACGGATATAGATGATAACAGTTCAATAAATCTTTTACTAGGAGCTGTGATTGGTAATATTTTAACGTCAAGGAAAGAGGAATTGACTTGTGGATTAGTTGCTGTAGAAACAAAACTTGGCTGGACAGTTATGGGAAAAGGATTCCGAGATCAATCTAATGAAAGAGAAGGTATTTCTATGTTTACATATTCCATGCTGGTTGAAAATTTGAATGTTAAACAACTCTGGGAGTTAGAAGTATTGGGCATAGAAGATCCGAAAGAGAAAATGTCAAGATTAGAGGTAGCAGAAGAAGCTAAAATTGCTTTTATTAAATCAATTACTATTAATCAAGAAGGAAGATATGAGATTTGTTTACCTTGGTTGAAGGAATATACGAAATTACCAACAAATAGACTTTTAGCTGAGAAAAGATTGCAGACAAAAATTAATTTTTTGAAGAAGAATGATTTATTAAGTAATTATAATGAAATTTTTGAAAAATGGTTACAAGAAGGAATAATTGACCGAGTTTTTGATGAGAATTCCGGATTAAAGCATCACTATTTGCCACATAGACCGGTAATAAAGCACGAGAGTAAAACCACAAAGATTAGACCTGTTTTCGACGCATCAGCGAGAGAGTTAGGAAATTCAGCATTAAATGATTGTTTGGAAAAAGGGCCCAATTTATTTGAAATGATTCCGAAAATTCTAATGAAATTTCGATTATACAAATTTGGTGTTATTTCTGACATTACAAAGGCATTTTTATAAATAGCTATACAAGAAAAAGATAGAGATGTTCTTAGATTTTTGTGGATTGATGAAAATGAAGATATTATAGTATTTAGACACGCTAGAGTGGTTTTTGGAATTAATTGTAGTATGTTTTTACTTGGAGCTACGATTAATTACCATTTACAGAAGTTGAATGAATCTTTAGAAACCACAGATAGAATCAAAAAGATTATTCCTAAACTACAAGAAAGTTTCTATGTTGACAATAGTGTTACCAGCTTAGAAAATCGAAGAGAAATGGATGAGTTCATTGAAGAATCTAAATTGATTATGGAAATGGGCAAATTTGAACTTCGAGGGTGGGAGCACAGTGGAGAAGATGGCGAAGATGTTTCCGTGCTAGGCATAACATGGGATAAAAAGAATGACAATTTGAAATTAAAGAAGAAATTTGAATTTAATTCCAAGGTGGTTATGACGAAAAGAATATTGCTTTCAACAATACAAAAAGTTTTTGATCCCATTGGTTTTGCTAGTCCAGTATTATTACAAGCTAAATTAATGTTGCAAGCTTTATGGGAAAAGAAGATTGGTTTGGATACACTTTTGGATGAGGAAACAAGAAGACCTTTTGTTATTTGGTGGGAACAGTTGTGGGTGCTGGCTGAAATAAATATACCAAGATGGATAGGTGGTGCAAAAGAAAGAAAATATATTTTGCATATTTTTTGTGATGGAAGTCAACGAGCATATGCAGCAGTAGCTTTCTGCAAGTTGAGTGAGATGTTGACATCAGTGTTCATTTAATTTTCTCCAAATCTCGTCTTGCACCATTGAAGAAACTTACAATTCCTAGGCTGGAATTGATGGCTGCAACTGTAGCTAGTAGGATCTATAGTAATTTGAAAGAATGTTTTCCCTTTTAAATGAAAGCTTACTTTTGGAGTGATTCAACTACTGTACTTGCATGGATTGGACGAAGTTTAGAATGGGCTCCTTTTGTGGGAAATAGGGTGAATGAAATTCGAAATTTAACAAAGATTGATTCTTGGAAATTTGTACCAGGAAATTTAAATCCGGCGGATTTACCTTCTAGAGGATGTTCACCCAAGCAATTTTTAAAATCGAATTGGTGGCAAGGACCTTCTTGGCTTTGGTTAAATCAGTGGCCTGAAGAGAGAGAGGATTATAACGAAGATGAAGTTAATAAGGAAATTAAAAAGTCGGTGATTAGAGTTATGTCTAATATTACATGTGAATTTCGTCTTGAGTATTTTTCCAAGTATTTGAAGACTGTAAGAATGGTAGCTGGGTAATTAAGATTCATACGTAATTCCAAGAATCCCAAAAATAGATTTAAAGGTGAAATAAATGTAGTGGAGATATCGAAAGCAGAGAAAATATTATGGAAATTTATTCAACAGAAGAGTTTTAAAGAAGCAAAAGAAGATCATTTACAGCATTTGAATGTATTTGAAGATGAGGAAGGGCTGATACGTTTGAAATCACGAATAAGTCGTAGGGATGATGCTAAAGATTTTTTATATCCTATTGTTTTACCAGGTGAGCCCAGTATATTTCAGCGAATGATTTTTGACTCTCATACGAAATTGTTTCATATTGGAGTAAATGGCATGCTTAGTTTTTTACGAGAGAAATTTTGGATAGTTGGTGGACGTCGTGCAATAAGAAAAGTAATTTCCAAATGTGTAATTTGTAAACGATTTACTGGTAAGAAATTTGAAACAGAAGAACCAGTGTTACCAAAAGATAGAGTACGTGATGCGATCCCATTTGAGATAATTGGAGTAATAGAAAAATCTATTATTCTTAGACCGATTCAAAGATTGTTTACTTTGGAATGTAATGGCAACGAAGAAAGTAGAATTAGTGAAAAGAATTTAAACGCAGAAGATAAAAACTAAAAGGTTGAAGTTTTCTATAGAACTCGTTCTAATAGAAAATAGAATAATAAAAGAGCCAAAACGTTTAAATTTATGAGTCTGATTTTGACGAATAAAAAATGCCTTTAGGCTTGTTATAAATGCAATTGGTGGGAGTATGTTGAATATTCTAGATTGAAATTTAAAAATGAAAAAATCAAGTGAGTTTGATTATTGTGAAAGTTGTTATTATTTTTTTTGATAGTGTTATCTGTCTTGTACTTCATACAACTGTAAAAGAGACTTCTGAAAATAAAATCCATATTATTCATTGTGTTTATATCATACAAATATTAAAACATAAGAAACGGGTAGTTTCCAAAGATCCTGAATTCTGAAACAGGGTGCTTGCATGTTTTCCTTTTAGCAGAATCGCAATGTTATCTGCGTAGGCAATTGTGTAGAAGCCCGAGTCATTGAGCCTCCGTATGAGTCCGTCAACTAATATGTCCCATATTAGCGGGGATATCACTCCACCCTGACGACAGCCTCTACTTAGAATGCCCCTGACTCGGCAGCCTCCTACGCTTATAGTTACCACCCTTCATTTTAGCATCTGGCCTATCAACCCTTTGAGAGGGGAAGGAACGCCTGCTTTTGGAGTGCGGTGGTTATGTTTCCGAAAGTCAGTTTGTCGAACGCTCCTTCGATGTCTATGAATGCCCCAAGGGTGCATTCTTTCTCCGCCAGGGATTTTTCGATTCTGCTTACCACAGAATGTAGTGCAGAATCTGTTGATCTATCTGGGAGATATGCATGCTGGTTTGGGTGAAGTGGGTTTATCTCCAGAACTTCTTCCCTAATATATCTGTCGCACAATCTTTCTAACGTTTTCAAAAGAAATGAAGTTAGGCTGATTGGCCTAAACGAGTTTGGTACTGAATAGTCATTTTTCCCTGGTTTAGGGATAAAGACTACTTTAACTTCTGTCCACACTTTCGGGATGTATGCCAGTAACCAGTAACATACATGCGCGAAAGAGCTCAACCAGGTGTTCGAGTATCGACTCCAGCCCCCAATAAAGTAGTGCTGGGTGTAACCCGTCCATGCCAGGGCTTTTGTATAGTTTGAAGATTTTAATCGACCAGGTTATTGTCTTCGCCGTCACTAGGTGGTGAACCATCCTCCTTTCTCAGACTACCTGGTTGTTGCTTCGGGTCTTTTGATAAGACTTTTTTAATCTAGCCGCTGTGGTGGTAAATTCCCAGTAAACCAAAAGATGTATTATTTATGTAAAATATATATAACATGTAAGAAAACTTATGAAAAATCTAGAGAGAAATTAGGGATAAATCATGTCAGGGTGTCAGCCATATTTGGGGATAGGTAAAATTATGTCTAAATTATGTAAATTTTTATATATAAAATATATATCAGATATAATTAAATAAAAACAAAAAATATCACTTTTTTGCTTAGACGATACAATGTTCTAATTAGCTGCTACCAGACCATTTCTAGTAAATCACAAGTATAATAAATTAATATTATCTTAATTTACACTTAAAGTGGGATTTGCGGGATTCGAACCCACGCCGTTGCAGTCGCAAATTGTCGAATCAAGCCACCTAACCGTTCGACCATCGAGGCTTAGTGAAGTTAAAAAAAGTTATAACAAAATAAATAATAAATTTTAACCCTTCTCGTATAATTAAAAAAAAATTAACAAAAAATTCTAAACTTTAAAAACATTCAAAATAAAAGCAATTAAATATAAAAATTAAGTAGGTAAAATTATTTATAACAAAATAAATAAATTATAACTCAACTTCCATAAATTTTTCTAATAAAAGTGTCGGTGTTGAATGTTGGATTTCTTTGGTAAGCGCAATTTTGCAGTATATTTTGCTTTTATTATTTTATGCATATTATCCTTGGCCAGGATTTTTATATATTATTTTCATAAATATATTGAATATAATATGTACACGTTTATATTACATTAAATGTTTAATGTAAATAATAATTGCGATATTTTACAATAATAATACATTAGTATTTTTCTAGAAATTAATATTTAATATTTTATGTATGAATTATTTACATAAAGAATATATGTAAATAATTTGTATATATTTTACATTAAATGTCTAATGTAAATAATACAGGCGATATTTTACATTAATAATACATTATTATTTATATATAAAATATACATATACGAACTTATGTATTGGGTATGTAAATAATTCTATATAAATAATACACTATAAATTTTACTTATTATTTACATAGAGAAAATAATATAATATTATATACCGGGTGGAAATGAAAACCGGGTCACCTCTATAACTTTTTTATTTATGAATAGAAAAATTTGAAATTTGGCTATGTTCTATGGTTCAAAAAAATAAATTTTATGTGCATTTTTTATTTTCGAAATCACTTCCGGTTTCGCCGGAAACACCATGAACTTTGTTTTTTTAAATGTAACATCCCATATTTTTATTCATGGCGTAAAACACTTTTAAAAAATAAGTATTTTTGAGATATTAGTTTTTATTTTTTGCGAAAAAAAAATTTTTTCAAATAAAAAAAGCTATTAAGTATCTTTATCACAGGCACATGCAAAACAATACCCCTACATATGGGGTACCAAAATAATCGTTATAAAATCCTCTTTTTAAAAAGTCGAATGACCCGGCATCATTGCATTTAAAAAAAGTGAGATATTTGATAAAATCTTCATTAACTAAGTTTAAAAATTAATAGTTCAAAAACCACTTAATTTTTTTTTCAAATTACAATTTTATTTAGGTATTTGAATTATTTAGAATTAGTTTTGGTACTTTTCACCGACTTCGAAAATCTTTTTTTTTTTTTGAAAAAAAATTTTTTTACAAAAAAAATAAAAACTAATATCTCAAAAATACTTCTTTTTTAAAAGTATTTTAAGCCATGAATAAAAGTTTCCGGTGAAACCGGAAGTGATTTCGAAAATAAAAAATGCACATAAAATTTGTTTTTTTGAACCATAGAACATAGCCAAATTTCAAATTTTTCTATTCATAAATAAAAAAGTTATCGAGGTGACCCGGTTTTCATTTCCACCCGGTATATTATAAAAATCACAGAAAATGCCTTAAATATATACAATGATAGCCAAAGATTATTACAACTTTAACATTTTTGAAAAATCCATTACTGGTAGCGATAGTAGTCTATGCAATACAAGTCTGGAATCAATACAAACATTAATGATTCTACCCTGACAACTTCTGATTATGAAACTGAAAATTGTGTAAATCCACCGAAAGGGAACTAGGGAACAAATCTAAGATGGTATACAACACATTATGTACAGAAAATTTTTCGATTTAACAAAATTTACCATAAATGTTTCATTTAAGAGGGCAGACGTTCAAAAATCAGGAATAATAATTTTCGGATATTGCAATGAATGCCATTCTTCACTACATTGTCAATTGTTAAACCATTTAGAAAAACAACAAACATTTTTAATTAAATGTAGGTACATTCGAAACTTTAATATTAAACATCTTCGCAAAAAAAAGAGAAAATTGTCTGGTAAAAATAAGGATGACGCTTTAAAAAATTTAATAGACCACAAGGAAACAGCAACATCTTATCGACTAAGAAGGGTAAATACTAATTTATTTATACAAGTTACCTACCGTTCACCCCATTCCATGGAGATCATCGCCGATCTTACGCAGCTTCATGCATGTGTGTGCTTAATCAGCCTTTTTAGTATTTATCTTTATTTTCTATCCCTCTATTGTAGTCTGTAGAT
This sequence comes from Stenus bimaculatus, assembly GCA_963971135.1. NCBI lineage: Eukaryota > Metazoa > Arthropoda > Insecta > Coleoptera > Staphylinidae > Stenus > Stenus bimaculatus. The sequence continues at coordinate 26,014,960 of OZ020183.1, read as the reverse complement.
TAGGAAAGTTATATAAGTTTTAATTATTATAATTATTGTTCAGAGTTAAATTTATAGAGTAACTATTAATTTGTAACTTCTAATTTTGTTGAGAAAAATAAAAAATCATTTAAAAAAAACAATGGTGCTTCGAAGTTAATTAATTTACATACATCTACGGGATATATGCTTTATACAAAAAATATACAACATTTTAACAGTTATGAAATATAAATACAATTAAAATTATTAGTGTTTGTTTTTACTTTTAGGCCAACGAACTTGAATTTGATGAGAAAATCAAAAAAGAAGATCTCACAAAAATGTTCTTGATTCCATTCATCTAGCTAAAGGAGATAGAAGATATAACGGAATTATAAAGGATATTGGTATGAGTCCGTTTTGTGTTCATTACTCGAGTAATACGCAAGTTAATGTTTATAAAAGCAATTCTAAAAAAGATTATACAATATTACAAATAGATGCTACTGGTTGTATAGTCAATAAACTTAATCGCCCATGGGGAAAAATCCAGTCATATCTTCCTCTATTGTATAATAATTATTAAATTATGTACACCGTGGAAATTTTTAAAACAAACAAACTCAAAACGAACAAATCAATTTTATTTAAGCCTGCTGGGGAAAATGATTCAAACTAAATGTATTTTTAAGGGTGCAGCGATTCAAATTAAAATTTGAAAGTTAATATTTTTGGGTTGTAGTTTAAAGAAATAAGAAAAAAATTAAAAAGAAAAATGAAGGCAGTACGATGTTTTGTTCAAAAGTTATGAATTTTTATATAAAATATGGCATTCTGATAAATGATAAGTTTATAAAAATTATCGATATTATCTTATTAATTTTTTAAAATGTAATTATTTTTTAAGGTACATTACCTAAATAAATTTTCTTTTTTTTGAGTCTGGACGACGCAATTTTAAACCGAAAATTAAAATTTTCACGGAATTTTGTGGGGAGGTGACGGTGCGAATTTTAAGCTAATAATCGTTCCGGTGGTTCTAATAGTTTCGAAAATATTAATTATTTTGTGAAAAGTGAAATATTTCAGACCGCAATTTTGGCTCCAAAACGGAGATTTTGCATATTTTTGCTACATTTTTGGCCAGTGTGTAGCGTTTCAAATTAAAAATTTGAAAGTTAATAATTTTGGGTTGTAGTATAAAGAAATAGGAAAAAGAAATTCAAGGCAGTACGACTTTTTGTTCAAAAGATATGAATTTTTATATAAAATATTGCATTATAACAAATGAGTAAAGGTGTATTGTTAAAAATTCATATTTCGCTAAAACTAAAATTAAGAAACAAAAATTCGTACAGATAAGTTTGTAAAAACTATCGATATTATCTTATTAAATTTTTTAAAATTTAATTATTTTTTAAGGTACATTACCTAGAAATTTTTTTGAGTTTTTGGGGTGTAAGATCTATTTTGGGGGGTGTAGAAGGCAAATGACCCCCAACATTTCATCCATTTTCTATTATCTTTCATTTGCGGGGTCGATTTTGAAAAAGACGCTTTAAGCACAAATAAGCACTAATTAATTACAATAAAAAAATTAAAGATTGGCCCCGCCAGCGTGAAGATGGCGGGGCCAACGATTTTTGTAATTATCTTCAAAACCGTTTTAGCACAAATTAAATTTTTTACAGCACAAATTAAGCACTAATTAGTAATAACAATTGCATTAAAATTGAAGGTGTTGGTCCCGCCAATTTCACGGACCTGCTAATTTTGCGTAAATAGTTACAGAACTTTTGATGTTTAATCCAGGGAAATCTAGCATTTTTTTCAAGTTGAATTAAATTTTATTCTTACGATTTTGGTGGAAGAAAGAGGAGAAGTTTAAGTAAACTAGCAAGCAATTTTAACAGTAATTAAAAAGGAATTTAAATTTCCTGAAATAAAAGTATAAAATAATGTATTTTACCAATGTGCCCGGCGCCTTCACCATACACCGTATATCCTTTTTAAAACATGGTTCTTTGCAACATAGCCCTATTACACCATGTGATGATTCTTCAATGTAGATTTTAAAATGAGGGAAATTCATAAGTTCGCAGGAAATATGGCAAACGATTCTTATTTTATTATTATAAATAAAATAGCAGCCGTTTGCTATTTTTCCTCCTCACTTTTACAATTCCCCCACTTTAAGTCTAAATCGAAGAATCATCTCTTATTTAGAGGCTGCGTTTGAAAAAGACTTTGAAGAATTGTAAAGTAATTTACAAATCGTCAAAATCTTTCTCAAACGCCTCTAGCCCCTCCACGTTAATCTCCACAAACATGGATTCACTCCTTTGAGGCTGTGACCCCAAAGGAGTGGCTCGCATTTATATATTTATAAATGGGAGGTTTTCTTCCAGAGGTTTTCACACTACATCTGCGCAGCTGATCAAAAAGTCTGCAAACAGTTTAATCTAAAACAAATTAAATATTGAGCTGTATTTATAATTTAAATAATTGTTGATATTACTTACTACATCTGCTACTCTGTTTTGAATTTGAATTATTATGGAGTTATTACTCATTTTAGTAATTCTGAAAAATTAAACGAAATCGTTGAAAGGCACGGTTAAGAATTCATAATTAAATTTATTAATTATTCTAAATAATAAAGATATTAACCACGTCGAAAGAAAAAAAATAATTTTGATTAAATTTCGTATAATTTGAACTGGTTCATAAGTCAATTATTGTACTCGTTCATTAAAAAAGTCATTGCTTTATATATTAATTTGATACTGCTCAAAATTAAAATTAGAGCCGCAGATTTGGATTTGCACAATAAAATAACCCCTTTTCAGCAATACAAAATTTCGTAAGACCTATGGTACAGTCCCATCCAAACGATTTGACAGGCCGAGACCTACTATACTGTGTTTCTGTAATTCTGTTAAATTAGTAGTCCGGGAGCAAGTGACCGTTTTTGATGACCAAAAACAGCAAAGCTAATTTTTATTTAGGTACATATCCAGGGTGAGTTTAAAGTAAGGAATAAAAATCATAACTATACGTTATCTTTTGGAATTCTTAAAAACCGTAAAATACGTGTTGCATTGTTTTTGAAAACCTTTATTTTGAACCCAACAATATTTTTTTCCCAGTTGACATGACGTCATAATTTTTTTTTTGGTGAATTAATATGGTTTTTATATCATAAAATAATACCTTATTAAGAGTGTTTTACAACGGTACCAAAAAGATTATACCAGCGCCATCTTCCGGTTTTAAAAAAAATTATTAAATTTCCCCTTAAGCTTAAAGTAACGCATAAAAATCATAACTTCGTTATTTTTTGGAATTTTTAAAAACCGTAAAAGACGTGTCGCATTGTTTTTGAAAAACTTTATTTTGAACCCCAGAATATTTCTTTGTCAGTTAATATGACGTCACTATGAGGTCATAAATTTTCTTTAAACTAATGCTTAAAGGGAAATTTAATTTTTTTTAAACCGGAAGATGGCGCTGCTGTAATACTTTTGGTACTATTGTAAAACAGTCTTAATATGGTATTATTTTATGGTATAAAAACCATATCAATCCATTTAAAAAAAAATTCTGTCTTTGCAGACAAGGCGAAGGCAGATCCTGCTAACACGACGTGTGAACAATAATGATTGGTTACGATCAGAATTACATATAAAACTTTAACCATCATCAATGTGAGCTCCATAAAGTAATCATTATGGGCGTTTTCTAGGATTTGGCGCTTATAATGAAATTAGAAATCATTACCATGTTAATTTCCTTATGGGCCGATGAAAACGTTATTATGTAAAACAAACTAGCTTTAATAAAGCTCTTTTCACTTTTTGAATCCAGATAAATAAAAATAAGCGGGCAAAAGCTACAGTGGTCAAGGCGGTAATTTAAAACGATCAAATAAAAAAAATCTTTTAAATTTTTATTTATCATCCTAATGATGAACTTAAGTAGTACATACGCATAATAAAAATAAACATATAAAACAAAAGTTATAATTAAATTTATATTAATTTAAGAAGTAGAACAACATATCAGAAAATAAAATGTACAGTTTACCAAAACATTATTTTACGAATTTTTACAAGAAAATTAAATAAACACGTAACAATAATTATGTAGATAATGTACAAGTTTTAATAAATAAAAAAACAATTACACTTTCAGTAAATAACTCCATAATAACACTACTGAAAACTTGAAGGTAAATAAACCCGTCCTTAAAATAGAAAATATGCACAATAAATAAATCAACGATAAATTAAACAATATTCCTGATGTTTTGAATGGCTAGGAAATAAACACAAAGCAGAATTTGAAATATAACAAAATAAAATGTAACATCTATGGTAAATTAGAATTACGTGTTATTAACACATTGTATATACCTTTTCAACCTTGGCAATATAAGAGGAACTTTAATTTTAGTCTAAATAAACCTTATTGCTGTTTTTGTTGCGGCCGATTTGGTTTCGGTAAACTGCGCCAAAACGGTACAAATCCCAATGGCATTTAAATTTTCGTTTTTATAAGTGTTGCTATTGATAATGGGTAAAGCAAAAGTTGATTCATTGTTCGAATTAGGCAATGGAATATAGTTACGAATACCTATGGATTCTAATCTCCCCACAAATCCCTGGTGTTTTGAGATCTATCAATGGCATGCCGTAATCGCAAGAAGCGCTTGTGTTATGGAAAGTTACACGATGTTTGTTTAATCCAGCTGAGTTAGGGTATTTAGCAGGACATAAATCACATTGGAAGGCCAACACTGTATTCGTGGATGACTTCTTTCGCATCCGTTTTATATTTGGAGATTCTATTGTTTCATCTTTTAAATCCACGGTTTGCAACTTTTTGGGCTAAAAACAAAAAATAATTAAAATCTTCACTAATTATTTAGGTTGTATACTGGTTCATCGACAATACATTTTCATAGACATAATTGTAACGGTTGAATTTAAATTGGACGCGTTTTGGCGGCTAAATATTTAAGAAACAGAGACGCGAGGCCTCGGCGCAGAAAATTATCGCGAGCTCACTTTTTTTGGTGTGATCGTCGAGTGTATCCGTCTTGAATGGTGTCCTCGTGTTAAGTCTGCTTGAGGTATGTTACAAATTTATAGTTATTTATCGTTTGCTATTTTACTTTTTAATTGAATATTGAATCATTAGTTAGACAAGCGATAATCATCGGTTTTAATTCAGGCCAAATGCCTCTTTAAAACAACGTACTTCAAGTCAGACCGTCCATGTGTCGTGCATGTGGTCTGGGTCATTTTATGTTCATTGTCATTTCATCTTTCCCAAAATCAAATTTAAAACGCCAGCTCATAGAGCTAAATTTTTATATTTAATTTAGAGCCTTTGTTTGAAACGTATTCTTTTTTGAATAGGGTAGTAATAAATGTACTTGTCCTTATATATATCAATTTTATTCTATTCTCACTTTGACCAGTTTCGGCTGTGGGCCATCCTCAGAAAGTGTACTACAATACGAAAAAACAGATTACATGAGTGTTTTTGGTGTGAGTATAATATTAATAGGTCAAAGTAGTTTTGTTTTGAGTTTGACGTTAAAGTTTTGTGTAGTCAAAGTTTCAATTTTTTTTTCCTTAAAACTAGATACAGTATCGTAAGATGTAAAATATGATGTAAGAGTATAGTCTTAAAAGTTTTTCTTACCGTCATGACTAAAATTCGGTGTTAAGAATTATCATTACATAGGCCATCAATCTTGAGCACATGGTCCTTAAGCACATGGTTACTTTCGAGGTTACGAGTTTAAGTTTTCAATTTAATGTTGGTTAACAACAAATTTTAAAGTTTAAATAAAAAGGGGATGATGCATGAGATAATTTGATTAAAACATAAAAAATAATGAAGCTAAAAAGAAGGAATTTTAGTCTTCTCGTAACTAGTATGGGTGCTTGATGATGAATGTGTAAACTGCCCTCGCTCATTAAATTAGATGTTGTTGTGAAAGGGAGGCTTTAATACTTTTGATTTGGATTACTTCAAAATTCAAAAGTAGGCGAAAGGCAATTATACATGAATTGAGTGGGTTCGTCGGAATTAACGGAATTAGATACATTATGTGTTAATAAAACTCAACATTTTAAATTAACACTTAAAAACTATTTATTAAAAGTAAATTAAAATTAAACATTACAACTAAAATCAAAATCAAACATTACTAATAATTCAAATCAAAATCATATTATAAAATACACTTAACTAAGCAAATTCCAAGTCTAATAATTCGGATAGTTCAAACCGCAACATAATAAACATATTTAAGTTTTAACTCACCAAAGAACAGTGTTACAATTAAATAATTTTATCAATCTCTTCTAAGTTCCATTTAAGCAGAACTTTTCTAAGTTCCATTTAATCTGGAACTTCATCTTGGTGTGAATTCTTCCAAGTTTTACTTGCAGGAATTCATCTTAACACAACACTGGTCATCACTTCTGGAGACTGTTGACTCGGACCGAGACTCAAATAATAATCCCCTTTTGTTTTCGAAGCTCCTGCTTTTATACTTTGGTTCCTTAATTGTAAGTTATGATTATGGGATTTTTTACTACAATTTATCGCCTGTTGTTCACATCTGCTTGCGCTATCCTGACTCATCCCGAAACGTGCTTAAGTGCTTAGGTTTTAATGTTTGCGCCAAGGACTTATTAAACATTATATTTTTAACAATCGTATTAATTTAATTCGGCAATTAACTAATAAACTTGGAAAATGCATTTAACTTGAATAATACAAATTACACAAATAATTTAGGATGCTCACAAATGACATGTTGGTAAAGGTGTTGTCATGTGAGATTAGTATGTGTGTCCCTCTGTTAGTGTTATATTGATTTAAAGATTATTTTATTGACGTGTAGATGGTGTGATATTTTCTTTTTTCAAATAACTGAAAAGGGGCCTAAAGCTGAGATTTAGTACTACTGACCAGGATATTGGCTAACAGGAACCAGATTAAGCAAACTCAATTTACTTAAAAAGAAACATTTATTCAAGAGCGACGTTTCGAGTGACAATTTCACTCTTTATCAAGCTAAAATAGATTTTGTTATTTAGTATTTGGGAAAAAGAATAAAACAACACCAATTATGATTGCAAGAGAAGTCATGAGAATGATAATAATTTAACAGGTTTAGCGTGGCATCATTTAAACTTAAACCACCTAATTGATTTTGATAGGACAATAATACTAGATAGAGAAAGTAATTATAAAAAAAGACTTATATCAAAAATTATTTATATAAAAAAAAATACAGATAATATGAACTTTAAAACAGACACTCTTAATTTAAGTAAAATATATAATAACCTGATTAAAGCATGATTAGCGGATTTCCAAATGTAAATAATGTAATATAAGTTAAAGTACTGTAAATAGTGTTGATAGCTATGTTTAGTGCAAGTGGAGTTGCAACTTGGAAATAAAAATAATATGTAAAATAATTTAAATAAATCCTAAAATAAAAGTAGAAATAAGAACAAACAAATGAGATAAGTAATCTCAAGGGTTTAATTTAATTAATCACTGTAAATATTGTTAAAACAAAATGTATAAATGGTAACACTGGTTAGTTGGAAGGTAGGCAACCAAAGTTGTCAAATGATATCAGATGATTAATGGCGGTTGTAATATCCAAAAGTGAATTGTTAAAGATCAATCCTAAAACATCCAAGATATTCGTAAAACATATTAAAAGTTAAATACGTTAAACTGTGTAAAATAATTGTGTTCAAAGTAATTATGTTTAATTATTAACTAATTGTTATTAGTTGATGATTAATTTAATGGAAAATGACAAAAACTTAATTTATAAAAATACACGTTCTAAGGTAATTTATTTTTTGCGAATTTAGTCTCTAATTTCAGTTCAATTTCACTAAATGCTATCACACTTCGTGACTAAGTCTTGTTTATGTATGTATGTAATATTGATTGTAATTGATAAGAAAAAAAGAAAAAAGAAAATGTAGTAACTAAATAAAAAAAATCTATTTTAGCTTGATAAAGAGTGAAATTGTCACTCGAAACGTCGCTCTTGAATAAATGTTTTTTTAAGTAAATTGAGTTTGCTTAATCTGGTTCCTGTTAGCCAATATCCTGGTCAGTAGTTGAATTTTTGGAACGATAACAATTGTTGAGAACTGAGATTTAGTTGTTCATTAAGACATGTGTATTTTTTGTCATTGTTGAGGTTGGTGATTTCATATATTTCAAGTAAATCCATCTTTAGGCCCTTCTTCTGGCATATTCCATTTTTATCTAAAAGACAAGAATTACTATGTGATGATAGAAAATTGTTGATGGTGTTGAGTGATTTGTATATATTATATCTTTTGTTTCTGTATTGTGATGTGGAAAAATGGTGTTATATGTGATTTTGTTTTTTGTTTTTTGTATAATTTTGTTGATGATGTGTAAAGGGAAAAGTTATGATCTGTTGCGATTTGTTTTATGATGTTTATTTCTAGGTTGAAGTATGTTTGATTAAGTGGTATGCTGAAGGCTCTGTGAATGTAACTGTTAAAGGCTGCACTTTTATGTATGTAAGGGTGAAAAGAGTTGTAGTGGATGACACTGTCTGTCTGTGTTGGTTTTCTGTAAATTTTGTATGTGAATTCATCATTGTTTTTGTGTATTGTAAGGTCGAGAAAATTAATAGTGTTTTGTTTTGCAAGTTCTATTGTAAATTTGAGTTTTGTGTGGTATGAATTTATGTAGTTGTGAAAATTGTTAAGTTCCTCTTGTGTACCTTTCCACAGGCAGAAGATGTCATCGACGTAACGTTTCCAGAGAATAATGTTGTCTTTGTATGTACCTGCCTCTATAACTTGTTTTTCAAAATGTTTGAGGTATATGTCGGCTAGTAAACCGGAGATAGGTGATCCCATTGGTAAGCCGTCGTTCATTTGATAGAATTTATCATAAAATTTGCAGAAATTTTGTTCTATTGTTAGTTTTACTAGTTCGTATATGTTTTTTACGTCTTCGTTATTTAGTTTTGCGTTGTAAAGAATGTTTTTGATTATTGTGAGTGTGTCTTCGACTGGGATATTTGTATAGAGGTTGGTGACATCGAAAGACAGCATTGTGGTATCTTTAATTACATCTTTATCAGTTTTGTTAAGTGTGTTTGTTAATTCTGTGTTGTTGTAGATTCTGTATTTTAAGTCTAGATTGATGTGATTTTTGAAAAAGTTGACTAGAAATTTGGCTATGTTTATGGTAGGTGATGAGGTAAAAGATATGATGGGTCTGATTGGGTTGTTGGGTTTGTGGAGTTTGGGGAGGCTGTATAGGTAGGGTGTTATGGGATTCATAGGTATGAGGGGTGTTCTATTGTTGTTGAATTTGTCTATTGTATCTTTGGTGATTTTTAATGTTTTTTTTGTTGTTTGTATGAATTTATTAAGTGGGTTTTTATTAAGTTATGTAAAATTATTGTTATTAATAAAATCTAATCTTTTACTGATATAATCTGCTTCGTTAATAATGACAAGGCCAGCATTTTTATCCGCGTTTACAATAATTGCTTTATTATCTTTTAATTTTTCTTTTAGATTTTTTAGAATATCTAGTTGTTCGGTGTGAATTTTAGAGGAGAAGTGAAGAGAGGAGAAGGGGAGAGAGGAAAAGGGAAGAGAGTAGAAGGGAAGAGCGGAGCGGGGTAGAGAGGAGAGGAGCAGAGAGGAGAAGGGAAGCGGCCAGAAGGGAAAGGCATTTTGAAAGGTGGAAAGAAGAGAAAAGAAGGAAGGAGGCCCGAATGAAAAGGCACGAGGAGCGAAGGCAAAACGAAAAGCAAAGGGAAGGCGACAAACAAAAGAAAGGCGACAAGAAAGCTGATAAACAAGAAGAAAGCAGATAAACAAAATCCTAACAATAAGGAAGGCGACCCACAAAAAGATAACCATAAGAAAGGTGAAGAACAGATTGAAAGAAATAAGAAAGGCGACCACCAAAATACAAACGACGCAATACAATAGGAAAAACAAAATCAGAGGGCGGAGAACAAATATTGGCAGATATTAGAAGGGACGAATATGAAGTCCAAGAAGAATGTAGTTTGAATGTAGAATGTTAAATGCTTTATTAGTTTACTTATGTTTATTTTTTAAATAAAGTTTATTTTTTATTTAATATATAAGCTTTTATTGTAAAAATATATTAAAACGCGACTACCTTTCTATCAGGGGCGGAGGGAAGAGAAAAGAAGAGTCGAGAAAATGAGAAGGAGAAGGGACGATGAAAAGAAAAGTAGGGGTGAGGCAAAAGAAAAAGTAGATTAGAAATTGATGAAAACAAGAATTATTTTCGTTTATATTTTGGTTAATTACATATTTTGTTTGTAATTCTTGCAGCGCACGACGACTCGATATACCAAAATTTCGTAAATTAGAAGACTTTAACCCAAATAAATACATATCATCAAATCCAGTCATTCCTAGACTTCATACTTTACCTAAAATACATAAAGTTAAAAATATTGATAGTTTTGATATAAATAGTTTTTTAATGCCAGTTACGCCAGTTGTTTCATTTTCTGGTACCAATACATACAAATTAGACACTTGGTTAAATTTAATTTTTAGAGAAATTTTGGGATTTACTAACTCTTATGCAATAAAAAACTCCTCATGTTTAATTGTAAAACTATCTAAGTTTGTACATAATAATAATTATACAGGGTGGTGATAAAGTTTGGAACCAAGGTCATAACTTCCGTAAAAATTTTTTTTGTATAAATCGCTCGGACACGTCAATTTTTGTTTTAAAAATGCCATTTTTTGGAATGAAAAAAATATTCATGACGTCACTGATAACTTCACTATGACGTCATCATCAATTTTTTTAAACGGAACCCCTACTTTTTTCACACATTTTTCATAGACCTTTTTATCATATTAATGATCACATAAAAATATTTAAAAAAATTTCAACCATTTTTGAAAAAAAAAATAAATTTACTCAATAAAAAAATTATGAATTCTCAATGAAAATATGGCAAGAAAAATAAATTAAACTAATTTTTAGTTTAAAAATAACAAATTATTATTGAAAATATTCGAATTGTTCTTCTTTACACAATTGGAATTTTCTTAAAACTAATTGTGAGCACCATAAATTTAAAGTTTTTCCGTCGGAAGATTATTAGTTTTTCATTTTAAACACGAAAATACTTTTCGGTCGAGTTTAGCATTTTTGTCAAGGAAGGGATAAGTTAAAAAGTCACCAATAAGAAATTAGGTGGGATAGCTTTAAGATAATAAGGGGGACGTGTTAAAGAAATTCATAACACAAAGACACATCACTCCTAATTATTAAAGAGAGGACAATAATGAGTCATATCCATTAATGTCACAATAAATTCCCTGTTAATGTGTTTTGGGCCTTTGAAAATCTTTCAACAAGTACTGTTAGATGAATCAAAATTGCTAACACAATGTTGTTAAAATTAGCCAGCTGCATGATACCCGTATCCGCAGATTGTTATCGTTAATTCTCAGATTGTAAATTTGGTAAATCACACTAATGTCACGAACCTCCGAAACTTATTATTTGATATCTAATTAAAGTTGGGAGGAGTTGATGAGATTAGGGAGGACTTTAGGTATCAAAAAGGGATTTTATTGTGACCGGAAAAACAGTTATAGTAGTTGTGAAAGTTATAGTTACAGTCAACAGTTATAGTTAATCGCGAAAGCAGTTTTTAGAAGTTAACTGGTGGCGATTATTAAATGTTCAAGTTTCTAACAGTGATCCTGTTAGGTAAGTTTTTATAAAGATGTATTAATGTTGTAATGTTTGTACTTTTTTTTTATATTGTATATGTATTATGTTTAATAAATAGTTTTAGTTGAATTGTGTTCGCCTTTGAAAGAATGATTACCACTCACGGATCCACTATATATTTTCCATGTTGAGACCGTCACTTTCAGTCTAAATTATTCTTAAAATAATTTGACTCATGTTTAAAAAGTCTTCCTTTCGAGAACATCTAGCATAAGAGTGGCGGCGCTCACATAATTTTAAATAACTTTTAATGAAAAAGGTAATTAAAATAAAATGTTTGAGTGATAATAAACTTTAAATAAAATTGTAATTTAATATAAATTTGAAAAAGCTTTTGATATTCAAAATTTATTGAAATAAGAATTGCCTTTATAAAAGTGCTTTAGTTGACGTTATTTTGTATGGCAAATAAATTTTAAATCCATTTACCAATGCTTGAATAGCTTGCTTCGTTTGTTTAATAATAATCAACAATTATTAAGTTTTGCGAAATTAAAAATGCCTCGTTTAAGCGAACGCGAAAGAATCGAAATTTTAATTATGGTAGGATAGGGCGATAGACCGCAAATCTCAAGATCTACAATCTACAGTAAGTAAGTTAGTTACCAAATTTGCAGAAACAGGATCTGTAGGAGATTTGCCTCGACAAGGACGGCCTCAAGTGAATGAAGAAACCAAAGTAAATTTATTACTTGCGATTGAAGAAAATCCCAATATTTCAACAAGAGATATTTGAAGAAATAATAATGTCGCAAAATTATTAAAAAAGGAAAAGTATCACCCATACAAAATAAAACTCATACAAGAGTTAAATGAAGATGATCCCGATCGCCGACTGCAATTTTGTGAAGAAATGATGGCGCGATGTGATCAAAATCCAAATTTTTTAAGTAGTATAATTTTCTCCGATGAAGCTACCTTTCAATTGAATGGATCAGTGAATCGACATAATTGTAGGTATTGGTCATAGGAAAATCCTCATTGGGCCGTAGAATCCCATAGTCAAAGACAGGGAAAGTTAAATGTATGGGTGGGAATGATTGGCAATTGGCAGACTTTTTATAGGACCTTACCTTTTTAATGAAAACCTTACTGCCGAAAGATACTTGAATTTTTTGCGGACTGATTTGCTACCAGTTTTACTTCGTATTTTCCCCAATTATGAAAATCGCAACATTCCTAACCAAAACATTTGGTTTCAACAAGATGGGGCTCCTCCACACTTTGGCAGGGCGGTGCGAGAATTCCTTAACACCACGTTTCCCAACAAATGGATAGGTCGGAGGAGACCAATTGAGTTGCCTCCGCGATCTCCCGACCTAACGCCCTTAGATTTTTTTTGTGGGGACATTTAAAATCAAAAGTTTATTTCAATAGACCTAATAATTTACAAGAATTAGGACGGATTTGCAACAAATTGACGAAGAAGCTATTAACAATAGTATTCAGAGTGTCTACACTCGAATGGGACAATGCCAAATGGTCAATGGGGAACAATTTGAACATTTGTTACTTGTAAATTAAAAATTTACTTTTTTTTTTGTAATATTTTCATTGAGAATTAATAATTTTTTTTTTGAGTAAATTTATTTTTTTTTTCAAAAATGGTTGAAATTTTTTTAAATATTTTTATGTGATCATTAATATGATAAAAAGGTCTATGAAAAATGTGTAAAAAAAGTAGGGGTTTCCATTTAAAAAAATTGATGATGACGTCATAGTGAAGTTATCAGTGACGTCATGAATATTTTTTTCATTCCAAAAGATGGCATTTTTAAAACAAAAATTGGCCTGTCCGAGCGATTTTTACAAAAAAATTTTTACGGAAGTTATGACCTTGGTTCCAAACTTTATCACCACCCTGTATGTTGGCTTCTTTTGATGTAGTGAATTTGTTTACAAAAATTCCAGTACATGAATGTATTAGTTTAGTGGCGGAATTATTGGTTGTTTCTGATTTGAGTGATGATGAGATAGACTCGTATCTTCAATTACTAGATATATCTTTTAAACAAATTTTTTTCTTATTTAATAACACCTTTTATCAATAAACAGATGGTCTTGCAATGGGGTCACCTTTAAGCCCATTATTGGCAGAAATTTTTATGACTAACATTGAAAAGAAATTATTTTCTTCTCAGTTTTTAGGTGTAAGTAAGATTAAATTTTGGGCAAGATATGTAGACGATGTACTAGTAATTTTTAATGGATCAGTTGATGAAATTAATGCACTTTTAGAGGATTTAAATAAATTACACCCAGACATAAAATTTACTTTAGAATGTGAAATAAAAGGTCACATTTCTTTCTTAGATTTAAATATTTTTACCTCTGGAGATAAATTAAACTATTCCATTTATAGGAAACCATCTTACACAGATGCAGTCATTGATAATTTTTCAAACCATCCGTTATCACACAAATTAGCATCTTTCCATAGTTTTGCATATAGATTATTTACAATTCCAATGAACTACATAAATTTTGTTAAAGAGATAAATACCATTAGATTAATTGGAAGTAACAATAACTATCCAGATAATTTAATAAAAAAGATAATATGAAAAACCAAAACAAAATTAATGTATAATGATGCATTTACTCCATCAATAAGTTTAAAAAATAAAAATGAAACAATTTCTTATTCATCATTACCATATTATAATATTAAATGTTTAGAATTATTAAAAATATTTAAACCTTTGAATTTGAAAATATCTTTTAGAGTTAATTCTACATTTAATAAAGTAAAATTTAACAAAGATATTTTAGACAAATTTAATAGAAGTGGTATCTATAAATTATCATGTGATTCTTGTAATGCCATATATAGGTCAAACTAGAAGAACATTTAACATTAGAATTAAAGAACATATGTCAGCTATTCGATTAAACAGACCACAACTTTCACATTTTGCTAATCATATATTATTTAACAATCATAATTTTGAACCAAATAAAAATGTTACAATTTTACATAATACCAATGATTTTTTGATTAGAAATCATTTAGAAAACCTTGAAATAATAAAATTAAATTTGGACACTAAATTAATAACATTAAATATACAAATTGAAAACGAAGTCAAACATTTAAGTTATATTAAATCACTAATTAATAATTTTTATACAAATTATTTTAAATACCATCATTAAAATTTTTTTTAAAAAGTTTACAAAAGTTTTATTTACTTCAAAAAATTTTACATGTCACTATTATCTTGACAATAAAGGTAAGAAAATTAAATTCATTACTTTATTTTGCTTTAAAAGCATTATGAATTCAGAATAATTGATTTATCAAGTATTTGAATATTTTTCTTGCATGTTAATTTACATTAATTTTGTATACATTTATTTTTATTTTTTATTTTATACCTATGCTTTCATTTTATTTTATTTGTTAATTCTAATTGTTTATTCTTAGATTCTTTAAAAACCTGAAGATGGGATATAATTATCCCGAAATCGATAGTTTTTAATTTAATTTATACAAAAAGTATAAATAATAAAGTTGGGCTAAAAGAAAATAAATAACAAGTTTTTCTATTCAATATTTAATTGTTTTAGTTGACGCTATTGGCAGCAACAATGAAATTTTCATGCCGCACCCCTCACAGAAGGGACTCCCTTAGTGATGCAGCTCACCTATGTTCCACCATTCAGCCCTTCCCATGTGGAAGGGCAGGAGATGGTCGATTTAGATGTTAAATTCTGATTTTTTTATATTTCTTAATAAATTCTTATTTCTGTTCAAAAAAATAAAAGGGCCAAAATGTTCCCAAGAGTTTCAAAAAAACTATTTAAGCGATTTTAACCAAAAATGTTCTTAAATGCGTCTATCTACGGTAAAATTTCTATAGTTTTTGAGAAAAAAAAAATAAAAACCGATTTCCACGGAAAATTTCAAACGCATAACCTAAAAAATATCTCAAATAATTTTTCAAAATCTGTCAGTCAGTTACCCCCTACACCCCGAAAAAAAATTTTTACATAATAAAAATTATAAAAAAAATACAAAATCTTTAGATAATGTACCTTAAAAATAGTAAAATTTAAAAAAATTAAATAGCAATTTTTGAATTTTTGAATTTTTGAATTTTTGAATTTTTGAATTTTTGAATTTTTGAATTTTTGAATTTTTGAATTTTTGAATTTTTGAATTTTTGAATTTTTGAATTTTTGAATTTTTGAATTTTTGAATTTTTGAATTTTTGAATTTTTGAATTTTTGAATTTTTGAATTTTTGAATTTTTGAATTTTTGAATTTTTGAATTTTTGAATTTTTGAATTTTTGAATTTTTGAATTTTTGAATTTTTGAATTTTTGAATTTTTGAATTTTTGAATTTTTGAATTTTTGAATTTTTGAATTTTTGAATTTTTGAATTTTTGAATTTTTGAATTTTTGAATTTTTGAATTTTTGAATTTTTGAATTTTTGAATTTTTGAATTTTTGAATTTTTGAATTTTTGAATTTTTGAATTTTTGAATTTTTGAATTTTTGAATTTTTGAATTTTTGAATTTTTGAATTTTTGAATTTTTGAATTTTTGAATTTTTGAATTTTTGAATTTTTGAATTTTTGAATTTTTGAATTTTTGAATTTTTGAATTTTTGAATTTTTGAATTTTTGAATTTTTGAATTTTTGAATTTTTGAATTTTTGAATTTTTGAATTTTTGAATTTTTGAATTTTTGAATTTTTGAATTTTTGAATTTTTGAATTTTTGAATTTTTGAATTTTTGAATTTTTGAATTTTTGAATTTTTGAATTTTTGAATTTTTGAATTTTTGAATTTTTAAATTTTTGAATTTTTGAATTTTTGAATTTTTGAATTTTTTGTTAGCATTGGGAGTCTTTAGTGGAACACATCCTAAGTGGAACGTACCCTGTTGACGAACGTTAGTGGAACGCACTCTTTGTAAACTGACAACTGGTGACAGCTGTCACTTCACACAATTAACCTTAAAATAAATTCTGGTAAATGGTAAATATAAAATTTTATTTTAAAAGGGGAACTATTTGGCATATTGGTAGTAAACAATGTGATGAAGATTGAAATCGGTTCATGTACTCTGTTTAACTTGAGCAACTCAACCCAGCTTGAACTCGGCTTGACTACCATTTGGATACCTATTCTGTAGATACACGAATCGAAATTCGCATGCGAAAAAAGAATGGGAGAGTCAATATAAAAGTGTAAGATAAAGAAAGAACACAATTCTCTCGGTCGAAAAAGTGACAGAATAGTTAGTTCTGTAAGTACATGTAAAAGGTCAAATCAATCCCGAATTCAAGCTGCTTGAGCTAAACTTGAAGAATTAATTTCAAAAGCAAGTTTGGAATATTCAAGTAAGTATACACTATAAGCTTATACCACATAGCTAATACACATGAATAATTTTACAGTTAAACTGCAGGACACTTACGACTGAATATAAAAAAGATTCGTAACGATCCCTGTTATTCTTATAATGTATGAAATGAAATCACCTGTGCCAATAAATGTATGTCAAATCTAGAGGAAAATTGAAGAATATTTTGGGAGGAACTTTTGCGCATCCATGAGGCATTTTACTTCAAATCAATGAATGATTTTTTTGTGGTAAGTTTTATTGCCAGCTTAGGGCCTCTTTTACAACTCTCGGATAAACCAAGTGAAACATTATCGCCGGTATTAATGTGAAAATGGGTTCTTCCAAACTCTAGTTTATAAACCTTAGATAACTTATACGTTGCTTCGAGCAGCAGATAACAGGCCACCGATTCTCCAGTGTATGCGCAGTTGAAAGCATACTTTTAGTTACCCACTTGTTCATTCCATGCGGAAATTTCCGCATGCGGTTCGACTTACAAGACTCGAGAATACCAGTTTTAGAAACGAATAGAAACTTGACAGTAAAAGTATGCGAAACTAGGTCGCATACACTGGAGAATGGCAGCACAGCCGATTTTCAAATTTGTAAATAAAGTAGTTTGTGTAATACAGGGTGGTGATTATTTCAATGCTCACCATTGGTATCTTTTAAAGTGAAGGAGATGCGAGGTCGGTTAAATTAGAGAAAAGTTGCTCATTTTTATCGCCATTAAAAATCTGAAAGAAAATTTAGGATATTTGAACTCGTAAAATTATGACCAAAAAAAACAAAAAAGGAGATTTTGGAAAATAATTTATATTTGCCAAACCATTACTGCTACATCAATGAAATTTCGTACATTTAAATTGTTGACGATTCTGAGTTAAATGACGTAAAAAAAATATTTTGGCCTCCTAGATTCAAAGCTGCGATATTCAACTTTTTTATTTCTTATGGCCGCCATGTTGGATTTTTACATCATCAGTGTTAAGAATTTATTATTTTATAATTTTAATATCATATTGCCTATGATTGTTATATTTGATAGTTGTTATGTTTTGTTGTAAAGACAGAAGTTGTTGTAATTTTTATTAATAAAGTTATTAAACTTAACATGGCGCAGTCGTAAAACCGAATAGTATTTTAATAAATAAAAAGGAATGGATATTATTGCAAAATTACCTAATTCATTGTCTTTGGAAGGTAATGTGACTCAAAACTGGAAGAAATTTAAACAGCAATTTGAAGTTTACTTGACAGTTACTGGAAAGAATAAAGTAGAAGATGATATTAAGATAGCAATATTACTAAATATTATTGGAGAAAATGGAGTGGAATTATATGAGAATTTTAAATTTTCTGTTGAAGATAAAAAGAAATATGAAAAAGTGATTAATCAATTTGACATATATTTATTGCCAAAAATAAACGTCATTTATGAGAGATTTCTTTTCTATAAAAGAGAACAAGCGGAAGGTGAAAAGATTGATAATTTTATACAAGATTTAAAAAAGTTAGTAAAAACGTGTGATTTCGGAATTCAAGAAGAAAGTATGATTCGAGATCGTATCGTATTGGGTGTTAGAGATAAATCGTTACAAGAACGATTATTAAATATTGCAGAATTAAATCTAGAAAAAGCAATTGATTTGTGTAAAAATAGTGAAGTAATAAAAGAACAACTAAAACAAATTCAAGATATAAATTGTAGCGTTGATGTTACTAAACGCAAGTTGATAAATGGGAATAAGAAGAAAAATTATGTTCAAGAAAATTATTATAATAAAAATCATCAGTATTGGAAAGAAAATGAAGAATTTAGTTGTTGGGGGTGTGGTCAAAACCATAAGAATAGAAATTGTCCTGCGTTTGGTCAAAAATGTAAATATGTGGATTTTATAATCATTTTGAAAAGATGTGTCGAAAAAAATTAGTTAAAGAAGTTATGTCAAGAAAAGAAAGTGGTGATGATGAAAATGAAGAGGATTTGTTTGTCGGTATAATAAACATTGAGAAGTCAGTTAATGTGTACAAACTAGAAAAGGCATGGTTTGAAGAAATTAAGGTAGAAAACAAGTTTATTACATTTAAGTTAGATACAGGTGCTGAGGTTAACATTTTGCCTATCAATATTATAAAATCTATTACAAATTTTCAAATTATTCCTACTAATATCAAAATTCAATCTTATGGTGGATTTACAGTTAATCCATTGGGTACTATTTGTTTATCTTGCAATTTTAATAATACTAATCTTAAATTAGAATTTATCATTGTTGATGTAAATTCAAAACCAATATTAGGATTAGAAGCGTGCATCAAACTTGGATTAATAGCCTATTTTACTATTTTAGAAAAAAATGATGATTTATTTAAAGGTTTAGGAAAATTTCCAAATAAATTAAAAATTACTTTAAAAAATAATGCAATTCCTGTTGCTAGACCTCCTAGGAGAATTGCTTTAACAATCAAAGACAAACTGAAGTCTAAATTAGATAATTTAGAGAAAGAAAATATAATTGAAAAAGCTAATGAACCATCTGAATGGGTCAGTAACTTGGTTATAGTTGAAAAACCTGATAAAACTATTAGAATTTGCATAGACCCACAGGATTTGAATAAATATATTAAACGAGATTATTATTTAATACCATCTATAGAGGACATATTTTCAAAATTGTCAGGAAAGCAATATTTTAGTGTTTTAGATTTAAAAGATGGCTTTTATCAAATACAACTTGATGATCATTCTAGTAAACTTTGTACTTTCAGTACACCCTTTGGGTGTTACAGATTTTTAAGGCTTCCATTTGGTCTTAATTTAGCTCTTGAATATTTTCAAAAAGTTAATCAACAAAATTTTGGTAATATTGATGGGGTGATTGTTTATTTTGATGATTTACTAATAGCAGCAAAAACATCAGAAGAACATGATTTTATTTTAAATGAAGTATTTAAAAGAGCACGTGAATTAAATATTAAATTTAATAAAAATAAATTTCAATATAAAGTATCAAAAGTTAAATATTTAGGTCATATTTTTAGTAAAGAGGGATTATCTCCTGATCCTGAAAGAATAAATGCAGTTTTGAAATTAGAAAATCCGTCAAATAAAAAAGAGTTACA
Source organism: Stenus bimaculatus (assembly GCA_963971135.1). NCBI lineage: Eukaryota > Metazoa > Arthropoda > Insecta > Coleoptera > Staphylinidae > Stenus > Stenus bimaculatus. Next base: position 25,994,663 of record OZ020183.1, on the reverse strand, counting down.
GAGAATATTGGGATTCATTAATTATTTTCGTAGTTTTATCCCTAATTTATCAGAAATGACATCGAATTTAAGAGAGTTATTAAAAAATAAGGTTAATTTTGAGTGGATGAATATGCATGAAGTTGAATTGAATAAAATTAAAGAAATTTTAACTTCACCACCAATTTTAGCAGCATTTGACGAAAATAAAGAAATTATAATTCATACTGGTGCATCTAAAAATGGATTAGGTTGTTGTATGCTTCAAGATAATAAACCAATTTATTTTGCTTCGCGTAGTTTAACTCAATCTGAACAAAATTATGCACAAATTGAAAAGGAATTTTTGGCGATATCATTTGCAGTTAAAAAATTTCATAATTTTATTTATGGACGGAAGGTAAAAGTTTTTACTGATCATAAACCACTTGTGTCAATAATGAATAAGAATATTTGTAATATTGTTTCGACTAGGTTACAAAGAATTAAATTAAAATTGATTAAATATGAGTTAGATGTGTCTTATATGCCAGGTAAATTTTTATTTGTTGCTGATACTTTGTCAAGGTCATTTTTAAAAGATGATGTAGAGGAAGATCAATCTATGTATGAAATAGTTCATTCTGTAGTAGAATATATTAGTTCATCTAATATTAATAAAGATTTACTTGAAAAAGAAACAATGAATGATACTGATTGTAAAATTATTAAAAAATTTTATATTAATGGTTGGCCGTCTATCAATAAAGTACCGAATGATATTAAAAAATATAATAGTATAAAAAATGATATATTTTTTAGAGATGGTTTGTTATTTTATGAATCAAGATTGATAGTTCCTAAATCACTAAGACATGAATATTAAATTTACTCCATGAAGGTCATTTTGGAATTAATAAAATTAAAGCAAAAGCTAAGGAAATATATTTTTGGCCAGAAATGAATGTCGATATTCAAAATTTTGTAGCATCCTGTAAAGTATGTGAAAAATTTAGACCTTCTTGTGTGAAAGAACCAATGATTTGTCATGAAATACCAGATATACCGTTTCAAAAAATTGCTGCAGATATTTGTTCATTTGGTTCTAAAGATTATTTAGTTATTTTTGATTATTTTTCTAAGTGGTTAGAGGTTTTACCACTAAAAAATAAAGATTCAGACGAAATAATTAAAAAATTTAAAAATATTTTTTGTACTCACGGTATTCCTACCATTTTAATTGCAGATAATATGCCATTTAATTCATTCAAATGTCGTGAGTTTGCTAAGTTATGGGGGTTTAAGATTATTACAAGTAGTCCTATTTATCCACAGTCAAATGGCTTAGCTGAAAGTGGTGTCAAAATAGCTAAAAATAGTTTGCGAAAAAATTCTGATCTTGATTTAGCCTTATTAAATTATAGATCATTGCCATTAGATGGAATTGGATTATCACCAAGTCAGATATTAATGAGCAGAAGACTTAAAAATAAATTACCAATAGCACAACATTTATTATTACCTATTCAAAATAATTATGATGAAATAAAAGATAGTATTATTAAAAAGCAAGAAGTTTCTAAAACATATTATGACAGAAGAACAAAAGAGAAAAAAGATTTTAAAAAAGGCGAAAATGTTAGTTTTAAAAGAGGTAAAGAATGGGAATCAGCTAAAATTATCAGACCGTTTGAAACTCCTAGGTCCTATATCATATCTGATTCTAAAAATAACGAATTTAGAAGAAATTCAAGTTTTATCAGACATTCACATAATAATATTTCAAATGAAAAAAACTTGAATTTAAATGAACAAAATATTGTTATAAATGAAACTGACAATTCTAATTTGCCTACAACTTTCAGAAATTTACATAAAAGGCAAATTAAGTTGCCCGTTAAATTTAAAGATTTTGAAATGTAATATAGTTTTATATTTTATAAAAAAAGGGAGATGTTAAGAATTTATTATTTTATAATTTTAATATCATATTGCCTATGATTGTTATATTTGATAGTTGTTATGTTTTGTTGTAAAGACAGAAGTTGTTGTAATTTTTATTAATAAAGTTATTAAACTTAACAATCAGATAATAAATAATAATACATTTTCAGATTGCTAATTAACTTTAATATGTTCCTTTAGAAAATGTGTTAAACTTAAGAATTTATATAAAAAACAAATGAAAGCAAAGCTTTATGGACAGTTTCCATGTTTACCATACAATATCTCCTCAAAATTGATCTAATAATAAAGAAAATAATAATAAACAAATGACACAGCCAATTCTAAAAAAATATTGACAATCTCAAATTATCAAAACAATTCACGTATGCCTTCTTACAATCAAACGAGCTGAAGTCCGAGACAGAAGGATATATCATAGCATGCCAGGATGGTGTCTTCAACTGTCTATCTTACAGGAAAATAGTTATGGGACTCCCAACAACAGATACTCGATGTAGAGCCTGCAAACAATCTGAGGAGACCACAATGAACCTCCTGGCAGCTTGTCCGAAATACGCGAAAACATTGTACATAGCCAGACATGATGGCGCACTCAGAGTATTGTACTACCTTCTTAGAAAAAAATATGGATTTGATGAAACATTAACACCACCATATATCAAAGTTGACCATGAAGCTGTTATTACAAATGATAAATACAAGCTCTTCTGGAACTTCCCTTTCAGCACGACGAATCAAATATCAGCAAATAAACCGGACCTTTTGGTTTTAAATAAAAAAACTAAAACTATGTACATTATTGAAATGAGCTGCCCATCAGATAACATAAGGAGCAAGCATCAAGAAAAAATAGAGAAATACAGAGATTTAATATTCGAACTGAAGAAAACGTACCACAAATATAAAATTATCTTCATACCTACCATTATTGGTGTACTTTATAATATTAAACAAATAAAATGATTAAAGTATTTGCATTTTTATTATTAGAATTTTGATCAAATTTAAAGTTTCATTTGAGGCGATATTTTTATGGTAACCATGGAAAGTGTCCATAAAACATTGATTTCATTTGTTTTTTATAAAAATATTCAAATTTAACACATTTTCTAAGAGAACACATTAATGCAGATTAATGTTAATTAGCAATCAGGAAATTTATTATTATTTATTATCTGATGAGGTAAAAATCCAATATGGCGGTCATAAGAAATAAAAAAATGTGAATATCGCGGCTTCGAATCTAGGAGGCCAAAAAATTATTTTTTGAAATCATTTAACCGAAAATATTCAACAATTTAAAGGTACCAAATTTCATTGATGTACTAGTAATGGTTTAGAAAATATAAATTATTTTCTAAAATCACATTTTTTACATTTTTGGCCATAATTTTGCAATGAGTTTAAAAATCTTAAATATTCTTTCAGATTTTTAATGGCCTTAAAAATGCGCAACTTTTCATTTATTCGTATCTCTTCCACTTTAAAAGATACCAATGGTGAGCATCGAAATAATCACCACCCTGTATACCTCAGCTTGGGTATATGGTTCAAGTAAAGGTGGAATTAGTAGTTGGTCACATACCATAATCACTGTCCTAAAACAAAATGGAATTTCCCATTTGTCCAGCTTTGCTAACTAATCGTGCGTTTGTAAAAAGGATTTCGAATTACACCTGGTATAAACTATAGAATTATTTATCGAGGGAATGTTTTTAACTGACAGTTGTAAAAGCAGCCCTTACTAACTTAACAGAAAGCTATTTAATTTTAAGAGAGGTTTTTCGTTGTTTGAAATTAAATAATTTATATTTTGACAAGTTATAATTAATTACCTAGTTCCAAAATTTTAAAAATTATTAGAATTATATTATAATTTTGCTTTATGTTTATTTCATTTGGAAGATAGGTGGGTACTAAAATATAAAATATTCTTCACCAGTTTCAATTCTAAGCGATACTTTGTGATTTTGATAAAATTAATGAAAACACTGAGAATTATTTGATAGTTGAAATTTAAAACAACTAATTATTAATTATTATAATTTGAATTCAGTAAAATGGGAAAACAAAAATACTACCAAGGAAATGGAAGTTGGGTGGGTATGGAGCGGGAGGATCACTGCCAGTTCTGGGGCCGCTTCGACCGGGTTGTAAGTATAAAATTTATTATTATTATTTATACATTCAATTTTAATTTTATTTTATTCATTAAAAAATAAGTAGACATTAGGTAAAACATTTTAGACAAATTTTAAGAAGTTAGTTAATGAAGTGTGAGTTGCTTGCTTGCAGTAGAAACAAGCAAATCCAAACAGACACATAAAAAAATTAATTTTAACAAGTTTAAAATTAAAGAACTTTAATTAATAATAATCCTTTATTTTAATTAAAACATATTTTTAATGAAAGCATTTTGTTTTAGTTCGATTTATTGGATGAACAGATGGCCAGGAGGGGTGGGGGTACTGCCAGAAGAAGAAGAACTAATCAAAGAATAGAAATTAAAAAAATAATAACAAAAAAGTATCCTCAACAGCCTGGGACGATTACTTCCCAAGCCGAGCCAGAACCCAGCCTGTCAAATGGGCTAACCTCCCCCAATGCAAAACCAATCAGGGAAAATGGTAATAAGAATTTTAAATCTTTAAAATTTATTAATGAATTGGTTTTTATTAATAAAAGACTTGATGGAGTTGGAAGAAAAATAAAATAAATATTTTCAAAAGTTTAATTTAGTTTTTTTTTTTAAAGGTTTTTTTGAAAAGTATTATACAGGGTGTCCCAAATTGAGTTGTATTACATGGGTATCTTTGTTATTAATAAAGTTACAGATTCGGTTAAATGGGCAATGTTGTGCAGTTTTTTATACTCAGTCAGATGCTATCGAAATTAATCAAAAATTCCGGGCCATTCCGAAGATAAACGGAAAAAACCGAAAATGGGTTTTTTAAAAGGTTGATTATTTCGTTTACTATAAAAGTTACGAAAAAATGTTTCGTTTTTAGTCTGAGGTTATATATCAAAAACGTGTATACAAAAATAGTAAATTTCGGTAAAAACTCGTAAAAATAATTAAGGGAAAGATGAAAATAAACAAGAATATAGTAAGAAAGATACAACAAAATATAAAAAAGTGAAAGCCTTAGACTTGGTGAACAGAAATCATGGGGGATGATAATGTGGAACTAGAACCTAAAGTTTTCAAATGTTGCAAAAACAAAAGTGCTAAAATCGTGGTATGCACAAATTGCCATGAAATCACTTGTTGTGACCTTAAAACTAAAAAAAGAGTGTAAAATTAATCAAAATCAACAGGAAAAAGAAAAGGAGATGGCTGAAGGGGAAATGAAGATATGATTATTGGAAGAAAAAATTAAATACATAGAGAAAATTAACAAAGATAAAGATATGGCGATTAAAAATAATGAAAAGATTATAGAGAAATTAATAAATCAAAATAGTGAACTTATAACAATGGAAATGAATAGAGAAACAGATGATATTAGTATGATCAAAAATAACAGTATTGAAATGATGAACATGTTTAATTTGATAATAAATAGGGACGTTAACGTAGGTGGTGAAAAAGTCAATGTAGAAAATAATATGATGATGGAGGCCATGGAAGAGATAAAAGAATAAATAGATAAAAATGAGGATGATCACAGCAAAAGTGATAGAATTGGATCCCAAAAAACGTATGCTCAGAAGGTGAAAGAAAACATGGAGGTACTTATTATCAAACCGAAAGGAGACAAGGCACACGCTGAGGTAGAGGCTGAGCTAATGAAGAATGTTGATCCAGTACAAATGAATACAACAATAAAAATTGGGAGAAAAGTTAGGAATGGAGGGATACTATTGGAGTGCGATAAGGAGTCAGTAACTGAGGTTAGAGAGGTGATCACAAAAAATATGGGGAAGCAGTATGATGTATCTCAACCTAAAAATCGTATCCACGAATGAAAATAATTAAAGTACCAACAGATGTTTGTAAAGATAAAAATGAAATCAGAGAACGATTAATTAAACAAAATAGATTGGAAGATACACGGGATACGTTTGTGCTAAATGTCCTACACGCTACAGAAGAGTATAACAAAAAACTGAATCTTATAGTTGAACTAGATGTAGCAACATATAACACTCTATTAGTAGTGGGAAAGGTGTACATTAACCTAAACGAGTACAAAATTTTTGAATGTTTAAAGATCATGAAATGTTATAATTGTCATGGATACAACCATATGGCTAGAGATTGTCGCCTTAAGCAAGTTTGTCCTGCCTGTGGGCAGGATGATCATACCGGGGAACGATGTATTAGTGAGAAGTATCGCTGCATTAACTGTGTTAGAGCAAATGAGAGGTATAGCGCTGATTTAAAAACAGATCATCCAAGCTGGGATCGTAGTTGTAAATGCCTACTCAAAACAGAGGAGGTGCAAAGAAGCAAAATGAACTATATATTTAATAAATAGCAATTAACATTGATACACCTTAATGTACAGAGTTTGTATAGTAAAATAGACGAAATTAGGTATTATATAAAGAAAAACAATTCAAAATTAGACATTATTGCGTTAACAGAAGCAAGGTTGACAGCTGACATAGGAAATGAAGAGGTTGAGATCAATGGCTATGAAATTGTGAGGTGTGATACTGACACTAGGCATACAGGAGGGATTTTATGTTACATTAGAGAATTGGAGAAATTTGAAATTATAAAGAGCATCAGTGTTGAAAGAAAATGGTGGATGTTGGCTATTAGGGTACGGAATGATATAATAATTGTGGTATATAGATCACCAGCATACAGTGTTTCAAGTTTTCTAATTGAAATTGATGAAGAGGTTAACCAAACAGGGATTCTAACCGAACCGTTTTATTAACCGAAATTCGGTTAAAACCGTTTTATTTGAACTAACCGTAACCAAAACCGCATAAAAATATTTTAGATAACCGAAACCGTAACCGGCTCTTAACCGCTTCCCTAACCGGTTTTTAACCGTTTACTGAACGGTTTTTAACCGTTTAACTAACCGATTTTTAACCGTTTTATTAACCGATTTTTAACCGTTTACTAAACGTTTTTAACTGTTTTATTTCTAACCGTTTTAATAACCGATTTTTAACCGTTTTATTAACCGATTTTTAACCATTTTAAAACGGTTTTACAATCGGTGTTTGTGTGAATGCGTCTGCTACGCATGCAACGAAATACGCTGACACAAGATTCGACGTGTTTGAGGTGTTTACTTTACTCCTCTTTATAAGTTGAAAGTGAACAAGTCAACAAGTGAATAGTTATAAGTTATAATTAAAAAAGGATTATTAAAAAGTAGGAGTAGAAATGAATAAATGCAATAGAAATCCAAGTCTGGAATTTTTTTCCGTAGACTCAGACAAAAATTCTATTTGTAATTCTTGCAGCGTAACACTAAAGATAAGCCTTGGGTTCAAAAATTTCTTTGTATATTTAAAACAGTAATTAAAATTAAAAAATATAGGACAATTTATTTGAACTTATCTTATCATGTATATTTCAAAAAGATTGATGGAAATATGTACTTTCAGGTACTTAAAAATTGTAATTCGATTTGCGTTGTTTTTGTTTTTATATATACAGGGTGATTTTTTTAACCTGGAAAATGGAATTATCTCGAAAAATACGCATCGCACAGAAAAATTTGCCAGATCGAAACTTTATCTCTCCGAGGGAGGCATATGTTAGTACTAAATTACTCCCATCCCGACACCCACTGGGGGCAGGGCCGGCGGCAACTTTGAATCTTAAATACGAACACCCATTTTTTATCGCAGATTCGGATTCAACGTCAAAAGGTACGTACGATTTGTCCGAAATTTTTTTGTCCATTCGCGACAGATGGCGCTGTAATCACAAAAAATGAACAGAAATCAAAAGAATCAAAAATCAGATGAACATGCATTTATTATTTTTCGACGGGCTATTCAATGATAATACGGTTAGTGGTTTGTTAATAAACTACATTTAGCATAACCCAGGAACAACGACGGGGACGTAGTAGTTTTCTGTTCCCTTTGGGGTTCTTGATTAACGTGAGTCCCCTTGTCTCTCATCTTTTGCGGTGCTTCATTAACGTGAGCCCCCTTGCTTCTCACTATTCAAATAAATGCTCGAAATGGTGACCTTGAACTGCAATGCATTTGTCGATTCGCCTTGCAAATGATTGTACACAAATGTATCTCTCGCCACATGTCCCTTCTCGAGACCTAAATAATTCTCTTTCATAATTAAACTTTTCTTGTGTTCAGTCGCTTGCATTTGTAGTTATTAACCCGTCTCAGCGTACGAACGTTACCTACATTACCTTAGTTGTAGACACTTGTACCTACTAAAAATTAATTAGGAACAATTTTTGTGAAAATGGAGGTGTTAATAACAATACAAGAAAAAATTGAAATGATTCTTGTTTATGGAGAAGCGGGCAGAAATTTAGAGAATGCTGTCAACCTTTATGCTCAGCGTTTTCCAGACAGGCCACGATCATGCACTTCGTTTTTCCGTGTTGTCCAACAGTTTACTCGCGAAGGAAGTGTTCAACCGAAGAAAAGGATCCGTCAAAAAACAGTAACTGGAGCAGAAAATACAATTGATGTATTAGCCGCAGTGGCTCATAATCCCCACGTCAGCACACGAGAAATAGCTCGCGATAGCGGAATGTCCCAAACCAGTGTTTGGACAATTTTAAAGCACAATAAACATCATCCTTACCACGTATCTCTTCACCAAGATCTTCATGGCGTTGATTTCAAAAATCGGTTGACATTTTGTCAGTGGGCACGGGAAAAAATATTAATGAATCGTAATTTCTTTCATTGGGTATTATTTTCTGACGAATCAACATTTACAAACCATGGAGCTGTTAATCGACATAACATGCATTTCTGGAGTATTGAAAACCCACACTGGCTGCGTCAGGTTGAGCATCAGCGTCCTTGGTCTGTCAATGTCTGGTGCGGGATAATTGGTAGCAAACTCATAGGTCCCCACATCTTTGAAGGCAATTTAAACGGTGAAATGTATCGAGACTTCTTGGAAAATGAACTGCCACAGTTACTAGAAGACGTAAGTTTAAGAGTGCGACGGAACATGTGGTTTCGGTATTATCACGCGAAGTACTTGATCGTGTTTTCCACGGTCACTGGATTGGTAGAGCTGGTCCGATAAATTGGCCTGCCAGATCACCGGATTTTTTTTTGTGGGGGTACCTGAAAGATAAAGTTTATGAACAAGTACCAACAACTCGTGCTAATATGATTGAACGAATCAGGAATGCTTGTGAACATATTCCTGGAGACGTACTTCTCAGTTGTGTACAGTCATTTGAAGGGCGGATCGACAAATGTATTGAAGTTCAAGGTCACCATTTCGAGCATTTACTTGAATAGTGAGAGGCAAGGGGACTCACGCTAATGAAGCACCCCAAAAGATGAGAGGCAAGGGGACTCACGTTAATCAAGCACCCCGAAGGGAACAGAAAACTACTACGTCCCCGTCGTTGTTCCTGGGTTATGCTAAATGTACTTTTTTAACATACCAGCAACCGTATTATCATTGAATAGCCCGTCGAAAAATAATAAATGCATGTTTATCTGATTTTTGGTTCTTTTGATTTCTGTTCATTTTTTGTGATTACAGCGCCATCTGGCGCGAATGGAAAAAATTTTTTCGGACAAATCGTACGTACCTTTTGACGTTGAATCCGAATCTGCGATAAAAAATGGGTGTTCGTATTTAAGATTCAAAGTTGCCGCCGGCCCTGCCCGCAGTGGGTGTCGGGATGGGAGTAATTTAATACTAACATATGCCTCCCTCGGAGAGATAAAGTTTCGATCTGGCAAATTTTTCTGTGCGATGCGCATTTTTCGAGATAATTCCATTTTCCAGGTTAAAAAAATCACCCTGTATATTGCACATTTTTGGAATGTATTTCCGACGAAAACTTGATGTATTCTCATTTAAAAATTTAACGATTATTTAATATTTTGTCTAAAAATTTTTAAATTAAAAATAGTCCTGTTATTTCAAAATATATTGACTTGTAAAAGTTTACAAGCTCTAAGTATTAAAATTTGCTATTTCTTAAATATTTTTTTTATAGTTATTACTCGAATAACTTCTTGCTATCAATTTAAACTATTTATCTATATTTTAAATTTCTGGTGTTAGGGAAGACATGCCAAAAATTTGGAAAGACATCTCCAAAGTAAACATTTTGTTATTTACAAAAAAATCCAAGAATTTAGAGAAACCCAGCAGCAAAAAATAAAAACTACAATTAAAAAACCTACGCCCTCTACAAAAAATACATCTACAATACCTAGAAATTATTTTATTAACAAAACCAGTATTATGGATGCATGTGTTGAGTTGGTTACCAAAAACGGAAGACCTTTTACTTTAATGGAAGATTCTGGTTTTAAAAAGCTAATTAATCCAATAATTGCAATTTCTAATGAAAATATTAAAATAAACGTAGAAAATGTAAGGCAAGAAGTAATTGAAGAAGCCAATAATATTAGGCAAGTGTAAATCTTACGTCGACCCTCAGCTTAAAACACTTGTTGGTCTTTATTATTTTATTGGTGTTATTTAAAATAATATCTATTAAAAAGAAAGATGACCGAAAGCACTTTAATTACATGAATAATTGATGGGTTCTTTTTTTATAGGGTTAAGCCAACGTTTACATTTAGTTAAATAGTGACCAACTTGATGTTAAACAAATAGCTGAGTTATTATTTTCTTCTAAGTTGGTTTATAAAAAAGAACTAAATCCAAAATTAATACTTGTACTTACTTGTTCTTAACTTGCAAAATCAAAATCCTGATCGAGCCAAGTTCACTTTTATTTAAATTTCTTTGCTAAAGTATTTAAGGTTTTATTGGGAACTTATTGAAGATTATTAAAAAAACCAATATTTAATTAATATTAAATATATTTAAAAAAAAATGTTAATATTAAGATAAAATAAATGACAAAAAAAAATAATTACAAATAAAGACAATCACTGAAAAATAATCATAAAAAAAAACTAATGAAAAAAAAATAATCTTGACAATTTAAAATGTTAAATATAATTTCAACATAAAGGACCTTATCGTTCTCTGGGTGGATCGTTAAGCAACGTTGATATTCATACCTCATGTATAGAAAGGTAAAATATTTAATTTTGTAAAATATTGGGTCATGAAAGTTTGCGCGGGCTTCAGAAAAGGTTTTTGAAGTTGAGAATTTTTAACACCATTTTGCACAATTAGGCAACGTTGCCGATATTTTTTAACACCTATGCAATGTTAGTTGCCGACATCATCTAAATATTCTAATTTTATAACGTTAATAATGTATTAATTATGTAGTTGTTTATATATTTATAAATATTTTATTTTATTTATATTATTTGGCATATAGTTTTGTCATATAAATAAGTATATACACAATTAATTTTTAAAATTATTTAATTATTGCAAAGTTGCCGTTTTTTCAATTTTTTTACAAAATCTTGAATAAAACATCAGAGCAATCGCATAACATTATGATATTTGTATTACGTGATAAAATGGTATTAGTATTATAGTTTACCAAAGTTTTATCGGTTTCCATTCACTAGAACATCGTGAAATAAAGGTATTAAGATTTTTACAGTATGTTTCGGGTTTTCAAAAACATTGGCAACATTGGACTACTTTTTCACCTGCGTGTCACAAATAAATCCATTAATTTCCAAACGTTTTATTTTATTGTAAACAATACAAACAAAACAACATGCTTGCCAAATACCATTTATAATTACTAAGATTATTAAAATAAGATAGAGACATTTTAGATGGCTTCGGATCTGCATATAACAAATTGTAAAAGATTTATAGTTTAGAATTACCGTAACTTGTTAAATTCTGTTTAGGAAAAAATAAAAAGAAACATCTAAATAATAGCTAAACTTGATTTAATATAAGTAACAAAAGTATTATTAATTAAATCACAAACAAATAAAATTCCATTTTTTATTTCTTACAAATAAATACAATAATTAAAAAAAAGTTTGCATGACAAGGTACAATTCGTTTAATATTGGATATTTTTATTATGTATATGTAATTCATACACAAGTTCACGGTCTTGTTTGTGGCATTAATTTACCTACACAGATATGTTTTATCGGTCATTCTTAATACGTACAAAATCAAGACCGTAAAAAACTGACAAAAAGTATGTGTTAGCTTGGCTAATTAAGGCCCAAGTACAAGCAAGACCGCGTATATGTTCATGGTCTTAGTCGGCGTTCTTCACAGTGTGTCTATAGGGGGGCACAATATCGCTTATAAGTTCCGATGACTATCAAAAATGCTCTTTCCCGCTCTTTGGCATTCATTCCTAATTGCACTTAGTAGCAAACACCGGGTTAGAATAATTCTTTTGAGTCCTCGGAACGTATGAGCGATATGGTACCGCCAGTATTAGCATTACCCAATGCGCACCACGAGGAGGTTACTGGACGGAATTTGCGCATCATGTGTAATGTATGTGGTATGTGTTAGTGAATAGAGAGAGGTGAGTGTTTGTGTTTTAATGTAAATAATTTTTTATAGCGAAAACTATGGCGAAAACCAGTAATTGTTCGAAAGTTTTCTTAAACCCCATAAGTTCTACAAAAAGAAAAAGAAAAATTATTTAAAAATTATTACTGTAAACTTTTCACATACACCGTATACATTAGCTTTAATTTTCTGCTACGTTAATTAGATTTTCAGCAATGTCTTTTGAAGGGTATTTTATGTTTTCTTGATGCCGAGCATATCCCAAAAACCAAATAACGGAGGCAACATGGCCACACATACCTAAAACCCTGGCACCCGATTTACAAAGGCAAGCCCAACCAGTTATGGCGTCTGTCCCATTTAGTTCGGTACTGTATGAAACAAAACATCGTCTTTCCTCCCTGCCTTGAAACCTGGATTTAATAGGTCACGTCAAAAATATCTTTAAATACATATTGCAAAAATATAACCTTGAAGGAATTGATGCTCTAATTAACTTTTCACCATCATTTTGATTTGCAGGATCTTGATGCAACCTTATTAGATAACGACCATGATCTAAATGAGAGGAAGTGTATGCATATGCCAACTTTAATTGATATGTTCCCAAAGTGATATCTTGAATTTGGTTTTCACTCAAAACAGGAAAATCTTGAAGCCCTTCCAATGCGTTTACAATTGGCCAATTTAAGCGCACCCTTGTCAGATTTTCCTCCAATACTTTTTCTAAAAGAGTATTTGGACGATTTAATCGTTCCAATACTACATCGCAAAATCTATCATCTTCGGGACCGTTTGAACTTATAGGTGAAAAAAATGCATTCGAAATTGCACACAAAACCTTGTAAAAATTAGCGAAAGGTGGTAATTTAGGAGTCATATTTTATTTATTAATCTACCTTGTAAATATTGCCCAGCGCTTCTGCACTATAGGAATTTGGAACAACATTTCTTAGAAATCTGAATTTGTTCTGAAGTCGACCAAAAACAGCTTCAATTACCCATCGCAACATTGTAACAATTCTATTATAAGAAACAATAAATTAAAATAATGATCATAACATTTAAAATAATACATATCTTGGGGAGTTTTTGATTATTGTATAGCACTAGAAAGAATTCCTTTATCCCATTTATTTTAAATATGACGAATAAAGTAATTCTGTCTATTTACTTCATAAAATATTTAAACACTCTTGAAATTCTACCTAGACTCATTCGAATGTTGACATGTAAGCTGACGCTGTCCTGGTGGTACAAAATGGGGCATAAAAACTTGCAATCCAAATTGATTACATATTTCCCTTGAGTCGCGATAGCCTCGGTCTAAGACAATAATGTCATCTTCTCTATAGAAGTTGAAAAATCCATCCTATTATAAATAAATATCTATCTTTTCTAAATAATCTAAGTTATTTTATTATTTACCTCTTCTACTGCCATGGCATTGAATATATTTGAGTCATTATTTTTACCGTCGGTAGCATGTGGACCTGTAACCGCTACAATGTAACCATCAGGAGCAGTCACAACTGAAAATTTTACCAGGTTACTTTTCTTGGGAGTAGAATAGGTTAATCTTTGGGAATTGTGGTCTCTAGACCTTTGAATAAATAGGTAAGTAGCATCTACTAGAGCAACCAAAGAATTAGCATTTGCTCTGCAAAGACGGTTTGATACAGTATTACTATGAACAGTACGTAATTGATCTCTGGTCATGTGATCAAACCCAAGAAAACGAGGAACCAAGTTTCGGTTTAATGCATCCAGAACCTAAGGAAAATGTTGCCTGCATTTTTGTTTATTTCTAAACCAAAAAATATAAGACTTACTTGATGAATAATTTCACTTATCCGCGGCTGTTGATTTGCCCTCATTCCAAAGATCATGGCTAATAAAGATTGCGGTGGATCAGACCTCATTTTAACTAAAAAAACTCCAACACAGTTTCTTTTGGACAATAACGTACTAGTTGTATTATCACAATAATCGACTATTGTATTAAACTCTTCCCTCTTAAGACCAGTTAAGCAAATATAGTCGGTATCGTCTAAATTGGGAGAATCAAAATCAACAGAGGACTTTTTATTTAGTTCATCCACTTGATCCGTTAATAAATCTATAAGATTTTCTTGCTCGTCGAGGTTCATTACATAAGGAATTGCAAGTTGTCGCAACTGTATTTTCGCATTTTGATTAAAAACAGTGCCTTCAAGGTGCTCTGGACATGAGCGATTGTTAATATTACAATAAATTCGGTCTCGCATCCAAAGATCTAGAATTGCAGAACGGGGAATTCTGTTTCTATTTAAAATACGACAAACACAACACAAATTCTCGCTATTTTGTAGTTTTTGTTTGTTTTGAGGGCCATTTTGATGTTGTTCTCGTAGTTGCTCTTCAGCTTCATTCACTCTCACTCTGTGTCTTTGTTGACCTTAGAATAATAGATGTACCTAATTGCATAACTTATATCTGATAGTCTAATGCTTACCTTGAAATCTATTATAGCAAGGTTTACAAATCCTAGACTCATTTGCAGGTGGAATCCACTGTACGCCCCTTTCTTCAAAAGTACGCACAAAAAAATCAAACAACTCTTGATTATTTGCTAGGCGCGATTTGTACCGATCTTTAATGTATAACCCGCAGCAAAAACAACTAATAGGTGGCATGTTTGAAATAGATCGCAAATTAAAGGTGCTAATTAGCATGCGTCTTTTTCTGACAACAGTTGTCACATTTGTCAAAATTAAAAATTTATAAACCGCAGTTGCCAGATTAAAGATATATTTTTCGCGATACAGTTTAATCATTTAAAATCGTCTTTTGTATAAAATTAAAGTAGAAAATATGTATTCAAAACATATTAGATCGTTTTGTTAAGATAGTTTTTAATTTTACTTCTACCCAAAATCCCATATGAAAACGATAAGGTCCTTTCAAATAAAATACAACTTATTTAAGAACCAATAGAAACCTTAAAAATATTCCGCAAATCACACGATAAACGAACAAAACAAAAATTAAAAATTGCTAACTTTTTGAATAAACTTCTAATGACAATAAAGTGAAAAAAAACGTCACGAACAAACTAAAATGAACTTGACTCATCAGAGTTAAGAACAAACATTACTCTAGATCAGAACATTATGGAATTCAATGATTTTAAGGTTTCTTTACAATTTATAGACTGCTTGGCGTCCCTTATACGTCATAACTTACTTAAGTAAAGACGCCAATCAAAGCCTCTTATTGGTTCTTATAATAAAGTAGGGCAAACCAAATTCATCCCTAAGCTCGGGGTAAATTTGGTAGCCTACGCTTAATCTCCAACGTGAAATAAAATAATTTTCTTTTTCTCAAACTATGATCAAACAAGTAAAATCTGAAAATTTACAATAATACAAATATCTTCCAAACACTAATTATGACATTAAAATTATAAAATTTAAATAAATAATAAAATATTATTTAATTCAAATGTAGTAAAACAACTTAAGTGTTTAGTTTATGTCTTGCTTAGTTGACCTGACTTAGTGTTTCACCCTCCATCCGTTGGTAGGCAATAAATTTGTCCACACTTAATCCAAAGAATAACAAGGGTGCATTACTTAATACCCCAGACATAAACAAAACACTCGTGAGGAACAAAATTTTATCATATAGAAAACTAAACTATTTTTACTTGTTTAAATCAACTACAAAGTAAATTATTTTATTCCTAACATAAAAATTAAAAAAAATCAAAAGATTAATAAAACTAGAGATGTAATAAATGTTATATTTACACAAGAAATTAAGGAAGAAATTAAAAATACTTTAATAAGTCTAAAAATGGATGCTGTGGCCAGGATGGAAAGGAGCATGTTGGGAGTTAATATCCAGTATATTAAAAATGGTCAAATCGTGCTAAGAACATTAGCTTTGCGCGAATTAACCAAATCTCATACAGGAGAATTTGTAAAAAGTGTAGTTTATGATGTTTGTAAAGAATTTGAAATAATCCAAAACAACATCTATAGTATTACCACGGATAATGGCGCTAATATGGGTAAGACAATTAAATTAATAAAAAACGATATAATGGAAATTTTAAAGAAACCAGAAATTGAAGAAGATGATTTTTCTGATGAAGAAGAAAATGAAGATGTTCAACAAACATTGAGCAATGTTATCGAAATTACTGAACCCAGAGAGACAATGACAAAGGACGTTGAAGATTTTGAAATGTCTGAATCCTATATAAAGTCCTTAGAATGTGCTTGCAATGGTAAGTTTTATTTTCCTTTTACTAAAGAAAAAGTCGGTGATATTGTCTTAAAATTGCTATTTTGAATATAACAATATAATACAAATTATAAACAATTAATCTTGTAGGTATTAGATGTGCAAGTCATACTTTACAACTGGCAATTAAGGACACTTTAAAATCTTTTCCTAAAATAATTAATGTGGTAAGGAAGCTTGTAAAAAAACTTAGGACACCGACTTACAACATTTTTCCATCCAATATCAACAGAAGACCTATTCTGGACTGCCCAACAAGATGGTGTTCTACATATGACATGTTTGAACGATTAGAACATTTTAAAGATTTTTGTATGGAAATGTCCAAGGGTGACAAAGATCTTTTAATAAAACAGGCTGAATGGGACAAAATTCTTGAAATAAGAATAGGTAATTTTTTTAATATTTTAGTTCCGATAAAATTATTGCACCAAAATATCAAAACTTCTGGTGGACCCTATACATATAATATGATTTTAGCCCTGAAACCTGCGAAAATTGCAACACTTGCTCTTCAAGATGAGCAACTGGCCTTATCAGATTTCTACGGTTGTTGGGTGAAATGTAAACTACATGTATCAAAAATTGATAACAAACAGAGGTGGGCAAAATACTTTTTTTTAAGTATTTGAAATACAGAATACAAAATACTTTAATTTTTAGGTTTATTTGAAATACTTTGACCAAAATACTTGGTTATAAAGTATTTCAAATACTTTGTAATTGAAATACTTTTTTATTTGAAATAAAAATGAAGGTTAAAGTTAATGTAAAATAACATTTAATTGGTGCCATTATGAACAAAAATGTTACTGGTATAACAGCGCTGTTAATTTCGAATGTCATTATATATAAAAAAATGGTATTTTGAACACTTTACTCATTTACTGTAAGTAAACACCGATGTAAAGTAACATTTTCGGTGTTGAAATAACGTCGATCAAAACAATAAATAGTTGAGAATAAATTTAAAATGCAATAAGTACGTAAATTCTAACAATATGTCATAATATAAATAAACTAAAGATTCAATATCTATAAAAGGTTGGATCAAAACGTGTAATACAAAAGATTTATTTTAAAAACTTAAAAAGTAATTAAAATACAATTTGGTACTTGAAAATACAAAATACTTTTTAGGAAATTTGTTCAAATACAAAATACTAAAAGTATTTCAAATACTATTTCAATTACTTTTATTTCAAATACTACCCACCTCTGATAACAAAGTATCTAAGATATTATTTAGAAATATGGAGGAGAGGGAAATAATTTTATTGAACAATAATGTGTTACTAGCTGCTATATATGTAGATCCTCTGTATAATGTTTTATTGGACACTTCTCAGGTGGAAAAAGCTAAACAACATCTAATTGAATTGTATCAAAAAGTAAATACTTTGAAATTTGAAAATAGGGGAGATCAAGCTTCCACAAATTTATTAGACGTTACACAGTCTTCCACTTCCACCGATTCATCGATGGATGAGCTTGAAGCCTTATTAAGAAAACGGGATAGTTCCAAAGATCTTCGTGAAATAGCTCCCCCAAAAAACATTGTAAATATTTTAAATGCTTTTTATTCTAGAAAACGTATAAAAAAAGAATACAATATTTTAAAATTCTGGGAATCTATCAAAAACGTTGAGCCAGAACTTTATGACTTAGCAATCATCGTGCTAGCAGTTCCAGCTACACAAGTAAGTGTAGAGCGTCTATTTTCTGGGCTTGCTTTTATTCTTTCAAATCTAAGAAGTAGATTAAAACAAGATATATTAGAAGACATTTTAATTATAAGATGCAACAAAATTTTCAAAATTAAAGAAAACCATCATTCACTAGAAGAAAGGTAAATTAAATCTAATTTAAAAAAATATATACCCACCCACATTGCATAACTGACTTCACATATTATGTCTGATTTTAGAAATGAAAAGGGTATTAAGAGACAAGTTGGAATTAAGGAAGCACTTGAAAATATGGAAAAAAGAAGAAGCAGAAAGAGGAAAATGAAAGGTAATAGTTTTACAAAAATATATGAATGCAAACAAAAATTTCATTTATTTATTTTTTTAGAATTCAAGAGCAGAACCAAAAAGAAAATTAAGATTTTTTTTTTCAATATAAAATTCCATGTATATTTTTGTTTTTCACAAAACATTTTTTTGTTTAAATGATTGTTATTTTTCATATAAAGTATAAATAAACTAGTTTAAATGGTCTTTACTGATTTAAAAAAATCCCACCATTTGCATTTACGCACATTTCTGGGACAAAACCTAACCGTATCTTGCATAACATAACCAATGAGAATTGGACACATGTTCATATAAACTTTTTTACTCAAAAAACCATTACCGAAACCGTTATTAAAACCGGTTTTAATAAATAAAAAACGGTGTTTTAAAAACCGGTAACCGAAACCGATTATTTTTATTTAACCGAAACTGATTTTTTTAAATTTTAAAAACCGTAACCGAAACCGTTTTAAAAACAATTTACTAACCGAAACCGTTTCAATTTACAAAACGGTTAGAATCCCTGTAAACCAAATGACGGCTAAGAGGGTTCACATATTGGGAGATATGAATATAGATATCAGTAAGGATACGTACTATGGGCAAATGTTGTTGCAGCGGATGGGTAACTATGGGTTAAAGCAAATAGTAAAAGATCCTACAAGAATTACGTTGACAAGTGAGACACTAATAGATGTGATGTTCACAAACAGTGATACAGTAAAGGCTGAAGTCAAAAGAACACAAAAACTATCAGATAATGATATAATCAATATAACGATAAATACGGCAGCTAAAAGGGCAAAGAAGGAAGGTACAAGAACTGGATCGATATGCAGAAAAAATACTAAAATGATTCTTAGTGACAAAGTTGAAGAGTCATTAAAAAATAAAAAATGGAATTATAGTGATGTAAACAGTTTATGCAACAGCCTGTATAATAATATTAATGAGACTCTAGATGAAATTGCACCAAAAAAAGTGATGAAAATTAATAACAATGCAGACAATAAATGGTATGATGAGGAGATAATAAAAATGTTAAAAGAGAGAGATATTGCGTACAATTGTGCTAAGCTAAATGTTAATACACATAATTGGGAGAGATATCAGAGAGCAAGAAATAAAGAAACAAACTTCATGAAATTTAAAAAAAAGAAATACTATGAGAAAATTATCGATGAAAATAAGAGGGATAGTAAGAAACTGTGGAAGGGAATAAAAAAAGCAATGGGTACTTCGTCCAAAGCAGCTCAGTTTGAGTACATACAATTCAAAGAAGACAGAGTCTATGGAGATAAGGAGATAGCTGAGAAATTTAACGAATACTTTGTTAATAGTTCGAAGAAATTGTGGCATCCAATCCTGGCATTAATAGTGATATAATAGATGATGATCAATCTAATAATAACGAAGAGATCCATGAATTGGGTGAGCTCAAAAAAATTGATGTTGAAAATGTTAAAAGGATTTTGAAAGATTTTAAAAAACGTAACTCGCCTGATGAGATTGATATGAATTTAATTGAAAAATCTAATACTATAATGGAAAAAATTGGAGACATAGTATGTGGACAACATCAACAGTGACACCAGTGCCCAAGAAGCTGAAGAATATCGCCCTATCAATGTACTGCCATTGGCTGAAAAGATAATGGAGTTGCATATAAAAGAACAATTATTGGAACACTTGAAAAAAGCAGAGATACTTATTGAACAGCAATCTGGTTTTCGTGAGGATTACTCATGTGAAACTTCGCTACAATTAATGTTACATAAATGGAAAAATTTGATAGACGTGAATAAGAAGGTCTTGACAGTCTTCATTGATTTTAAACTTGCCTTTGAGACAGTTAACAAAGGAAAACTTGTGGAAAAATTACAAAAGTATGGTGTGAAGAAAAAAGCCTTGGAATGGTTCACCAACTATCTAACTGACAGAACACAGATGACAAAAATTGGTGAAGAAAAATCCTCCAGCAAAAAAGTGAAGTACGAAGTGCCGCAGGGATCAATATTAGGACCAATATTGTTCATAATCTATATCAATGATATTATTAGTTGTCTAAGTGGAGGAACCTTGGTTAACCTATTTGCGGACGATACTGCAATAACGGTGTTTGGTGATACAGTGACGGAAGTGCTATTACTAATGCAAAGTCACTGTCAGCTTAAATAAACTATCTTTGTTTTCAGAAGAAATAGATTATGTATCAGAATATAAATATCTAGGGGTAATGTTAGATACCAGACTAAACTTTAATAGCCATGCTGCTTATATAAGAAAAAAAACTTAGTAAAAAAATAAATTAGTTCTATAGAATAAGCTCTAACTTGTCTATAAATACTAAAATTACCATATATAAATCTATAATAGCGCCCCACTTTGACTACTGTTCAACAATATTGTACTATCTTAATTTAAGTCATAAGAATGAACTCCAAAGGCTGCAAAATAGGGCAATGAGGTGTATATTAAGAGTTAACAGGTATACACCAATAAGACTAATGTTAGATGGGCTCAAATTCATGTCTGTTGAGCAGATTGTTTTTTAACACTATGTTATTTATTTTCAAAATAGTAAATGGGCATGTGCCAAGCTATCTATAAAATAATGTATGTTAAAGATGTGCATAATTAAGAGACGAGAAACTGTAAAAATTTATATGTAAAAAGGGTAAAAACAAGTGGTGCGCAGAATACATTATTTGTTAGGGCATTAGGTAGTTTTAATAAGATACCAGATGATCTAAAATCAGAAACTAATATTATAAGATTTAGAAAAGGCCTAGCAGACTTTGTAGGAGATAGAGTAATGGATAGTGTAATTAGAGAGAGATGAAAGAAAGGAGTGTATATATGATGTATATTTTTATTTTTTTCTCTCTTTATGAATATGTATACATATATGTGGTATATTTTTACTTTGTGGATAGCAACTTTTTTATTTTAAATGGGCGTCATATTGGATTTAGGTGATAGGTCTGGTGATCTAGCAGGCCACCTAATTTGTGTGTTAGTAGCTATTAATTGATTATTAAAGGGGTTATCTAAATAACTTATAACATTCCTAGAATTGTGTGCAGGCGCTCCATCTTCTTGATACCATATTGTGAATTATTGTGCTAGTGGTAACTCGTCCAATAAATCTTCTAATGTTTTTTGCAACAATTCTAGGTAACGATGGGGAGTTAAAGTCCCATTAAAGATTATAGGACCTATCAGACGATTACCTAATATGCCACAAAATACGTTAAATCCAAAACGAATCTGGTTTCTCCATGGCATAACTAAGTGCGGATTTTCTTGAGCATGGTAATGTTTGTTATGTCGATTAAACAACCCACAGTTACTAAAGTATGATTCGTCTGTCCATGGAATGCGATTAATCATTTTCTCTCATTTTATTAACTATCCACCTACAAAATATGCTTCTACGCAGATAATCATTTCTTTGTAAAATTTGACCAAGATGCAATTTGTAAGGAATAAATTTATGCGTTTTCAAAATTCTAGAAGCTATAGATTTTTTCATATTAACTAGAACTTGAGTTGAAACTTTCGGATCAGTTGCTACGCAAGCTAATGTCAATTCTTCCTCTTCATCACGTACCTTTTTGTCACGAGTCGGTTTTCTTAAACATCCATGTTGCTGCATATTTGTGTCTAGTCTTTTAAAAATTCTAACATCCGGTTGTCGTCTTTCTGGAAAGTTAATTTGGTAGTTTTCAACAGCAATGCCGGAATTCTTGTTAGATCGGATATAAGTACTTAAAATGTTTTCCAGCTATAATGATTTTCAATATCTAGCTGATATCTTTGTCGTTGATTTTAGAGTTTTTAAACAACAATGTTCTGAATGTATTTATGCTATTTGTTAATCGTTTAATTTATTATCTATTTTAATGTGTACTTTTAATGTTTTGAATGTATTTTACTTTTTGTTAATCGTTTAATTTATTATCAATTTCAGTATGTACTTTTAATGTTTTGATGAACTATTTACTTTTGATGTAGCTATTATGTATTTTTTTATGTTTACTCTGTAATTGGCCAGTTGGCTGTTGGGTAAATAAAGGCAATTATTATTATTATGAACATGAAAAAGTGGCCATTTGTTAATATTTTATATTATATAATTAAAATATTTTATATAATGTCACGAATTTATCTTAAATTTATTACCGATGTGAACTTAGCTGCGCGACGAGCGACGCGACTGTTGGTCGCGAGTATTTTCCCCCAAAATTTGACCGACTTAAAGAAATTTTTCGAAAAAAAAAATTATACCATTAGAATCCTTAGGAGATGTTTTATATGCAAAAAGCAAAAAGATTCAAAAATTTTTAGTTTTAACCCCTTTTTCCCAGCTGCGCCATTTCCCCCAAAATTTGACCGACTTAAAGAAAATTTTCGCAAAAAAGAATTACACCATTAGAATCCTTAGGAATTGTTTTATATGCAAAAAGCAAAAAGATTCAAAAAATTTTAGTTTTAACCCCTTTTTTCCCAGCTGCGCCATTTCCCCCAAAATTTGACCGACTCACAGTGGTCCGAAATCCCAAAAAGCTGGCCAAAACCCCTAAATGTACTTGAATTTTGATGAAAATTGGTATACATGTGTTTTTAGGGTTGCTAATATCAAATTAGAAAAAAAAAATTAAAAACAACAAAATGGCGGACTTAAAATACAAAAACACCGAATTCAAAAACCATAAATGTACTTGAATTTTGATGAAAATTGGTATACCTTTGTTTTTAGGGTTGCTAATATCAAATTTAAAAAAAAAATTAAAAAACAAAATGGCGGACTTAAAATGCAAAAAAAATTTAGACAAAAGTTGGGCTGCAGAAATAACAAATATTTATTTTTAATACAAAACATGTATAATAAAATTTAAAGAATATAAACATATATAAATACTTTGAGTAGTACTATTATTAGAAAAATATACAGTGAGCGGCAAAATTATGGAATAAATTCAATAAAACTGAAACCATAGGTTTTTCAAAAAAAAGTTTTGAATAAAAGTTGTTTGGTTTAAAGGTAGAATCACTAAACATATTTTTATTTTTTATTTAAAATTTGTTTTCAAGGTCATTTCAAGGTCAACATTGTTTTTTTAAATGCAAAACTATATTTTTTCTAAAAGAAATTTACAGCTCTTCAAAAAATAAGCAACTTTTATCTAAATCATTTTTTATACCATTCTTAGTTTTAAAGTTATACCGAGTTTAACATTTTGGATCGTAAATTTTTATCCCATTGAAATCAAGTGTACTTTACCTTAAAATGTAATTATGTGATGACGTCATCATTTTGAAATAGCAACAACATTTTTTCTGCTTCTTAAAGGATGTTAAAAAAGCATTTTAATACTAATAAAAACTGAACAGTTAATAAAAAAATAATGTAATTCATATCAAACCCATAATTCCATTTAATCAGATGTTCAAATTGCCATCCACCGGCCTCTTGACAATAGGCAAACCGATGACCACATTCTTCTTGAACATTGCGAATGACTTCGGGACTTATTCTACGAATTTCGTATCCAAGTCGATCTTTTAAATCCTCTAGATTTTGTGGCTTGTTTAGATAGACTTTGGATTTAAAATATCACCACAAGAAAAAATCAAGGGGTGTTAGGTCAGGGGACCTTGGGGGCCATTCCATCGGTCCTCGTCTGCCAATCCACCTCCCAGGAAAGTAGGTGTCTAAAAACTCCCGTACTGGATGGTACTTTTCTCGTTTTAAAAAACGTAATACAGATCGCTGACTGATTTCATTATCTGCTGCAACTTGTCGAGAACTACTATGAGGATTCTCCTCAATACTTAACAAAATATCAATTTTGAATATGTTTAACATGTCCAGTTTCTCTAAATTTTTTCTCGATTTTACTAACCGTGGATTGGCTGATAGGTCTATCTGGATACTTTGCATTAAACATAGTGCATACCTCTTGCTGAGTTCTGGTCTTATCTCCGCATCCAACGAGAATCAAAATTTCAATCCGTTGAGTTTCATTTAAGCGAGCCATTATTTTATTTGCATACGTTATTGCAAGGCGATTAATAAAAATGATATTATTAAATTTAAGCAAACGCTGGTCGAGCAAATATCATGCCTTTTGTAAAATCAATCAATTTAGTACGATTGAAATTCATTATACAACATTCAAAAAATTTCAAAAGTGTATTATTTGTTTATTGTTTGTAATACTAATGTAGATTCTTTCACATTTTAAGTCCCACTTGGCTTTAATCGGACAAAATAGTTATGTTTTAAGACATTTACGATCTAAAATGCTAAATTCAAATAAACGTTGTTGCTATTTCAAAATGATGACGTCATCACATAATTACATTTTAAGGTAAAGTACACTTGATTTCAATGGGATAAAAGTTTACGATCCAAAATGTTAAACTCGGTATAACTTCAAAACTAAGAATGGTATAAAAAAATGATTTAGATAAAAGTTGTTTCTTTTTTGAAGAGCTGTAAATTTCTTTTAGAAAAAATATAGGTTTGCATTTAAAAAAACAATGTTGACCTTGAAATGACCTTGAAAACAAATTTTAAATAAAAAATAAAAATATGTTTAGTGATTATACCTTTAAACCAAACAACTTTTATTCGAAACTTTTTTTTGAAAAACCTATGGTTTCAGTTTTATTGAATTTATTCCATAATTTTGCCGCTCACTGTATAATAGATTTATTAAAATTTTTATTCGTCAAAGGACAAAGAACAATCATTATTTTCTTAATCGCTGCTTTCCATAATTGATTCTACAAAATTTTCCGATTGTGGTGATGGTATAGATTTAGAAAATAGATCTATCGCTTCAATTGAAAAACATTTCAATTTTTTTGCAGGTAATTTCCGTAGGCTTGTAAAAAAAGGATCTGATGCAACCATGAGCCGTAAAAAAACATCTTCCATGTTTTTGGCTCGATTACACTTCCGCGCAAAATCTTGCCGATTTTTTTAAATGTATTTATTGCAGGCTTCTTGTGCCTCTTCAGACATTTGCCCTATTGGCAGAAGTGATTTTGAAATTATTTTTGGGCTATGAATGAGGACTTTATGAACTGTAGTTGACATGTAATACCAAGGATATAAATTTACAAATAGGTGGGCTGTTTCTAAGCAATAATTTTCATATTTTTTTAAATCAATTTCAAAACCAGTTCGATATTCGTGGAGTGGGTAATTGTGTCTCTGTTTCTTTCATTTTTTGCTTTTGCTCTGTCGCACTCCACAGTGAAGTCAAGCATCTGGAACACGTGCAATATAACAACGCATTGATTTTATGCATCAAGGTCATGACTTTCATTCAAAGTATTCGTTATTTTTTATAAATTGAAATTTTTTTATCGACTTATGATTATTATCTATAAATTTCTTTATATATGTAGGTATATGAAATATATAAAGAAAAGAATTTTATTATTAAAGCATACTATTATAGTTGCGTAATATGTAACACAAGTATACAATAAAAGAAATATATTAAAAGATTTTGAACACTTATTTTACTTATGGGGCAGTCGGGGGCTTTTTTAAATTAAGACTTCTGACGAAACTACTAAGTAGAATCTGATTTTTTTGTATCCGTGATTACTTATCGAGAATATCTTTCCATCAAAATATTTAATAAACTTTGCAAGACTACAGTATTCCTTAATGTCTCAATCTCAATTTTTATGTTTTTTTATCATTTTATTCTCGAGGCACTTTCACATTTTTTCAATAGAACACGTTTCGGAAGTGAAATACATTTGTTGGCTGGCAAAAATTCATTTATTAATAGTCTAGGATAAAAATACAAAAAGTCAATTTTTACCTTCCGGCTGCATAAAAATTACATATTCTGTTTCGATTCTGCAATGAACGATATTTTTTCCGACACACATCATGCCGCTAATATTATTCATATAAATTTCCCTGTAATTATAAATTCTTCTAGAAAATAGTCACGGAAAATAGCAATTTAAATGAAAAAATATGTTAAAATATATACAGTGCGGTCATAAAGTAAATCCCCCCCTGCTAACTTTTGAACGGTTATGCTTTTGATTCTGAAAATTTGTTTACTGAGGAATCTAATTGCGAACTTTGTATTAAAGGTATTTTTGATTTTGTGGAACTTCCAGTTATACGCGGCGAGCGAATAATTGCGATCAGCGCCTCTATCGGTTGGCTCTATACATTTTTGGAGGTAAAACTTCTATGGTTGGAACTGTCAAGTTAAGCACTTACGTTATGTGATTTGATTTTACCGTTATTTCAGTGAAAATAAAATATAAATAAATACATATTTTAGCTTTCTTAAGATTTTATTCTAGTAATATAGCACTATTTTACAAAATACTTAGTGTATAAACAGTAAATGGATACAACAACATACTTTTGATTTTTTCCAGTAGAATTCTATTCAAATTTTATTTTCATCCTCTTCATTGAATTAAACCCGTGAAAACCTTCACACTCAATATTATCAACATTGTCAACACACTTTTATCACTAGTACGTTTAAGCAGATGACTATTTGGTAGGGTGACCAACCGTCCGGGTTTCCGAGGACATGTTCTCTTTTTTGGGGTGTCCTCCTAAGTCCTCGCGGGTTTTTTTATATTGTCCTAGTTTTGTATTCTTAATGATGGAAAATGAAAAATGCGATATTTTATGTTTTTTTGTTGTGAGTTTTGAACATTACTGTGATTTTTTTGTATATTTTTTTAAAAAATAAATGAGTTTAAATGTCCTCGTTTTGACCTCTTTTACAAAATGGAAAGTATCCTCGTTTTGTCCTCTTTTACAAAATTGTGAGCTACCCCCGATTGTAAAAGTAAGATGTTAGTTTGAAAGGGAGACTTTAATAATTTCTGAATTGTTAAATTCAGAAACCAACCGAGGATAATACGACATATTTAAATTGAGTGGGTTCGTTGGGATTACGGTTATTAATACAAATTCAAGACTTCATTTAAACATAACACTTAAAATTATTTATTTACGAAATTAAACATACAAGAAATAAAACATTTTGGACTTACCCAAAACGATTACACAAAAACACCACTAACATTAACAAAACACCATAGAAAATTGTTCTAACTGATTTGACTATTCAATTAGTCTGATTCTTCTGATTGACCTAATCCCTTAAAATTTCAGCCCTTTTATTACTTAAGCCCAACCCAAAAACGCGTCATACCACTAGAAGCCTTACTTAAGTATTTTTGACAACCAATTACAACAAAACTTTAAAAATATTAGAAGCTCCTTTTTCTAACTGAATTAGAACGACCCTCGCAAAGTTTTAAATTTATAAGTTTAACCCATAATGTTATCCACATGTTCCAAAATATTACTAATTTATTACTATTCTTTAAGCAACACTATTTTAGAATTAAGTATATTTGAGTTCTTTACTACTTCCAAAAATATTGAATTACCGAAAATAAATATCTCCCGGTCAGATTTAATATTAAGAGCTTGCGAGAACCTTTCTACTAACTTACAATCTTTAACGAAATTGATTTACTAAATAAACTTTGATTAAATTTTGAAAAACCCCAAATAATTACAAGTCGCTAATTTAAGGATGCTCACAAAATCCAAGCTTCACCAGTGGATCTAAAATAAACATTTTAGAAATAAAGGTATTATTGTAAAATATAACATTAATATGCAACACTAATTTTTATACTTACGATCTTCTCTTAATTCAATTTATCCAAATTTTTGGTCTTTTTACCGCATACACCTTTACAGGAAATCTACAAAATTTTCTATTTTCCTGTGTGTTGGAGTAACTATTATGACATCCAACAATACAAAAAGATATGTTTGACCTTCTATTCATATTAATTCTGGTCTATGTACAATTTACTTTTAATCAACTAATTGTAAATAAGAACTAAGAACTACAGGGTGAGCTAAAATGATTGCGGCCAATTCAAATTTCCCGCCTAAAAATCTGGGGAATTTGTTTGCTTCAAGTTCTAGTAACATAAAATCAAAACAATGTAACTAGACTTCACAAAAGCAGAGGCGTAGGTGTAATTTTTACCGTTGGCGCTGTGTCAAAACTTCATATTTTAGAATTTTGTTATTGTGCCTTCTTTTTCATTAAGGTCAGTTTATATCAAAATTAATTTGCCTAAATCTTTGTTTTGTTCTAGCATCTGCCTCGAAAATGAAGAAAAACATTTTCAATATTTGACATTTGGTGTGAAATTAGAGATTTTGAAAATAAAATTTACTACGCCATGGGATTACTAGATTTTCTTTTTAAAATTTCAGTTGTACCAACATGTGTATTTGGTTGCCTACATATCAAACCAGAATCATTTTAGACGATTTTAGCTCACCCTGTATGTACCTAACCAACAATTGAATAACCCAGCAAAAATGCAAACTTTCTCCGCAAGGGAGAGCTGTAGTAAAATACGCTCGCCGCCTATAAATTAAATTTGTACTCCGCTTATTCCGCAACCCAATATACATGTCGTATTGAAATTAAACAATGTTAATTATAATTAACATTAAACTATTAGATATAATATATAATTTAAAAAAAGTGGAAATGAAATTTAGGCAACTCAATATACACAAACATTGTATTGTGTGTTGTATGTAAATTAAATGTCAAATTTTAAAATTATTTATTATATTAGTATTTTAAAAATTTCGATGTTTGAAGAAAAAATAGAATGTTTTAATCATTTCTACTTTTTCTAAATTATCATTTTATGTTAATTATAAATAACATTGTTTAATTTCAGTACGACATGTATATTTGGTTGCGGAATAAGCGGAGTAGAAATTTAATTTCTACTCCTAGGCAGTACAAAGTGACATTTTAAATGCGAAAGTGCGATTTCAGACACTTGGGGAGATGCAAACGATTTTCCGTTCGGGGTGGAATAACTTTTTACGGAGTGATCCGATCGAAGTTACTTTTGTACCTTCGCACATCTTCAAATTTTTTTCGTCCATCCACATTTCCCGTTCCTTTCGGTTTATTGTTTATTATTGAAAAAATATCTAAATTGAATTTAGCGTTTAGCAGGTGAAAAACAAAAAATAATTAATTTTTATAACTTTATTAAATATTTTTAAATAGTTTTTACAAACATTCTACATATTTTAAGCCCGTTTTTTTACAGCAGTAGAAATTGTGTTGATAAATTAGACTAAAAATGTTTGCTTGCATCAATAAATTATTACAATCTTGTAATTTTGTAAATCTTGTAATTTTGTAAATCTTGTAGATTTTATTTAATAAGATTGTTTTCAACTTTCTTTGGCGCATCTTAGGAGAAAACAATCTTGTGATGTTACCAATATTAAAAAAAGGCTTAAAATATTATACACAATTAAAATAATCCGTGTTATTATTAAGTATTTACAAATATTAAATAAAAAACAATTTAGAACTTAACTAAAAACAATGTCCGTCTATTTAGTTATATAATAAAATAAGAGATTGGCAATTATAATAAATATCAAAGTTAAAATAAGTTCATATTATTTTAAAATAATTATAATATATTATAATACATAAATTATAAATCCTTTAACTACAACAAAAGTCAATAAGTGATTTAGCTAGCCAAACCATCCCGAACAGACAATTCAACGATTTCAAAACCTTTTTTTCTATCAATCAACTTTGGCACTGCTCAAGATGATTTAGAATCGAGTTAGTTTTTAATTTATCCCACAGTTAAATTGTTTTAACGGTATATTTGGCTAATCTCACCGATATTCTTTTAATGCACAAACTAAAAAATATTTCCATTATTTGTTACAAATAACAAAATTAATAAGAATGAATTTGCAAATTAATAAATCATTCTTTAAATTTTTAAAAGAGAAATTAAAAGAAATTTACTACATAAATAAAATGTATTTCTGCAATAATATTGATTGATTGATGATGCCTAAGAATATTTCAGTAAGATTATTAAACATAAATATAATTAAGTACCTCAACTTAAATTCCAATATAAGGTACATTACTTATTTTCTTTATAAATATTGCCACTGTGTTGGAACTATGGTATTCGTGGATTCCATATACCTAGCAATTTCTTCATGAATATTATGATTTAACCACTTAGATTCTAATTTCTTGTAACGCTCTTGGCACAAATGTAATGGATTGCCTCTTCTTAACCCTTGATCTGTTTCTCCATAATCATCCAAATAGGGTGGTGTTACAAAACAACCTCGATGAGGACTAGCCAAAAATATTATCTCGCATTCCCGAACTCTCAAAAAAATACCAATGCCTGATCCACATTTATGCGCATGATAATTGCAGGCTCCCATTACTACTTTGTTTAATTCAGTCTGGCAACAGTAGCTTTGAGAACATAAAACTTCTCCGCATACTAAACACATAGTAGGATTGCGTGAATCCTCGTGATTACTATTTGGGCAAGAAAATGATGAAACTGTGTTAATCAATTCACTGTAATCATTGGGTAAGTCAATCAAATGATTAACTTGTAACGGTTCTTTTATCACAAGCAAAGGAGATCCATTTATGTACATTTCAACGTCCTCGTGCTGACACCACTTTGCTACAAGCTTCATAATATTTTCCGAAGCAAATAAATTCTTAGGAGTAGTTGGAAGTCCTAGATAATTACACATATTTTCAAAAGTGTCTCCACCTATCTCAGTTAGCACTGTTGTAGCTGGAACGTCTGTCAAATAGTGATACAATAAAACACAACATCTTAAAAATGGTGTACATGCTTTCTTAACGTAATTCCAAACAGCACTGGGATTTAAATCTTCTTCTCTCCACTTATGCACAAGTTCCAAAATCTCCAAAATTTCTATTTCCCCACATTCTTCTTGATCAATGTCCATTCCCACTTCAAGGTCTGTACGATCCATTACAACTAAACATTTTACTATATGGCTAATAAAAATTAAGCGTAAAGTATGCAATTCTAATGTACCACCTTTTGGTACCGGCGTGGGACCATCAGTAGTAAATAATCCTGGTAGAGAAAATGTAAGGGGAATAAGAAAGCCTAAGGAATCCCACAGAAGTATAGAGGGTCCATTATTTGGATGATCAAATAGTATTGACAATAATCTCATTGCATGAACACTTACTGCTATACTTTTCGGAAATGTAGATCCTAGAGTAGCCATTATGCGAACCAAACTCTCCAAACAATCTCTATGTCGACTAGAGAGACTTCCTAATAACGGTTTATTGGTATACCTTAAAATGGTTTCAATTGAATGAATTGTATAAGAACATGTTTTCCAAGCCATTGGTGCTAATCGGCGATCAGTTGGATTCACATTCACATTCAATCCTCTAGTGAAAGGTAACTGTATGTATAATTGAATCATTTCTTTTAAAGATGTGCTCATCGAAATGGATTCACTAGGAAACAGTGATATAAACAATTTCGCATGCTCACCGAATTCAGCAGTTAATTGAGTAGTATCAGCGTTGTATAACTGCTGATGTGCTGGAATACGACAACTTGTGTCACATTCAATAGTAGATTCAGTTTCAATTTTGCAATCGTTGCAAAGGGTACTTGAGTTTTGTACTGTACATTTTTTTGACATCAAAGAAACAGTTTTTGATATACAATATAACCAATCCTCGAAAGTAATTAAATTTTTTGTTTTATCATGTTGAAATGTAGATAAAGGTGGTACTATTGGTAAAACTGTATTACTTAGACATTCACAAAGTGGACATAAGAATTCTTGCTGTCTGTATGATCTCCTATGATCCTTCATCAAAAAACTTTCATAATACTTTTGCCAACAAGTGCTATGCATAACATGCCCACAAGTACTTGTGTGTGGAGCAGGTCCTAAATTTGAGTTTAAATATAAAGGTTCCTGACTCGATACTTCCATCAAACTATCAAATTTTCTATGTTGACATAGTACAGTCGATTGATGAACAAAAGCAGAGAGTACCATTGAAGGTCCATCTATCGTAACTTTTTGTTCTTCCTGACACAGTATACAGATATATTGCCTTTCTACGTTTACATGAGCTGTCTGGTTCGGACCTAATGCTATATGTGTTTCATTACTACAGTCACCAATTTCCATTTCAATAGGTATTTCAAATTTATCAGACGATGTTTCTTCAAACATTGATGCATTTTCTTTAATAAAATTATTTTGCATTGTTGTCATCTGGGCCATTAATTTCGCTCTTCGCTCAGCTGCTTTCTTTGCTCTTTTTTCCTTTTTATCATCAACCGGCTTTTCGGATTGCACTTCCATTGCAGTAGTGGTGGGAACTTCCTCATTACTTTCAGATTTTAAAACTTTTTTAAATTTATCAATGGTCCACATTATTAAACCGTGATGGGCTTCCACACGTGGACTTGTTGATAATTCATCTAATAAAACAGGAATTTTCCATCTAGCTGCTTTTTCACCAAAAGATAGGAAAGGATATCTCTTAGATTGTTCTTCCTGTAATGCATAACCAATTAAATGCAATACTTTATGCAATTGCAGTTCCGAAAAACTTAACGAACAAAGATTGTTTGATCTTTTTAAGACAATCTGCATTATATGTAACATAACATCACATTGTAATAAATTTAATATTGTACTGAATGATTGATTTAACTCTGGTAATTGAGGAGGTGGACAGCATTCTAAATCTCCAGAACTTTTTCTTCGCTTTCGTTGCTCTTCTTCTGATTTTGATAATTCTTCTTGAGTGTAGTGATAATAAAAAACATTATAATCTTGAAAATATTCGTCTTTAAGTTCATAGACTCCTTTTCCATATCCTTGTGAAGGTTTTTTAAATGTAGCTAATTCCTCAATAACGTCATCCAATCCAGTTTCATGTGTTAGATCGTCAGGAATAGTTTTGTTTAATTCTGAATGTGGTAACGGTTTGATACATAGGTGTTGTATAATCTCCTTTTTAATTCTATCGTGTACTGTAACATTGCTTACACCAGGTATGTACCTTTCACCTATTATTGCAATAAGTAATTGTAAAAATTCCTCAACTAAATTAATAGTTTGCCTCATACTATCTTCCTCTCTGTTTTTGAGCATATTCACCTCAAAATTATCATTAGCCCAATTAATCAGATTATATTTGTTTAATAAGTGAACCAAGAATTCATCACTTTCTATTAAAGAAGCTCCTATTTGCAATAAGGTGACATCTCTATCCAACATTTCAGTGCGACATTTAACATTATGATAAAAGTACAATTGGTTTATTAAGGTAAAACCATTTCTCCTCCACATGCCAGCATGTACTTGTGCAATCATTACTTCAGTTCTTAGTACAGGTTCAATTAACTGAACTGGAGTTGGCTTAGTGATACCATGAAATTTTGTGCTGTTAAAATTTAGATCAAATTTCTCCAATTGTATGTGTAAACCTGCAAAAAATCTTGACAGTGGCAGATGAATGCTGACTGGTTTTATAGAGACATCATAATTGATACAGGGAATGCTAAAATTTAATAATTCCCTAATTTCTCCATTGTCATTTATGTCGTAGCACGGATTTTCATAAAGCTTTTTTAAAGTGGCCCTATAAGCCTTTACAAGTACCACTTTATCTGTACCACACCATTTTAAAACTAAGGATATGCAATAAGCCAATTTCATGTGTAAATTAAAAGCGGATTCCCACTTTGGTTCATACTCGATATGCTGTTCAACTTGGCGTGTCACCGAATCCATGTCTTGCATTATTGTTAATAAATCAAGTAATACAGAAAGCCCTTCTAAGAAACTTTTTCGTAACTCATCAGTCCAAGTTTCTGGTACAGCACTCAACAAATAACGTAAGTCATACAAAATATATTGTGCTCGTTTAAAATCTCGACTGTTTACGTTGTGCTCAAAGTCTAATTTACCATTTGCGTTACAATTTCGAGAACATTCTGTTATAAATGTGTGCAATAATATAAATAGTGCATCATCGTAGGCTATTAAATAATGAGCTAATGTAGGTACCGTAAATAGTTGCACAGACAAAGATGATATTGAAAATAAATAATCATGATCATCTTTAATAAAATCTTTTATTACCGTATCATAGCACTTTGTAAAGGCTTTAGCTAGCAATTTTTTGTTTTCATATTCCATCAACATTCCTGAAATAAGAAGTTTATGCCAATGACTTCTAGCACTTTTCCATAATTGAGAATCTCTCAATAATATTCCCTTTATAATTGAGGGATCATTTTGTTGTGGTTTTAAAGCTACATCAGCAAATATAGACCGGAAACCTTCACCAAGGCCTAAGAAATTTTGTAACCAACTAAGCAATTTCATTGCAAACACTTGATGAGCTACAACATGGGAATGAACAACTAAAACTTTTAATGGCCTGTTTCCATGACGTGATGTAAATTTTTCTATTTTACTTTTTAGTTTATTACAAGTTTGAAAATTTGAGCATTTCACTATAGCTCTACCCTCTCGGTCAATATTGGTTACATATTCAATAGCATTTCTTTGGCTACATTTGATGACTCTATTAATAGCACTTATTACTTGTTCAATAGTATGTATTTCATCATTGTATAATACGGTACAATAAGTGTCCATATCAAAAAGATCATCATCAGAATCTCGTAATCTTAATTCTGCTGTATGTTCTTGCGTTAATAAATTGTATGAATACCAAAGCACTGTATCAAATACTATTCTTGTTCTTTCTGCTAAATCTTCAGGGAGAGATTTTGGAACTTCTTTTGATTCTTGAGTTCCAACTATATGAATATTACAAAAGGGAGCTTTCTTCCAGGCCTCTACATCACCACAATCACAACATCCTCCCCCTGATGAAGTTCCCATTTTATATTTATGATGACGATGCTCTGATTTTTTAAAACAATCTACACATAATACACAGGTGTTATTCATTCCACACTCTCTGCAGCTATAAGTTGGTTCCCCCAATTTAAAAACACGCCCACATACTGAAGGAGGTTTATCCAATTGACTTAAAGTGTTTAATACAGTTGTCACATCTCCATTGCATATAAATTCCTCTAGAGGATTAAATAAGATTCTGGTGGCATCCTCTTCATTATAACTCCAGTTTAAACATAAACCATTTATTGTTGGAGTATAGATTCTGGGTACCCAAATACGCCAAAATTCTTTGAAGTTTGAGATCGAAAGAACACCTTTCTTTAATTTTTCCATCCATTTTTGAACAACTTCCTTTGTATCCACATTTCGAACCGCCAGGGAAACATCCACCATTTCTTCCATCACGTCACTCCAATTGCACACTAAAACCAGAAAAAGCTTGTTACTTATATTTTTTTAACAAAAAATAAGTATCGGGGGATACTAATGAGTCTGGTAATTAATTTTAAATACGATCATTTATTTCTGACAGTCAACTAATAAATAGTTATTACTGAAACATTCATTGTGAAACATTGTGAACTGAAATGTAATTTTAGCTTCGTACAATGTATCATCCTAATCATCGAAAGTTTAATCTTAAACATAAAACGTTTCACCCTGAAGTTTCAGTAGTAACTATCTTGTAGAAAAAGTGGCATGGCCAAGGAGGGTATACGGGTATGAATACAGCCCAAATTGAAATATTTTTAATAATTTTCATTATGCAATATTTATTCAATTATGTGGGGAATTTAAAATTAGGAATTATACTTTTAGCAGTATTACTATGTACTTTTTTCTATTTTGGTGCGTTACTAGTTGCTAGTAACACACTGACAGCAGTGCGTTACTAGCCAGTACCGCACTGCTATCGGTGCGTTACTGAGTAGTAAATTTTATTTTTCGAAGTTGGTAGCACTGAAGTTTATTGATTTTAAAGTGGCAGTTGCCAAGCGATTTACAGGTTATTTGATGATTTGACAAACCTGACATTAGAGTTGCCAACTACCAGAAAAGTGACTAAAATTGAAAACTATAATATTTTATTTTAAATAGATAAAAAGGCGCAAAATAGAAAAAATAGTATAAAAAACTCGTTTCATAAGTCGATAGTACAATATGCGACTTATGAAACTCGTTTTTTAATATACTATTGCAGAATACAGTCATATTTAGTGTGTAAACTAGATTTTAAAACCAAAAATGTTCTAAATTAAAAACTGAAATAAAATACTGAAAAGAAGATTTGATATTCATTTTATGTTAATTGTTTGATTAAGTTATTTCTGCAATTAAAATCAAGCTTTAGCAAGATGCGATCAACAGAAAAGTATTATAACTCGAGAGCTGGCGACTCGAGTTCCCTTCCAAAAAAGGCAGGTAGAATTTTAGAGGTTGAGTTCTCTGGTTAAAATAAAAGATCAGAATAAAATTTACTTGAGTTTCGACAGGTATACAAACCTTTAAAAAGCTGTAGCTTCCTTATGAAGTGAGATCGGACATATGTTTATTCAGGGTGTCCCATTTGAGGTTGGACTCTATGGGTATAACACCAATGTGGTCGCTATAGGAAAAAACAAAATTTTGATTATTTCCTGGCAATCCAGTGACTTAAAAAAAAAATCTGATTAGCTTATTGAATTTTAGATAAAAAAACTGCCTCTATGTTGTAAACAAAGTTTTTTAGTACGGCCTACAATTCACGATTTTAGGAAAGAGCTCTTCCTCTGCAGGCAAATTGGTGAGACTGTCAGGCTAGTATAAAACGTCAGTAGTGACTTTGCACATTTTGAATAAATATTGATTTTAAAAGAGAATTAGAAGAATATTTATTAAAAACTTAAAAAAAACACTTAGGACGACTTTATCGTGAATTCGCACGTAGAAACATGAAGGTTCAATACTAGCTTCGATAGTTCATTAATTTGTCACAAAGGGCCAACAGCGCCATCTATTGGTAGTTAAAATTCCCAATAAAGAAGTTTTAGACATATTTTGGAAATGGCACTTTTTTGTATTTTCAAGATGGCGCCAAAACGATATTCAACTGTTTTGTCAAGAAATTATTATTGGACATACAAATATGCACCACTTTGCCCATTTAACCGACCTTCTATCTCCAATAATAACAAAGATACCCATAGAGTCCAACGTGAAATGGGACACCCTGTATAAACTTTATTTCTTAAGACCGATTTATAACCTACCTAAGCATAATATAATGATAAAACTAAGAAATGAAGAATACATTTTCAATACTTTCATTTATAACTAACCTAATTATAAAATACCAATTTATAACTACCTACGAGCCTACCTAAGGATAAGATAGTGAGTGATTATCCTAAGGAATGAAGTATAAAATTTCAAGACTTTTCATTTATAACAAAAGTAGGCTTGGGTTATAAATTTAGGCATTAAAATAAATTTATTTCATTTCTTAGGTTTATCACTATGCTTATCCTTAGGTAGGACATAAATCGGCCTTTTAAGAGAGGAATTTGCCCTTAAAGTATGTGGAATAGTTTTGAATCACCCTATAATGCAGGGAGACACAAAACTATTGGAATGTTATGTCATCAATTTTTTCCAAAAATCACAAAATCGCTAATTACTTTATAACCAACATATTACGTAGAATTAAAAGAAAATTATCACTGGAAAGCTGAAACTATCTTCTTTCAATTGGTAACAACAGTAATACAGAAATTGTTGATATTATCCTGAATAAAAAATCGCAAAGAAAAAAGAATAAAAAATAATTTGAACAAATAAAAATAATTTCTTTTATCCAACTTTATTTCACACATAAATTAATATTTTTCTACATGTTTCGCTAAATCATTAGCTTCATCAGGCAATATTAAGATTGTGAAAATTTATAAAATAGAGAAAATCCAACAGAACCAAGCCAAAAACAAATCAATAATAAAAATGTAAAATATAATAAAATAACAGTAAAATGTTCAAAGAATTATTTAAAAATAATGTAAGCAAAAGGTTTTCCTAAAATAAAGTTAGATAAAAGGAGTTATTTTTATTTCTTCAAATTATTAATATTATCCAAAACATAGCAAAAAATTAGAATTGGAAGAAAAAAAAAATCAGTATTTGAAATTTTTTCCAAGATAAGACCTATTAAGACTGTATCTTTTTTAAATTTCCTGAAAGTTCTTCATATTTACAACAAATAAGGTAAAAATTTGATATAGCTCTTATCCTTATCTTACTATAGCCTTCTGAAATTACACCTAGAAGAAGTATTCTGAGCACAGTCTGTTACCATCGGCAGGTGGACTAGCGTGAAACTTATAATATATTTGGCATTCCTTCAAGTATAACTTATAACCTAATTGACATCCCTTATGAAATACTGTTCAGCCTATTTGACTGACTATGCTCAGGACTACTTCTGATAGAAGTAACTTCAGAAGACTTTATTAAGTGAAGGAAGAGCTACGGATTCAAAACTTTCCCTATTCCCTGGTTTGTTGAGAATATGAACACGTTTCAGTAAATTAAAAAAAAAACACAACCGTAATAGGTCTTATCTAGGAGAAAATTTAAAAAAACTGAAAAAAAAGTTTTACATCTAGTATGCTTGCAAAAATTTGTGTTCTTTGGACATGTTGGAATTTGGTAGCCGATAATTTTTTTAATATTTTTTACACAATAAATTGAATAATTTTGTGTGTATTTTTTTATTGCAGTAATTATTATTCGCTAATATAAATCAATAACTTTGGCCACCCAACTTTTGGAAACAGATAGTTTGATCTACTGTTAGTTACCAAATAGAGCTTTGCAGGAAAGAGTTTTAGCTCAAACTGACAAGTATTACATTTTTTGCATGTATTTTCTGTCATACTTGTCAGATTAAAACTGGTTTTAACTAAAACGTTTTCGTGCAACTCACCCTTAATAAAACTCTGTTACTATATTTTCCACTAGTTAGATTAGTTAGATTTCAGTAATGGATAAAAAAAGGGCATTTGTCCCCCAGTTTGAACAAAACTTGCCTGGTAGTGAGTGGACAAAGTCTTTTTTAAGACATGAAAATTTGTCATTTCAAGTAAATACATAAAAAAGGAAAGGGCAGAAGTGAATGCAAAATTTATTGAAAAGTACGTCTAAAAGACGTATTTTACAGGGCATTCCACCAACACAATTATGGATGTACGAAAAGACAAATTTGATGACCCTGGAAACCGAAAAGTAATCTGTAAGTGGCAATAAATATTTTGAAAATATATGTAACTCTAGCAAGGTTTTTATTTATCTAATGTTTTGTGGAAGTGCTAGTGACGATATTATTCCACACTATGAGTGTTTCCGAGAATTTGTAAGTGACATGTCTCGACTGCCTTTAGGCACTCGAGATAATCATGAGATGATTGTCAAATGGCTATTTTAACCTAAAACGGTCATTGTGAAAGGGTTTTGAATATATAAAACTACCTTGTATTTTGTTATTAAAATGGAAATTAATAGTCTAAGCGGCGGCAACACTAAGTCTAGTATGATAGAACTTTTCAAGGTCATACATATAATTCATTACGTCATTGAGGGGGGAAACAAAATGGCACTGCTGCCACGTGTAGGGCGAACGCTACTATAAAAAAAAAATTTCAAAATTTTTATTATTTTTTTTATATCTAGTATCATAAAACCTCAGGATTCTGATTTCTTCTCCCGACAGGGGAGGGTTAGGGGTATAAAAAAATGCGGTGCTATCAGTCAGTGGCAGCAGGAAAATACGAGATCCCACAATTTCGATTTTCACAAATTGGCAACCACTTTTACTGACGTCTCGTAAAAGTGGTTGCTTATTTTTGAAAATTATACCCACTTTAGGGGTTGCTGCCTCGGTTCCTGTCAGGTTTGGGGGCATTTTTTTATAGCCCTAACCCTCCCCTGTCTAGAGGAATAATCAGAATCCTGAAGTTTGATGATACTAGATATTAAAAAAAATTAAAATTTTGAAATTTTTTTTTTATAGTGGCGTTCGGTCTACACGTGGCAGCAGTGCCATTTTGTGTTCCCCCCTCAATGACGTAACGAATTATATGCAACACCTTGAAAAGTTTTATCACACTAGACTTAGTGTCGCCGCCGCTTCTACTATAAGAATCAGTAATATTTGGCAAGTATTACTTCACTGGAAGATGCAAAAATTTAAGCAAAAAATGTGAGACGAGATTATGAATAAATGATCCCTTATAAAATCTATCAAATGATCAGTTTATGCCCGGCAGATTTATACACTGATGAAAGAAGTAGCAAGAGAACTAATAATAACTGAAACCTTTAATAAGTAGGATAATTAGAAGTTCAACCTGCGAGTTCAACTTTAACTTTTACTGTCATTACCCGAAAAGTGAAGGTGAACTAACACAAAAGACCGCTTCTAAATCATGCTTTTAAATTATTTAGGCGTTCCAGAACGAAATACAATGATCACAAGTTGAAATAATAGCATGGGCGCCAGGAGGTACACTTGCACCCCCCTAGCTTATAGAAAAAATGGGAAAGATAGGAGCTAAAATAAAAACATAAGTACAATACCAATGGATTATGACCTATGTATATATTTTACATTGAGCAGAATCATAGAAACTTGTTTAATTTTATGTGTGTATTACTGGTTAATGGCCTTAGTTGCCAAAACCAAATTAATGAATTAAAAAAAAATGTGAAATTCGCTTAATTGGGACAAAATGCCCAAGTCCCGATGTGTCCCAATTAAGCGGAATCGACTGTATATGTAAAACCAACTGTCTCCTAATCAGTATTGCGACCCAGGAGGTAAAAAGATATGTCTGTTTAGAGCGAACCTGTTATATAATGTATAATTGTTTCCTTATTTTCATGGGGTAATTCTGAACAAAAAATGTTAGCCGTAACAGCGATGTTAAATTTGACAGTCACCCCGATGTCAAAAAACGCTATTCTGTAAACTTTAGTGAAACTTAAGGGGGAAGTCCCTTTAGAAATTTCAAAAAATCGTTTATTTTTATTTCATATTTCAAAAATATAATATATTGAGAATATAGATGCAAAAGGAAAAATCAAAATATTGAATATTGAATATTTACGGAGTTATCGGACAGATAATTGAGCGCGCAGAAGCTATTGTAAAGTACACCATGTGCAAAAAACAATTACCGACGGCTACGCGCATTTATTATTTATATGTACACATGAAATTCCAAATTCCAGTAAAATATAGTTGAGCTAAAAATAGCTTGTCGTGTACGTTTGATTTTTATAAAATAAAATGCCAAACTATCCGAAAGGAACGGGAGGTAATATCGCTCGAAAAAATTCTAGAAAAAGACATTATGAAGGTAATCAATTTACTAATAAAGACAGAGATAATTTCAGGCCTAGTACAAGTGATAGTGCAAGTGCAAGTGAGAAAATCTTATGACTTCCAGCAGTGAAGATATTCGTACTAATCCTTTACACGGGTACAAAATTATTGAGTTTTTCAATGTTTTTACTGCCATATCAGAAATTTTGATTTGCTCTACATGCAAGCAAAAAATAATTTTTAGAGAGTCAGGGTCTAGAGGTCTAGGTTTTAAAATAATCGTTAACTGTCCATGTGGTGATAGAGAAATTAATTCTGGACCTTTTATTAATACTGGTTACGAAGTGAATCGAAGAAGAGTGTTAGTCATGAGACTTTTGGGTGTTACAAGAGAAGGAATAAATGTATTTTGTAATCTCATGGACATGTGCACTGGATTGAGTCGAGGCAGTTACTCTAAAATCGTTGATCATATTAATGCAGCTTCTAAGTCATCATTTAAATTTTTATCTCAAAAAGCTGTTAAAGAAGAGATAAAAAAAAATTCTGAACATGAAAGAGAAGAAAAAATTCTTAAAGTTTCTGGTGACGGTACATGGAAGAAGTGTGGATTTAAATCTATGTATGGTGTTACAACGCTCATAGGCTATTACTCTGGCAAAGTTATTGATTTAGTTTTTAAAAGCAGTTATTGTCAAGGTTGTACATCCTGGAAAAATAGAACTCATACCAAAGGATATCGTAAATGGTTTGAGTATCACGAAGACGAATGTATGAAGAATCACGAAGGCTCATCAGGAAAGATGGAAGTTGATGCGATGGTAGAAATGTTTTCAACATCGGAGGAAAAGTTCGGCATTAAATATGTTAATTATATAGGTGATGGGGATTCAAAAACTTTCAAGGCCTTTCTAGATTTAGATCCTTATGGTGAAGAGTTGTCTGTTGTAAAAAGTGAGTGTATTGGCCATGTAGAAAAAGAATGGGTTCGAGGCTCCGAAAAATAAGGAAAGACAAAAAACTATCAGGAAAAGGAAAGCTAACTGATAAGGTTGTGAAAAAACTTACGAAATATTATGGTTCAAGTATTCAGAGAAACATAAATAGCGTTGAAAATATGAAGAAAGAAATTATGGCTACTTATTATCATATTTTTTCAGCCGAAGAAAACCCCCAGCATCAAAATTGTCCGACTGGAGCCGAGAGCTGGTGCAAATGGCAGAAAGCTATCGCTTTGAACGAAGATCCAAAAAGTCAAGATCTTACTCCCTTAATTGCTAAAGAGGTAAAAGAGCATCTTGTACAAATTTATGAAGATTTATCTAGAGATGATTTACTTAAAAGATGCTTGGGTGGCCATACCCAGAACGCTAACGAAAGTTTTAATGCAACAGTTTGGCGGTTGTCTCCAAATATCTTCAT
Source organism: Stenus bimaculatus (assembly GCA_963971135.1). Lineage (NCBI taxonomy): Eukaryota > Metazoa > Arthropoda > Insecta > Coleoptera > Staphylinidae > Stenus > Stenus bimaculatus. Next base: position 25,951,182 of record OZ020183.1, on the reverse strand, counting down.
TCGGGTTTCAAAATTGTTGAAATTTCAGCATACATCGCTGCTGGAATATTTAATGAAAGATACACATCCATTCTAAGAGTTATGGATAAACTCGACATAATTATTGGCACCCATGCCAAAGTTTGTGCCGAAAACACTGATGAGGTGCGAATAACTCGACAGAACTGGAGGAGTCTTTCGGAGACAAAATCAGCATGTACAGAACGAAAACAGCAGCATTGATCGGTAAGTCACTAATACTAATCGTTTTATCGTACTGAAACTTTAAACGCGATTATCTCGAAACTGTATTTTTAAAAACTGCTCGTGCTGTAACTCAAAAAGTTATTGATCGATTTGGGTAAAACTTTTTGAGGCTCTTCTCTATATTAATATCGGAAGGATGTACCTAAAGTTTTAAAGATTTTGTGTAAATAAATAAATAGAAAGTAGTTTTTTGTTTTTGTTTCAGATCAACATAAAATGCTTGAGGAGTGCAGCACTTTTGCACATCGCACCAGCGACGTGTGACAAAAAATTTATTGTGCCGCCATTTTGTAAAAAAATTAAAAAAAAATCATGTGTTTGTACTTTAAAAAGGTGAAATAAAATTATGTTAAAAGTTCAAAATGATACGATTATTTTATCACTTTTAAAAACACGGATAAAAAATTACTCATTTTGAGGCGTCTAAAGGGACTTCCCCCCCCTTAACGACAATATAAAATAACATTTTCGGTATTAAAATGCATTGCACATTTATATAATGTATTATTTTGATCAATTATACATTAATATATTATTATTACTTTGCTGTATATTATTTTAACACTGAAAATTTTATTTTAAATAACCGTTAAGTTGCAGTAATGTTTACAAAATAGCGTTTTTTTTGACATCAGGGTGACTGTCAAATTTTTGCTGTTACGGCTAACATTTTTGTTCAGAATCACCCCATAAATTTTGGATATCTTTCAAAAAGCACCAAAAATGTTCGACCAGTACCCGGTATTTTTTTAAAAAGGCAAATTGTTTTCGTAAGTGTCAAGAAATTGGTTGACCTTGAAACATTTTAAAAATTTTGCTTGCGGCGCTAGCAACCCCTCGGGGAAGGCTGCCGCTATATAGACCGACTCTTTTTTGTGCATTCCTAATTTTGCTTAAAATATACCCTGAATACCAAATTTTACAAGCCCAAAAAAATCTGGTGCACCCCCCTAAAAAATTCTGCCGGGGCCCATGAATAATAGTAGATTTTTTGACACCCCAAACTGTTTTCTTGGATGTCAAATTTTTCCAAAACTGTAGTAGGACAAAAAATGAAGACGGGCAACATGCCAAGAAGGAGCCATGAACCCAGTGTTCAAATATCGTTCCATTTTGGTCTCAGGAATATACAGTGTTAATCTGTACAATCTTTTAGTGAAAAATTTAAATATTTTTCCAAAGTTAGGTTATGAACCACATGGAAAATTTTTTTTCCTGCCTAAAATAAAGGTGATAGAAAAATTTTGTAGGAGACAAAAAAACTTTATAATCTCACTGTTTAGCTACAAGTAAAGTTTTATGAATTTTTATTCAGCCATTAAAAAGTTATAAGAAATTTTGCATGTCGATGACCTATTCTTGAACACTTACCTAACGTGAAAAAGTAAAAACAAATTGTCTAGAAATACCTTTTTCCATTACATAGCCACATACCAAATTATGATATGATCGTAGGAGCTAATTTTTAGTAATTTAAAAAATACAAAATAGTTTTAAGAAATTTAATGGTCTTTAGCACCTTAACGAAGCAGTTTTGTATAAAGATAAGTTTGGTTATATAGTCTTATTTTGGTCTCAGGAGTATGTGGTATCGTTTTGTACAGACCTTTTAGGGACACCCTGTATAATAATAACATAAAAGAAATGTTAAGAAAGCCAATAAGACGATTTTATGTGAATGCTGTAAAGACTGGGATATAATAACCAGACTTCCTGTTTGTGCATTGACAAGAATGTTGCTTAGATTTCCTCCAATGAATACGTTGGGGCTACATTAAGAGATGTTTCAAACTCCAAAAAGGATCTATCCTACTGGCACTCATATTTCTTTTAAATTATACTTTAGATTTAGAGTGAAACATTTTGTACGTGGTATTTGTACTAAAACCTTGTTAGCTCCATCACGATAAATAATAATCATATTTTAATATTTTATTATCATAGATTTTTCTTGAATTCATCGAATTGCTTTATTTAGGTATGTTTAAATACCAGATGTCCGCTTCTACTTCCTTATTTTTAGAAATAAAGGGTGTCCCCAAATAAAAGCGCCAAATTTTAAGAGGGTTCTATGACCAATATTGAAAGATAAAAATTTCATAAGTAGCCACATTAGCGTCCTTGATGTGTAACAAAGGTGTTGTTGGCAGCATGAGGACAAAAAAAAAGAATTAGTCCAAATTCCTTTATTCAGCGACCAGTTTCGGGTCAATAAAATAAAAATTTCAAATTATCATTTGTCCAATTTTTGTCCGTTCCTAGGGAAACTAAAGACAATTAAAGATGTTAGCAAAAAGTATGTTTATTTATTTCAGAAAATTAATATTGGCGAGCGTTTAAATTTTGTATAATAATAATCTCCATTTAATTAAACACAAAAATTCGGTAGAATGCGTCATTTCTGAGAAAATGCGCTTCACTTGAAAAAAGAAGTTCAATGTAATCCAATTTTAGAATATTTTTGGTATTGTTTCTCTATTTTTTCAAAAACAACAAATTTTACCGAATTTATACAATAAAAATAGCTTTGATTTATTATTTTATCAAAAATTATTTTTTGCACTTCCAAACAATAATGAGCCATTTTACTCTCTTAATGGCAGAAGTAAAAGTAACACATTTACTACCAAGAATTCATTTAATCTCTAGAGATTAAATGTCCCATAACGGTTCATTTAATCCCTAGGTATTAAAAAATTTCCGTAGTTAGATATTACAAACACAGATGACGCGCAAGTTTTTAAAAATAAATGTTTCTGAATTCTGAATTATATTTGAAAATTTAATAGGTAAGTATATTTCTAATATTACTAAAATAATCTTTAGGTTTTTTTTATTTGGGAAAGGAATCTATTATAGTTTTTTGTCCTAAATTCGAAAAATTTTATTCACAAGAAATTCTAACCTCTAAATTGCCTTGTATTATTTATTAAGATATCTAATGGTTTTATCTAATGTAGTATGCTAAATGCTTATATTTATACAATTCAAAAGATTTTTGTTAATTGTTTAAGTTTCTAGAAGATAAACGATAAAATGTTTCATCATCACTCGGAAGTTCATGCAGAATTATCCGTACCGAATCATGGTATAGGTACTTAAATTTTTAATAATATTTAATTTATCATAAATTACCCGATCAATTGATTTTAGGTTTCCGATGTGCTTCAAAATTATACAAGATTGGAGAAAACAACACAAATTTATTAATAGATATGTACATTTACAAATTAGTAAATATAAATATGTACGTTTACTCTAACATTACAATCAATACAATTTGTTATACCAAATAAGGGAGGTACAACTTGTTCAATTATTTTTTTAAATAAGATGACGGTTATGTCTGGCTCAGTAGAGTTATTTGCATTCGAAATAACGATTGTCCCAAAATTGAAAACGTTTGTTCAAATAACTAATTGGAAGTGCAAAAAATTTAATATGCACCGCTGGAGCAAAGTGCATTCGACTACGTCTCGGGCAACAATTTCCACACTCAGGATTAAATTACTCACTTTGCTCCCTTGGTGCATAAATAACTATTGTTTAGGTTGAAGTAAAAGCTTAAGTGACACACTTAAACTAAAAAAATTACAGAAATACAATCGAAAATCTGTCATTTTTTTAGTTTAAGTGTCGCTTGAAGATTAAGCTTCAACTGTGCAACTGGCCCTAAATATTAAGCATTATTTTTACTTCTCACCCTTCTCAAAATCGGCCATTAAATTAATAGATCAAAAATAAATTAGTTATACAAAATTCAAAGACTCTACCATAAACCAATGTAAAATAAAAAACCAACTTTATGTGAGCTTATTTAAAGGGATGTAACTGCCTTGGTATACGAAATCGGTTAAAAGGACATTGGAATTTTTTCGGTCTTAAAATCCTCTCAGATATTTTGGCTTTTGCCCCTCAAAGGCATAATCTGCCATTGTGTACATATTCGATAAGTGTATGAAACTAGCAATAAAATACAGAAATAGACTCAGTGCAGCACTGGTGCGCACAAGTACATCAAGCAGAAAACGCTGTAAATTATGCATGTTTCAAACAAACCCCAATTTCTATCCGAACATCATTTTATATTTTCAAACTACGTCCCCAGTTTGAACTTGTGTGAAGTTAGCAATAGATTTCATCCATAGATTATATTTCAAAATATATGCAAAATATAAACAAAAAAATTAACCCAACTATAATTTTATAAGTATTTCTAAAGGGGTTTCACTAAAACAACCCCTAAAAAATGTAGGGTAAAATTGGCGAAAGTCAAATTTTTTTGATTATTCAACTCACAAGTGATTATTTTTTGTGACAAGTAAAACGTCAAAAATATCAGCGATTATTTTATGACGTTAATGTCAAATTTCAAAAAGTTTGAAGTTGGCTGTCAAATTTTGCACAAAAAAGTGGAAAATGTTCGTTAAATAGTCCCTTAAATATGCACTCTTGTTCAAATTATAAGTCGAATATTTTTCATACATTACCACTCATTAAAACTTAACCCCAAATGACATTCGTGGTAATAACAGTAAAAAATATTCGACTAAAATTTGACCACTCGTGATATTACATATGATAGTTGACTGATTTTGTAATTTTTTATTTTTGGGAATTGAAATATATGTGATTATAGACCAGGAGCTAGCGACATTTTTGGTCTCCGATTTCATAAAGCATGACTTTTGGAGGAGAGAATATTTACCCTATAAGAACAAAGAAAATCGGGTGCTAACCCCTGCAGGCTTTCCGATCATATGGAAAATTGCATTTCCATTTTCACAAAAAATTGGTGTTTTTCTCTGATTTAATATTGCATGCCCTTTTAGCCAAACATAGTTAAAATAAATCTTGAAAATTATAGGCATGCGATTCGCATGGTCATGTGATCTTGTAATAAAAAAAATATGATTTTCTGCGTTTTCATAATGGATGCCAATGGAAAGAATTAACCAAAAACTGTCGCGAGCTCCCGGTCTATTATGAACAAAATATCGAAAAACTAAATTGGAAATATTTTTTATTTATTATTTATAACGCCTTAAAGTTAGCTCTATTAGCGTCTGTTGCAGGCGATGAGAAATAATTTTGAAACGCATCAGCACTTTTTATTTTTATTATTTTGGTATAAATCTAATCCCATATGTATTCTAAACAAAATATCAAGACAAAAAATCGAAAAATTGACATCATTAAAAATCCTTCTTTAAATATCTGTTAAAGTTTAAAATCCATATATTGATGCGTAAGCGATATGTTTTCATCGTCACTGCATTCAGTTTCGAATATTTACATGTAAAGTTGGCGCTTACTACAACCACGTGTTTTTAGAGAAAATACAAACGTAAAAAATATTTTTTTACTGTAATTACTTTTAACCTGCAAGAAATTATTATAATTAAAAAATTTTTAGTCACTTACGTCTTTTGTTCCTTTTATTTTTGATTGCTTAAGCGACGCAAACTGATCTAGAAAAAAGACGTAAACACCAAAAATTAGTATCACTAGTTAATTAACAGAAAAATGTTACTTTAATCACGTGGATAATTATAAAATATATTTTTGATTAATGAAAATATATTTTTTTATTATACAACCAAAATTTTGTTCAAAACGTTTTTTGCCTCTCCTGTAAAATTATCTAAATGTCGCTTACGCTCTTTTGTCAGAACACCATGAATTTATTATATCGAATAAATAACTAAGACCTTGAATAGAATTCACAGTTGATTTCCTTAAAACTTTAGTAAGTCAAGGTAAATGCAAGGTTTAAAAATTTATGCAAATTATTAAGAAAACTAATTCAAAATAAAAGGATACATTATGTGAAAGGAAAAATTATGAATGCTTATCAAACAAAATTGTAAGCGTTAATACCAATATTTACCCCTCAACCTTGAGTTTTCCATTGTACAAAAAACAAATGTGTATTCTATATTCTGTCTACTTTCTCTGAATTGCAGGAATGCTATAAATTAAAGCAATCACTTCTTTGTTAAAAAAATAATGCTACCACTTTGTAACAATCACTGATTTCAATGGCAATATTTAAGAAAAACAAAGCAAGCCAATAATTAACTCCGTCTGAAATAAGTAACACCTAACACCTCATTCTAAAAGGACAAATCTAAATTTATAATAAAGAAATGGCTCAATAATTATTGTCATATGTTTGATATTGTAATTACCTGCTCACGAATCCTGACTTATTTTACAGATTGTATTGTATCGAGATCCTCTCGTCACTACTTTGAAAATACTTGTTTAACTAATGAAAATTTATATTTATTTTAAATATTTTACTATTTTCTTTGATGAAAAATAAAATAATGACAGTTGACTCTTGACAGATATTTCGACGTTGTCATTTATCACGTTCTCTTCTCTTCCACTTTTTCCTTCTTTTAAAGAAGGGTGCGTTCCACTAATGACTCGCAATCCTCACGACGACCGCAAAGTCGTTCCACATAAGACCGCGGTTCGTGCATAAAAACGTCATCGATGACGTAACGAATGGCGCAAGAACCAGGGTAGGGAATCTTCCATATTAAAAGTTTTTTCCCTAAGTTCGCGAGGACCCTACGTGATGGAGCTGCTTTATTAGTTTTTTAGGCAACGTTTTTTACAAATCCTTACCCCTCTATGCTTCCCCTTAATTAATCAAAAAATATTAAATAAATAAAAATTTGGATAAATTAATCAAGTATTCAAAAGTAAAGAAAAAATCCATTACATTTTGAATTGTTTCTTTTTAATTTTCTTGACTGCATTATTTAAAAAAATAATTTATTTAAAAAATAATTTTTTGCACTTCCAAACAATAATGAGCCATTTTACTCTCTTAATGGCAGATGTAAAAGTAACACATTTACTACCAAGTATTCATTTAATCTCTAGGGATTAAAAGTCCCATAACGGTTCATTTAATCCCTTGGTATTAAAAATATTTCGTAGTTGGATATTACAAACACAGATGGCGCGCAAGTTTTTAAAAATAATTGTTTCTGAATTCTGAATTATATTTGATAATTTAATACGTAAGTATATTTCTAATATTACTACAATAATTTTTAGGGTTTTTTTATTTGGGAAAGGAATCTATTATAGTTTTTTGTCTTAAATCGATCCCAGTCTATTTTATCTATGGCAAGAACTATACTTCATTTTTTAACTAGGAGTGATTTAAATTTCCTGTGCTAAAATGTCAAAAATTAACGTCCCTGATTGGTTAAAAGTCAGCAAGATTTACACCGGAAAATAATTTTGGATAATTCTTGACATATAACCTCATAAAATTTGAAGTACTAATGTATTTACATGTATAAATTTGTATTCAGTACAAAGAAATGCGGACTTTAATTATGTTTCTGTACATATTTTATCATTAAATAGCCAAAATAACCTAAACATCCTGTCAAAACCTGTTTGGTTATATTTTTAGTAAAGTTTATAGTGTAAGTTGTCCTTCCCTGTCAGTCCTCCTAGTTACAAAATGAAGTATAGTGTATTGTTAGCATAGAACTAATATAGATGGAAGGAGCAATACATGAAAATCGCAGTAAATAAAGTGGGATAGAGCTAAGGGGGGCAAACGTCATGGAGGGGGGAACACAAAATGGCACTGTTGCCACGTGTAGACCGAACGCCACTATAAAAAAAATTTCAAAATTCTTATTTTTTTTTAATATCTACAGTATCATAAAGTTTCAGGATACTGATTATTCCTCGCAACAGGGGAGGGTTAGGACTATAAAAAAATGCCCCAAAACCTGACAGGAACCGAGGCAGCCACCCAAAAGTGGGAATGATTTTCAAAAAAAAGCAACCACTTTTACGAGACGTCAGTAAAAGTGGTTGCCAATTTTTGAAAATTGACAATTTGTGGGATCTCTTATTTTCCTGCTGCCACTGATAAGTGTTCTCCCGGAGACTGCCAGCACCGCATTTTTTTATAGCCCTAAGCCTCCCCTATCGCGAGGAGAAATCAGAATCCTGAAGTTTTATGATACTAGATATTAAAGGAAATAAAAATTTTGAAAAAACATTTTTTATAGTGGCGTTCGGTCTACACGTGGCAGCAGTGCCATTTTGTGTTCCCCCCTCAATGACCTAACGAATTATATGTACGACCTTGAAAAGTTTTATCACACTAGACTTAGTGTCGCCGCCGCTTAGACTATTAGAAAACTTACCCTTAATGAATGATATAAAATACTTTAACATCTTGAACCATATTACTACAAATGTTAATGAGATGGACTAATGATTAACTGCCGAAGAGACTGGAGTAGCCTCGACTCTTGACTTAACTGAATTTTAGACATTAGACTTAACTAAACTAAACTGCGACTTCAAACTGAACTGCGACTAAACTGCGTCTGCTACTCATCTGACTTTAGAGCCTACAACCCTTATCTTAAGTACTGCGATGGTCCTCCTAAATATCACTAACTCCTCCTTTGCTTTATCAATTAACAAATCGCGGTTTTGGAAGTCAGTGACAGTTGTGGCAGGAATTAAGATTTACAATCTGGGATTGAGGTCAGACTAATCTACGCGCCACCCGCATTGTCAGGTGCCAGATTGTCTAATAACTTAATTCTTAACTAGCTTGTCAATTGTGGTTCCTCGCCATGTTCGTTTAAAAGCGATAAAAATCCAATTGTGAATTGGAGTCCTACGGCTAACTAACTCTAATATTTTATATTACTAAGCAACATGTTTGTTCGAACCAGATAATTTGCGCTTCACTCCTCCTTCTGAGTTATTGTTGGTCAAATAATTTATAACTTAATAAGTCTCCTCCCTCGAAAATATTTCGTGATCGCTGTGCTGGTACTTGTGATTTTACCACTTACCGAGAAGGACTTGACTTTTGAAACACTTATTAATAAAGCAACTTTGAAATAAATTTGGAAAATTATAGCGTGGTAATGCTGGTTCTCACAATGAGACTGAGCCGACGGCGACATCTTCTAGAGAAGACGAATGTACAAATGATGCACCTCCACCTAAAAAATCAAAAATTAGCCCTGTGGAGGAGTATGAAACAGAAGTTACGAAAAAACTCTCAAATAACGAACTCCAGCGGTTAGTTTTACTAAAGCAGCTAAGAGTTTTGGAATTGAAAGAGGAGAAGCTCTTGAATGAAGAAGTTAGTACTAATTATTCCACAACTGAAAATCAAAGTGATAATACGATAAATTACGAAGTAGACGGAAACTCTTATTTAAATTTATAAATAATAATTTACTTAATAAAAATTACTTAATAAAAATTACTTAATAAAAATTACTTAATAAAAATTACTTAATAAAAATTACTTAATAAAAATTACCTACTTATTTAAAATTTAAGTATTATAATTTCTGCCAACTCATTTCGTTTTTGTTGACCACTTCTTTTAGTATTTTCAACTATTTCCTGTTCAAGATGCGGAACCTCCTCGGGAACTTCATTTTCTGGTAGTGGTAGTTCAATCGGATCTAGTTCGTCTTTTAAAATTTTTGCAACATTGTGCAAAATGAAGCAAGACATGATAAGTCTTAGAACTATTTCTATGGACACTCGAACTTTGTATTGTAAAATTGGAAATCCTTGTTTTATTTGACCAAAACATCTTTCAATTATTAGCCTCTCTTTTGTAAATAGTCTGTTGAATGATTGCTCTAGTGGTGTATTTGGATTTCTAAAAGGTACCATTAGCCAAGGCGCTATCCCATATCCTCCATCTCCTAAAAGTAGTGCTTGTTTGTTACCAAAATTATATCTCGCTACCTTAAAAATCTCCGAGTTTGACCAAATTCTAGAATCATGAACACACCCTGGCCATGAAGCGTCCACGCTTGTAAACCACTCATCCGAATTACAAGTAGCTAGTACATTAATGCTAGGATACGCTTTTCGATTTATATATTCATCACTGGTTCCCTTTCAAGTTTCTTTTTATGGCTCACCACGTTCCTTCTATACTATTGGTGTGTGCACCAGTGTCCGGATTTTTGAATTGAATCGAGTGATTAACTGCCTGGTGAATATATTCTTCGTCTTTTAAACAGTCATAGGACTTCCAACAGTCACTAATTATAGTAGTCCCAGGTTTTATAATTTTTTTAATGACTTCCAATAACGCATCCTTCGTCCTGTCACCCACAACACACATAAAACATTTATTTGTTCCCCTTTCAACTCCCCCAAACACCCATCGTCCATCTACACGTTTTCCTCTATGATACTTTCGTTTCCCAAATTTACTTCCGTCAATTTCTACAATCACACCTTCACCACCCAGTATCTCATTAGCACTTACCATCAACTCAATACACACCTGCTCTCTACAAAAACTCTTTCAATTAACAACCACACTTGAAGACACATCCAACTCTCTCATAATATACAAATTACTCAACTTCATACACCAAAAATAAGTTAACAGTAAAATTTCACGCATACTCATTTTCGATCCAACTTCCCTTTCTTAGACTCCTTTTGACATGATGTATATTTTCGCCCATTTTATTGCAACACCAAGTAAACCCATCGATCCGTTCTTTCCTAGAAACTAATTTCATGCACTCACCACATTCATGACATTTGTATTTATCCTCAATCATACCAGTCTGAATCATCCACTCACGCAGCTTACACTCCTCCAACCCATACAAAAATTTGGCCGTAATTTTAGTATTTTGTATTTTCCATTATTATTAATGTAATGTGACTGTTGGAGTCTGATTGTATGATGACAATTGCTGACAGTGATTTTAAACAATTATAAAAACAAAAATTTGTTTAATATTTTAAATATTTGTTGAATATTTGTCGCCAAGATACGATTCGCGCGAGGACACGCTCACACCCTATTGTGAATTTCAACCAAAAAGATTTTTGACATAATACAGACAATTTTTTGTGTACAATGCAGTAAAACAAATGAATATTTTTTTTCTCCAACGGATTGACCGGAAATGAACCAAACTTGTTTTTTCTTATGACAGCCATATTGGATTTACACATATTTGGAATCAGTATTTTTTTATGAGTAATTTGGTATACCATATGTCAAATTTAAAAAAAATTAAATTATTGGATTTTACAAACTAATATTGGACTTTAAGAGATGTAAATTGTCAATGACATAAATGTAACTATTTAAAATATTAAATTTAAAATAAATCTTAACACATATGTATTGACAGTTTACATCTATTCAAGGCCATTTTTGGTTAGTAAAATAAAATTATTTCTATTGTTCTTAAAATATTTTTCCGAATATGTGTAAATCCAATATGGCTGCCATAAGAAAAAAATAAGTTTGGTTCATTTCCGGTCAATCCGTTGGCGAAAAAAAATATTCATTTGTTTTACTGCATTGTACACAAAAAATTGTCTAATTATGTTAAAAAACTTTTTTGGTACCACAGAAAATAAAGAAGTTGAATTATTAATATTCGAAAAAATCTCTACTACTTTGTCCATTTAACCGACTTTCTATCTCCAATAATAACAAAGATACCCACATAGTCTAACGTTTCTATTCAAGGCCATTTTTGGTTAGTAAAGTAAAATGATTTCTATTTTTCTTAAAATATTACATATGATATATCAAATGACTCAGAAAAATACACTTATTCCAATATGGCTGCCATAAGAAAAAAATAAGTTTGCTTCATTTCTGGTCAATCCGTTGGCGAAAAAAAATCTATGATGAAAAGGTAATGTCGATGAATTGGCCATATCGATGAAACACACTGACGAAGAAATTGCATTAGATGAAAAGATGACAAGTGAGCGGTGAGCGCGTTTCAAATTAAAAATTTGAAAGTTAATAATTTATATTTAAAGTATAGAGAAAGGAAAAAAAATAAAAAAAAATCAAGTCTCTACGACTTTTGTTTAAAAAGTTGTGAATTTTTATATAAATTATGACATTTTGATAAATTATTAAAATGTATTTTTAATTAATTAAAAACTCCCAATTCGATTGATAACTAAAATTAAGAAATAAAAATCGTAAAAATTATCGATATTATGCTATTTAATTTTTTAAAATTTTACTATTTTTAAGGTACATTATCTAAAGATTTTGTATTTTTTTTATAATTTTTATTATGTAAAAATTTTTTTTTGGGGTGTACGGGGTAACTGACTGACAGATTTTAAAAAATTATTTGAGATATTTTTTAGGTTACGCGCTTGAATTTTTCCATGGAAATCGGTTTTTATTTTTTTTTTCTCAAAAACTATAGAAGTTAGCGGTTTCAAAATATTAAATTTTACCGTAGATAGACGCATTTAAATACATTTTTGGTTAAAATCGGTTAAATAGTTTTTTTGGAAAAAAATCGCAAAGTCTTGGGAAAATTTGGGCCTTTTATTTTTTTGAACAGAAATAAGAGTAAAAAGAAATATAAAAAAATCAGAATTTAACATCTAAATCCACCATCTCCTGCCCTTCCACATGGGAAGGGCTGAATGGTGGAACATAGGTGAGCTGCATCACTAAGGGAGCCCCTTCTGTGAGGGGTGCGGCATGAAAATTTGATTGTTGCTGCCAATAGCGCCAACTAAAACAATTAAATATTGCCCAAGAAACAATTTTGGTCTAATTTAAGAAATTTGGGTATATCGAGTCGTGCCCTGCTTACTTCTTAAATTACAAACAAAATATGTAATTACTTAACCAAAAATAAAACGAAAATAATTCTTGTTTTCATCAACTTCTAATATACTTTTTCTTTTGCCTCGCCCCTACTTTTCTTTTCATCGTCCGTTCTCATTTTCTCGACTCTTCTTTTCTCTTCCCTCCGCCCGCTCCCCTGGTAGAAAGGGAGTCGTGTTTTAATACATTTTTACAATAAAAGCTTATATGGAAAATTTATTAATCATTCTGGAATATTAAATAAAAAATAGATTCTACGAATTTAAAATAAACTTTATTTAAAAAATAAACATAAGTAAACTAATAAAGCATTTAACATTCTAGATTCAAAAACTAAACATAAGTAAACTAATAAAGCATTTAACATTCTACAAATCAAATCAATCAAATCAAATCAATTTTATTAATGCCAATACTACACAAGTTTACATACGTCAAACAAGAACAAAGCACGTATTTACAAGAGATACATGATTAAAATTAGCTAAAAAATTACATTAAATATTAAAATTACATTAACTTATATACTACACGTTAAAAGAATTTAGCAACTAAAATCATTAAAATTATTATTAAGGAATTCCTCTATACTATAAAACGCTTTATTTATAAGGTATTGTTTCAAGCGATTTTTAATGTCGTGCTAGGTAGTGATTTTATCTGGCTGGGAAGCAGATTGTAGCACCTTGTTCCAAAATACCTTAACCCATTTTGTGATCTTTTAAGGCGGATATACGATATACGGGAGTTGCAGATCATTTTTGCCTCTAGTATTGTGCATATGCACATCACTGTTACAATTAAAATAGTCTATGTTTAGTTTCACATGCATAATGCATTCAAGAATGTACAGACATGGAAAGGTAAGAATATTTAGTGATTTGAAAAAGTCAGCACAGTTAGCGTCATAGGATATTTGAGCAAAGTATTCGTATGGCCTTTCTTTGCATTCCGAAAACAGCATGTTTCCCACTAGAGTGACCCCATATAATGATTCCGTAGTTGAGATGTGTATGAAACAACGCAAAATAAGCACTTCGTGCAATTTCCATCGACACCTCATTTCTTAAGTTACGCAGAACGTAGATTGACGTCGCTAGTTTTTTAAGTAGTTTTTCAGTATGCGAACCCCATAACAATTTGGTATCCAGGTGCAACCCCAGAAATGATGTGTCCTTGTTGTTCTGAGAATCATTTTCCTTTAAGGTAAACAACATTTGCACTGTCTTTGTTTCGTTAATAGTTAAACGATTTGAGATAAGCCATTGATTTACCCTTGACTGTGCTTCGGTACTTTTGTTAGTTGCTAGTTCCAGACCTTCACCCATAGTCGACCATGAAGTGTCATCCGCAAATAATATAAAGTTATCAACATCGCAGCAACTCGGTAAGTCGTTGATATAAATCAGAAATAGTAGAGGACCCAAAATGGAACCTTGGGGAACACCATGTTCTACAGGGAGAAAGTCTGATAAAGCCCCATTTGTATATACCGCCTGTTGTCTATCAGAAAGATATGACACAAGAAGCCTACAGCTAGCCGGATGTATGTTGTATACAAGTAGTTTTCGGAGAAGTACCGTATGCGAAACACAATCAAAGGCCTTTGTAAGGTCTATGAAAGTGGATAAAGCATGACAACCATTTTCAAAACACTCGACAGTCTGCTCAACAAAGTCATTTACTGCTTGAATAGTAGAACAGTATTTTCTAAATCCATATTGCTTTTTATAGAATAGTTCGTTGTTTTCAAAGTACTCAGTTAATTGATGTTTTAAAACCTTCTCGAAGATTTTCGAAAAAATCGGTAGAATAGAAATAGGTCTAAAATTATTGGGGTTGTCTTTTGGACCCTTTTTATAAAGAGGTATAATTTTTGACATCTTTAAGGTATCTGGAAATTGACCCGCACGAATGCTTAAGTTAATCAGATGAGTTATTGGTTCAATAATTGCTTCCTTAGCTGACTTAATTATTGCGCATGATATTTCGTACACATCTTTGGATTTAGAGTTTTTTAAAGTACATATTATGTTTCTAATATCATTTGAAGATACTTCACTAAAATTAAAATACTCAACAGTACCCCTACAGTTGCTCAAATAGCTTATGGGATCTTTATCGGATGGTGGAAGATCTTTTACTAGTGATTCTGCAATATTATTAAAGAAATTGTTAAGTATATCGCAGTTAATTTTGCATTCCTTTGGATTTACTTGTTTCTGGCATTTGCTATTGATAACATTCCATGCTGCTTTTACTTTATTATCTGCATTTAGAATATAGTTATTATTGGCTTTTATTTTTGCTATTTTGATTGCCTCCCTATGGGAAGATCTATAATTATTTTTTGCGGATAGTAGTTCATTAGTATTATAAGTTCTACAAAGGTCATGCAGTGACTGCAGATGCTCTCGGATTGATTTAAGTTCCTTTGAGTACCAATTGACATTACTTCGGTTAAAATTATAATCTTTAACATTTTTCATAGGAAAAATAGAATCTAAACAATTAATAAAGTAGGCTTGAAAAGCACCAAACGCTGTATTGACATCATTATTTAGAGTAACGAATTGCCAGTCCGTGTTGTACAAAATATGAAACAAGGTAAATATGCCAGATTGTGAAACTGGACGCACTATCTTGTATTTACTAAGTGTCGAGGGTTTGCTAAGGCATAATTTACCCAAAATAGCCCTATGATCAGAAAAACTGATATTTAATGGCTCAACACATATAATATCAGAAGATATATTAGTGAAGATATTGTCTATCGTATTATCTAACCGAGTGTTAAAGTTAACAATACTTTTAAGATTAAACATGTCAAATAAAATACACAAGTCGCGACATTTTTTACAATTATTTTTGAAGCTAACATTGAAGTCTCCACATACAATTATCTGTTTGTCAGATGATATGTTCTCTAAAGCCTTGTGCATGGTATCCAGAAATATCCAGAAATATCTGAAAATCTCCTTCAGGAGAACGATACAAACATATTATAACACAATGAATGTCTATAAAATAAGTACAAGCTATCTCGCAGTGTTTTTCTTTTGAAAACTCCACAATTTTTTGCATTGAAAAATGATTATACTCAGGGGTGTTTACGATCATGGTTCCACCATGTATGTATTGAGTTCTAGAAAAGAATGAAGACACACTTGCATTATTAATTTTGAGTGCTTTGCATTCTGGGCTGGTAAGCCAGTGCTCATTGATACATATGATATTATGAATGTTATTAAGGTCAAATAGAAGAGCTTCCACTTCGTCAATTTTATTGCGAAGACATTGCGAGTTAAAATACAAAAAAATAATCCCGAAAGAGTTTACGTTTTCTTTTCTCCCTTCACAAGGAACTTTAAAAAACGACTTACGCGCGTATATTCAGGCCAGTTATTAGGATCTACAATTATCGATTCATATTTATTGGGTACCGATACTTTAAATGAACTGTACTCATCTGGTCTCAGAGAATTCGCTTGGGTGCATTGAACGTCCTTCACATTTAGATTCGTAAGGAAATTTTTTAGCTCGACAACAGATGTTTTTGGATTTAAATTATTTACATAAAAATGTGAGAATTGCACAACACCTTTAATGTAGGAGTCGTTTGCTGAGGATTTCCCGTAAAAGACGTTTTGTTTATTTTGTTTTCTTCGTTGGTGACGCTGAATCTTGAATTCCTCAGAATCTTCATTCTCAGACCGAACTGGTCCTGAAGAGGTGTCGTCCTGAGATTCTTCAACTTTGGAGTCTTTCTTGCCCTTCTTCTTCTCCTTACGAGACGCGACTTCTGGTAGTTTATTACTAATGTTTGCTCGATTGAGGGCATCTTGGGGTTTCCCTGTACATTCTTCTTTTTCTAGGGTTATTTGTGGAATTTTTGAGCCAGAAGCAATTTCTGATAGCAGCGGCATCTCACTTCCACTAGCTAAGCTAACGTTTTGCTTTTCCAAAGGCTCGGAGACAGTATCCTCGCCTAATTTAGGATTCAATTTAATAATTTTCTCCAAGAGGCTGCTGTTTTTATATAACAAACTAATTTTATCTCTTAGTTCGTTAATTATTATATCTTTGTTTACAATAGTTGCTTTAAGATATTCAATTTCAAGACTATGCATTTTGCACAGATCTGTTACTTGTAAGTTATGTCCAGTAGTTCTGGGTGACATCACTGTGGCATCCTTTCACAGCAGATTAGAGTGTTTTCACTGATCTGTTTAAACTTCTTTTTATATCTGTCCTCACAGGATGGATGATACGTAATATCACAGTTTAAACACTTAAAACCATTTACAGCAACCGATTTACACAAGCACTGATTAAGAACTTTAATTTGAGTGTCTGACCCGGTCGCCATGTTTTTCATCCTCAACAATTTGGATTTTTTTTTTGTTTTTTTTTACATTCAAACTACATTCTTCTTGGACTTCATATTCGTCCCTTCTAATTTCTTCCAATATTTGTTGTTCCGCCCTCTGATTTTGTTTTTCGTATTGTATTGCGTCGTTTGTATTTTGGTGGTCGCCTTTCTTATTTCTTTCAACCTGTTCTTCACCTTTCTTATGGTTATCTTTTTGTGGGTCGCTTTCCTTATTGTTAGGATTTTGTTTATCTGCTTTCTTCTTGTTTATCAGCTTTCTTGTCGCCTTCCTTTTATTTATCGCCTTCCCTTTGCTTTTCGTTTTGCCTTCGCTCCTCGTGCCTTTTCGTTCGGGCCTCCTTCCTTCTTTTCTCTTCTTTCCGCCTTTCAAAATGCCTTTCCCTTCTGGCCTCTTCCCTTCTCCTCTCTGCTCCTCTCCTCTCTACCCCGCTCCGCTCTTCCCTTCTCCTCTCTTCCCGTCTACTCTCTTCCCTTCTCCTCTCTTCCCTTCTCCTCTCCTCCCTTCTCCTCTCTTCACTTCTTCTAGTAGCTTGTTCTTTTCCCAAAACTAATATCACCTCCGAGAACATCTTTGACTAAAAGAGTTTTATTAAAATTTATTTTAACTTTTTTTCAAAACTTACCATATTTTCAGCGATACGTAGTCTTCTCTGCCTCTCAGAAGACATCTAAGATTAAAAAAATATTTAAAATTATTTTGATAATCCACTCCACCCTTAATAATAAATAAATAATTATTTAGAAAGTGGAAAAAGTAAATAAAAACTAAATTAGCCCGACTATAAAAAAAAACTCGTATTATAATTGAAATTATTCAGGGTGTATCGTAGGTAACGCATAACTAATAAACGATATACAGGGTGATGATAAAGGTTGGAACAAAATTCATAACTGTGTATGTAATGTTTTTCTAAAAATCGCTCGGACAGGTCAATTTTAGTTTTAAAATGCCATCTCTTGGTATAAAAAAAATATTAATGACGTCACTGGTGCTTTAGCAATGATGTCATAATCGATTTTTTAAACGAAAACCCCTACCTTTTTAATAAACATTTATGTCACTTAAACAATAATAGAAAAAATGATTACATGTAAACAAATTTTTAAATAAAAAATGTTTAATGTCAGCTAAAAATTAATTTGTACTATTAAATTTGAAAGATTTGAATTATTTAAACATTTAAAATCGATACCAATCTAGTCCCAAAATTTTTTTTAATCGTGGAGGATTCTGGCTATTAGGACATTAAAAAAACAACCCAAATTAAACATCTGTTTAATTCTTCTGCAGAATATCCTAATAGCCAGAATCCTCCGCGATTTAAACAATTACTTACAGATTTCTTAGATTTTTTATTGAAATAAAAGTTACAATTTAAAATTACAAATTTATCAAATAAAATTAAAGAAAAAATTGTTAGGCGCCAGCTGCTTAATTAGAAACGAAAAAATAGCTTTGCTTAGAAAGGTCCTGTACTTTAAGCACAAAAAAAATCAAAATAAATGATTAACGTGTATAATAAAAAATCAAAGTAGTATAAATAATTATCACCTAACGCCAGAAGAGTAATAGTTAATTACATAATAGCACTGAAGTTACAATTTGATTCTTAAAATTAAAAATGAGCCTAGAAGTTAAATCTATGCACAACAAATTATCAATTTAACGAAAGCAATAGCAATCTATAAAAAACTTTAAAGTCACCACCTATTTTACAATAACAAAAAATATAGGAATCTGGGAAGGATTTGAACTTTCGCAGTTGCCGTAGCAGGTAGCAGATCCAATTGGTATATTAGGAAATAAGCTGGAGGTCTCACCAAAAGCAAATAAGCAGCAGGTTCGTGCGAAAATAAGCAGGTATTAAGCTCCTAGAGTCAGCACGACATCCAAAGCAAGCATGGCATCCAAAACAAGCAGATGTAATTCCTCAGAGCCTACCTTGAAATTTTCGGAACTTTATTTAAATTTGCTTTTGGGAAAGATGAAATGACAATGAACATAAAATGTCCCAGACCACATGCACGACACTTGGACGGTCTGATAAGGTAAGTTCGTTTGATCTTGTAATTATGTATGTATCCTGCTCGATGTATCTCTTATAATTGATAATTGTAGACTTTTAGAGCTCTTAAGCGTCAAGAATAAGTTCGAATAAAATTACTATAGTAATTTTTATTCGTCTATTTAAAATACAATAGAAGATTCTTACATAAGAAGAAAACAGCATAAACTATTTTCAAAACCAATTGTAACAATCATTAAAACAAATTAAACACATCATTTGTAAAATTATCTTGAAATATAATAGGCAATATTATAGAAATTAGCAAAAAACTTAAATATGTCGGACTGTCCCGCCTTATTGTGGATTAAATTAATATTAACTCCTTACAAATTTGCTTTTGAAGTTACTGCATATCGAGTAATATGCGCACTAAAAACTTATGTGTTTCATCCACCTTTTCCTAAAATTTCCTTAACCCATTTACTAATGGTTTGTTTGCTAACTGTTATATACGGTCTATTAACCGTTATAAACACGTGTTGAATCTCCCCCCTATATTCTTTAAATATTTCTAAATATTTCACCAAATGACATACAATACAAAAAATTGGAAGTATTATTGTTGGTTATATTTTATTGCGCCTGATGTTTTAATCCTCTAGAATTCTAATAATCACCCCTTTTTGGACCATATTTTATATTTGCTATTGTTATTAAATGTTGAATATGGACTCTTTGTACAGTGGCCAGTACCAACAAACTAACCAATTTTTTGAAAAGCATACATATTGAAATTTTATTTGTAAATTCTGTAAAAGATAGAAAATCTATTATTACTCGTGGAACCCAAGTTACTACATATTTTGGTTCAATATTCTATTATTGCATATACTCTTAAAACCCCTCTTTAATATATGGGATCATTACTTTTTGAATTTTCACTAATTAAATTTATAGCTGCTCGATGACTTTTTAATATACCATATGCAGCACAGTTTCATAAAATCATTAAAGATTTTATTATTATAATATGGTAAATTTCTCCATTAAATATACAAATTTTGTTGCATTACAAAACTCCCACCTTATAACTTTAAACTGGAGTTACATTGTTTAAGTTTATTTATATGTATATTTAAGGAAGCTACTAAAAGATTCCCTATTATAATCTCTGTACCACCAAGAGAAGTTGACTAGCCAAAGGATAATTCCTGCCAAAACATTGTCATTAGATTCAAAAAAGATAGGTTTATCTTTAAGAAGAATTCTCAATAGTAGGCTTTGCCAAAAATATACTAACACGATTCCCCCCGCTTAATCATGTCCTATTTTATCTAATATCCTTAAATTTAAAGAAAAAACGATGGGAATACGTAAAATTGCTTGAGTCTAGATCTTGAATATAAGAATATAATTTATCGCATTTCCGAATAACTCAAGATGCAAATAAATTTATATCCATTATCCCAAATTGCTTAGCAAAAATTTGAAAAATCCAATCTGATATTTCAATCTCCATATACAGAGATATCTTCCTAACCGATTCTTTATCAGCTTTATAATTATCTTTCTTTGAAATAAAATCCGCTTTTAGCTATATTTATAGTCCCTCTGAAAATTCCCAAATTTGTATAGCAATTTTATCTTATGGTTCCCATACAATTTATGTAAGAAACGGAAATCATGTTATCTAATCTTAATAAAATATTAATTTTGTACATTTTTGTACATTTTTAGAAGTCAACATTTTTAAGCAAACAATACTGCAAGTAGCTCCAAATTTGAAGTAAGACTTCCTCAATTTTACAATAACTATACCTGTTCACAAATTGCCCCCCTACCTAATAAAGAGGCATCAGTATAAATAATTTTATCAAAATGATATTTCCCGATATAACAATTAACTTTAACTATATTATTTGACCAACATTCAATATCTGGTATTATTTCTTTTCTAAAAATCATTTTTAATCTATAATTGTTTTGATTGTATATTACAAGTTTTGCAATTTTTGAACCATAATATTTTTTCCTGAATTGTCGCAATTTTGCTCTGGAAAGGATAATACATTTTTACTGAATCTAAATTGAACACTAAAAACAAAATATGTTGTTTTAAAATATGACTAGACTTTTTTCATTAATGAAAAGTTCCAGATGTTCCAAAACAATTTTAGTTTTACACATATTTTTTTTTAACAATCATCTATATCAATTGTAGCAAAATAAGATTTAAATTTTGTCAATCTCGTAAGAGTTTACCAACTCTAACTTAAAATGTTTGGTAATAAGAAATTTACTTAAGTCTTTAAGATTTATAATAAATCTGAAAAAATTGACTCTTTTGGGTATATAAAATTTTTGTAATGTATTGACCAAATGGTATTATTTCCTATAAATCATAGGTTTACATTTTCCTATTATTTTGTTCTTAAAAAACAACTTAATTTTGTCTTTAAAACAGACCATTGCTGTTCCTTTGGAACAACCCGTTTTATAACCTTTTTGGCAAACGGGGTTTTATAGCCCTTTACCATGACAAAATAATATTGTCATTATTTATTTATTTCTAAAAATATTTTAAGTGGCCAGGACTATTTCTCACCTTTAGTGACGACGTTGGGGTTGAGCTTTCGTTTATGTATGTCCTCCCTGGTACTGCATTGTCGTATAAGTTGACATCTTTGGATAATAATTTCTCCGGACTTTTTGTCCACTCAACTTGTGAATCTTCGGACTACTTGTTGATGAACGATTGAAGTTTAAATTATTTGTAACTTTTGAGAATCCCTCTATACAGTTAGTTTTTGGAGTACGTTTTAACTGCTCTGACAAACGCTGAATCGCCATTGCCGATTATAAACGATCCTCCAAAAACATGTGAACATATGTCAGTTTTCTCCAAAGTTTCCTTAATATCTTTATTTAATAAAGATATTGCCAAAAATGATCAAGTATTGGAATTTGAAAGCGTTCTCTTAATATTGCACGATTTAGATCTGAAGGATCCATACAAATTCTAAAATCGCCATTAGCTTTACCTACTATAACTAGGGAATTTACCCATTCCGTGGGTTTATTAACCTTTATAATAATTTCTTGGTTGCATAACTTATCTAACTTATCTTCTAATTTTGCCAAGATCCCTTGAGGAAATTTTCTTGCTGCATGGATAACTGGCCTAATTTCTGGATTGATTTTAATTTTGTACTCGCCCGGCATGCATCCTATTCCTTTAAAGACACTATCGAACTCGTTCCACTCTGCATCAATCTTACTGACTATCTGTGCTATTTTGAGTTGTTGTATAGCCTGTAAACCAATAATACATGGACCAGTATTGTTTATAATATAATAATCTAAACTATATGTACTGTTTTTATAATTTGTAATCAAATTTAACATTCCTACAACATTTAAGTTCTCTCCTGAATATGTTGTTAATCTAACTAAAGCCTGATTTAACTTTAAATTATTAAAATATTGCTCATAAATTGCCAAAGGTATTATATTAGCTTGAGCACCAGTATCTACTTTAAATTTCAGTGGTATATTATTTACTTTTATAATAATATTCCATTCATTGACATTATTATTATCATTTACAGTACCTATAAATAATGAAGGTGCTTCATCCTGTTGGGTGATATCAAAGATATGCTGCGCCGATGTGAGCGCCGCCACTCTCATGCTAGATGTTCTCGAAAGGAAGACTTTTTAAACATGAGTCAAAATTATTTTAAGAATAATTTAGACTGAAAGTGACGGTCTCAACATGGAAAATATATAGTGGATCCGTGAGTGGTAATCATTCTTTCAAAGGCAAACACAATTCAACTAAAACTATTTATTAAACATAATACATATACAATATATAAAAAAAAAATACAAACATTACAACATTAATACATCTTTATAAAGACTTACCTAACAGGATCACTGTTAGAAACTTGAACATTTAATAATCGCCACCAGTTAACTTCTAAAAACTGCTTTCGCGATTAACTATAACTGTTGACTGTAACTATAACTTTCACAACTGGTATAACTGTTGTTCCGGTCACAATAAAATCCCTTTTTGATACCTAAAGTCCTCCCTAATCTCATCAACTCCTCCCAACTTTAATTAGATATCAAATAATAAGTTTCGGAGGTTCGTGACATTAGTGTGATTTACCAAATTTACAATCTGAGAATTAACGATAACAATCTGCGGATACGGGTATCATGCAGCTGGCTAATTTTAACAACATTGTGTTAGCAATTTTGATTCATCTAACAGTACTTGTTGAAAGATTTTCAAAGGCCCAAAACACATTAACAGGGAATTTATTGTGACATTAATGGTTATGACTCATTATTGTCCTCTCTTTAATAATTAGGAGTGATGTGTCTTTGTGTTATGAATTTCTTTAACACGTCCCCCTTATTATCTTAAAGCTATCCCACCTAATTTCTTATTGGTGACTTTTTAACTTATCCCTTCCTTGACAAAAAATGCTAAACTCGACCGAAAAGTATTTTCGTGTTTAAAATGAAAAACTAATAATCTTCCGACGGAAAAACTTTAAGATAACTTTAAATTTATGGTGCTCACACCGATCCACGACACATATTTGCAAAATGATTCAATTTCTCACATTTCATACACTTCTTTCCAAAGGCAGGACATTTATTCACTGTATGTTGATATCCACACCTGTTGCATTTCTTCCGCTTTTCAAAATTCGAATTGCAATTCCAACGGCCATTTTGACGAGATGTTGTCGGGTGATTTGGGCGGTGTTGTCGGCTCTTCTGCTGATAACGCCCTCTCTGTTTACGGTCCTGGTACTTGTTTCTTGTTATCACATGTATACGTCTTCCTCCATACTCATTTTTGAGGTATTGGCACAGATGTTCTCCAGTTGTACTTTTGTTGTTTCTGCAACCTTACAAATTTCAATTGCCGTTGTTAAATCCAGGTCTTTTGTTCTTAAAAGTCTGTCCTGACGGATTTTTCTTTGATACCTTGCACTAATCTGTCCTTGATTAAACTGTCTGTGAGAACCGAAAATTCGCACGTTGCACTCGATTCTCTTAACGCGGTTACATACTCGTCGATTGATTCACTTGATTTCATATCGCGCATTAGGAACACATGTCTTTCATACGTTAAATTCGTTGCTGGTTTAAAATATTCTTCAAACTTCTCTACTACTTTTTTATATTTGTTTTTGTCATCTTCTTCATCAAATGTAAATGTATTATAAATTTTCAATCCTTTGTCCCCTATATGATTCAAAAACAGAGCACATTTATATCCTTCAGATTCTTTTTCACTTTTTGAAGCGGTTAAAAATAAGTTAAATTTTTGTTGAAAAAATTTCCATGCTTCCGCGTGGTTTATTTCAAAGTTCATTTCACCTGGCGGTTTTACTCTGTTGGCCATCTTTCTATTTTTTATCCTTCTACTATATTCTATTCTTTTCTTTTTTTTTTTATAATTTAGATGCACTAACACTAAATTCGTGTACCGACTGCGCCATGTTGTCACTGCCTTAACATAACTGACTTTTATTTAAATCAAAAACTCCAAATCAAATACAATTCGCTTACGCGCATGTCACCACAATATATCACACCCGTGTTTTTACACACCCTCGACCAAAATCCAGATCCAGTATTATTATCTTTTTAAGACAATAAATTTGTCTAAAAATATCGATGTTGAAAATGTTAAGATGACCTGGCTTACGAAACTTTATTTTTAATATTTTTTTAAGTTACAGTTATACAGTAAATCAATTCATTTTATGTGGAATTGCGGTACAATAAAAGTGCAATATCTTAATTAATTTAGGATGATTAGTGTCCCAATAATTGATGAAGTACGAAAATAATAGTAGGCTAACGGACAAAGTTATTTATTACTCAAAAGTTACCATTTGCTAACGTTCCGCCATACAAGTACGTTGGCTATTTTGTAATTTGACTTTAAATTGGTTTAATGAATGGAGATTCTGTACAGTTTTAACCTTGTTACTCTACCCATATTGTCCTGAGCTCAGGGCCGGCGCTAGGGTTTGCGAGGCCGTGTGCGAAAATAAAAGTTAAAATAGCGAGAAATACTGTATTTTTATTAATTTTCACCGATGAATGTCATTAGTCTAAATTTTCGAGTGACGTACGAAAATTGACGAGTGGTTTCGAGAGCATCCGATAAAATATAAATAGTGCCCCAAATAGGCCAGTCAAATAAGCTCAAAAACATGATCTACTTCGAAAAAAATAGAGGAAAGCTGGAAATCGTTTTAATCACTTTACTTTTCATAAAAAAAGAACTTATTGAGTTTGCCCCACTTTCGTGCAATGCTCTAATGTGCAGTGTAGAAAAACCAAGAAATTTTCGGTAATTTTGCAGTTTTTTTTAAATACAGCCAAAATTATGCGTCTGGAGGAAAATACTATTCTTTGCAATTTTAAAAATCGTTAAATTCTGCGTCGATTGAGTACCCAACTTTTGAATTTAAGCCTCAAAAAGTTGTAGAAAACTAGAGTCAAAAATTGCCCCATGGAAGAAACAAACATTTTCTTTCGGATATACCGCAATTTAGCACCGGATAACTTTCGAATGAATGTAACAACTTAAAAATGGCTATAATATAAGTTTAATAGAGTTAAATTCTGCATCGATTGTGTACCTAACTTTTAAATTTAAACCTCAAGATGTTGGAGAAAACTAGAGTAAAAAATTGTCTATGTAAATTTTTTATTCTGTATATACGATTAATTTTTGAATAGCATTTCCAAAGGAAGCAGTCTGAGGTTTTGGACTAATGCACTGGATGCCACCCATCGCATGAAAGTATTCGAACTATCAATCGTGTCTATGTTCACATCGGTATAATCAAACACAAATTGATGAAAACTGTTTCTTGGCACATCTGACGTAGGTTGTTGCATGCAAGATAATTCGAAGTTTTTTACAGAGCTGATAGAACATCCAGCAAATCTCGTGAATCATATTTTCTATGCAGAAATGCTACAAGTCCGATCTGCAGAGGAGACATGAATGATCTTGGTTGGCCGATAATTTCGTGAGCGATTGCTTTGATACGTATAGCAGTTTAGGCTTCTACTCATTTGTCCACGTTTTTATTCCTTCATGATCTTGGGACGGTTATTATTTGCAGAAGCAGCAAAAGAGATTCAGGAATATCGTCATCAATGTTATCCAAGAAACCAACGGGTTTAGGATAATTTTTGAGATCGTATGCTTTCGATCGAATATCAGCTCTAACGTAGTCTGCATAAGCTCGAGTCACGCGAAGACCTTCTTGTTTGTTCTGTTTCCTTAAGGCGTATCAGTTGTCTGGCAGTATTGAGTACCCAGTATTTTTGAAACATACTATTGTACTTTTATGTTTATTTTCTGCTGAAATCCTGGGTATAATTATATTATCGTCATATTTCTCGAACGGTCTTTTTTTGATTGTTGCTATCGGCGGAACGTACTGCGAATAGCCTTGAAGGATTTCAGTCAGGTTAATCTGGCATTCATCTTCCTCCATCTAGCCGATTATATAATCGATTGCAGCTGTAACATCATCATCCAGGTCCAGGGGACCCCCTCTGCAACCGCTAGATGCGAGAGGTTTGAAGAATCGTTTTCCACATGCACCATGATACTTGGCATCAGAAGCAAGAAGATCTGATACAATTCCATTCCGACTATAATACTAACCCAGTAAACCAATTTGTAACTTATATATAAAATACACATAGATAGCTGGTAAATTCTCCTATGTAGCTAATTTAACGTAAAATATATGTATATTTTACATATATAATATTATATTATTTTCTCTATGTAAGTAATAAGTAAAATTTATAATGTGTTATTTATATAGAATTATTTACATATACAATTCATAAGTTCGTATACTGTATATTTTATATATAAATAATTATTTATTATTAATGTAAAATATCGCCTGTGTTATTTACATTAGACATTTAATTTAAAATATACCCAGTAAACCAAAAGAGGTATTATATATGTAAAATATATATAACATGTAAGAAGACTTATGTAAAATCTAGAGAGAAATTAGGGATAAATCATGTAAGGATGTCAGCCATATTTGGGGATAGGTTATTATGTGTAAATTATGTAAATTTTTATATACAAAATATATATCAGATATAAGTAAATAAAAACAAAAAATATCATTTTTTTGCTTGGACGGTACAACGTAGTAATTAGCAGCAACCAGGCCATTTCTAGTAAGGAATCACAAGTATAATACATTAATATTAAAAGTGGGATTTGCGGGATTCGAACCCACGCCGATGCAGTCGCAAACTGTCGAATCAAGCCACCTAACCGTTCGACCATCGAGGCTTCATGAAATGAAGACACAAAAACATTGTTTTAAAGCAATTCCACATATATTATATTTGTTTTAATACAAATAAAAAAAAATAAAAATAAATTAGTGAAGTTAAAAGAAGTTCAATTATATATAAAAATTAAGTAGTTAAAATTATTTTTAACAAAATAAATAAATTCTGACCCAACTTCCATACATTTTTCTAATAAGTTATTTTATTTTATATTTTATGTATGAATTATTTACATAAAGAATATAAGTAAATAATTTATGTAGGTATATTTTACATTAAATGTCTAATGTAAATAACACAGGCGATATTTTACATTAATAATAAATTATTATTTATATATAAAATATACATATACGAACTTATGAATTGTATATGTAAATAATTCTATATAAATAACACATTATAAATTTTACTTTATTATTTACATAGAGAAAATAATATAATATTATATATGTAAAATAAACATATATTTTACGTTAAATTAGCTACATAGGAGAATTTACGAGTTATCTATGTGTATTTTATATATAAGTTACAAATTGGTTTACTGGGTACCTACATAAATTATTTACTTATATTCTTTATGCAAATAATTCATACATAAAATATAAAATAAAATAACTTATTAGAAAAATGTATGGAAGTTGGGTTAGAATTTATTTATTTTGTTATAAATAATTTTAACTACTTAATTTTTATATTTAATGTCTTTATTTTTAAAGTTTAGAATTTTTTTCTGCAAAATTGCGCTTACCAAAGAAATCCAACATTCAACACCGACATTATTAGAAAAAAGTTGAGTTATAATTTATAATTTATTTATTTCGTTAAAAATAATTTTAACTACTTAATTTTTATGTATAATTGAACTTCTTTTAACTTCACTAATTTATTTTTAATTTTTTTTTATTGTATTAAAACAAATATAATATTTATTTAATGTGGAATTGCTTTAAAACAATGTTTTTGTGTCTTCATTTCATGAAGCCTCGATGGTCGAATGGTTAGGTGGCTTGATTCGACAATTTGCGACTGCAACGGCGTGGGTTCGAATCCCGCAAATCCCACTTTAAGTTTAACATGGTTGAAGTTAAGATAATATTAATTTATTATACTTGTGATTACTTACTAGAAATGGCCTGGTTGCTGCTAATTACTACATTGTACCGTCCAAGCAAAAAAATGATATTTTTTGTTTTTATTTACTTATATCTGATATATATTTTGTATTTAAAAATTTACATAATTTACACATAATAACCTATCCCCAAATATGGCTGACATCCTTACATGATTTATCCCTAATTTCTCTCTAGATTTTACATAAGTTTTCTTACATGTTATATATATTTTACATATATAATACCTCTTTTGGTTTACTGGGAACTTGTTGACCCCACGCATCACCTCTGTTTGTAGCAACTTCCAGAAGATTGTTTTTGTATCTCAAAGTCATCACGCGATGTACGCTATCGCGCAATTCTTTATTCATTTTCAGGTTTTTTTTTAATTCAAAATCCGATGCTGCATCTTCACCACTAAGCACACAATTCTTCTTAAAATCGAACTCGGTTGAAGATCGTCTAGTTCTCTTACTGGGAACTTCTCCGGAAATTACAGCATTGATGTTGATTCCTTGTTGTATGCTTTTATACACTTTTCGTGAACAACAACTGTTGAGAGACATTGTAAATGCCTGTATTTGTCATTAGAAAGTTATCCCGTGCTAAATATCGGTATATACGAAAGAAAATTTTTGTTTCTCCAAGGGGGTAATTTTTTACTCTAGTTTTCTAAAACTCCTTGATTCTTAAATTTAAAAGTTGGGTACTAAATCGACGCAGAATTTAACTCTATATAAAATTGCAAAGAATAGTATTTTCAAAGAATAGTATTTTCCTCCAGACGCATAATTTTGGCTATATTTTGAAAAAACTGCAAAATGGCCGAAAATTTCTTGGTTTTTTCTACACAGCACATAGAGCATTGCACGAAAATTGGGGAAAACTCAATATGTTCTTTTTTTATGAAAAATAAAGTGATTAAAACGATTTCCAGCTTTCCTCTATTTTTTTCGAAGTAGAATGCTAATTTGACTGGCATTGTGCCATTGGTGGCGTGTTGTTTCCAGCGTTTCATATGTGATTCGGACCTCTCAATCTTCTATTCTCTTGGCTGTAGATTTTTGAGTCCCGTACGTGTTTTACGCGTTCGGGCCTCTACCCCGCGCGAGGCCATGTGCGCTTGCACATGCCTAACGCCGGCCCTGCCTGAGCTAGGACTCCCTTTAAGATTAAGATCAGCCCGAACTTAAATTTTTTAATAACTTTTTTTAAACATTGGGGCGATAATTTTTTGTAGAGTTCTATGGTACAATAGGACTGCAATATTTTAGAATACATTTTAATTAGTTGAAGTTAAAAATGAACCATGGTTTTAATTTTTTTAATAACTTTTTTAAAACATTGGTGCAATAATAAATTTTTGTAGAATTATGTGGTGCAATAATTTAGAATAATTTTTAATAAGTTTAAAAATGAACCATGGTCCGGCTGAGGTTACGTTATTTTTGATGGAGCAATACGGGTGTAATACTTTGGATCACTTTTTATTTAAAATTTCGTATACTTAAGAGAAATAATAAGTTTAAATTAAGGTCATCCATATTTTGTAATTATTATTGTGAACAGAAATACCTATAAAGTATAAAAATTACAAAAACAACTTAAAGGAAGGAATACAGAATAATAATAAGTCTAATAAGAATAACTATTTAATCTTCATCGGGAGAAAGCCAAGCGAGTCCTTTTTCATAAAAAGCTATTACAACTTGAGGGCAAATTACATTCGCCTTTTTAGCAGGTACTAAATCAGGTTCATCGATTCCCTTCCATTTCATTAAAAATAAAATTTCACCTGTAATATTTGATGCACCGATTATTTTTTCGGCCTCATATCTCTTATCAAACTCATCCTTCTCAACCACCTTCTTACTTGCAGGCCCTTTTTTCTTTTCATTATCAGACGAGGGCCGTTTACGCTTAACTTTCTTCGCTTTTTCCTCATCATCAGATTCCTTATGTTCAGATTCTGAATCTGATGAATCCGCCACCACTTTCGATTTTGGCTTTTTTGTTATAGTCTATAAAAACAAAATAACTTTTAGAATTTTCGAAATTTTTGTTTATATTACAGAAGTTGGATAAAGTTTATTATGAAAAAAATAAAAATGCTACATCCAGAGGGCGCATGGAATTCCGAAATCGCCAATACTTGTTCGGAATTCCTGCTGAAAAGGTGATCTACTAAAGTAATTGACTTTATACCTTCTTCTTAGAATCAACGTCCTCTTTCTTCTTCTTGGCATCCTTGGATTTCTTGGTCTTCTTTCCTTTTTCGGACGTTTCAGATGACGTGGGAGATGCTGAGCGCTTGGAAGTTGATTTTTTCCTTTCTTTTCTCTTTTTATCTTTCTCTTCAAGCGATGGAGACCGCTTTTTCTTTTTACCTCCATCTTTTGCAGTCTTAGCTAATTTCTTTTCTTTCCTCGTCTTTTCGAAGGCTTCAATCAGTTCTGGGCAATCTAAATTATCTTCTGGTTCCCAGGAGTTATCCTCATCTGAGTAGTTTTTCCATTTAAGCAGGTATTCCACACGACCACCTTTCATCCGTTTATCGATGATTTTTTCTACGGAGTATTCTTCTTCTGAGTCCGATTTATCAGCTTTCCTCTTACGCATTTGGTACTGTCAAAAAATTGTTAATTTAAATAATCATTAAATTATTTTTTGTATAAACAACGCTGATATAATATAATTCATTCATTTACGCCAATCAAATTTTCGGGTTACTTACCCGATTCGATGTGGATTCCATGGTTGAGGTTTTCTGAGCCTGCAAGATTCAGGTAAATTATTGCGAGTTGCTAGTTTTTTGTGTGTTTACGTTTTAGTCGTGAATGTAGAAAATCGGAAAAACCAGGTGCACCGATTTGAAGCGCACACAAGTCAAATTAACAAAACAAAAATTTTAATCGAAGATAATTTGGGTTTGTAATTATTTGAATTAAAGGTTGTAATTGTAACCAATGCATTGTTTCAACAGCAAAATACAAAAACACATAAACCTTTTTAAAAAAATTAAAGAATAAATATCTTAATTTTCAAAGTACTTTAGCTGCAATTTTCGTACGTAGAGAATAAATTATTAAAGCACGCTTGGGATGAAAGAGGAAATAAAAATGGCGTGTAAACGGAAGCAAATACGTCAAGCGGTCATATTAAAATCGATAATCTAAAGATGTTGCTCTGATTAATTATTAATTGCTACTCAGAGACAACATTTGGGAGGAATTAAGGGAAGTTAATTAAATTAATTGTTACCTTTTATATTTAACATAAATTATCCAGTACTTCCCAAAATAATCCGAAGAAAAACCGGGAAACCGCTTCTTTGTCGTTTTTGGCGTCCCTACAATCGCGTCTACTCTGGATCACAGACATAAAATTT
Organism: Stenus bimaculatus; assembly: GCA_963971135.1. Taxonomy (NCBI): domain Eukaryota; kingdom Metazoa; phylum Arthropoda; class Insecta; order Coleoptera; family Staphylinidae; genus Stenus; species Stenus bimaculatus. The sequence continues at coordinate 25,918,973 of OZ020183.1, read as the reverse complement.
TGTAGAATAAAAACTCACAGAACAACAAGAACGCGCTAGCATTTATTGTTATAGAGGGTGTTAAAAAAGTTATTCATTTATCAAAATCAATAACAAGATAACTAAGTATTTTTTTATAAAATACCTAGATTCTGGTCAAATCATTTAAGTTTAAAGGCCTTTAAATTTAAATTTGTTATATACGTTGTAATGGTCAATTTCCATGGTTACCTTATTTGTTTTTATTTAAAGGCCTTTAATTTTGACTAGAATCTGCCTATAAGTGTTAGAAATCTTATAATTTTTTTGAAAAGTAAATAATCTTACATTTTTTGTGCTTAGTGACATTTATTGGGAATGATATTTTCGTTTATGGCGAATATACAGGGTGTTTCTAAATATATGCGAAGAAATTCTACAGGCGATTCCTTGACAAATTATAAGACAAAAGTAAAGAATAAAAATTTTCTCAAAAGTGCTTTATTTTTTAGTTATGGGGTGTCAAACTTTCTATATTTCTTTCATTTTTTGTGTATAACTTCTTTATTTTTTAAGATAATTTGATCAAATTTGAAACACACTCTAGTTATTATAGTCTTAACAAGATAAAAATATCAAATATCGAAATAAAATACAGGGGGGTGTATTTTGAGAGTATAGACTCCATTTTTTATGCCAAAAAAACATAATAGATCATAGGAAAATTTTTGTTCGAAATGACATTTACTATCTAAAAAAATTTTGCTGGATAAAAAGTGAGACACCCTGTATAATGTCAAAAAACTTTTTTGGCACCACCGAAAATAAAGAAGTTACCTATAGCCATATTTTGAAAATCGAATTTTCTTGTTTTTTTCGAAAATATTTTTAAATTATGGGGCATACATGTATCTACATATTGGTGAAAACCGCAAGTCGATATTTATGTTTTTCTTCAAACGTCATTAAATACCTACAGTCTTTTGTGACGTTCGACAAGCTTTACTTTTTACTGCCAGGAGTAGAAATTACTACTTTGCACTTGCACTGACAAGGTGTGTTGTATGGAAATTAAATGTCCGCGGGACTCGCAATGCTCGTCCCGCAAAAAGTACCTCTTTTACTCCTAATAAAACAATAAAAAGACATTTTGACATTTTCGCTTATATCTTTGAAAACTCATAAAGGTACCACTCGTACCACTATAATTTTTTTAAGTCAGTAAAACTTTACAGAAAACTATGAATTAAAAAAGATTCAGTGTTATTGATATCCTTAAAGGGTTCATTTCAACTAACAATTAGTTAACCCAGCAAAAATGTAAACTTTCTCCGCAAGGGAGCGCTGTAGTAAAATACGCTCGCCGCCTATAAATTAAATTTGTACTCCGCTTATTCCGCAACCCAACATACATGTCGTATTGAAATTAAACAATGTTAATTATAATTAACATTAAACTATTATATATAATTTAAAAAAAGTGGAAATGAAATTTAGGCAACTCAATATACACAAACATTGTATAGTGTGTTGTATGTAAATTAAATGCCAAATTTTAAAATTATTTATTATATTAGTATTTTAAAAATTTCGACGTTTGAAGAAAAAATAGAATGTTTTATTCATTTCTACTTTTTTTAAATTATAATTTAATGTTAATTTTAAATAACATTGTTTAATTTCAATACGACATGTATATTGGGTTGCGGAATAAGCGGAGTAGAAATCTAATTTCTACTCCTAGACAGTACAAAGTGACCATAGAATCGACGAACATAAAAAGTGACATTTTAAAGCCTGTCAAACGTCACAGAAGACTGTACTTTAATGACGTTTTAAGAAAAAAATAATTACAACTGACATATAATTAACAACAATAATAATAATAACAATCGTTAGCAACACCACCAAGTTACTTGATTTATTGACCCTCAATATAACTTCTTAGGGGTGCATTTTATGATATGGATAAATATTAAGGCCAAATCGACATATCTTAGCGACCATTTTGGGGATTTATTTCAAAGTTTTCCTGGGTATAAAAACATTTATTAAAATTCATACCCCACTTGGGATAGACATCCCCCTATAAGATAGGACGAAAGTGCGATTTCAGACACTTGGGGAGATGCAATCGATTTTCCGTTCGGGGTGGAATAACTTTTTACGGAGTGATCCGATCGAAGTTACTTTTGTACCTTCACACATCTCCAAATTTTTTTCGTCCATCCACCTTTCCCGTTCCTTTCGGTTTTAGTATTATTGAAAAAATATCTAAATTGGGTTTAGCGTTTAGCAGGTGAAAAACAAAAAATAATTAATTTTTATAACTTTATTAAATATTTTTAAATAGTTTTTACAAACATTCTACATATTTTAAGCCCGTTTTTTTACAGCAGTAGAAATTGTGTTGATAGATTAGACTAAAAATGTTTGCTTGCATCAACAAATTATTAAAATCTTGTAATTTTGTAAATCTTGTAGTTTTATTTAATACAATCTTGTGATGTTACTAATATTAAAAAAGGCTTAAAATATTATACACAATTAAAATAATCCGTGTTATTATTAAGTATTTACAAATATTAAATAAAAAACAATTTAGAACTTAACTAAAAACAATTTATCTATTTAGTTATATAATAAAATAAGAGATTGGCAATTATAATAAATATCAAAGTTAAAATAAGTTCATATTATTTTAAAATAATTATAATATATTATAATACATAAATTATAAATCCCTTAACTACAACAAAAGTCAATAAGTGATTTAGCTAGCCAAACCATCCCGAACAGACAATTCAACGATTTCAAAACCTTTTTTTCTATCAATCAACTTTGGCACTGCTCAAGATGATTTAGAATCGTGTTAGTTTTTAATTTATCCCACAGTTTAATTGTTTTAACGGTATATTTGGCTAATCTCACCGATATTCTTTTAATGCACAAACTAAAAAATGTTTCCATTATTTGTTACAAATAACAAAATTAATAAGAATGAATTTGCAAATTAATAAATCATTCTTTAAGTTTTTAAAAGAGAAATTAAAAGAAATTTACTACATAAATAAAATGTATTTCTGCAATAATATTGATTGATTGATGATGCCTAAGAATATTTCAGTAAGATTATTAAACATAAATATAATTAAGTACCTCAACTTAAATTCCAATATAAGGTACATTCCTTATTTTCTTTATAAATATTGCCACTGTGTTGGAACTATGGTATTCGTGGATTCCATATACCTAGCAATTTCTTCATGAATATTATGATTTAACCACTGAGATTCTAATTTCTTGTAACGCTCTTGGCACAAATGTAATGGATTGCCTCTTCTTAACCCTTGATCTGTTTCTCCATAATCATCCAAATAGGGTGGTGTTACAAAACAACCTCGATGAGGACTAGCCAAAAATATTATCTCGCATTCCCGAACTCTCAAAAAAATACCAATGCCTGATCCACATTTATGCGCATGATAATTGCAGGCTCCCATTACTACTTTGTTTAATTCAGTCTGGCAACAGTAGCTTTGAGAACATAAAACTTCTCCGCATACTAAACACATAGTAGGATTGTGTGAATCCTCGTGATTACTATTTGGGCAAGAAAATGATGAAACTGTGTTAATCAATTCACTGTAATCATTGGGTAAGTCAATCAAATGATTAACTTGTAACGGTTCTTTTATCACAAGCAAAGGAGATCCATTTATGTACATTTCAACGTCCTCGTGCTGACACCACTTTGCTACAAGCTTCATAATATTTTCCGAAGCAAATAAATTCTTAGGAGTAGTTGGAAGTCCTAGATAATTACACATATTTTCAAAAGTGTCTCCACCTATCTCAGTTAGCACTGTTGTAGCTGGAACGTCTGTCAAATAGTGATACAATAAAACACAACATCTTAAAAATGGTGTACATGCTTTCTTAACGTAATTCCAAACAGCACTGGGATTTAAATCTTCTTCTCTCCACTTATGCACAAGTTCCAAAATCTCCAAAATTTCTATTTCCCCACATTCTTCTTGATCAATGTCGATTCCCACTTCAAGGTCTGTACGATCCATTACAACTAAACATTTTACTATATGGCTAATAAAAATTAAGCGTAAAGTATGCAATTCTAATGTACCACTTTTTGGTACCGGCGTGGGACCATCAGTAGTAAATAATCCTGGTAGAGAAAATGTAAGGGGAATAAGAAAGCCTAAGGAATCCCACAGAAGTATAGAGGGTTCATCATTTGGATGATCAAATAGTATTGACAATAATCTCATTGCATGAACACTTACTGCAATACTTTTCGGAAATGTAGATCCTAGAGTAGCCATTATGCGAACCAAACTCTCCAAACAATCTCTATGTCGACTAGAGAGACTTCCTAATAACGGTTTATTGGTATACCTTAAAATGGTTTCAATTGAATGAATTGTATAAGAACATGTTTTCCAAGCCATTGGTGCTAATCGGCGATCAGTTGGATTCACATTCACATTCAATCCTCGTGTGAAAGGTATCTGTATGTATAATTGAATCATTTCTTTTAAAGATGTGCTCATCGAAATGGATTCACTAGGAAACAGTGATATAAACAATTTCGCATGCTCACCGAATTCAGCAGTTAATTGAGTAGTATCAGCATTGTATAACTGCTGATGTGCTGGAATACGACAACTTTTGCCACATTCAATAGTAGATTCAGTTTCAATTTTGCAATCTTTGCAAAGGGTACTTGAGTTTTGTACTGTACATTTTTTTGACATCAAAGAAACAGTTTTTGATATACAATATAACCAATCCTCGAAAGTAATTAAATTTTTTGTTTTATCATGTTGAAATGTAGATAAAGGTGGTACTATTGGTAAAACTGTATTACTTAGACATTCACAAAGTGGACATAAGAATTCTTGCTTATCTATATCAAAGCTAGCGTAACAGAATCTGTATGGTCTATTCTCCTTCATCAAAACATTTTCATAATACTTTTGCCAACAAGTGCTATGCATAACATGCCCACAAGTACTTGTGTGTGGAGCAGGTCCTAAATTTGAGTTTAAATATAAAGGTTCCTGACTCGATACTTCCATCAAACTATCACAATTTCTATGTTGACATAGTACAGTTGATTGATGAACAAAAGCAGAGAGTACCATTGAAGGTCCATCTAACGTAACTTTTTGTTCTTCCTGACACAGTATACAGACATATTGCCTTTCTACATTTACTTGAGCTGTCTGGTTCGGACCTAATGCTATATGTGTTTCATTACTACAGTCACCAATTTCCATTTCAATAGGTTTTTCAAATTTATCAGACAATGTTTCTTCAAACATTGATGCATTTTCTTTAATAAAATTATTTTGCATTGTTGTCATCTGGGCCATTAATTTCGCTCTTCGTTCAGCTGCTTTCTTTGCTGTTTTTTCCTTTTCATCATCAACCGGCTTTTCGGATTGCACTTCCATTGCAGTAGTGGTGGCAACTTCCTCATTACTTTCAGATTTTAAAACTTTTTTAAATTTATTAATGGTCCACATTATTAAACCGTGATGGGCTTCCACACGTGGACTTGTTGATAATTCATCTAATAAAACAGGAATTTTCCATCTAGCTGCTTTTTCACTAAAAGATAGGAAAGGATATCTCTTAGATTGTTCTTCCTGTAATGCATAACCAATTAAATGCAATACTTTATGCAATTGCAGTTCCGAAAAACTTAACGAACAAAGATTGTTTGATCTTTTTAAGACAATCTGCATTATATGTAACATAACATCACATTGTAATAAATTTAACATTGTACTGAATGATTGATTTAACTCTGGTAATTGAGGAGGTGGACAGCATTCTAAATCCCCAGAACTTTTTCTTCGCTTTCGTTGCTCTTCTTCTGATTTTGATAATTCTTCTCGAGTGTAGTGATAATAAAAAACATTATAATCTTGAAAATATTCGTCTTTAAGTTCATAGACTCCTTTTCCATATCCTTGTGAAGGTTTTTTAAATGTAGCTAATTCCTCAATAACTTCATCCAATCCAGTTTCATGTGTTAGATCGTCAGGAATAGTTTTGTTTAATTCTGAATGTGGTAAAGGTTTGATACATAGGTGTTGTATAATCTCCTTTTTAATTCTATCGTGTACTGTAACATTGCTTACACCAGGTATGTACCTTTCACCTATTATTACAATAAGTAATTGTAAAAATTCCTCAACTAATTTAATAGTTGGCCTCATACTACCTTCCTCTCTGTTATTGAGCATATTCACCTCAAAATTAACATTAGCCCAATTAATCAGATTATATTTGTTTAATAAGTGAACCAAGAATTCATCACTTTCTAATAAAGAAGCTCCTATTTGCAATAAGGTGACATCTCTATCCAACATTTCAGTGCGACATTTAACATTATGATAAAAGTACAATTCGTTTATTAAGGTAATATCATTACTCCTCCACATGCCAGCATGTACTTGTGCAATCATTACTTCAGTTCTTAGTACAGGTTCAATTAACTGAACTGGAGTTGGCTTAGTGATACCATGAAATTTTGTGCTGTTAAAATTTAGATCAAATTTCTCCAATTGTACGTGTAAACCTGCAAAAAATCTTGACAATGGCAGATGAATGCTGACTGGTTTTATAGAGACATCATAATTGATACAGGGAATGCTAAAATTTAATAATTCCCTAATTTCTCCATTGTCATTTATGCCGTAGCACGGATTTTCATAAAGCTTTTTTAAAGTGGCCCTATAAGCCTTTACAAGTACCACTTTATCTGTACCACACCATTTTAAAACTAAGGATATGCAATAAGCCAATTTGATGTGTAAATTAAAAGCGGATTCCCACTTTGGTTCATACTCCATATGCTGTCCAACTTGGCGTGTCACCGAATCCATGTCTTGCATCATTGTTAATAAATTAAGTAATACGGAAAGCCCTTGTAAGAAACTTTTTCGTAACTCATCAGTCCAAGTTTCTGGTACAGCACTTAACAAATAACGTAAGTCATACAAAATATGTTGTGCTCGTTTAAAATCTCGACTGTTTACGTTGTGCTCAAAGTCTAATTTACCATTTGCGTTACAATTTCGAGAACATTCTGTTATAAATGTGTGCAATAATATAAATAGTGCATCATCGTAGGCTATTAAATAATGAGCTAATGTAGGTACCGTAAATAGTTGCACAGACAAAGATGATATTGAAAATAAATAATCATGATCATCTTTAATAAAATCTTTTATTACCGTACCATAGCACTTTGTAAAGGCTTTAGCCAGCAATTTTTTGTTTTCATATTCCATCAACATTCCTGAAATAAGAAGTTTATGCCAATGACTTCTAGCATTTTTCCATAATTGAGAATCTCTCAATAATATTCCCTTTATAATTGAGGGATCATTTTGTTGTGGTTTTAAAGCTACATCAGCAAATATAGACCGGAAACCTTTACCATGGCCTAAGAAATTTTGTAACCAACTAAGCAATTTCATTGCAAACACTTGATGAGCTACAACATGGGAATGAACAACTAAAACTTTTAATGGCCTGTTTTCATTATGTGATGTAAATTTTTCTATTTCACTTTTTAGTTCATTACAAGTTTGAAAATTTGAGCATTTCACTATAGCTCTACCCTCTCGGTCAATATTGGTTACATATTCAATAGCATTTCTTTGGCTACATTTGATGACTCTATTAATAGTACTTATTACTTCTTCAATAGTATGTATTTCATCATTGTATAATACAGTACAATAAGTGTCCATATCAAAAAGATCATCATCAGAATCTCGTAATCTTAAATCTGCTGTATGTTCTTGCGTTAATAAATTGTATGAATACCAAAGCACTGTATCAAAAACTATTCTTGTTCTTTCTGCTAAATCTGCAGGGAGAGATTTTGGAACTTCTTTTGATTCTTGAGTTCCAACTATATGAATATCACAAAAGGGAGCTTTCTTCCAGGCCTCTACATCACCACAATCACAACATCCTCCCCCTGATGAAGTTCCCATTTTATATTTATGATGACGATGCTCTGATTTTTTAAAACAATCTACACATAATACACAGGTGTTATCCATTCCACACTCTCTGCAGCTATAAGTTGATTCCCCCACTTTAAAAACACGCCCACATACTGAAGGAGGTTTATCCAATTGACTTAAAGTGTTTAATACAGTTGTCACATCTCCATTGCATATAAATTCCTCTAGAGGATTAAATAAGATTCTGGTGGCATCCTCCTCATTATAACTCCAGTTTAAACATAAACCATTTATTGTTGGAGTATAGATTCTGGGTACCCAAATACGCCAAAATTCTTTGAAGTTTGAGATCGAAAGAACACCTTCCTTTAATTTTTCCATCCATTTTTGAACAACTTCCTTTGTATCCACATTTCGAACCGCCAGGGAAACATCCACCATTTCTTCCATCACGTCACTCCAATTGCACACTAAAACCAGAAAAAGCTTGTTACTTATATTTTTTTAACAAAAAATAAGTATCAGGGGATACAAATGATCATTTATTTCTGACAGTCAACTAATAAATAGTTATTACTGAAACATTCAACCTTCATGGTGAAACGTTGTGAACTGAAATGTAATTTTAGCTTCGTACAATGTATCATCCTAATCATCGAAAGTTTAACCTTAAACATAAAACGTTTCACCTTGAAGTTTCAGTAGTAACTATCTTGTAGAAAAAGTGGCATGGCCAAGGAGGGTATACGGCTATGAATACAGCCCAAATTGAAAGATTTTTAATAATTTTCATTATGCAATATTTATTCAATTATGTGGGGAATTTAAACTTAGGAATTATACTTTTAGCAGTATTACTATGAACTTTTGCAGAATACAGTCATATTTAGTGTGTAAACTAGATTTTAAAACCAAAAATGTTCTAAATTAAAAACTGAAATAAAATACTGAAAAGAAGATTTGATATTCATTTTATGTCAATTGTTTGATTAAGTTATTTCTGCAATTAAAATCAAGCTTTAGCAAGATGCGATCAACGGAAAAGTATTATAACTCGAGAGCTGGCGACTCGAGTTCCCTTCCAAAAAAGGCAGGTAGAAATTTAGAGGTTGAGTTCTCTGGTTAAAATAAAAGATCAGAATAAAATTTACTTGAGTTTCAACAGGTATACAAACCTTTAAAAGGCTGTAGCTTCCTTATGAAGTGAGATCGGACATATGTTTATTCAGGGTGTCCCATTTGAGGTTGGACTCTATGGGTATAATACCAATATGGTCGCTATAGGAAAAAACAAAATTTTGATTATTTCCTGGCAATCCAGTGACTTAAGAAAAAATCTGATTAGCTTATTGAATTTTAGATAAAAAAACTGCCTCTATGTGGTAAACAAAGTTTTTTAGTACGGCCTACAATTCACGATTTTAGGAAAGAGCTCTTCCTCTGCAGGCAAATTGGTGAAACTGTCAGGCTAGTATAAAACGTCAGTAGTGACTTTGCCCATTTTGAATAAATATTGATTTTAAAAGAGAATTAGAAGAATATTTATTAAAAACTTAAAATAAACACTTAGGACGACTTTATCGTGTATTCGCACGTAGAAACATGAAGGTTCAATACGAGCTTCGATAGTTCATTAATTTGCCACAAAGGGCCAACAGCGACATCTATTGGTAGTTAAAATTCCCAATAAAGAAGTTACAGTCATATTTTGGAAATGGCACTTTTTTGTTTTTTCAAGATGGCGAAAAAACGATACAAAATTCAACTGTTTTGTCAACAAATTATTATTGGACATACAAATATGCACTACTTTGCCCATTTAACCGACCTTCTATCTCCAATAATAACAAAGATACCCATAGAGTCCAACGTGAAATGGGACACCCTGTATAAACTTTATTTCTTAAGACCGATTTATAACCTACCTAAGCATAATATAATGATAAAACTAAGAAATGAAGAATACATTTTCAATACTTTCATTTATAACTAACCTAATTATAAAATACCAATTTATAACTACCTACGAGCCTACCTAAGGATAAGATAGTGAGTGATTATCCTAAGGAATGAAGTATAAAATTTCAAGACTTTTCATTTAAAACAAAAGTAGGTTTGGGTTATAAATTTAGGCATTAAAATAAATTTATTTCATTTCTTAGGTTTATCACTATGCTTATGCTTAGGTAGGACATAAACCGGCCTTTTAAGAGAGGAATTTGCCCTTAAAAGTATGTGGAATAGTTTTGAATCACCCTATAATGCAGGGAGACACAAAACAATTGGAATGTTATGTCATCAATTTTTTCCAAAAATCACAAAATCGCTAATTATTTATAACCAACATATTACGTAGAATTAAACGAAAATTATCACTGGAAAGCTGAAACTATCTTCTTTCAATTGGTAACAACAGTAATACAGAAATTGTTGATATAATGCTGAATAAAAAATCGCAAAGAAAAAAGAATAAAAAATAATTTGAAGAAATAAAAATAATTTCTTTTATCCTACTTTATTTCACACATAAATTAATATTTTGGTACATGTTTCGCTAAATCATTAGCTTCATCAGGCAATAGTAAGATTGTGAAAATTTATAAAATAGAGAAAATCCAACAGAACCAAGCCAAAAACAAATCAATAATAAAAATCTAAAATATAATAAAATAACAGTAAAATGTTGGAAGAATTATTTAAAAATAATGTAAGCAAAAGTTTTTCCTAAAATAAAGTTAGATAAAAGGAGTTATTTTTATTTCTTCAAATTATTAATATTATCCAAATCATAGCAAAAAATTAGAATTAGAAGAAAAAAAAATTCAGTATTTGAAATTTTCTCCAAGATAAGACCTATTAAGACTGTATCTTTTTTAAATTTCCTGAAAGTTCTTCATATTTACAACAAATAAGGGAAAAATTTGATATAGCTCTTATCCTTATCTTACTATAGCCTTCTGAAGTTACACCTAGAAGAAGTATTCTGAGCACAGTCTGTTACCATCGGCAGGTGGACTAGCGTGAAACTTATAATATATTTGGCATTCCTTCAAGTATAACTTATAACCTAATTGACATCCCTTATGAAATACCGTTCAGCCTATTTGACTGACTATGCTCAGGACTACTTCTGATAGAAGTAACTTCAGAAGGCTTTATTAAGTGAAGGAAGAGCTACGGATTCAAAACTTTCCCTGGTTTGTTGAGAATATGAACACGTTTCAGTAAATTAAAAAAAAACACAACCGTAATAGGTCTTATCTAGGAGAAAATCTAAAAAAACTGAAAAAAAAAGTTTTACATCTAGCATGTTTGCAAAAATTTGTGATCTTTGGAAATGTTGGAATTTGGTAGCTGATGAGCACATTTTTTAAATATTTTTTACACAATAAATTGAATAATTTTGTGTGAATTTTTTTATTGCAGTAAATATTATTCGCTAATATAAATCAATAACTTTGGCCACCCAACTTTTGGAAACAGATAGTTTGATCTACTGTTAGTTACCAAATAGAGCTTTGCAGGAAAGAGTTTTAGCTCAAACTGACAAGTATTACATTTTTTGCATGTATTTTCTGTCATACTTGTCAGATTAAAACTGGTTTTAACTAAAACGTTTTCGTGCAACTCACCCTTAATAAAACTCTGTTACTATATTTTCCACTAGTTAGATTAGTTAGATTTCAGTAATGGATAAAAAAAAGGGCATTTGTCCCCCAGTTTGAACAAAACTTGCCTGGTAGTGAGTGGACAAAGTCTTTTTTAAGACATGAAAATTTGTCATTTCAAGTAAATACATACGGTCATTGTGAAAAGGTTTTGAATATATAAAACTACCTTGTATTTTGTTATTAAAATGGAAATTAATAGTCTAAGCGGCGGCAACACTAAGTCTAGTATGATAGAACTTTTCAAGGTCGTACATATAATTCGTTACGTCATTGAGGGGGGAACACAAAATGGCACTGCTGCCACGTGTAGGTTGAACGCTACTATAAAAAAAAAATTTTCAAAATTTTTATTATTTTTTTTATATCTAGTATCATAAAACCTCAGGATTCTGATTTCTTCTCCCGACAGGGGAGGGTTAGGGGTATAAAAAAATCAGTCAGTGGCAGCAGGAAAATACGAGATCCCACAATTTCGATTTTCACAAATTGGCAACCACTTTTACTGACGTCTCGTAAAAGTGGTTGCTTATTTTTGAAAATCATTCCCACTTTTGGGTTGCTGCCTCGGTTCCTGTCAGGTTTGGGGGCATTTTTTTATAGCCCTAACCCTCCCCTGTCGAGAGGAATAATCAGAATCCTGAAGTTTGATGATACTAGATATTAAAAAAAATTAAAATTTTGAAATTTTTTTTTTATAGTGGCGTTCGGTCTGCACGTGGCAGCAGTGCCATTTTGTGTTCCCCCCTCAATGACGTAACGAATTATATGCAACACCTTGAAAAGTTTTATCACACTAGACTTAGTGTCGCCGCCGCTTCTACTATAAGAACCAGTAATATTTGGCAAGTATTACTTCACCGGAAGATGCAAAAATTTAAGCAAAAAATGTGAGACGAGATTATGAATAAATGATCCCTTATAAAATCTATCAAATGATCAGTTTATGCCCGGCGGATTTATACACTGACGAAAGAAGTAGCAAGAGAACTAATAAATTAACTGAAACCTTTAATAAGTAGGATAATTAGAAGTTCAACCTGCGAGTTCAATTTTAACTTTTACTGTCATTACCCGAAAAGTGAAGGTGAACTAACACAAAAGACCGCTTCTAAATCATGCTCTTAAATTATTTAGGCGTTCCAGAACGAAATACAATGATCACAAGTTGAAATAATAGCATGGGCGCCAGGAGGTACACTTGCACCCCCCTAGCTTATAGAAAAAATGGGAAAGATAGGAGCTAAAATAAAAACATAAGTACAATACCAATGGATTATGACCTATGTATATATTTTACATTGAGCAGAATCATAGAAACTTGTTTAATTTTATGTGTGTATTACTGGTTAATGGCCTTAGTTGCCAAAACCAAATTAATGAATTAAAAAAAAATGTGAAATTCGCTTAATTGGGACAAAATGCCCAAGTCCCGATGTGTCCCAATTAAGCGGAATCGACTGTATATGTAAAACCAACTGTCTCCTAATCAGTATTGCGACCCAGGAGGTAAAAAGATATGTCTGTTTAGAGCGAACCTGTTATATAATGTATAATTGTTTCCTTATTTTAATGGGGTAATTCTGAACAAAAAATGTTAGCCGTAACAGCGATGTTAAATTTGACAGTCACCCCGATGTCAAAAAAACGCTATTCTGTAAACTTTAGTGAAACTTAAGGGGGGAGTCCCTTTAGAAATTTCAAAAAATCGTTTTTTTTTAATTTCATATTTCAAAAATATAATATATTGAGATTTATAAAATAAAATGCCAAACTATCCGAAAGGAACGGGAGGTAATATCGCTCGAAAAAATTCTAGAAAAAGACATTATCAAGGTAATCAATTTACTAATAAAGACAGAGATCATTTCAGGCCTAGTACAAGTGATAGTGCAAGTCAGAAAATCTTATGACTTCCAGCAGTGAAGATATTCGTACTAATCCTTTACACGGGTACAAAATTATTGAGTTTTTCAATGTTTTTACTGCCATATCAGAAATTTTGATTTGCTCTACATGCAAGCAAAAAATAATTTTTAGAGAGTCAGGGTCTAGAGGTCTAGGTTTTAAAATAATCGTTACCTGTCCATGTGGTTATAGAGAAATTAATTCTGGACCTGTTACTCACGAGACTTTTGGGTGTTACAAGAGAAGGAATAAATGTATTTTGTAATCTCATGGACATGTGCACTGGATTGAGTCGAGGCAGTTACTCTAAAATCGTTGATCATATTAATGCAGCTTCTAAGTCATCATTTAAATTTTTATCTCAAAAGCTGTTAAAGAAGAGATAAAAAAAAATTCTGAACATGAAAGAGAAGAAAAAATTCTTAAAATTTCTGGTGACGGTACATGGAAGAAGCGTGGATTTAAATCTATGTATGGTGTTACAACGCTCATAGGCTATTACTCTGGCAAAGTTATTGATTTAGTTTTTAAAAGCAGTTATTGTCAAGGTTGTACATCCTGGAAAAATAGAACTCATACCAAAGGATATCGTAAATGGTTTGAGTATCACGAAGACGAATGTATGAAGAATCACGAAGGCTCATCAGGAAAGATGGAAGTTGATGCGATGGTAGAAATGTTTTCAACATCGGAGGAAAAGTTCGGCATTAAATATGTTAATTATACCTGGTGGAAATGAAAACCGGGTCACCTCTATAACTTTTTTATTTATGAATAGAAAAATTTGAAATTTGGCTATGTTCTATGGTTCAAAAAAACAAATTTTATGTGCATTTTTTATTTTCGAAATCACTTCCGGTTTCACCGGAAACACCATGAACTTTGTTTTTTTAAATGTAACATCCCATATTTTTATTCATGGCTTAAAATACTTTTAAAAAAGAAGTATTTTTGAGATATTAGTTTTTATTTTTTTTGTAAAAAAATTTTTTTTCAAAAAAAAAAAAAGGTTTTCGAAGTCGGTGAAAAGTACCAAAACTAATTCTAAATAATTCAAATACCTAAATAAAATTGTAATTTGAAAAAAAAAAATTAAGTGGTTTTTGAACTATTAATTTTTAAACTTAGTTAATGAAGATTTTATCAAATATATTCCAAAACTGTTTGAAAGCACAATTGTCGATATGATTACTCCTCAATTTAAAAGGATTATAATTCCTCAACAACATGGTTTCTCAAGGGGCAGGTCTACGACCACTAATCTTGCATATATGACTCAGTTTGTTTCAGATGCCTTGGAGAATAGGTGTCCGGTAGATACTATCTACACCGACTTCTCCAAGGCATTCGATAAAGTCAACCACTCTATTTTGATTTCTAAATTACTTGCCATTGGCATCCACGGGAATTTATTATCTCTTCTAACTAGTTACCTTTTTAATAGAAAACAAATTGTTCGTATGAAGGGTTACCACTCTGATGTAATAAGTGCTACTTCAGGTGTTCCCCAAGGGAGTCACCTAGGCCCCTTATTGTTTAACATCTTTATCAACGACATTGCTTCTTGTTTTGTCCATTGTAACTACTTACTTTTTGCGGACGATTTAAAGATCTTCATCAAAGTAACTAACTTGATGGATTGCTATCTGCTTCAGCATGAACTTGATGAGCTCTGTAAATGGTGTCTTACTAATGAAATGGAACTTAATATTTCAAAATGTAAATTGATTCAATTTACAAAAAACCTTTGTCATATCGCTTTCCTATATACATTGGATCAAACACCTATTCCTAGTGTTGAGTTTATTAATGATCTGGGGGTGTTGTTAGATTACAAATTAAGCTTTGTTCGACATATTAATTTAATTAAGAATAAAGCCCTTAAAATGCTGGGATTTGTTAAAAGAACTACAGCTGACTTTTCAAATGTTTATTCCATAAAAATCTTGTACTTTGCACTGTGTCGTAGTCTAATGGAATACGCGTCACCAGTATGGTCTCCCAATTATAACGTTCACATCCAAGCGCTCGAAAATGTTCAAAACAAATTCTTGAAGTATGCTGCTTATAAATCTCATTTTTCACTATCTCATCACTCTATTAATGATTGTAGAGTCTTCCTTGGTTTAGAGACGTTACATGAGAGAAGAGTTAAAGCAGATGTAATTGTCCTGCATAAGTTGATTAACAATACAATAGACTGTTCTGATCTTTTGTCTCAGATTGGCTTGCACATACCGCCTCGGAAGACTAGACAGCTTTCATTCTTTACTCATGTTTACGGTACTCATAGGACAAATTATGGTGCTAACTCCCCTCTTGCTAGGATTACATCAAATAGTAATAAATATGATTGTGACCTTTTTAATATAGGTGTTGTATCACTCAAACGCTATCTAAGTGACTATAGCTTACCTACTTGATTTGTATTTGTTATATTTAGTATCCTGAAATGTATATGATATAATATTGTTTATTATATGCCATTCCTGTCAACAGGATGATTTTAATTCCTTTGATTCTGTTGTGTTGTTGATTTACTTTGCAGTTTTAATACACTTTGCATTTTGTTCTTTAATATGGATTTCAGCATACTTGTTATTCTTTAAAATTCTGTAATGTTGTTAATTTATTTTTAAATGTATGGTAGTATCATATTGCAATTGTAATCTTCTTACATTTTTTATGTTTACATGTTTTCTCATCATTCTTTTTTGTATTTATATTGTAAATTGGGCTTGCCCGTACTATTATAGTAAATAAGTAAATAAATAAGTAAATATATCACTTTTTTTAAATGCAATGATGCCGGGTCATTCGACTTTTTAAAAAGAGGATTTTATAACGATTATTTTGGTACCCCATATGTAGGGGTATTATTTTGCATGTGGCTGTAATAAAGATACTAGCTATTAAGTATATAAACCTTTTTTTTTTTTTGAAAAAAATTTTTTTTACAAAAAAAAATAAAAACTAATATCTCAAAAATACTTCTTTTTTAAAAGTATTTTAAGCCATGAATAAAAATATGGGATGTTACATTTAAAAAAACAAAGTTCATGGTGTTTCCGGTGAAACCGGAAGTGATTTCGAAAATAAAAAATGCACATAAAATTTGTTTTTTTGAACCATAGAACATAGCCAAATTTTAAATTTTTTTATTCATAAATAAAAAAGTTATCGAGGTGACCCGGTTTTCATTTCCACCCGGTATATTGGCCATGTAGAAAAAGAATGAGTTCGAGGCTCCGAAAAATAAGGAAAGACAAAAAACTATCAGGAAAAGGAAAGCTAACTGATAAGGTTGTGAAAAAACTTACGAAGTATTATGGTTCAAGTATTCAGAGAAGCATAAATAGCGTTGAAAATATGAAGAAAGAAATTATGGCTACTTATTATCATATTTTTTCAGCCGAAGAAAACCCCCAGCATCAAAATTGTCCGACTGGAGCCAAGAGCTGGTGCAAATGGCAGAAAGCTATCGCTTTGAACGAAGATCCAAAAAGTCAAGGTCCCTTAATGCTAAAGAGGTAAAAGAGCATCTTGTACAAATTTATGAAGATTTATCTAGAGATGATTTACTTAAAAGATGCTTGGGTGGCCATACCCAGAACGCTAACGAAAGTTTTAATGCAACAGTTTGGCGGTTGTCTCCAAAACATCTTCATTCGGGTTTCAAAATTGTTGAAATTTCAGCATACATCGCTGCTGGAATATTTAATGAAAGATACACATCCATTCTAAGAGTTATGGATAAACTCGACATAATTATTGGCACCCATGCCAAAGTTTTTGCCGAAAACACCGATGAGGCGCGAATAACTCGACAGAACTGGAGGAGTCTTTCGGAGACAAAATCAGCATGTACAGAACGAAAACAGCAGCAGCTTGAAGAAAATCAGCTTTTTGAGGAAGAAGAAGGTCTATTGTATGCACCTGGGATCGCTGAGTGATCGGTAAGTCACTAATACTAATCGTTTTATCGTACTGAAACTTTAAACGCGATTATCTCGAAACTGTATTTTTAAAAACTGCTCGTGCTGTAACTCAAAAAGTTATTGATCGATTTGGGTAAAACTTTTGCACATCGCGCCAGCGACGTCTGACAAAAATTTATTGTGCCGCCATTTTGTAAAAAAATTAAAAAAAAATCATGTGTTTGTACTCTTAAAAGGTGAAATAAAATTATGTTAAAAGTTCAAAATGATACGATTATTTTATCACTTTTAAAAACACGGATAAAAAATTACTCATTTTGAGGCGTCTAAAGGGACTTCCCCCCTTAACGACAATATAAAATAACATTTTCGGTATTAAAATGCATTGTACATTTATATAATGTATTATTTTGATCAATTATACATTAATATATTATTATTACTTTGCTGTATATTATTTTAACACTGAAATTTTAAATAACCGTTATGTTGCAGTAATGTTTACAAAATAGCGTTTTTTTTGACATCAGGGTGACTGTCAAATTTAACATTGCTGTTACGGCTAACATTTTTGTTCAGAATCACCCCATAAATTTTGGATATCTTTCAAAAAAACCATCAAAAATGTTCGTCCAGTACCCGGTATTTTTTTAAAAAGGCAAATTGTGTTTCTTACGTGTCAAGAAATTGGTTGACCTTGAAACATTTTAAAAATTTTGCTTGCGGCGCTAGCTACCTCTCGGGGAAGGCTGCCGGGGCCCATGAATAATAGTAGATTTTTTGACACCCCAAACTGTTTTCTTGGATGTCAAATTTTTCCAAAACTGTAGTAGGACAATAAATGAAGACGGGCAACATGCCAAGAAGGAGCCATGAAGCCAGTGTTCAAATATCGTTCCATTTTGGTCTCAGGAATATACAGTGTTAATCTGTACAATCTTTTAGTGAAAAATTTAAATATTTTTCCAAAGTTAGGTTAGGTTATGAACCACATGGAAAATTTTTTTTGCTGCCTAAAATAAAGGTGATAGAAAAATTTTGTAGAAGACAAAAAAACTTTATAATCTCACTGTTTAGCTGCAAGTAAAGTTTTATGAATTTTTATTCAGCCATTAAAAAGTTATAAGAAATTTTGCATGTCGATGACCTATTCTTGAACACTTACCTAACGTGAAAAAGTAAAAACAAATCGTCTAGAAATACCTTTTTCCATTACATAGCCACATACCAAATTATGATATAATCTTAGGAGCCAATTTTTAGTAATTTAAAAAATACAAAAAAGTTTTAAGAACTTTAATGGTCTTTAGCACCTTAACGAAGCAGTTTTGTATTAAGATAAGTTTGGTTATATAGTCTTATTTTGGTCTCAGGAGTATGTGGTATCGTTTTGTACAGACCTTTTAGGGACACCCTGTATAATAATAACATAAAAGAAATGTTAAGAAAGCCAATAAGACGATTTTATGTGAATGCCGTAAACACTGGGATATAATAACCAGACTTCCTGTTTGTGCATTGACAAGAATGTTCCTTAGATTTCCTCCAATGATTACGTTGGGGCAGCATGAGGACAAAAAAAAAAGAATTAGTCCAAATTCCTTTATTCAGCGACCAGTTTCGGGTCAATAAAATAAAATAAAAATTTCATATTATCATTTGTCCAATTTTTGTCCGTTCCTAGGGAAACTAAAGACAATTAAAGATGTTAGCAAAAAGTATGTTTATTTATTACAGAAAATTAATATTGGCGAGCGTTTAAATTTTGTATAATAATAATCTCCATTTAATTAAACACAAAAATTCGGTAGAATGCGTCATTTCTGAGAAAATGCGCTTCACTTGAAAAAAGAAGTTCAATGTAATCCAATTTTAGAATATTTTTGGTATTGTTTCTCTATTTTTTCCAAAACAACAAATTTTACCGAATTTATACAATAAAAATAGCTTTGATTTATTATTTTATCAAAAATTATTTTTTGCACTTCCAAACAATAATGAGCCATTTTACTCTCTTAATGGCAGAAGTAAAAGTAACACATTTACTACCAAGTATTCATTTAATCTCTATGGATTAAAAGTCCCATAACGGTTCATTTAATCCCTAGGTATTAAAAAATTTCCGTAGTTAGATATTACAAACACAGATGGCGCGCAAGTTTTTAAAAATAAATGTTTCTGAATTCTGAATTATATTTGAAAATTTAATAGGTAAGTATATTTCTAATATTACTAAAATAATTTTTAGGGTTTTTTTATTTGGGAAAGGAATCTATTATAGTTTTTTGTCTTAAATTCGAAAAATTCTAACCTCTAAATTGCCTTGTATTATTTACTAAGATATCTAATGGTTTTATCTATACAATTCAAAAGATTTTTGCTAATTGTTTAAGTTTCTAGAAGATAAACGATAAAATGTTTCATCATCACTCGGACGTTCATGCAGAATGATCCGTACCGAATCATGGTATAGGTACTTAAATTTTTAATAATATTTAATTTATCATAAATTACCCGATCAATTGATTTTAGGTTTCCGATGTGCTTCAAAATTATACAAGATTGGAGAAAACAACACAAATTTATTAATAGATATGTACATTTATAAATTAGTAAATATAAATATGTACGTTTACTCTAACATTACAATCAATACAATTTGTTATACCAAATAAGGGAGGTACAACTTGTTCAATTATTTTTTTAAATAAGATGACGGTTATGTCTGGCTCAGTAGAGTTATTTGCATTCGAAATAACGATTGTCCCAAAATTGAAAACGTTTGTTCAAATAACTAATTGGAAGTGCAAAAAATTTAATATGCACCGCTGGAGCAAAGTGCATTTAATCCTTCGTGTGGTTGTCCCTATAAAATCAAGTTTTAGTACGTATTGTTTCCCGTTATTAATGACCCAAAATTAACTCTGCCTAATTATTAAAAACGGACTAAGCTATTTACTTCAAAAAGTAAAAATAATGCTTAATATTTAGGGCCAGTTGCACAGTTGAAGCTTAATCTTCAAGCGACACTTAAACTAAAAAAATGACAGATTTTCGATTGTATTTCTGTAATTTTTTTAGTTTAAGTGTGTCACTTAAGCTTTTACTTCAACCTAAACAATAGTTATTTATGCACCAAGGGAGCAAAGTGAGTAATTTAATCCTGAGTGTGGAAATTGTTGGCAATATAGAACGGATACTGTGAATTGTAAGCAGGATACCCAAAATCTTAATAAGATATATTGCCATCTTTTACAAATGTGAATTTAATAATCCTATTAATTCTATTTAATGTACCTAATAGTTGTTTTTTTAAACATTTTTGTCGATTGTCTAAACTAAAATTACAAAATTATAAAAGTATACCCAGTTGCATAGGTTATACTTACATTTTTATAAAATCATAACTTATTATTATTTATTGCTAACATCTGTTTATTGAAATAATGTAAAATTTGGTTTTCTCATAAATCAAATAGCGTTGTTTCCTTGAAAGTGTGACAGTATATTAAATTTGCGGAAGAAGTTTATTAATATAATAGAAACTAAGCTACCAGTGTGGTACATACCTACTATATGCTACTATGTTTTATTTATGTGTGACTCTTTGAGCGATATTTATGGTCCCCGACTAAGTACTAATCCATTTAGTTCGAAGGTAGGCACTAGTTTTTTAAGATTATTGTGTAAAAGTTTTTTATTGTAATTATTGTTATTATCCCTAATAATGTTTCAGGCTGATGATGAACCAAAACCCTGTGGTTCGAAACGTCCTTATGAAATCAAGTTTTAGTACGTATTGTTTTCCGTTATTAATGACCCAAAATTAACTCTGCCATTATTTTTACTTTTCACCCTTCTCAAAATCGGCCATTAAATTAATAGATCAAAAATAAATTAGTTATACAAAATTCAAAGACTCTAACATCAACCAATGTAAAATAAACAACCAAAAACCAACTTTATGTGAGCTTATTTAAAGGGATGTAACTGCCTTGGTATACGAAATCGGTTAAAAGAACATTGGAATTTTTTCGGTCTTAAAATCCTCTCAGATATTTTGGCTTTTGCCCCTTAAAGGCATAATCTGCCATTGTGTACATATTTGATAAGTGTATGAAACTAGCAATAAAATACAGAAATAGATAATATTTCCGAAAATAAAAATAATTTCAGTAAAAAATTATATCGTCGTAATTCGTCTAGATAAAATAAAATTGTATCATCTTTTATTTTCAATTTTCTTTCATAGGTTATACAATTTTACACAAAATATCAAAAATTTGGGTGGCAACTCCTTTTAATTTTTCAAAATCATCCTGGTGCGTTTTTAGACGTTTGCTTGCGTAGTCCTGGTCGCTTTATTTTTTAATTTTTTTATTCATTTTCTTTTCTTTTATAATAAAGTCCGTTCATCAATCTTTCGAACGGACAGACTCAATTTTTAAAAAAAGTTAAAATTATCTTAGATATGTTTCATCAAAAAGTGTTAATTTTACACATAATTTAAGAGTGAATTGCAAGAGTATAAATCAAAATATCAAAAAAGGAGTTTGTCCGTTCGAAAGGTTGAAAAAAAAGAAAATGAAAAAATATTAAAGAATAATGCGTCCAGGACTATGCAAGCAAACTAAGTTTATCTTTCGGCTGGGAGCTATTTCAGCGCCCCTGCATAGAGAGTGGGGGTGTGCCTTAGTGGAATAGTGGCCGATGAAGTCCCAAACTTATATGAATTACTTTTACTATCAGAATTTTGAAAGCAAATAATCAGTTTTTGCGATTCCTATAACGTCGCAAAAGCGTAATAGCGTATTCTGATTCAACAGTGCAAGTGCGCACCGAGTGCAGTTTTGGTGCAAGCAGAAAACAGCAACACTGGAAAAGTTCACACCAAAGGAGTAAGCGGAAAACGACGCACCGACTCAGTGCAGCACTGGTGCGCACAAGTACATCAAGCAGAAAACGCTATAAATTATGCATGTTTCAAACAAACCCCAATTTCTATCCGAACATCAATTTATATTTTCAAACTACGTCCCCAGTTTGAACTCGTGTGAAGTTAGCAATAGATTTCATCCATAGATTATATTTCAAAATATGTATATGCAAAATATAAACAAAAAAATTAACCCAACTATAATTTTATAAGTATTTCTAAAGGGGTTTCACTAAAACAACTCCTAAAAAAATCTAGGGTAAAATTGGCGAAAGTCAAATTTTTTTGATTATTCAACTCACAAGTGATTATTTTTTGTGACAAGTAAAACGTCAAAAATATCAGCGATTATTTTATGACGTTAATGTCAAATTTCAAAAAGTTTGAAGTTGGCTGTCAAATTTTGCACAAAAAAGTGGAAAATGTTCGTTAAATAGTCCCTTAAATATGCACTCTTGTTCAAATTATAAGTCGAATATTTTTCATACATTACCACTCATTAAAAATTCCCCTCCTGCTATGCAGTCGGGAAATTAAAACTTAACCCCAAATGACATTCGTGGTAATGACAGTGAAAAATATTCGACTTAAATTTGACCACTCGTGATATTACATATGATAGTTGACTGATTTTCTATTTTTTATTTCTGGGAATTGAAATATATGTGATTATAGACCAGGAGCTCGCGACATTTTTGGTCTCCGATTTCATACAGCATGACTTTTGGAGGAGAGAATATTTACCCTATAAGAACAAAGAAGAGCGGGTACTAACCCCTGCATGCTTTCCGATCATATGGAAAATTGCATTTCCATTTTCACAAAAAATTGGTGTTTTTCTCTGATTTAATATTGCATGCCCTTTTAGCCAAACATAGTTAAAATAAATCTTGAAAATTATAGGCATGCGATTCGCATGGTCCCAAAAGGCTCAAATGGTCATGTGATCTTGTAATAAAAAAAATATGATTTTCTGCGTTTTCATAATGCATGCCAATGAAAGAATTAAATAAAAACTGTCGCGAGCTCCCGGTCTATTATGAACAAAATATCGAAAAACTAAATTGGAAACATTTTTTATTTATTATTTATAACGCCTTAAAGTTAGCTCTATTAGCGTGTGTTGCGGGCGATGAGAAATAATTTTGAAACGCATGAGCATCATTTTTTATTTTTATTATTTTGGTATAAATCTAATCCCATATGTATTCTAAACAAAATATCAAAAAACTAAAGGGGTACCTATTATTTTTTGTTTTTAAACTATAACCCTCCAAAGACAGCGCGCGTGTTATTTGAGAAAACCGAACAAAATATCGTGCACATCACTTATTATTTTTATTATTTTTGTATAAATCTAATCCCATATGTATTCTAAACAAAGTACCAAGACAAAAAATCGAAAAATTGACATCATTAAAAATCCCTCTTTAAGACCCACAATATTAGCATTTAAAACCATTTAAATGTCTGTTAAAGTTTAAAAACCATATATTGATGCGTAAGTGATATGTTTTCATCGTCACTGCATTCAGTTTCGAATATTTACATGTAAAGTTGGCTCGAAAGTTGGTGCTTACTACAACCACGTGTTTTTAGAGAAAATACAAACGTAAAAAATATTTTTTACTGTAATTACTTTTAACCTGCAAGAAATTATTATAATTAAAAAATTTTTAGTCACTTACGTCTTTTGTTCCTTTTATTTTTGATTGCTTAAGCGACGCAAACTGATCTAAAAAAAAGACGTAAACACCAAAAATTAGTATCACTAGTTAATTAACAGAAAAAATGTTACTTTAATAACGTGGATAATTATAAAATATATTTTTGATTAAGGAAAATATATTTTTTTATTATACAACCAAAATTTTGTTCAAAACGTTTTTTGCCTCTCCTGTAAAATTATCTAAATGTCGCTTACTTTTTTGCCTCTCCTGTAAAATTATCTAAATGTCGCTTACGTTCTTTTGTCAGAACACCATCGATTTATTATATCGAATAAATAACTAAGACCTTGAATAGAATTCACAGTTGATTTCCTTAAAACTTTAGTAAGTCAAGGTAAATGCAAGGATTAAAAATTTATGCAAAGCACGTATGAACATTAAGTTCTTTATTAAGAAAACTAATTCAAAATAAAAGGATACATTATGTGAAAGGAAAAATTATGAATGCTTATCAAACAAAATTGTTAGCGTTAATACCAATATTTACCCCTCAACCTTGAGTTTTCCATTGTACAAAAAACAAATGTGTATTCTATATTCTGTCTACTTTCTCTGAATTGCAGGAATGCTATAAATTAAAGCAATCACTTGTTTGTTAAAAAAATAATGCTACCACTTTGTAACAAGTAACAAACACTGATTTCAATGGCAATATTTAAGAAAAACAAAGCAAGCCAATAATTAACTCCGTCTGAAATAAGTAACACCTCATTCTAAAAGGACAAATCTAAATTTATAATAAAGAAATGGCTCAATAATTATTGTCATGTTTGATATTGTAATTACCTGCTCACGAATCCTGACTTATTTTACAGATTGTATTGTATCGAGATCCTCTCGTCACTACTTTGAAAATACTTGTTTAACTAATGAAAATTTATAATTATTTTAAATATTTTACTATTTTCTTTGATGAAAAATATAATAATGACAGTTGACTCTTGACAGATATTTCGACGTTGTCATTTATCACGTTCTCTTCTCTTCCACTTTTTCCTTCTTTTAACGAAGGGTGCGTTCCACTAATGACTCGCAATCCTCACGACGACCGCATAGTCGTTCCACATAAGACCGCGGTTGTTTCGTTCGTGCATAAAAACGTCATCGATGACGTAACGAATGGCGCAAGAACCAGTGGTGGGATTTTATTTCTCTGGGGATATTTATCACTTCGCCAAAACGTCATGGTTTTCCGCCAATACGTCATGAATTCCCGCGTCAAGCGATAAATATCGAAATCGGTATTTTCTTTCTTGAAATATCGCTATTTACATGCGGTATCCCATGGATACCTATCGCAAGGAGTAATACAGGCGAAACGCGTTTCGCCACGTTCGTTATCGTACACATAACCTCAAAATTTAAAATTTGTGTGTGAAGAAAAGTGCAAACAACTGTAAAATGAATGGAATGAAGATACTATGAAATGTAATTATTATGCATATTTAAATTAATATCTTTTCGTTTGTATAAAGATTTTTTTCCAAAAGTGTATTATTAAAAGATTTTCAAGTTTGAGGTAATTGAGGATGGATAATATGCTTTGGGAGGAGCAGTAACAAAAATTAAACACTGATGGAGAGACATTAAGACTGTAAAGCAGTTGAGAAAGGTAGGATACAATTTTTAGTCTCTATAGTACCAAAATTTAATATTCATTCAGGCAGTGTTAAAGCAAAAATGCTAAAATTTAACAAAAATTGATATTGAACAGGAGGATATTGCGCAATTGCATCCGAGTCGGTTTGGGAACAAAATTTTGGTAACAAATTGTGCCCGTCTAAAACGGTGTTTTCTCTCACTGGGTAAATAATAGAAAATCATAAGTTACAATAGGTAGGTGTCGAGTGTGGTTAGGTATTGTTTAATAGCTTTTTTAAATTTACTTTTAGTCAAAAAACCTATAATTTCCAATAATGAAAGACCGAATATGTTCCCATTTTAAACTTTATAGTTAAAATCCATGTAACAAATAAGTCAGGCTATCATCGAACTCCCACTCAAGTGTGGGACCTTAGTAAGAACGATACTAAAAAGGTGACTTATTCGAGACACGGACTAAACTTGTGGTTCTCTTGAGTTTAAAAGTAGATCAATATATTTTTTGAGTTTACTTTATAAATACAATACCATTCAAGACTAACCGATGATTTTCAAAATAAAAAGCTATAACGTTTGGTCTAAATTGCCCTGCATTAAATAATAAAGAAAGCAATTTCTAAAGATGGTTTCCAAATGATTAACTTAAAATAATATAATAATATATTTATTTACGGGATAACCCCTTTGAAAATACAAATATAATATAACAGCATGTTAGATTAATGTAACACTTAAAAATAGAAAATATTAAACTAAACAAAACAAAACATAATTATTAAAGATAAACAAATACATGAGCTCTCCTTGTACTTAGCAAAAAATAAATTTATCGAGTACAAAAATAATATGATTCTTAAATTGATTAATTGACGTATATTTAAATGGATCTATATTGTGTATATTAAAAAACTTTAAGGTTCTTATTAAAGGCGCATGACAACCATAGTTTGTGGAATGAAATGAAATGTGAAAAGTTTCGGGATATCGAGATGATTTGCAATGTACATTTAGTTTAATTTTACTCAGGATTTCATTACAGTTAATTTGACCCCATAAGATTTTGTAAACAAAGCACGAATCTTGCAATATTCTTCTATTGAAAAGAGAGCTAAGATTAATGTTGATAAGGATGTCATTGTAATCGTAGTTTATAATATTTCGTCTATATGCAATATATCTAAGAAATTTATTTTGTACTCTTTCAATAGTTTGGATTGAGTTGTTATAGACCATATTTGGGAGCAGTACTCAACAATCGATCGTACTAGAGAGCAGAATAAGTGCTTTATGGTATCCACCGAAAACTTTGAACAATTTCTCAATAAAAAACCAAGCATTTGCATTCCCTTTTGATTTAATTTCGATATATGTTCTCGAAAACTAAGTTTGTGGTCGAATACCACCCCCAAATCTTTTACATTTGAGACCAGTGCAAGTTCCACATTATTAATGGCATAACTGTTATTAATTTGTTCAATAGATTAAATTTTGAAATTTAAGGAATTTCCTTATTTTTCAACACAATATGTAGAATTTCAATATTGGTGCGCAGGCAGGATTCTGGGAGAATGTTGTATTTTCCAACAAAAAAAGATATAATAATCAAAAATTATAGAAGTATATTTTTTAGTACAAACTGAATAAACATGTTTATATAAATAATAATGTATATTAATTTTTAGCCCCTAACCATAGATGCAACAATCTGGATGAGCTTGGAGTGGTATTTTTTCCTTTTGATGTAATTATATGCTCAAGATTTTTACCTGGATTACATATTGCCATAATGGCACATGAGTAAAATCAATGCAACTGATATAAAGTCCATGAGTCGACTCAAGTAAAGTTTTCCCAACATAACATACAGATGTTTTTTGTTAAATCGGTAGTTTTTTTAAGTATTCGAGAATGTGCCATCATCTTTTTAAACATCAACTCCGTTATAGAAAATAAAATTGAAAGTTGTACCAGTCAGTTAAGAATTTTAAGCAAATTCATAGAAATATGTGCTACCCCAGGCACAAGTTTCAGCTATGTGATGTTGTATAGTGAATTTGGGGTTTCAAAATAGGTACAGGAGGCATTTTTTAATATTTCGGTCAAGTTTCAGCAGAAACAAATGATGGCACATTTCTGAATATAAAAAAACAAGAAATCTTATGATAGGGAGACTTTAGTGCAGTCGGTTCTCCCTCTAATAATTCATGGAAAGTTTTAATTTTGTATAAACCTAAAAAAGAAACTGTAAATAAAATGAATTGATTTTATCAATTTCTTGGTATCTTTCTTGGTCCAAATGCTGAATAGCGCAAACGTCTTGTAACACGAAGCCTTTGCGATATTTAAAAAACATAACCGTTTTGATAAGCCCATCTTATTTATTTTTACCCTTTTGTAAATGAAATTATAGTATTATTCATTATGGTGATACAGAGTTTGGTTAGTTTAGGTATAGTTTGATACTTCTCTTTACGGTAAAGATTTTTAAATTATTTATTCTGGTGTTACAGGGAGGTTAAGTTAGCTTCGTTAGGTACAGGTTGATACTTCTTGATACGGTAAAGGTTTTTAAATTATTTATTCTGGTAATACGGGGGAGATAGTTTAGGGATAGTTTAATTTTATTTTTATGTTACTTTAGTTTTTATCAATGTTACGCTACTTTTTTTTGAAACGGCAAAGATTTTTATAATATATTTTGCTATTTAGTTAGGTTTGTGTTAGAAAAATATCGTTATTTTTGGCTAATAAATATAAATTTGAATAAAGTTTTGTAGCCGCATGGTGGCGCCATCTTTCGGAAACGCGTTTTATTAGGGAATGCGCTATTCAGCACTCTCACCCCTTTCTTTTATTGGGCCATAATGTCTCACATCATGGGGACATGTTGGTCACAATAAGTCCTGCTACTTCATTGATAGCCAGCGATAGCTGAGCTGCGACAGTTTAATGCCATCTCTTTTAACTACCCTGACCAAAAAACATCATCGCTGTGAAAATCTTTGTTTATTTTGGAATCTTGTGAATGTTTGCCTCAACCTCTTGTTGATACGAAATAATTGTTTAAATCTAAAATATCTCTACCACTTTGTATATCCATTTTATCAATTCTAGTGCTCAAACCTCCACCTTCTTGAAACTTCTTAAGCTTTTCCTTTAATTTAGTGGTGTACTTTGTTTTACTTTTGGCTTTCTTTTAGACCTTACAAAAGTGATGCTGGTCAACAGATATTTTTCCTAGAGACTACAGGAATTAGCATTAAGTAGAAGAAATGTTTTTGTTGCCAGTTCGAGTAAATCAGAGTAAACCGCAAACTTTAAGATTTATTTTTATCAGTAGTCACTTCTTTATTAACTGTTTAATGTGTAAATGCCTGCATTATTTAGTAAAACAGACTGGTTTAATGGTACGACACAATTTTTATTAGAAATTTAGTAGTTTGCCGATTATATGGCAACTCGAAGGTTGAAGAAATCAATTCAACTTTATAAAAAGTACTTTTTCCTCTGGAAATAACGTTTCTCTTTTTCGACTTCATTCACTATAGGTAAAAACTTAGAAATTGCACTATAAATAATTAAATTACAATTCACAAACTTGCGTTGCGTTCGCATTATGTATTTTGTAAAACTTTTTTGAGGTTATGTTTTTGGTTATTTTGATTTCTTGTATTTACATTTAAACGACGTGAAGTTCGCCCGTATTCGAAAATGTGTAGAATATATAGCGTTTTCGGCTTAAGTGCACTTGGTGCGAACTTGCATTGCCCCAGTTTATCATCCAGGGCACCTCTAGTGCAACTCCACCAAACCAGTGCACGTTATAAGCCGAACACCTTTTAGTGAACCGGTGCTGAATTTATCATAACTTAACAAGTCACTAAAGTCTCAAAAAAAGAACTCATGAATATGGACGACCCAAGGAATATTACTCAACAAACTCGAGAACTATATATCCATGAAACTTTTAATTTTTGGGACTTTTTTTAAAATTTTCCCAGCTTAAATGAAAAATTTATCGTCATCTGAAGAAGAGATGATAAAATATTTGGGAACATTTCCATTTTTGTAATTTTTTTTATTTTTTGAGCTTTGTTATTATCGTTATTATCTTGGAATAAGTCCGCCATATTTGCACTGAAACCAGCACGAGCTCTTGGAGCCGGTGCGAGAAAAGCTGCACTCAGTGCACAACTGGTGCACTTTTCGCTCTAAGTCGAACACTCGGCACCGAGAAAATGCGAGTTGAAATTATAAGCCGAACACCCGAAATGCACTCAGTGCAGGCCAGTGCAAGTAAGCCGAAAACGCTAATAGACAAAATATCATCGGCAACGTCGCTTGGCGATATCTCGATTCATTCCGCTTCGCAAGGCGATATGTCAGGAAACAAAATACCGATTTATCGAACGAGGTGATAAATGACTGGCGATATTTATCACCAGAGAAACAAAATCCAAATCCCACCTCTGGGTAGGGAATCTCCCATATGAAAAGTTTTTTCCCTAAGTTCGCGAGGACCCCTACGTGATGGAGCTGCTTTATTAGTTTTTTAGGCAACGTTTTTTACAAATCCTTACCCCTCTATGCTTCCCCTTAATTAATCAAAAAATATTAAATAAATAAAAAATTGGATAAATTAATCAAGTATTCAAAAGTAATTTTTTGCACTTCTAAACAATAATGAGCCATTTTACGCTCTCATAAATAACTCATAAACTACTTAATATTTTTGTACCAAATTTAGGTAGCATTAAAAAATATTTATAATGACCAATGTATCACAAAAGAAATTAAAAATATTAACAGTAAGTGTATTTTTTAAGACCCTTAAACTGCTCCTACTTTGCAGTTAATTTACTCAAAAACCAATCAAAGTATCAAGTTAAGCCCGTGATACATAGGTAAGGCATAAAATATGAATCGATTGGTACCATAAACATGCCAAAGAAAAATTTCTTTAATTAGTTATTCGTGAGGTACGAAGCGTTGTTTTTGAACAAAAGTTGCCCAATTTAAACGCAGCAACATAAAAAAACTCATAAATATAAATAATATGTACAATAGTTTTCAATTATTATGTAAAACTGTGTATATTGTTGTTATTATTTATTTAAATTGAGTATTTGGTTTTTAAATCGGTGCGCGGCGCGAGTAACATAAATGACCCTTAATGGCAGAAGTAAAAGTAACACATTTACTACCAAGTATTCATTTAATCTCTAGGGATTACAAGTCCAATAACGGTTCATTTAATCCCTTGGTATTTAAAAAAATTCCGTAGTTAGATATTACAAACACAGATGGCGCGCAAGTTTTTAAAAATAATTGTTTTTGAATTCTGAATTATATTTGATAATTTAATAGGTAAGTATATTTCTAATATTACTACAATAATTTTATAATTTTTAGGGTTTTTTTATTTGGGAAAGGAATCTATTATCGTTTTTTGCCTAAAATTCGAAAGATTTTATTGACAAGTAATTCTAACCTCTAAATTGCCTTCAATTTTTTATTAAAGTAAGAATTGGTTTTATCGTTTTATCTAATATTGTATGCTAAATGCTTATGTTTATCACAAATCAGAAGATTTATGTTAATTCTTAAGTTTAAGTTTTTAAAACTTATACCTACAATAATAAATTTAAGATAAATTTGTGATGTTTTCTCCAATCTTGTATAATTTTGGAGCACATGGGAAATCAAAAATCAATTGATGGTTAATTTTAGGATACATAAAATAGTAGGTATTAAAAATATAAATATCTATCAAGTTTAAGGATTCGGTAAGAATCATTCTGCATGAACTTCCGAGTAATGATGAACGATGAAGAATTTTTATATAACAAATTATTTATTGATATGTACATTTACACTAATATTGCAATCACTACAGTTTGTAATATTAAATAATGGAAGCACATCTGGTTCAATTCTTCTTTTTTTAGGTAGATTAATGGTTACACCTGCTTCAGTAGTCTTAGAAAGAACAGGTGGCTTTGCGATTGACGTAATGACAGGATCACAACTGCTGGTATCCACATCACATGAAACATTACTGGTGAATGATTGGAATGTACTTTGACTAGTCGACGGTTTTTGAATTTCATCATCACAAAGAATTTGATCGGCAATTCTTTTCTTATTATTTAAGGAATTTTCAACATAACCTTCGGCCACGTTGGCAGATTTCCATCCTCCGTGCCTTTTTAATACGTTGATTGAAGCGCCCGCATCGGCAAGAAGAGAAGCAGATGAGCGCCTAAAGCAATGACCCGTGTATAAACTGAGTTCGGGAAGTTGTAAATAACCAGCTATCTTTTGTGGTATTTTTCCAAATGTGTTTTTACCAACCGGTTGATTACAGCATTTTCCATTTCGATAATACACAAAAAACGTTTCAACTGTTTGATTGGAAGTTGCTAAAGCCTCACGTAAAACTATATATTTCCTACATACTTCTACAAAATTTATAGGATTTGTGTCTCTGCAGTTAATGGTGAATACCCTGTCTATTTTAGTTTTTGTATTCTTCAATGTTACCAATATTGTTATCTGCAAATCTTGCACATCCTTCAATGATAAACGCACCAACTCATCTGATCGGCATGCACCAGCAACTCCAAATGTCAGTGTATCCTAAGTGATTTTTATCTTGTACATAAATAACAAAATTAAATTTGTGAATTATGCTTACCTTTATCATCAAATATATTGTGAGCATCCTAAATTATTTGTGTAATTTGTATTATTCAAGTTAAATGCATTTTCCAAGTTTATTAGTTAATTGCCGAATTAAATTAATACGATTGTTAAAAACATAATGTTTAATAAGTCCTTGGCGCAAACATTAAACCTAAGCACTTAAGCACGTTTCGGGATGAGTCAGGATAGCGCAAGCAGATGTGAACAATAGGCGATAAATTGTAGTAAAAAATCCCATAATCATAACTTACAATTAAGGAACCAAAGTATAAAAGCAGGAGCTCGAAAACAAAAAGGGATTATTATTTGAGTCTCGGTCCGAGTCAACAGTCTCCAGAAGTGATGACCAGTGTTGTGTTAAGATGAATTCCTGCAAGTAAAACTTAGAAGAATTCACACCAAGATGAAGTTCCAGATTAAATGGAACTTAGAAAAGTTCTGCTTAAATGGAACTTAGAAGAGATTGATAAAATTATTTAATTGTAACACTGTTCTTTAGTGAGTTAAAACTTAAATATGTTTATTATGTTGCGGTTTGAACTATCCGAATTATTAGACTTGGAACTTGCTTAGTTAAGTGTATTTTATAATATGATTTTGATTTGAATTATTAGTAATGTTTTATTTTGATTTTAGTTGTAATGTTTAATTTTAATTTACTTTTAATAAATAGTTTTTAAGTGTTAATTTAAAATGTTGAGTTTTATTAACACATAATGTATCTAATTCCGTTAATTCCGACGAACCCACTCAATTCATGTATAATTGCCTTTCGCCTACTTTTGAATTTTGAAGTAATCCAAATCAAAAGTATTAAAGCCTCCCTTTCACAACAACATCTAATTTAATGAGCGAGGGCAGTTTACAATATCTCATCTGGAGCCTCTGCAAAAAATTTATAAATTTCATCCTGACTAAGAATTTTTTGGGTTTGTAACCTTCCGATTTTCTTTTCAAAAAAGCAATTAACTTTGCAAACTTGCTGATGTCAATATTATTTTTAACATTAATTGTTGCCTTTAACATAGAATATTTGGACCACAGCGTAGAAGATTTTACCTGTTCGGATATCTCTCCAAAATAAGTGAGTAATGCATTTTCGCTATAATGTTTGACTTGATTATCCGAGCACCATTTGATAAAGTCTTTATACGCTTTTTTGTACAAATGTTTCGATTTTGTTGGCAATAAATTAAGGCTTACAGATTCTGGTGCTTCTTTAATTAAAGGAGGAGTGGAACTTATTGAATCACTTTCTTCAATCGTTTTTTTAGACTTATATTGTAACGATTGTTCAGGAAGCATAAAATCGATTAAAAAAATTATAAGTAGATAAGCAACACAGGTTTTGGACCAAAAACCCATAAGATTTACCAAAGGGGTCCAAATTCACTTTTTATCCCTTCCACATTTTTTTTCTGCAGGAGACCAAGCCCACCCACGTGATGAAGCGAATTTACGGAAGTTGTGTGAGTGTGTATGACCTTGAGATGGTAAGGAGTCAGGCTGCAGACCTTGCGGTGATAAGTGGTCTACACGAGTAAAAAGATGCAAGCCAGGAGTTGACTTTATGTCTCTCAAGTGCTAGCATTGCCGCCTTGCCTTCTGTCCACAGGCGTATAGTTTTGTTGCGCAGATTTCTCTCTGTTGCCTCTTTTGTTCCGTGCGTCAGACCAGCCAGTTCTGTTTGCAGAACTGTGATATGGACAGAGAAAGAGAAATACTCTTTTTGCACTTCCAAACAATAATGAACCATTTTACTCTCTTAATGGCAGAAGTAAAAGTAACACATTTACTACCAAGTATTCATTTAATCTCTAGGGATTAAAAGTCCCATAACGGTTCATTTAATCCCTAGGTATTAAAAAATTTCCGTAGTTAGATATTACAAACACAGATGGCGCGCAAGTTTTTAAAAATAAATGTTTCTGGATTCTGAATTATATTTGATAATTTAATAGGTAAGTATATTTCTAATATTACTAAAATAATTTTTAGGGTTTTTTATTTGGGAACGGAATCTATTATAGTTTTTTGTCTTAAATTCGAAAAATTTTATTGACAAGAAA
Source organism: Stenus bimaculatus (assembly GCA_963971135.1). Taxonomy (NCBI): domain Eukaryota; kingdom Metazoa; phylum Arthropoda; class Insecta; order Coleoptera; family Staphylinidae; genus Stenus; species Stenus bimaculatus. The sequence continues at coordinate 25,884,447 of OZ020183.1, read as the reverse complement.
TTCTAACCTCTAAATTGCCTTGTATCTTGTATTATTTATTAAGATATCTAATGGTTTTATCTATACAATTCAAAAGATTTTTGTTAATTGTTTAAGTTTCTAGAAGATAAACGATAAAATGTTTCATCATCACTCGGAAGTTCATGCAGAATGATCCGTACCGAACCATGATATAGGTACTTAAATTTTTAATAATATTTAATTTATCATAAATTACCCGATCAATTGATTTTAGGTTTCCGATGTACTTCAAAATTATACAAGATTGGAGAAAACAACACAAATTTATTAATAGATATGTACATTTACAAATTAGTAAATATAAATATGTACGTTTACTCTAACATTACAATCAATACAATTTGTTAGACCAAATAAAGGAGGTACAACTTGTTCAATTATTTTTTTAAATAAGATGACGGTTATGTCTGGCTCAGTAGAGTTATTTGCATTCGAAATAACGATTGTCCAAAATTGAAAACGTTTGTTCAAATAACTAATTGGAAGTGCAAAAAATTTAATATGCACCGCTGGAGCAAAGTGCATTCGACTACATCTCGGGCAACAATTTCCACACTCAGGATTAAATTACTCACTTTGCTCCCTTAGTGCATAAATAACTATTGTTTAGGTTGAAGTAAAATCTTAAGTGACACACTTAAACTAAAAAAATTACAGAAATACAATCGAAAATCTGTCATTTTTTTAGTTTAAGTGTCGCTTGAAGATTAAGCTTCAACTGTGCAACTGGCCCTAAATATTAAGCATTATTTTTACTTTTCACCCTTCTCAAAATCGGCCATTAAATTAATAGATCAAAAATAAATTAGTTATACAAAATTCAAAGACTCTAACATAAACCAATGTAAAATAAACAACCAAAAACCAACTTTATGTGAGCTTATTTAAAGGAATGTAACTGCCTTGGTATACGAAATCGGTTAAAAGGACATTGGAATTTTTTCGGTCTTAAAATCCTCTCAGATATTTTGGTTTTTGCCCCTCAAAGGCATAATCTGCCATTGTGTACATATTCGATAAGTGTATGAAACTAGCAATAAAATACAGAAATCGATAATATTTCCGAAAATAAAAATAATTTCAGTAAAAAATTATATCGTCGTAATTCGTCTAGATAAAATAAAATCGTATCATCTTTTATTTTCAATTTTCTTTCATAGTTTATACAATTTTACACAAAATATCAAAAATTTGGGTGGCAACTCCTTTTCATTTTTCAAAATCATCCTGGTGCGTTTTTAGACGTTTGCTTGCGTAGTCCTGGTCGCTTTATTTTTGAATATTTTTTCATTTTCTTTTATTATAAAGTCCGTTCATCAATCTTTCCAACGGACAGACTCAATTTTTAAAAAAAGTTAAAATTATCTTAGATATGTTTCATCAAAAAGTGTTAATTTTACACATAATTTAAAAGTGAATTGCAAGAGTATAAATCAAAATATCAAAAAAGGAGTCTGTCCGTTCGAAAGGTTGATGAATGTACTTAATTATAAAAAAAAAAAGAAAATGAAAAAATATTAAAGAATAACGTGTCCAGGACTATGCAAGCAAATTAAGTTTATCTTTCGGCTGGGAGCTATTTCAGTGCCCCTGCATAGAGAGTGGGGGTGTGCCTTAGTGGAATAGTGGCCGATGAAATCCCAAACTTATATGAATTACTTTTACTATCAGAATTTTGAAAGCAAATAATCAGTTTTTGCGATTTGCGTCGCAAAAGAAGGATTGGTCTTAATAGCGTATTCTGATTCAACAGTGCAAGTGCGCACCGAGTGCAGTTTTGGTGCAAGCAGAAAACAGCAACACTGGAAAAGGAAAAGTTCACACCAAAGGAGTAAGCGGAAAACGACGCACCGACTCAGTGCAGCACTGGTGCACACAAGTACATCAAGCAGAAAACGCTATAAATTATGCATGTTTCAAACAAACCTCAATTTCTATCCGAACATCATTTTATATTTTCAAACTACTTCCCCAGTTTGAACTTGTGTGAAGTTAGCAATAGATTTCATCCATAGATTATATTTCAAAACATATGCAAAATATAAACAAAAAAATTAACCCAAATATAATTTTATAAGTATTTCTAAAGGGGTTTCACTAAAACAACCCCTTAACTAAAACAACCCCTAAAAAATCTAGGTTAAAATTGGCGAAAATCAAATTTTTTTGACTATTCAACTCACACGTGATTATTTTTTGTGACAAGTAAAACGTCAAAAATATCAGCGATTATTTTATGACGTTAATGTCAAATTTCAAAAAGTTTGAAATTGGCTGTCAAATTTTGCACAAAAAAGTGGAAAATGTTCGTTAAATAGTCCCTTAAATATGCACTCTTGTTCAAATTATAAGTCGAATATTTTTCATACATTACCACTCATTAAAAATTCCCCTCCTGCTATGCAGTCGGGAAATTAAAACTTAACCCCAAATGACATTCGTGGTAATGACAATAAAAAATATTCGACTAAAATTTGACCACTCGTGATATTACATATGATAGTTGACTGATTTTGTAATTTTTTATTTTTGGGAATTGAAATATATGTGATTATAGACCAAGAGCTCGCGACATTTTTGGTCTCCGATTTCATACAGCATGACTTTTGGAGGAGAGAATATTTACCCTATAAGAACAAAGAAAAGCGGGTGCTAACCCCTGCAGGCTTTCCGATCATATGGAAAATTGCATTTCCATTTTCACAAAAAATTGGTGTTTTTCTCTGATTTAATATTGCATGCCCTTTTAGCCAAACATAGTTAAAATAAATCTTGAAAATTATAGGCATGCGATTCGCATGGTCATGTGATCTTGTAATAAAAAAAATATGATTTTCTGCGTTTTCATAATGCATGCCAATGGAAAGAATTAACCAAAAACTGTCGCGAGCTCCCGGTCTATTATGAACAAAATATCGAAAAACTAAATTGGAAATATTTTTTATTTATTATTTATAACGCCTTAAAGTTAGCTCTATTAGCGTCTGTTGCGGGCGATGAGAAATAATTTTGAAACGCATGAGCACTTTTTATTTTTATTATTTTGGTATAAATCTAATCCCATATGTATTCTAAACAAAAAATCAAGACAAAAAATCGAAAAATTGACATCATTAAAAATCCCTCTTTAAGACACACAATATTAGCATTTAAAACCATTTAAATGTCTGTTAAAGTTTAAAATGATATATTGATGCGTAAGCGATATGTTTTCATCGTCACTGCATTCAGTTTCGAATATTTACATGTAAAGTTGGCGCTTACTACAACCACGTGTTTTTAGAGAAAATACAAACGTAAAAAATATTTTTTTACTGTAATTACTTTTAACCTGCAAGAAATTATTATAATTAAAAAATTTTTAGTCACTTACGTCTTTTGTTCCTTTTATTTTTGATTGCTTAAGCGACGCAAACTGATCTAGAAAAAAGACGTAAACACCAAAAATTAGTATCACTAGTCAATTAACAGAAAAAATGTTACTTTAATAACGTGGATAATTATAAAATATATTTTTGATTAAGGAAAATATATTTTTTTATTATACAACCAAAATTTTGTTCAAAACATTTTTTGCCTCTCCTGTAAAATTATCTAAATGTCGCTTACGTTCTTTTGTCAGAACACCATTGATTTATTATATCGAATAGAATTCACAGTTGATTTCCTTAAAACTTTAGTAAGTCAAGCTAAATGAAAGGAAAAATGATATGAGTTCTTATCAAACAAAATTGTTAGCGTTAATACCAATATTTACCCCTCAACCTTGAGTTTTCCAATGTACAAAAAACAAATGTGTATTCTATATTCTGTCTACTTTCTCTGAATTGCAGGAATGCTATAAATTAAAGCAATCACTTCTTTGTTAAAAAAATAATGCTACCACTTTGTAACAAACACTGATTTCTATGGCAATATTTAAGAAAAACAAAGCAAGCCAATAATTAACTCCGTCTGAAATAAGTAACACCTCATTCTAAAAGGACAAATCTAAATTTATAATAAAGAAATGGCTCAATAATTATTGTCATATGTTTGATATTGTAATTACCTGCTCACGAATCCTGACTTATTTTACAGATTGTATTGTATCGAGATCCTCTCGTCACTACTTTGAAAATACTTGATAACTAATGAAAATTTATATTTATTTTAAATATTTTACTATTTTCTTTGAAGAAAAATAAAATAATGACAGTTGACTCTTGACAGATATTTCGACGTTGTCATTTATCACGTTCTCTTCTCTTCCACTTTTTCCTTCTTTTAACGAAGGGTGCGTTCCACTAATGACTCGCAATCCTCACGACGACCGCAAAGTCGTTCCACATAAGACCGCGGTTCGTGCATAAAAACGTCATCGATGACGTAACGAATGGCGCAAGAACCAGGGTAGGGAATCTCCCATATTAAAAGTTTTTTCTCTAAGTTCGCAAGAACCCCTACGTGATGGAGCTGCTTTATTAGTTTTTTAGGCAACGTTTTTTACAAATCCATACCCCTCTATGCTTCCCCTTAATTAATCAAAAAATATTAAATAAATAAAAATTTGGATAAATTAATCAAGTATTCAAAAGTAAAGAAAAAATCCATTACATTTTGAATTGCTTCTTTTTAGTTTTCTTGACTTCCCAGTAAACCAATTTGTAACTTATATGTAAAATACACATAGATAGCTCGTAAATTCTCCTATGTAGCTAATTTAACGTAAAATATATGTATATTTTACATATATAATATTACATTATTTTCTCTATGTAAATAATAAGTAAAATTTATAATGTGTTATTTATATAGAATTATTTACATATATAATTCATAAGTTCGTATATTTATATTTTATATATAAATAATAATGTATTATTAATGTAAAATTTCGCCTGGGTTATTTACATTAGACACTTAATGTAAAATATACCTACAAAAATTATTTACATATATTCTTTATGTAAATAATTCATACATAAAATATAAAATAAAATAACTTTTATTAGAAAAATGTATGTAAGTTGGGTTACAATTTATATATTTTGTTATAAATAATTTTAACTACTTAATTTTTATATTTAATTTCTTTATTTTGAATATTTTTAAAGTTTAGAATTTTTTCTTAATTTTTTTTAAATTATGCGAGAAGGGTTAAAATTTATAGTTTATTTTGTTATAACTTTTTTTAACTTGACTAATTTATATTTATGAATATTCAATATATTTATGAAAAAAATATATAAAAATCCTGGCCAAGGATATTATTGCTTTAAAACAATGTTTTTGTGTCTTCATTTCATGATTGATTCGACAATTTGCGACTGCAACGGCGTGAGTTCGAATCCCGCAAATCCCACTTTAAGTTTAACATGATTTAAGTTAAGATAATATTAATGTATTATACTTGTGATTACTTACTAGAAATGGCCTGGTTGCTGCTAATTACTACATTGTACCGTCCAAGCAAAAAAATGATATTGTCACGGGGGTAGGTGACTAGGTAGTAAATAGAGGTTCGAGATTGGTTTTAATCTTTATTTCTAGACACTAAAATATCTAACATATAATAAAAATTATTAGTACTTACTACTTTCTCTATAATATTCTGACCCACTGGATTATAAAAGGACTCTCTGGACTTTATTTTATTCTCTAGCCTATCTGACTTTTATTCTCTTTCTCAATTCTCAATATATTTGGGACTTCTTCAACACTATACTTGTTACCCTGAAAACCCGGACACTTCCGTTCTTAACGGTTGCTCGGATTGAAGTCCCCGTTTTTTGGGCTTCTTTCGTGATCGTCCCGGAGAGTGTATTGTCAGCATTTCTTCACCCGCAACCTAGTTTCTTCATTTTCGGACTTTTGGTTGTTATGAGTTTCGACATTTGGAGCATTGGTAATTTCTAAAGTAGGACACGGATATACAGAGTGTTCCCAATTACATTCCTTTATTAAATAAAAGCATGTAACAAGGAATCGCTAAGATCGCTCTCCGGTTTTAGAACTTACTTAATAAAAGTTAATTTGGAAAACAGTGATTGAAATTGTTAATAACTCAGAAATTTGGACTGCTCTGGCTCGCTTTGTGACAATACCCTCCCCTCACAAAATCGCTGCCCCGAGCGATTGGGACATCCTAGCACAAAATCTATCCTAACTAGTACAATACTAATGGTGTCTGAAATAGTCCTAGATCTTGGAACTGACATGGTTCCTGCTATTTCTTCGGCCTATGAGGAAGCAGAAGCAGATATTATGAAGAGGCCGCCTAGGAATCCTTACGATGATAAACTTGTAAACTCTAGGTTGATTACAATGGCATACGGACAAATTGGTATGATTCAAGCAGCTGCTGGTTTCTTCGTTTACTTCGTCATCATGGCTGAAAACGGTTTCCTTCCGATGAAATTGTTTGGAATTCGTAAACAGTGGGATTCAAAGGCTGTCAATGATCTTACAGACTCTTACGGCCAAGAATGGACTTACAGAGACAGAAAGACTTTGGAATACACCTGCCATACTGCTTTCTTTGTTTCCATCGTTGTAGTGCAATGGGCTGATTTAATTATTTGCAAGACCAGAAGGAACTCGATTGTACATCAAGGAATGCGCAATTGGGCTTTGAATTTCGGTATTATTTTCGGGACTGCTCTGCCTCGCTTTGTGACAATATTTTTTGTTTTTATTTACTTATATCTGATATATATTTTAAATATAAAAATTTACATAATTTACACATAATAACCTATCCCCAAATATGGCTGACATCCTGACATGATTTATCCCTAATTTCTCTCTAGATTTTACATAAATTTTCTTACATGTTATATATATTTTACATAAATAATACTCCTTTTGGTTTACTGGGAATTAATCGTGGATTATTTGGGACTAGTATCCAATATAAAATAAATGATTAAAATAGAAAATGTATTGATAGTTATTTCCCAGTAAACCAAAAGAGGTATTATTTATGTAAAATATATATAACATGTAAGAAAATTTATGTAAAATCTAGAGAGAAATTAGGGATAAATCATGTCAGGATGTCAGCCATATTTGGGGATAGGTTATTATGTGTAAATTATGTAAATTTTTATATATAAAATATATATCAGATATAAGTAAATAAAAACAAAAAATATAATTTTTTTGCTTGGACGGTACAATGTAGTAATTAGCTGCTACCAGGCCATTTCTAGTAAGTAATCACAAGTATAATACATTAATATTATCTTAACCATGTTAAACTTAAAGTGGGATTTGCGGGATTCGAACCCACGCCGTTGCAGTCGCAAATTGTCGAATCTAGCCACCTAACCGTTGGACCTTCGAGGCTTCACGAAATGAAGACAAAAAAACATTGTTTTAAAGCAATTCCACACATATTATATTTGTTTTAATACAAATAAAAAAAATTAAAAATAAAAATAAATTAGTGAAGTTAAAAGAAGTTCAATTATATATAAAAATTAAGTAGTTAAAATTATTTTTAACAAAATAAATAAATTATAACTCAACTTTTTTCTAATAATGTCGGTGTTGAATGTTGGATTTCTTTGGTAAGCGCAATTTTGCAGTATATTTTGTTTTTATTATTTTATGCATAATATCCTTGGCCAGAATTTTTATATATTATTTTCATAAATATATTGAATATTCATAAATATAAATTAGTCAAGTTAAAAAAAGTTATAACAAAATAAACAATGAATTTTAACCCTTCTCGCATAATTTAAAAAAAAAATGAAGAAAAAATTCTAAACTTTAAAAATATTCAAAATAAAGACATTAAATATAAAAATTAAGTAGTTAAAATTATTTATAACAAAATAAATAAATTCTAACCCAAGTTCCATACATTTTTCTAATAAGTTATTTTATTTTATATTTTATGTATGAATTATTTACATAAAGAATATATGTAAATAATTTATGTAGGTATATTTTACATTAAATGTCTAATGTAAATAACACAGGCGATATTTTACATTAATAATAAATTATTATTTATATATAAAATATACATATACGAACTTATGAATTGTATATGTAAATAATTCTATATAAATAACACATTATAAATTTTACTTATTATTTACATAGAGAAAATAATATAATATTATATATGTAAAATATACATATATTTTACGTTAAATTAGCTACATAGGAGAATTTACGAGCTATATATGTGTATTTTATATATAAGTTACAAATTGGTTTACTGGGTTACTTACAATTGAAAATCGAGTTGAATTATTTATAACTTTTTTTTATAAATTTCGAGTACTCAAGGTTATTTTCGGGCAGCAGGCACGCGCCAAAAAAACTTGCAGAATTAAATTAAATAACAATTACAAACGGCACATACGGTAAGGGTGCGATCTTAGTGGCCAGTGCAGATAATTATACGTGCCAAGCACGTGCGAAACAACAATTCACTCAAAAATATAATTATACGATCAAAACCACAGACCGATAATTTAATAAAATAATTAACAACAAAATATGAAAGACAATTTCTAATTTCCAAAATATTCATGAATCGTTGTTAAAGCACTCATCAAAATTCCAAAAATTTACCTGCACTCAACCATCATCACACACTTACTGTCTTCTCTCGGACCTCCTCTCTTTCTACGCTTGCGCAAAAACCTCCACTTTTAAATATTTAGCGGCTGTCTGGAAATCACGCCCGTTACAATAATCAGCAACTGGTGCAAAGGGGAAGAACTAAACGTTCACCCAAGTAAGACCATCATCATTCCATTTACGAGGCGGAGGAAACTAAACCTACAAACGCCTAAACTAAATGGACAAAAAATCGACTTTTCCAATGAGACAAAATATGTCGGAGTTCTCTTAGATAGTAAGTTGTCTTGGAATTCACATGTCGACAAAACCATTTCCAAAGCTACGGCTGCCATATGGACATGCCGCAAACTCTTCGGAAAAACATGGGGACTCCAACCAAAGATGACCTACTGGTTATACACCACGGTGGTGAGACCCATCGTCACATATGACTCCTTGGTGTGGTGGACGAAAACGAAAGAAACAACCACGCAAAACAAGCTGCAGAAACTATAGCGGTTAGCGTACTTAGGAATCACAGGGGCTATGGGTACCACGCCCTCGGCGGCCCTGGAGGTAATGCTGGACCTTTCTCCACTGCATCTGCACGTACGGAAGGAGGGCCTGCTAGCTGCCTTAAGAATTTCCCAAAACAAAAACCTTAAAAGTGAAAACCTGCAAGGCCACTTGAAGATTCTGGAATCTCGGGAACCAGACTTCATAACTAAACCATCGGATATAATGCCGAGAAGTTTTGACTTCGAAACTCCATTTGAAGTGCCCAAGGCATCCTTGTGGTTCACGGACGGATCCAAATCCAATAGAGGAACAGGTATAGGCATATATGGACCCAGATACAGGGTTTCCATGGCCTTGGGAACTTCCCCAACCATTGCGCGGGCAGAATTATGTGCCCAAGAGTGCTTACGACGTTGACTCAAAGGAGCACAAACATACATGTTGACCGACAGTCAGACAACGATTCGGACTTTAAACGCCCACACCCTTGAGTCCAAATTGGCCTGGGAATGTCGACAATCCCTGAAGTAACTGGCAAAAGGAAACAAGCTTGTCCTAATGTGGGTGTCAGGGCACCAGGGAATAGAAGGCAACGAAATTGCTGATGAGTTAGCGAGATCGGCCTCAAACCTTACACCGAATGGTCCAGAACCGTTCTGTGGGCTGAACAAGACACATCTACGGGAGGAGGTCATACGGTGGGAAAGGGATAGGATAATGTCCCACTGTAGTCATACTCCGGGTTCAAGATAGGCGAAGAAATTCATTGAATGGGCAAGTCAGAAATTAAAACTTGCAGATTCTGTGACCTAGAAGATGAAACTTTAGAGCTCATCATTCGCGAATGCGACGCACTAGCTCGCACTAGATTTGATCACTTCGGCTAGACACATCTAATTCCAGACGAAGTCAAGGCGATGCCTCCTAAGGATCTAATTAGCTTTATTAAGCATTTAGATATCCCACGACTTCACTAGAGTAAGGGTTGAACAAAAGATCAAAATGGTCGCAGTTCGGTAAGGCTCATTTGCAGCCAATCGCCCTCTTATATAATCCAATCTAATCTAAATGCGGCGGTCTGATAGTTCAGTTGTATTTGGTGTATTGTTTAGGTTCAATATTATTTTCAATTGGCGCAACAAGATGATGCAAATCTCCAACAAAATACTGGAACAGCAACAACAGCGGGGACTCCAACAGGTGCTATTCAAATTGTGCAACCGCAGCAAGTACAAACCGTACAAGTAAATCCTTTGGAGGTGCTTATATTACATTTTTTTGAATTATAATGTTGATTTTTATATTAAAAAAATTTTTAGACGACAAGTTCAGGTGCAAGAACTTCACGACCAGCGTCTGTTATGATACAACAGCAAAGCACACCAACACAAACACAAACCGGTGGTATACAAATCGTACAACAAATTGTAACGCCCAGTGGTGAAGTACAACAAATCCCGGTGAGTTATTTAAATTTAAAATCAAAAACGTTAATAACTTTTTTATTTTTATAAATATTTTTACAATTTACAATTTGTTTATGACACTCCAGTTTATCAGTAGTAAAATTTTCATCAAAAATTCCAACAGAAACCAAGAAACCTGAAAAACCGTTGATTTTGTGAGTTATTTCTTCATTTGTAACGACTCGAGTTATGAAATTGTGAATAACTTTTTATTCTTGTTAATATTTATACGAAATTTTGTAAGTGTGTTCATGATACTACTATTTACTAATGGTAAAATTTTGTCGAAAAATTCCAATGGAAACATGGGAAATTCATGATTTTATAAATTATTTCGTATTTCAGTCATTAGTATTTTTGGAACTTGTTATAAAATTGTTAATAACTTTTTTATTATTGCAGATATTTTTACAAAATTTTGTACATGAATTCATGATACTACTATTTAATAATAGTAAAATTTTTCACGAAAAATCCAATGGCAACATGGGAAAATTCATAAAAAATTTATTATTTATGATTAGGTTAATTTAATTTAATTTATAAGCTTTTAAGTTTATTGATGTAAGACAATTATTATATTTCTTATTAACTACAAATAATTTTATTAATAAATCAATATTTGAATTTTGAAAAATTTTTGAATATAAAGTTTTTGTTTACCAAAATTTTTTTAAAAACTAAAAAATCGGGTGTTTTTTTTGGTTAAACCAAATAATTTGGAGTATTTCCACTTTTTACAATTTTTTTAGTGATAAAAAAAACTGTTGAATAATTTATTTTTTCTTCAAACGTCATTAAAGTATAGTCTTCTCTGACGTTTGACAGGCTTTAAAATGTCACTTTTTATGTTCGTTGATTCTATGGTCAGTTTTTACTGCCTAGGAGTAGAAATTACTACTTTGCACTGACAAGGTATAAAAGGGCGGAGTAGAAATAAATTTTAGGCAACCCAATATACACCAATATTGTATTGTGTGTTTTACGTAAATTAAATTCAAATTTGAAAATTATTTATTATATTACTATGTTAAAAATTTCGACGTTTGAAGAAAAAATAGCATGTTTTATTAGGAGTAAAAGAACTTTTACTCCGAATAAAACAATATATTATCTTTTGGCTCCACATTAAGAAAATAAAAGCGCAATTTTTTTGGAAAATATTTTTGGTCTACTCCACAAACTTAAAATTTCGAAATATACTAAAATTGTCAAATAAAAAATAGAAATAAATTTGAAATTAGATTATTTTAGTAAATTGTTTTTTTTACATTGCACTTGAACTTTGTAGTTTATAAAATGTTAGACAGGAAACTAAATTTATTGAGTTTGAAATTTTAGCTATATAAGAATAAGTAGGAATAAGTAAAATAACCTTATAAGTAATTTCATTACATAATAAATATATTCCTCTATTTCTACAGAGTAGTGCAAATAAAATTTAAAATGTTTGAAGGGAAAAAATGGTGCAGTAAATTTTTGCAAGAAAAATATTTGAGGGATATTATAATGATATTAAAATTGTCTAAAAATGCTAAAAAGTCGATTTAGTTAAGTATGGAGAGTATGTGTTAGCACCCTCGACCGCATTATCAAACAAATATGTCATCTTGACGTGCTTGGCATTTGTTTTATTAAAATTGTCCCACCAAAGTCCAAACAAAGCGTTAACAAAATAAACTAGTTTTTTTAATTAAAAAGGATAAATTAATTACGCTATTTAATATTTAATAAAATCTTGCCTCGTGATACTTTTTAATAAGTCCATCAAAAACCTAAACGCATTTATTTATTTATATTATTTACATGCAAATAATGTACAAAACATTTACAAAAGTCAAAAAAAAGACAAAAAGGAAAGCAATGGCATAAATGCGTTAACCTAAGTTAAAATTATTGAGCTTATTCTATATATCAAATTTAGTTGCGAGTATTTCCTCTAATGAAAAAGGACAAATATTAATAAGAAGTTCCTTCAACCGATATTTAAATTCTTTATTTGGTAAATCTTTAATTGATGATGGCAGATTGTTAAAGACCTTAATCCCGTAAAAGTTAACGCCTGAGCAAGTTTTGTTTAGCCGAAAATAGGGAACTCTGATTTCTTTGGTCTGTCTTGTATAGTGGTTGTGGATTTCAGAGCTGGTAGTGAAAGAATTCAAATTATTTTTAACATATACAAGACAGTCCAAGATAAACATAGCCGGTAAGGTTAGTATTTTTAGTGACTTGAAAAGTGGTATGGTATTGTCTTGGTACCCTGCGCAACATAGGGCACGTATTACGGCCCTCTGGAGTGCAAAGATTCTTTTTGCAGAAGCACTATGCCCCCAAATAATCAGCCCGTAGCTTATTAGTGAGTTGAAAAGGCCGTAATATGCAGTGAGAAGAACCTCTCGCGGCACTACTTTTTGCAGAGACTGAATTAGAAAGATAACTGAAGACAGTTTATCTGCGAGGTAGTTAACATGATTACTCCAAGTGAGAGTGGAATCGAGGTAAATCCCTAGCAATTTTACTTTGTCACTATTATTAATGGTTGGTAGCGTTCTTGTGGAAATCATTAAACTTTGTGTTTTCGAATCATTGAGACATAGTTTATTGGCATCGAACCACTTCTTTAGGTATAGTTTTGTTTCGTCTATTTTTAAGGAGAGCTTATTGAAGTCAATATCCGAATTTAAAGCAGTGGTGTCATCGGCAAATAGAACAAGCTTGAAAATTGGAATGTTCCCGTCTAAGTCATTGACATAAATTACCACCGAACCTTGAATCACGCCAGTTTTAATGATGCAAGTACTAGAGTTCGACCCGGAAAATTCTACATATTGTTTCCTATCAGAGAAATAAGATTGAAAAAATGATATGGCACTTGGTGTAACACCATAGTGCTCTAGCTTTCCTAAAGTTCGTTATTGATGCATTCGTGCACGTAATTGCTGAGTTCGATTAGGGCAGTGGTCGTTGAGAATCCTTCCCGAAAGCCAAACTGTGATTCAGAGAGAATATCAGGAGCACTTAAATGCTTGCAAAGTCTTGATTTGAGGCCTACTTCAATAATTTTTCCAAAGGTTGGAATAATTGAGATGGGCCTATAATTAGCTACTTCTTTGGGATTGCCTTTTTTGAATAAAGGTATAACTTTTGATGTTTTAAGGCAACTGGGAAAGGTATTCTCTACGATACACCTGTTTATTAATTTGGTTAGTGGGTATAAAATTACATCGACAACTTTTTTAATTAAATTATTTGAGAGACCAAATATGTCGGTGGCATTGCTATTTTTTAACCCTTTTATTATATCTCTGGTTTCGATGTAAGAAAATTGACTTATAGAAAATGGTTCTAATTCGTCTAACTTGGGCAAGATCTCTAGGGGGTTTAAGTCGGTGACGTCGATGTCATTAGCGATATGATCTGCTACATTTGCAAAATATTTATTGAATTCATCGGGACTTAACTCGACGATATTGGTTAACTTTTTTTTGCTCTATTTTTATTGACGAGTGACCACATTGATTTCACCTTGTTAGTGCTGTTAATGATAAATTTACCGTTGGCCTTTAACTTTGCTAATTTGATTTCGTACTGATAAGAGTACGTTAACTTACGAATAGAATCTTCAAGATCGAGTGCAGGGAACCTCTTATTAAAATCATTTAGCATGTTTAGTTGTTCACGCGTATTTTTTAGATTGGCGTTAAACCACTTGACCTGGTCAGAATGATTTTCTTTCACTCTCTTAAGAGGAACTTATATATTGAGTAAATTGATAATAAATCATATAAAGTTATTAAAGGAAATTTCGATATTAACATTATCGAGGAATATCCAATTAGTATTATACAGAGCGGTGTAAAAGTTATACAGACAGGTTTCGTTTAGTGGTCGTACTATTTTAAATGTTTCTACTTGGCTTATAGGTGGAAATAATATGGTGATACTTTGCGCAAAATGATCTGATAATAATGTATCAATAACATTTGTAGTGTATGAGAGGTTTTTAAAAATAACGGTGTTAACTAAAATATTATCTAAGCAGGCATTATTTCTAGTATTTTTTGAAATTGTGGCATACATACCGTGAGATCTAAGGAAAAAGGAAATCTCTAAATTGTATTGCAGCCGGATCATTTGATTCAAATTTAATGTTAAAATCTCCAGCGATAATAAGGTCCCCAGTAGTAGAACTGGTACTTATACGTTCGAGAATAATAGATAAAACATTTAAAAATTCAGTGAGCTCACCAGAAGGTGGACGATATATACAAATGATGGTTATATTATTGCTAAGGTGCTTACAGGCGGCCACTTCGCAGACATGTGGAATTGACATTTCGTTAATATAACTGCAACTTTCAAAAAGTAAATTGTTCTTAACCAGAATTAAAGAACCGCCGTACGATTTAATCCGACAGTATGAGGATAATAGCGTGTAATTATTGATATTAAAACAATTTATTTCATTAGCGTTTAGCCAATGCTCAGTAATGCAGACGACATCGTAACAAATTTAATTGCTAAGTAAAAAGGCTTCGAACATATGACTCTTATTGCGAATCGATCTTATATTAAGGTGAAAGATTGATATGCTACTATGTTCTTTTATGTTTTTTGCGCTCTTCTCTCGAGGTGTCGTAAAAAATTATTAATGCAAGTGTACTTGGGCCACAAGTTTGGATTCTTCAATTCTTCACTCTTGTCAACCGGGACTTCGATTTTGAAAGAGGAATATTCTTCGGGATATTTAGAATTTAATTTTACGCACTTTATTTGGTTAAACCCTTTATTGCGAAGAAAAGATTCCAGATTTTCAACCTCCATCAGTGGATCTAGGCGATAAACATGGAATGCACTAAATTTGACTGCAGCTTTCAATTCGTTGCTGTTTGAATTCCCGTGGATAGTTTGGGTGCGTTTCTTACGTCTAATTTCTTTTGGTGTTTGCCAATCATCTGATCGTGTCAATGACTTATTGGGACGAGCCTCGAGGTTTGTTGATAAACAATTTGAGTTTGAATTTGCATTGGTATTCGAATTTTCCGCATCTGGTGCTAGCTGAGTTACGGAAACGGTTGCAGCGGCCTGAGCGTATGTTTGATTTGGGATATTGATATCGCTAGACTTTTTTGGCTTTTCATCAATAGATGGCACTTTCCCTTTCTTCTTTGATACCGGAATGGAATTTGAGTTATTTAAACCATATAGATAATTAATTTTGTCCCTTAGGAGATTGTTAATTTCATCTTTTTCCATAATCAATTTCCGTAGAAGAGAATTTTCTTCTTTGAGGAATGCAATAACATCCGAATTGTCTAACTTACATGTATCATCGGCAGCATCATCAATAACAGAAAAGATGGCTGTATTAGAGGTTATCTTCTGACAACATACGATATTTCCATCATCATCAACGAAAACACCAGGAATTTTTATCACACAATTCGCGTGGTAGTCTTTCTCACATGTATCGCATGTGATAAATTTTTTAACATTAACTTTACAGTAATTGCAGACTGAATCGTTAGCACTTGTTGATTTGACCGACATGTTGCTTTTTATTTTATCATTAAAATCCTTGTTGCATTTTAATAAATTTAAATAAACATGATTTGAGAAAAATTTAAGATTAAATAATTATAAGTTGGTAATATATTACTAAAGTTACTGTTAAGATTTGTGGTGGTTTTATTAGTGTCTTTAAGGCCGGGATGAGGTAGGGGTACACATGGATAAAAAGGCGAAAGTGTGAGCATGATCAAAGTCCTCGTGCGTACTAGAACTCATCTAAGTATACAGGGTGGTGATTATTTCGATGCTCACCATTGGTATCTTTTAAAGTTGCTCATTTTTATGGCCATTAAAAATCTGAAAAAAAAATAGTATATTTAAACTTGTTGTAAAGTTATGGCAAAAAAAACAAAAAATGTGATTTTTGAAAATAATTTATATTTGTCAAACCATTACTGCTACATCAATGAACTTTGGTACCTTTAAATTGTTGACTATTCTGAGTTAAATGACGTCAAAAAATATTTTTTTGGCCTCCTAGATTCGAAGCCGCGATATTCAACTTTTTTATTTCTTAAGCCTGATTTACATTGGTCGATGCACCCCTTTTGGTTCTCTTGTATGAGGTTATTGTTATCATTGTGGTCTTGTAAGCGCTTAAATATGCAAGTTGTTAGAAGCTTATAGATTGTACATAGGCATGTGATTTGCCTGTATGCAGGTGGGTCTTCAGTTTATTTTCTTTATTATTAGAGCAGTTTTGAGGAGATATTTTTATGATAACTCTCCATAAAACATTGCTTTCATTTGTTTTTTATACAAATTCTAAAAGGCTGTAGCCGGGTAAGCATAGGCAATGTGCCTATGCACCGATTTTGCTAATTTTTTTTCAGAGATGCCTTATTAACTAACATTAAGTTTCCTCATATTTTGGCTTCGAAATGTACATGGTATTCTTTAAAAAGAATAATGATGTGAACTACCCCCGATTGTAAAAGTAAGATGTTAGTTTGAAAGGGAGACTTTAATAATTTCTGAATTGTTAAATTCAGAAACCAACCGAGGATACCACGACATATTTAAATTGAGTGGGTTCGTTGGGATTACGGTTATTGATACAAATTCAAACACTTCATTTTAACATAACACTTAAAATTATTTATTTACAAAATTAAACATACAAGAAATAAAACATTTTGGACTTACCCAAAATGAACACAACCACTAACATTCACAAAACACAAAAATAATTAAAAGTTAGAGTGACTCTTCAATTGTCTTCTCATTCTTCTGATTGACTTAAAATTCAGCCCTTTTATTACTTAAACCCAACCCAAAAACGCGTCATACCCCTAGGAGTTTTACTTAAGTATTTCTAACAACCAATGACAACAAAACTTAAGAATATTATAAACTCCCTTTTCTAACTGAATTAGAACGACCCTCGCAAGGTTTAAAATTTATTAGTTTTACTCTGCATGTTTTAATGCACCCATAATGTTATCCACATGTTCCAAAAATATTTGTTCCCCATTAGGAATTTATTACTATTCTTTAAACAGCACCACTTAAGAATTAAGTATATTTGAGTTCTTTATTACTTTCAAATTTCTAAAAATATTGAATTACTGATTACTGAAAATAAATATCTCCCGGTCAGATTTAATATTAAGAACTTGCGAGAACCTTTCTACTAACTTACAATCTTCAACGAAATTAATTTACTAAATAAACATTGATTAAATTTTGAAAAACCCCAAATAATTACAAGTCGCTAATCTAAGGATGCTTACATTGATTTTTTGAAAAAAATAAATTTTCTCGGTAATAGTTGGAAATTTTCCTGAAATGAAATATATTATAGAGATGCTAAATACTTATAAGTGGTATTTTTTTAGGATTTTTGGTTTAAAGGAAAATAAAAATAAACAAAATAAAAATTCAAAAATAAAAAAAAATATTTTATACTAGGGGGACAATCACTATTTTTTTGTCAAATATTCCTCATATGTACTTCTATAATATGTATTAATCTCAAAATTGTCCGTTGGGTATAATATAATAATATTTATAAAAGTTTGGTCTTGAAAATTTTCTGAATGAAAATCATTTAATTAATACATTAAATAATGTCAACGTTGTCAAATTGTTAACAAATTAGTGACTTTTATTACCTTTATTACATTTATATGTAGGTATTAGTATAAATAAATAACTATTTTAAACTTTGACATATTAAATGAATTCCAACTTTTTTTCTAAAAATTAATGTTATACCCAATTGTCAATTTTAAGATTCATACAAGTTATAGAAGTAGATTTGAGGAATATTTGACAAAAAATGATAATTGTCCCCCTAGAATAAATTTTTTTTTTATTTTTGAATTTTTATTTTGAATTTTTTTTATTTTAACCAAAAATAGTAAAAAAATACCACTTATAAGTATTTAGCATCTTTATAATATATTTCAACTATTACCGAGAAAATTTTTTTTTTCAAAAAATCAATATTGTTTTTCTTTAAAGAAGACCATGTACATTTCGAAGCCAAAATTTGAGGAAACTTAATGTTAGTTAATACGACATCTGTGAAAAAAAAATTAGCAAAATCGGTGCATAGGCACATTGCCTATGCTTACCCGGCTACAGCCTTTTAGAATTTGTATAAAAAACAAATGAAAGCAATGTTTTATGGAGAGTTTCCATGGTTATCATAAAAATATCTCCTCAAAACTGCTCTAATAATAAAGAAAATAAACTGAAGACCCACCTGCATACAGGCCAATCACATGCCTATGTACAATCTATAAGCTTCTAACAACTTGCATATTTAAGCGCTTACATGACCACAATGATAACAATAACCTCATACAAGAGAACCAAAAGGGGTGCATCCGAAACGCCAAAGGATGTAAAGAGCAACTCATTATTGACTCCGTTGTAATGAAACAAGCTAAAAGCAAAAACAGAAATTTGTGCGCTGCCTATATAGATTATCAAAAGGCATTTGATTCAGTCCCACACTCATGGCTCCTAAAAATATTAAGTATTTAAAAAATGAATCCCATAATAGTACAATTCCTAACCTCGACTGTTAAAAAGTGGCATCTAAATATATGCCCAAAACATCAAAACGGGATAGTCAAACTATACCAAATACCTGTGCGAAGAGGAATATTTCAGGGAGACATATTAAGCCCGTTCTGGTTTGTTTTAGCCATTAATCCTTTAAGTAATCTTTTAAAAAACCCAAATACGGATTTAAAATTAAAACTAATGACACCACATACTCCCTTTCCCATCTCCTATATGTTGACGATATAAAAATCTACGCGGCCACACAAAACCATTTGAAGCAAATGATAAAGACAACAAAAATGTTCAGTGATGACATAAGAATGTCATTTGGGCTAAGTAAGTGTAAAACGTTAATAATAAATAAAGGGAAGGTAGACGAAAATCAACAAATACTTATAGAAGGAATAAGTCCTCTTAACAGGGATGATTACTACAAATACCTTGGATTTAAACAGTTACGAGATATAGATAACACGCAAAGAACTACTACAGAAATTTGAAATAAGACTACGTAATGTTTGTCTGAGTGGATTAAATGGCAAATTTCTAATTCAAGCTATAAACACCTATACCACTCATTACATACTCGTTTGGCATAATAACTTGGCCAAAAACTGAAATTGAAAGCCTTCAGCGCAAAATACGAACAACTTTAACCAAGTACCGCCATCATCATCCATGTTCATCAATTGAAAGATTAGTATTGCCTAGATGTATGGGTGGTAGAGGAATGTGGAATCTAGGACAGCAACAACTAGCTCAAATAACATTACTTCGAGAGTACTTCCTCGGAAAAATTGAATCCAGTCTACATAAGTCAGATGAGTACACACCATTAAAATTAAGTCAAGAATATACACCTAAAGAAGACTATTCAAATAAACAACTTGAAATAACGTGGTCTAAAAAAGAACTACACGGAAGACATCCTAATTTAATCAACAACGAAAATGTCGACAAAGAAGCGTCAAACTACTGGTTGATTAATGCTGGTATATTTTCCGAGACAGAGGCATTTATGTGCGCGATTCAGGATCAAGTGATTTCTACGAGAAATTACATAAAGCATATAATTAAAACACCTGGAATAGAAGATATCTGTCGAAGATGTAGAAAACCACATGAAAACATAGACCATGTAATAAGCTCCTGTGCGCAACTTGCAAATTCCGAATACCTGAGACGACATAATCAAGTTGCGAAGATCATACATATCGAGCTTGCTGGGAAATGTAAACTGGAAACAAAGTTAGAACCATACTTCAAATACTCACCTGAAACAGTCCTCGAAAACGAAGATCATTACCTTCTGTGGGGCAGGACCATTATTACAGACAAGACCATACCTGCAAATAGACCAGATCTTACATTAATCGACAAAAGGAAAAAATGTACTTACCTGATAGATATTACAATACCCAACTCTAATAACCTGAAAAGGCTTTTAATGACAAAATTAATAAATACTTACCACTCACGGCAGAAATTAGGAATTTATGGAAACAAGATCGAGTGGAAATTATTCCCCTCATAATATCAGCTACTGGCGTAATTCCAAAATCACTAAAATTATCGCTGGAAAAAATTAAATTGCAGCATGATTTAATATATAAGATGCAAAAAGCTGTTATAATTGAAACCTGTCATATTGTTTGAAACCACTTATACGAATAGGGTACAAGCTTGAAATATTTCCGCTTGTAAACTCCCTGTAACCAGAAATACATCTGAGAAAAAAAAAAGAAATAATAATAGTAAACAAATGACCTGCAATAAGAACATTTTATGTAAATAACAGGTGTCTTTATAATATTAAACAAATAAAATGATTAAAGTATTTGATTTTTTAGTATTAGAATTTTGATCAAATTTAAAGTTTGATTTGAGGCGATATTTTTATGGTAACCATGGAAAGTGTCCATAAAACATTGATTTCATTTGTTTTTTATACAAATTTTCAAATTGACTACATTTTCTAAGGGAACACATTAATGTTAATTAGCAATCTGAAAATGAATTATTATTTATTATCTGATGAGGTAAAAATCCAATATGGCGGCCATAAGAAATAAAAAAAGTTATTGAATATCGCGGCTTCGAATCTAGGAGGCCAAAAAATTATATTTTGACATCATTTAACTCAGAATAGACCAGGGCCAGCGTTAGGCATGTGCAGCATGTGCAAGCGCACATGTGCCTCGCGGTCCAAAGGGCCTCGCGCGACTCAAAAATCTACAGCCAAGAGAATAGAAGATTGAGAGGTCCGAATCACATATGAAACGCTGGAAACAACACGCCACTAATCCGTTTTAGGCCAGTCAAATTAGCATTCTACTTCGAAAAAATTAGAGGAAAGCTGGAAATCGTTTTAATCACTTTATTTTTCATAAAAAAAGAACATATTGAGTTTTCCCCAATTTTCGTGCAATGCTCTATGTGCTGTGTAGAAAAAACCAAGAAATTTTCGGCCATTTTGCAGTTTTTTCAAAATACAGCCAAAATTATGCGTCTGGAGGAAAATACTATTCTTTGCAATTTTAAATAGCGTTAAATTCTGCGTCGATTGAGAACACAACTTTTAAATTTAAGCATCAAGATGTTGGAGAAAATTGTCCCCTTAGAGAAACAAAAATTTTCTTTCGTATATACCAATTCTTAGCACGGGATAACTTTCTAATGACAAATACAGGCATTTACAATGTCTCTCAACAGTTGTTGTTTACGAAAAGCGTGATGACTCTGAGATTCAAAAACAATCTTCTGGAAGTTGCTACAAACATATGTGATGCATGGGGTCAACAAGTTAGTTGTCGCATTGGTATTTTATCAGATCTTCTTGCTTCTGAAGCCAAGTATCATGGGGCATGTGGAAAACGATTCTTCAAACCTCTCGCAGCTAGCAGTTGCAGAGGGGGATGTTACAGCTGCAATCGATTATATAATCGGCTACATGGAGGAAGATGAATGCCAGTTTAATCTGACTGAAATCCTTCAAGACTATTCGCAGTACGTTCCGCCGATAGCAACAATCAAAAAAAAGACTTTTCGAGAAATATGACGATAATATAATTATACCCAGGATTTCAGCAGGAAATAAACATAAAAGTACAATAGTATGTTTCAAAAATACTAGGTACTCAATACTGTCAGACAACTGGTACTCCTCAAGGAAACAGAACAAACAAGAAGAAGGTCTTCGCGTGACTCAAACTTGTGCAGACTACGTAAGAGCTGAAATTCGATCGAAAGCATACGATCTCAAAAATTATCCTAAACCCGTTGGTTTCTGGGATAACATTGATGACGATATTCCTGAATCTCTTTTGCTGCTTCTGTAAATAATAACTGTCCCAAGATCCTGATGGAATAAAAACTTGGACAAATGAGTAGAAGCCAAAACTGTTGTACGTGTCAAAGCAATCGCTAACGAAATTATCGCTGCCACAAAGCCAACCAAGATCATTCATGTCTCCTCTGCAGATCGGACTTGTAGCATTTCTGCATAGAAAATATATGATTCGCGAGATTTGCTGGATGTTCTATCAGCGCTTGGATTTTGCAGCTCATATATGAATGTAAAAAATTCGAATTATCTTGCATGCAACAACCTACGTCAGATGTGCCAAGAAACAGTTTTCATCAATTTGTGTTTGATAATGCCGATGTGAACATAGACACGATTGATGGTTTGAATACTTTCATGCCTTTGGAAAGCTATTCAAAAATTAATCAGTATATACAGAATAAATAATTTACATAGACAATTTTTTACTCTAGTTTTCTCCAACATCTTGAGGTTTAAATTTAAAAGTTAGGTACTCAATCGATGCAGAATTTAACGCTATTAAACTTATATTATAGCCATTTTTAAGTTGTTACATTCATTAGAAAGTAATCCGATGCAAAATTTCGGTATATCCGAAAGAAAATTTTTGTTTCTCCAAGGGGGCAATTTTTTACTCTAGTTTTCTCCAACTTCTTGAAGCCTGAATTCAAAAGTTGGGTACTCAATCGACGCAGAATTTTACGATTTTTAATATTGAATAGTATTTTCCTCCAGACGCATAATTTTGGCTGTATTTAAAAAAAACTGCAAAATTACCGAAAATTTCTTGGTTTTTTCTACACAGCACATTAGAGCATTGCACGAAAAGTGGGGCAAACTCAATATGTTCTTTTTTTATGAAAAGTAAAGTGATTAAAACGATTTCCAGCTTTCCTCTAATTTTTTCGAAGTAGATCATGTTTTTGAGCTTATTTGACTGGCCTATTTGGGGCACTATTTATATTTTATCGGATGCTCTCGAAACCACTCGTCAATTTTCGTACGTCACTCGAAAATTTAGACTAATGACATTCATCGGTGAAAATTAATAAAAATGAAGTTTTTCTCGCTAATATTTTCACTTTTATTTTCGCACACGGCCTCGCAAACCCTAGCGCCGGCCCTGGAATAGACTATTCTGAATAGTCAACAATTTAAAGGTACAAAATTTGATTGATGTAGCAGTAATGGTTTGGAAAATATAAATTATTTTCTAAAATCACATTTTTTAGATTTTTGTTCATAATTTTGCAGTGAGTTTAAATATCTTAAAATTTTCACTCAGATTTTTAATGGCCATAAAAATGCGCAACTTTTCTTTCATTTAACCGACCTCCACTTTAAAAGATACCTATGGTGAGCATCGAAATAATCACCACCCTGTATAGAGTAAGAATTAAGGGTAGAAAATATTTGAGAGGACGCATAGTCCTGAATATTAAAAGCTCTTATTTATCCCAAAGAATTCAGGACAATAATTATGGAGCTTTTGGTGTTTGCGTTCGCTTCAGTGGAGGATAATTACATATTTTCTCGTTAAAAAAGTAAAACTATTTTTTAAACCAATCCTTTTTATATTTTTTTTTTATTAAATGGAATCATGTCATCCCCCATTAATTACTCTAACAAAATTAAAATTATTACCATAATTGGATCAATGAGTTTCATTTATGAATTGATATTCTTTGTTTTCTTTAATTTTTTGAAATTACTTTTTTAGTGAATGAATCATAAAACCGTCAAAATTGTAAAGAATGAAAAAAATCTATTATAAGTGCGAAAGATCACACACGTTTCATCTATTTTTGTAAAACTCCCAATATTTTATAATACTTGGCACGGTTTTAATGAAAATATTATTCTGTTAACAAGAATAATTAGATACACATTAAACAAGAAAATACTACTTTTTACTAAATATTTATACAGTAAATTCACTTTTATTACAGCCATATTTTTCAAAAATTTATACAAAAAATCATTGAATTTTTGCTGAAGCAAGTATTATAAATTCAAGAGTTAATTAAAGGAAAAATTGAAAACAAAAATGTGTTGTGAGAAAAGGGGCAAAAAATTAATTTAGAAGAGATGATTAAAAAAAGCGAATGTAAGCAGAGTGTTTTAATGTATGTAAAGTATAACCACGTTGATTCGTTCTTTACGATTGTAATAAAATTTAATTGCCTTAAATTAGAAATATGTTTTTGGAGTGAGTTAATTAATCATTCAGGCTCAGAAACAATGATGATGTTAATGACAAAAGAAAGCGATGAGTTGCTGAGAAGTTGCATTCACCAATAAATATTTTTTACATCTCCATTTTTTTAAAATATTTTTTAAATTTAAAATACAAACAAATCAATTATACATCGGGGTGTCCCAAAAAGAAGTGATCAGAAGATAATCGTAGAAAGTGTACCAATGGGGGATATAGAAAGGGGAAGATCGTCAATCACCAAAAAAAAGTATTTTTAAAAATAAATTTTCAAAATAATTCCTACGAGGAAAAAAGTACTTAATAAATAAGCTTATTTTATGGGAAATTGTCTAAGTTTTATAATGGAACTAATTTTGTAAGTCTATCTTCAGCAGGCTTTATTCCAGACAAAAATGTCCGGGGGGGGGGGGGGCTTTTTGAAAAAGTGGGGGGCAAATAAAAAAAATGTTGGAGACGATTTTGCGTGCGTTCCATAATAGTTCCGCATGTAAAGCGAGATGAGTTTATCAAAAAAAAATTAAAAATAGAAAAAGGATTAATTTTTTTATTTGCAATCATTTGTTTAAAAAATTTTCATTATCATATAAAAAAAAGTTATACTTCCTCCGTCTGAAAATAGGTATTTATTTTTAAAAATCGATTCGGATTAACGAAAGGTAATAATTTGGGTCTTTTTTTTAATTTTATTTCTAAATATCTGATTGTTAGGAAAAAATAAACAAATTGAATTAACATATTCTGCAATATGTTAAAAATTATTCATAGATTTCAAAGTCGCTTATTGTTGAAAAATATAATAGGCACCCGCTGTTGTTAGAAAATGCCGAATTTTGATTAATGGTGTGTTGAAATGAACAGAAGACGTTCCAAATCGAAGAAATTAATCCATAATAATCTGGTAATAAGTAATAATTACTGGAAAACAACTTAGTCTTTAATTTTTTATTTTCCTACTGTGATAAATTGTGGAAAATTACAAAATTAATGACTTTAAGTTGTTTATCAGTATTTTTTGGATTATTATTTGTTGTAATACAGATTTATTATATTTAAAAAAAAAATATTCGAATTACCAAAATTAAAAATGTATACCTTATTTTTGATCTTTGTTATTAATAAAGTTACAGATTTGGTTAAATAGGCAATGTTTTGCAGTTTTTGATACTAATTCAGATGCCGTTTAAAAAAATGAAAAAATCCAAAAGCCATTCCGAAGATAAACGAAAAATGCAATTTTTTAAAAGGTCGGTTATTTCGTTAACTATAATAGTTACAAGAAAATGTTTCGAATAAAAGTTATTCGATTCGTAAAGACAGATGTAAATATGTTCATTACAAAAACATCACAAACTTGGTTTTCAAGATATCAATAGCAACTTTCCTATTTTAAATAGACGCCTTATTGAATTTTTCAACAGTTAAATTGCATTTTTTTTTTTCTGATTACGATGTATTATAATCCATGTGTAAATAATGCATAATTGGCATTATTTTTAATCTAGTTGCTATCATATTTCTTTAGTCTGTAAATGAACGAACTTTATAACGTTTGTATTCTGATAAGAAAAGTCCATGCAAATTATTAATAATTTGTATACAAAATAAACAGCATTAATCCTCAGAAATACTATCAGTTATCTCGATCATCTAAAGTAAGATATGACGTAACAAGGGATTCTAAGCTAAGACTATAAATTGTAAAGAAATCTTAAAATCATTGAATTCCATAATGTTCTGATCTAGAGTAATGTTTGTTCTTAACTCTGGTCAGTCAAGTTCATTTTTAGTTTGTTCGTGTCGCGTTTATTCATTTAATTTGTCAGTAGTTGTTTTATTTTTTGTTCGTTTTATCGTGTGATTTGTTGAAGGTTTTAAGGTTTCTATTGGTTCTTAAGTAAGTTGTAATTTGTTTGTAATCTATGTTGGAATTATATTCAACTAAAGGAAATATTCTAAATTTTAAAGATTATTATATTTTTATTATATTATGGGTATTTCTAAAAAAAATTAATATGTGATAGATTATTTTAAATAACATCAATAAAATAATATAGACCAACAAGGGTTAATAAGCTGAGGGTCGACGTGAGATTTACACATGTTTGAAGTAATACACTACGGATTACTTGATAATATTTGAATTAAATTAAGAAAGCTATGACTTTTTGAGAGGACTTTTTTAAACAAAAATGACAATTCGAGCTGTCATTTTAGATTATTGTATAGGATATAAGTGCAAAACTTGTCATATTGTTCATTTAATTAGTGGAAAGGTTGCCATTTGTAAACGATTAATCAATCACTTATAAACTTATAAATTCTACAATAACTTGATGCACAATCAACCGATATAATAATCTAAAGTGACAGCTTGACTCGTCATTTGTTTACAGAAGACCTGTCAAAAAGGCATGGCTTGCTTAATTTAAATCAAATGTCATATACTTCATAGTGTGTTATTTCAAATATGGATTTTAATACATTGTTGAAAGCAGAAAAAAAATTCAATTTATTTGTGGCAAAATCCAAAATGATGTCCACTTAAAATAAGAAAGTTGCAATTGATATCTTGGAAACCGAGTTTGTTATGTTTGTAAAAAAAACATATTTAGATTAGTCTTTACGAAACTAGTAACTTTTATCCAAAACATTTTTTGTAGCTTTTCTAGTTAATGAAATAATCGACTTTTCCAAAAATTGAATTTTTTTGATTATCTCCAGTATGACTAGGAATTTTTGAAAATTTTAGATGCCATCTATACCAGTATAAAAAACTGCAAAATATTGCCCATATAACCGAATATTAATAACAAAGATACCCATGCAATGCAACTCAAATTGGAATACATACATAGTGGCCCACGACAATCTAGCCAGGGCATATCTCAAAAACGATTAATACGATCTAAATGAAATTTGGTACATTACTATAGTTTCAGACAGGGTCCATTTTATTATAATAATAATTTACTTCCGGTTTATTGTTTCTGGTTACTTGACATCAACTTTAAAATATTTAATGGAACACCCTGTATATTAATGCATTTTTGAGAAGATTATTTCAATACAAATTCAACGATACCATACACTCTATGTTTTATTTTAAGGTAATTGGGAAATTTGAAATACAAAAAAAAATAAATATTCTAGCTAACAATTACTGGTCAATCTGGAATTTAAATGTAGGTGAACAAATAAAAATAAATAAAAGATGAAATTTACATTCACAACTGCCTCATGTTGCTATTGTGCGCATGAGCATTGACTTATTTTTGATATCGTTGGCATTGGATTGTCGAATGACCTTCTGTTGTTTTTCAAAATTATTCCAAAATGCCTACTCATTTTACTTATGATGAATATGTAGACATGCTCCTTGTTTATGGCGAATGCCGAAAAAATAAGAGACTTGCTCGAGATGTGTATAGAATTCTATCCAAATCGTATAACTCCAAATGAAAATACTTTTGCCCACATCGAAAAATAAATTACGAAATGGTTCGCTACCAAATGGCAAACTGGCAACACCTAGAAGACAATTAATTCAAATGGAAAACACTATCATTATTATTTTGGATTATGTTCAAGTGAACCCACATGCATCCACCAGACTTCTTTTACAAGAATTAGGATTAAGCAGAACTACTATTCAAAGAGTGCTAAAAAATAATTTTTCTATTTTGGTGCGTTACTAGTCGCTAGTAACACACTGACAGCAGTGCGTTACTAGCCAGTACTGCACTGCTATCGGTGCGTTACTGAGTAGTAAATTTTATTTTTCGAAGTTGGCAGCACTGAAGTTTATTGATTTTAAAGTGGCAGTTGCCAAGCGATTTACAGGTTATTTGATGATTTGACAAACCTGACATTAGAGTTGCCAACTACCAAAAAAGTTACTAAAATTGAAAACTATAATATTTTATTTTAAATAGATAAAAAGGCGCAAAATAGAAAAAATAGTATAAAAAACTTGTTTCATAAGTCGATAGTAGCACTTGTTAATTAAAATACTTGTCGCTACACGACTCGTATTTTAAAATTGAACGCCTGCTACAATATGCGACTTATGAAACTCGTTTTTTAATATACTAAAGTATCATCCCTACAAAATACATTTAGTGCAAGGTGTAATACCGGGTGATTTCGAACGAAGATTAAATTTTATTGCTGAAATATCAATTAAACTTGAACATGATCCATTTTTTCTTAAAAACATTTTATGGAGTGATGAATCCAAATTTCATAACAATGGTACTGTTAACCGCCACAACAGTCACTATTGGTCACCCGAAAATCCACACTGGGTCAAAGAAACAAATTTCCAGCAAGTTTAGAGTATAAATGTATGGTGTGGTTTATTCAATGACCGAGTTATTGGCCCCTACTTTTACCATGGTTCATTGACTGGTGCCAGATATTTAAATTTCCTCCAAGAAGTACTTCCAGAATTGCTAGAAGATATTCCACTAAATGAAAGGGATGAAATGTGGTGGCAACACACATTTTTCTCGTCAAGTTACGGAATACCTTAATGTTACCTTCCCAGAACGCTGGATTGGCCGTAATGGTCCTATAAATTGGCCTGCGAGATCACCAGACCTTACACCCCTAGATTTTTTTTCTGTGGGGATACTTTTTCATAAAAAACGTCAGTTTAAATAAAAGAATTTTTTAAAATTGACGCTAGTGATGTTATTACAACCCCACTTCCTGACCCTACTTCAATTACATGTGTCGGATTTAAACTCTTTATAAATTCTATATCCGCTTCAAGAGCGTTGATTAACAAAAAACTATCCTCGCTAGGTTCATAAACGTTATCAAAATTTTTTAAATCATAATTCGCTGTTTTTAAAGATATCGACATTTGAAATAACTTACTCCTTTGATTCTAACAACGCTTTCCTTTTAAGATTTTCTTTTTCTATCGATTGATGCACCCTGTTTAACCTTTCTTGTGTTGTTTGAAAAATATTTGTCAAAACCGTTACACGGTGCTACGTTGAGTCTCGCAAATCTTTTTTAACTCCTCTGTCAACAACTCGATACACTGTTTTAATTCTTGCTGCGATATTCTAAAAGTATGATTTTATTTATCTAACAAAATAATTACAATTACTTTACCTTGTTGCCCGGACTCTTTCATCAAGCTGATCAACTGTAGGTTTAATTAGGCCCATCAACCCTTCGGCAAGAGTGTCTCTAGTGGGATTATCAAGGAAATTCTCTGTATTTTCATCTATTGACGTAGCAGTACTTTCAGTATCTATATCCATTTTATAAAACACTTAAACGTTTTCATTCTTCATTTTTAAATGCTTCAATGAAATTCATAAAAACTTTTAGGTTTTATGTTATATTCCTGACAAGTCTGACAACATTTACGCAGTTTTCCATTTTTTACTTAGAGCAACTCGGAGGTAAGATTGAAGATTTTAGGAGCCATAAATATACAGAGTGTGGCAATAGAAAAATACAAAAAATTCAATTTAAGAATAAATGTGTCGAATACTAAAGCTATTGAAGTACGCATGAACTTAATGACCATAGCTTAATAAGTACCACCATCTCGTTAGGTGAGGTTGTTAAACTACATTCAAAAATTTGTACCAGAAACTATAAAAAATTTAATCTGAAATGTTTTAAATCTGATCTGTTTTCAATACCTTGGTTCTTAATATTTGACATGTCCGATATTGATGAGAAGTTACATTTCTTTTACTGAGCATCTACTTTATCTATTTAATGTTCACTTGTCTTTGGAATATTTTAGTCACGACAAAGCCTCCAAGCCTTGGATTACACATAACATTCAGTGCATGATTCGATTGCGTGATAAGGCATTATTGAAGTTTAAGAAATCCAAAGATAATAAAGATTTTATTTTTACTACAAATATCTCAGAAAAGTGTTCTTTTATTAACTATTCAGTAAAAAAAGATAAAAAACAAGTTTTTTGGAACAGATCAAAAAGCTTGGGTATTGGCAATCATAAATCTGTTACGCTTCCCCCTGAACTAAAAGATGTGAATAATATGAATACTCACTTTTCCTCAAATATCTCTCAAATTGATCCTTGCAATGATTTGATCCACTTCTATGACACTAATGAAGCGCTCCCAGGTAAAGTTAAGTTTAGTTTTACTGAAGTAACTATTAGTGAGCCTTCAGTGATTATCTCCAGGTCAAACCTTGTCGCGATGGTGCTGTTAATATACATAGATGCGAAGATGATCAGCATTTCTTATCCTTATGTCTCTGACTACTTAGTTCACATAATTAATAGCTGCATCAATCTATCTCTTTTTCCCAGCTCTTGGAAAACAGCAATTGTTGTTCCAGTCCCGAAGATATCTCATCCTAAATCATATAATGATCTCCGTCCAATCAGCTTATTACCACTTCTCTCAAAAGTGTTTGAAACTATATTGGTAAAACAAATTCGTCATTACTTAGATACTAACGCATCCATCCTCACTGACGTTCAATCGGGTTTTAGACCAGGATATAGTTGTTGTAGTGCTCTCACCTGTATTTCAGATGATATAGTTAAAGCGAAGGATAACAATAACTTAACTGTTTTAATTCTTCTTGATTATTTGAAGGCTTTTGACACTATCAGTCACAAGCTTTTGGTGTCAATCCTAAAGTATCATGGGTTTCACAAATCTGCTTATGAACTAATCAGCTCTTACCTTGCTAGTCGTTACCAAAAAGTATGCTACGAAAATAACTCTTCAAGCTCTAATCATACTCAGTCTGGGGTACCCCAAGGTTCAATTCTCGGACCTTTACTATTCTCAATTTATACCAGTAACTTATATAAGATAATTGACCATTGCTCATACCATCTTTATGCTGATGATGCTCAGTTATAATTCTCGTTTCCGATCGGCAAAATAAAGGAGGCCGAAAACAAAATTAATTCTGATCTTCAGAAGCTGGCTGTCAATTCCAGAAAACACTGTCTGAAACTTAATAAGAACAAAACTAAAATGCTCGTATTCGGCCCCAAAAATAGAAGAAGTAAGGTTGAGAATCAGCTAAAAATTTATCTTGATGCAGTACTTTTGAAGTTCACTAATTGTGAAAAGAACCTAGGGGTCTACTTTGACAATGAATTACATTTTAGAGATAACAGCACCCATCTTATCAAAAAAGCTTATATTAATTTAAAAAACATCTATATAAATCGACATGTGCTCAATAAAGCTAATAAAGTGCTGCTTTGTGAAGCGCTGGTCCTCAGTAATCTCAACTATTGTGACTGCTTGTATCACTCATTTATTGATAAGTTCACAGCAAATAGATTGCAGCTTGTGCAAAACTCTTGTGCCAGGCTCATTTTTGGTATTAAAAAATTTCAACATATCTCACACAAAATCAAGGAGCTGAAATGGCTAAACATGCACAATCGAAGAGTTTTGCATACAGGTTGTTTCTATTTCAAAATTATTAAGTCAAAATGCCCACCTTACTTATATCAATATTCGTAGAAGGGACAAATTGAACATTTCCAAACATCAACAGGAAATTTTTAAACGGACATTCGCTTATACCATGGCCAAATTCTATAATTCGTACGACTTCTCGTTCCAAAGTTTACCAGCTTTTAAAAAAAATTTTAAGTCTCTTCTCATAGCCGGTCAATAAATATCTACATGATACATGAGGTTCTTCTCACACTTTGTTAGTTTTATCCACTTATGTTTAGCTCATGATTCCAAACTTATTCTAGTGGCAAGTAATTTTGTAATTTTATTATGTGTATTTTTTCTACTTGATATGTTGTTAATATGATATAATTTGTATGTATTTTTTAATCTATTGTTTTCGCCTATTTTGTCAGTATATTTTAGTCATAGGTATTATTTTTTATCTTGCTTGGGTCTTGAGGAAGAAAAGCACAACATTCCTATGTTATGAGCTGATCCTGTACCCTTTGGTAATGCTGTTATATTATTAACTTATTCTTTTTGTATTGATTGATGTTATTTTTGAAAGTTGCCAATAAATGATTTATTATTATTATTAAATATCTTAAACATGAGAGGGGGTCTTACGTAAATTTGATTTAATTAATGCAGTTATAAAATTTTTTATTTAAATATTATATAGAATAATAAAAAATTAACTAAAGAACATTAAACGATAAGTTTATAATCAGAAAAATTTTAATATTCGTAAAGTAACTAAAATTATATTATAAAAAAAGTAATAGATAGTCAGCAAATTTAATAAGTTCATTTTGAAATACAAATTTTTCCATCAGTATTTTGTCTGTATTGGATAACCAAACAATTTTAGGGAAGCAACGCTTGGTAAAAGTACCGGCTTTTAACTGTTTTTAAAAATACAATAAAACAAAAACTGATAACTTATTCGTTTTTGAAAAACAGCCAAAACTATAAAATAAAATAGGTTGATATAAAATTAAAGTTAATATACAGGGTGTCCCATTTGTCGTTGGACTGTATGGGTATCTGTTATTATTGGAGATAGAAAGTCGGTTAAATGGACAAAGTAGTAGACATTTTTACGAATATTAATAATTCATTTACAAAAAATTTGAATATCGCATCGTTCCAACGCTATCTTGAAAAAACAAGAAAATACGATTTTCAAAATATGGCTATAACTTTGCCATTTTCGGTGGAACCAAAAAAATTTTGTAATGTAATGTTAAAATCAACCACTTAAATTTGCCGACTACCCACTTAAGAAATTACTTTTGAAAAAACTTACTAGTAATGTGTTGATTAAAATTTAACTGATGTTTATTGTATAATCTTATAAGTTATTCAGAATCAGAACTATCATAGTATGTATTACAAATGTCAGGTCGGTAATACCAAAAATCCATAGAGTGTTTTAAGCCTCCACTTGTTCCAGGTGTATCTTCTTCCGTTTCTGATATTCGAGTGTAGTTTGGGAAGAGATTGCTTTCGTTAAAATTACTATCGTTTTCACTAATTTCAAAATTATTTCTAAAAGTGTCACTAGGTAATCTTTTATTATCAGCAACAGGACTCTTTGGACAATCATCACTTAAAAAACTTTCCAATTCTAAACCATCACTGGTGGTAGAAGTACAAGCTTCATTTTTCATATGAGTACTTGTACGTCTACGTTTTATTTTGGAATATTCTTGTTTTCTCCCTTTTTTCCTTTTGATTTCCATTCCTTTTTTACGCCCCATATCTGATGAACTACTAGTTTTATCTTGAGACTCGTCCGAGTCCAATAAATCAATAACAGGAGTTGGTGGTTCTTGAATGACAACATCTGAATCTCTACTTGTATCTGAATCGAGGTCTATAACAACAGAAGACTCCTGGGGTTGACTAACAGAAACAATCTCAACATCGCTTCCACTGCTCTCAGTATCATCAATAACAACAATTGCAACATCCCGCAGTGCATTTGAATAATCAGCGCACAAATCATAACCAACCATATCATAAGACGAACGCATGAAACAAGAAAACTCATGAATAAAATGGTTCGTTCGTACTGTTAAATGCTTCTCCAATAATGACCTGAAGAAACGGCTTTGAATATGGTGGTTATTTAATTCACTCATAATCTTATGCCGCACAAATTCCACTCGTATCCGATTTTCATCTAGAAGGACGGGTAATTCTCGATTAAGCCAAGCTTGTAATCGAAATTTCGCTGCCGGATTATTTCTATAATATTCCGGTGATATATTCCGTGTTAAATTATTGAAATTTCCAGGAGGAATCACCCAGCGATTTTCCGCATAAATCAATCTTCTAAAATTTCTGCTCGATGGTGGTGGACGATTTGAAAGTATTCTATTTGGTAATATAAAATGATTTAATAAAAATTATGGTTGTGACTGAAATTATTTACGTACCGTACTCTTTCTCGTGGTGGAGTATCAATAGGGGTCGCCATCAACCGGTCTATCAAATTTCTGCTCGAAGGTGGTGGACGATTTGAAAGTATTCTATTTAGTAATATAAAATGATTTAATAAAAATTATGGTTGCGACTGAAATTATTTACGTACCGTACTCTTTCTCGTGGTGGAATATCAATAGGGGTCGCCATCAACCGGTCTATCAAATTTCTGCTCGAAGGTGGTGGACGATTTGAAAGTATTCTATTTAGTAATATAAAATGATTTAATAAAAATTATGGTTGCGACTGAAATTATTTACGTACTGTACTCTTTCTCGTGGTGGAATATCAATAGGGGTCGCCATCAACCGGTCTATCAAATTTCTGCTCGAAGGTGGTGGACGATTTGAAAGTATTCTATTTAGTAATATAAAATGATTTAATAAAAATTATGGTTGCGACTGAAATTATTTACGTACTGTACTCTTTCTCGTGGTGGAATATCAATAGGGGTCGCCATCAACCGGTCTATCGCCAAGTGTGACCTTGGTAGTACAGTAAAAGTGGTTCTATAATCAAAACATAAATAATAATAATAAAAACGTAGTCTTCACGAATATACCTCAGTTCAAAATGTCTACCCGATTGTGGAACAGAAACTAAGTGGAATTCATAAATTCCTCGCCTATTGGCTGTTTCAGCAGGGGCAATATCATATTGTTCATACTCGGAATTTGATTTAAAGCTATGTAATATCTTTGTAAAACTACGATTACATAAAGGACATACAGGTTTCACCTAAAACACAATGATTTAAATATTGCCAAAAAATAATTAACGACTTACTTTAGACCATCTCACCAAACACTGAAAACAAAACTCGTGCATACAAGAATTTGAGTACGACCGATTCGTGTAGTTTTCTAAACAAATCGGGCAGTTTGGAGGTGGACTTCCTGAACTTTCAGGAGGTACTTCAGCCGAGGGACCTGCTTTCGCCATTTTAAATCCTGCAAGTGAGATAAATTTATAAACTGCTTGTCGTTGGACAGAAATTAGTTACTCCTAATTAATTTATTAAAAAAAGGAAGTAACTATTCAACCGACAGCTGGTTTACTATTATTCTGCCGACTGTCGGTAATGTTTATCTGTGGGTTATTTAACCGACTGTCGGTCTTTTATGTCATTATATTATTTGACCGACTGTGTTAAAAACCTAGGATTTGTGATGTTAATCCTTAATCATAAAAAAATATAACATCGACAGGTAAAATTGATAAAAAAACTTAAATATACATAAATTTATATTTTTCTGCTAAAGTACATAGTACAAGGTGTCCGATATCGTTATGCATAACTTTTGGGAGTGTAATCTGTAACCTAGGTTCAACTCTAAGACTAAATACGCAAAAGTTTTGGATCTATCTTTTTTTATTCAAAAGTTATAGCACTTTGAAATTTATAAAATCTAAAACAGAAAAAAAAGTTCTTAGAATAAAAAAAAATATTTCAGCTATCAAATGTTCAGTTAATAACTTTTTCAAAATGTCCTCCTTCTTGCCGTACACAAGCTTATGCCCGTTGGTGTTCGCAAAACATGCAATAAATAAATGGATATAAAGAATTTTACAATTCTTAGATTTTAATACTACATATTTAAAAAATAAATTCACATTGTAATAAAAGAAAACAATCTTGTTTTAAAATCATTCTTAAATCATATGAGCTGCGTTCGGGTATTCGTTTGGAGTCACTCCATTCACTCCAAATCACTTTTTTGGCGTTCCAGTATAAATTTGGTGTAAAAAGTGTCGTTATAACTGCGTTCGGGTATGGAAGGAGTGCGGTGAAAGGAGTGAATAGAGTTAACTCCACAAGACCTACCTCGAGACGGTTTGGGAAACGGAGTGCGCATGCATATTTAATTTTGGTACATGTTTATAAGCATATTTAAAACCTTTAATTTTAGATAACAAATGTCACTTGTCAATGCTAATCTTTGCGCATTCAGGTATTACTTCGATATTGCACATCAGTTTCACATCCGAACACTCCACTGTTTGCTCCACTCCATACACTCTCTGAAAAAATACCCTAACACAGCTATGGTCTTCAAATTTAATTTTATGTTTTGGACTTGGAAAATTTCAAAGTGCTGTAACTTTTAAAAGATGTTTCCTTTTCAAAAAATCAAGCAATTAATATCTTGGTTATTTGAAAGATCAAGTGTCGGTAGAATAATATATAGGTATAAATAACCGACAGTCGGTTAAATAATCCACAGAAAAAAATTACCGACAGTCGGCAGAATAATAGTAAGCCGACTATCGGTTAAATAGTTACTTCCTTCAAAAAAAAACTGTTGCTAGTCACTGCAAAAATTTAAATCTATACAATAAATTTATTGAACAATTAATAAAGTGCAAGCTTATTAATGCAAGTGTACCTCTTATCTCCAATTTAATGAGTAATAACTTATTTTGATAACACCTTGATGGACTTATCGAAGAAAATATTAGCTCTATATAATTACTATAAAATAAATGATAAATTCTAATATTACATACGAATTTACCAAAATGCTAACAATTTACGTCAAAATTTTATTGGTTCCGTTTCAAAGATTTCTAACCTATAATTTACTTCCGTACCGATGTGAAGTTATCACCTATTTCCGAAGATACCCGATCGAATCGCGGTGTTGCCAAACGTACTATCCTGAAAGACCTGACATAGGGTGCCTTCCGAGTGGAGCATATGCTGCATATGTAGTCTCCTATGCGTTCCGTGTGGCGCATATGCAGCATACGGTAGGTTTCAAGGTCGTGCATTTCGTACATACCGTGCACTCCTGGAGGTGATGCACCGTATGCAAGCCTGCGCACTGCACACTTACTATTTCTTCATTCTATTTCTTGACCTGTTACAGTTAGTTGAGGGTTCTAGGTGGTAATTACTAGAATTTTTAGGTTCCATTTAAATAATTGTTAACTGTTCGCGATTCGAGAAATGTTTTTTTGTTAATTGCTTATAATAAAAACTACAAGGAATAAACAGGTGATGATTGACAGTTCAAAATTTTAAAAAAGCGTTCCGAGTGAATTTCCTGCATATGCGCGAATTTCACTCGGAACGCAACATACGCATATGCGACATATGCAGAATATGTTCCACTCGGAAGGCACCCATTAGTACCGTTGGAAAGAACATACTTTTTTTAGTCCAGTTGCTCAAAAAAAACATCAAAAAATTCGTGCTCTTTTTTTCTACAACCTTGCCAAATTGAAATGAGTGATAACTTGATGGAGGTGTTATGAGCCTCGTTAGGACTTTAAAATTGGTACTGTTGGAAAGGGCACACTTCTTTTAGTCTGGTTAATAAAAAACAACATCAAAAAGTACGTGATATTAACTACATACTACATTTGGCAACACCGCGATACGATCGGCTATCTTCGGAAATAGGTGATAACTTCACATCGGTTACTTCCGTTTAGTTGCCAATTATTTTTTTGTAGAATGACAGCCATCCAACATGTTGCCAAATTTTATTGATTTTAATGATTTTTCAAATTATTTGCTTAAAAAAAGAATAATTTAACACGAAAATTAATTTTTAATCTTATCTTTTTTAAAACACACGTTTTGTATTACTATTACATAATAAATGTATATTGAGTTGCCTATCTAAAACAAATTTATTGTAGCCACCTTCATGTTGCATCGCAACTAGTACAGGGTCTTCAAAAATGATTGATACTGTTGATATTAATTGTGTTTTTTTACATAATTTTGTTCAGTTCAGCTCAGTTCAGTTCAATTTGATCATACGCTCTAAATGAGCAGAGTCAAGTAAAAAGAACAGCATAAAATTTCAATCGTTTGACTAGTGACAGGACGCGTCATTTTAAGGTTATTGTTTATTATTTGTTTTCCCTAGTCCTTATTAAATTTCTCCATTTTCTAGAGCATGTAGCTGAGTCAAACTAAATTTAAAGTTTACTAGAAAATGAATATTTTATTCTATTAATTATAAGAATATATACAATAAAATTCTGCCAAACTTTTTTCTTTTTCCTTGGTGTTGTATTCTCAAACGTCCAAGTATCCTTGTGTTTTTTTGAAATAGTCTCACTCTCATTGGGCTCTGTATCTTCAACAATAACATCATTGTGTTCAACTGTAGGATATTGTTTTATGCAGTGATTTAACAACTGCATGTAAAATTTAGCATCTACAAAACCAGATTTGAAAACTTTGTTTAAAGTGCTTATATTTTTATTTTACCTGTTTCAGCTCTTTTTTCATCTTTTGCACTTACTCCGACATCATAAGATTTTTTAGTTTTAGGGTCAGTAATTTTAACTGTGTTGTAATTATTGGTGTTTCCATATAAATGTTCACACATTTTCAATAAAACTAATAACTAAACTTGCTATGAAAACACTACTTATTTTTAGATGTTAGAAAATTCAAATCGACAGATAACAAATCGTAAACTGAGCAAATGATTGTAACTGAGCCCCCTTTACAGCAGGTGCAGTTAGGGGAAAGGGGGAAGCAATTGTTCAGCTCAGTTCGAATTGAGCGCGTAAAAAGAACAAGGTAAAATTAACTGAGCAATCGATTTGCTCAGACTTGCTCGAGCAAAAGTGTGTAAAAAAAAACACAACTATTGCATGGTAGGAAATGAATACACAGGGTGTACCTAAAAGGTCTGTACAAAACAATACCACATACTCCTGAGACCAAAATAAGACCATTTATCTTTATCCAAAAGTTCTTCGTTAAGGCGCTACAGACCATTTCTTAAAACTATATTGTTTTTTTTTAAATTACTAAAAATTGGTTCATACGATCATAACAAATTTTTGTATGTGGCTATGTAATAAAAAAAGGTATTTGTAGACAATTTGTTTTTACTTTTTCACATTATGTAAGTGGTCAAAAATAAGTAATCGACTAGCAATTTTTCTTGTAACTTTTTAATGCCCGTATAAAAATTCATAAAACTTTACTTGTAGCTAAACAGTGTAATTATAAACTATTTTGTCTCTTATACAACTCCTTCAGTTTAAGCAGACAAAAATACTTCCATGTGGTGCATAACCTAACTTTAGAAAAATAATATAAATTTTTCGTCAAAAGGTCTGTACAAAGTAACACCACAAATTCTTGAGACCAAAATAAAATGATTTAACCAAACTTATTTTAGTCGAAAAGTGCTTCGTTAAGTGTCCAGCGACCTTGAAAATTTTTTAAATAAAGTTGTAAATCTCACGTCGACCCTCAGCTTGTTGGTCTATATTATTTTATTGATGTTATTTAAAATAATATTTAGGACTAAACAAAAACAGAAAGATGTCCGATCGCACATTAATTAACTTAATAATTATTATTGGGTTCTTTTTATTGGGTTAAGCCGACGTTTACATGAAACTCAATAGTGGCCAACTTGAACTTAAAACAAAAAACAAGCTGAGTGATTATTTTCTTCTTTGTTGGTTTAACTTGCTAAACTACTAAATTCAAAATTAATATAAATTACTTACTTGTTCTTAACAATAATAGAAGTTTCCAAATCCTGATCGAGCCAAAAGTTCACTTTTATATGCTTTTATTTAAATTTATTTGCTTAATTATTTAAGGTCTTATTGGGAACTCATATTAAAGATTAAAAAAAAAACAATATTCAATTAATATTAAATATATTAATTTAAAAAAATAATAATAATAATAAGATAAAAATATATGAAGAGAAAGATTACAAACACAGAAATTCACTGAATAAAAATAAAAGGTGAAAAGAACTAATAACATAATAAAAATATAATAATCTTTAAAATTTGGAATATTTCCTTAAGTTGGAGTTATATCCAACATAAATTACAAACAAATTACAATTTACTTAAGAACCAATAGAAACCTTAAAACCTTCAACAAATCACACGATAAAACGAACAAAAATAAAACTAACTTTGTGAACAAAAATAAAACAACTTCTACTGACAAATTAAATGAATAAACGCGACACGAACAAACTAAAAATGAACTTAACTGATCAGAGTTAAGAACAAACATTACTCTAGATCAGAACATTATGGAATTCGTAGATTTTAAGGTTTCTTTACAATATATAGACTTTGGCTTGGCGTTCCTTCTTACGTCATTACTTAAACTAAGAAGCCAAAGAAAGCCTGTGATTGGTTCTTCGCACCCTTATGACTTAAGTAAGACAAATCAACTTCATCCCTAAGCGCAGGGTGAATTTGGTAGCCTACGTTAGGAAGCTGTTTGAATTACTTTCATCACATTTGATATGGAATACACTTTCTACACTCGTAATAAATTACATAATAACACAAACTGTGATTACAATCTTTAAACATACAAATTTTCATTTTAACAAAATTTTGCTGTAGATATTGCTAATAATTGTAATAATAATAGGGGGAATGTAATTCTAATATCCTCTTGTTTCTTAAAAAAAAACTCTTTCTAATGCTTTGGTTAGTTTATAACAAATAGAACAAATTATTATTTATTTTTTTTAATGTTTAAATATTATTTATGTTTTTTAAGATGTCTAGGCCAATCCCTTAACTTTTGAACTTAACCCTCACACTCCCTTATCTTTCTAATAAAAATTAAATTTTATGGTCGTCTGGTTCACAAACCATAGACCTATCTTCAAGTAATCATTTTGATATCCGTAAGAGTTATTGAAATTACATCCCTCCTAATCTCCTTTATGATTTTGTTTTCTTTTCCATATTTCATAAAAATAATGCCAATTACGCATTATTTACAGTAGCAATCAAATCATATAAAGACTTGCAACTTAATGTGCCATCAGTATTCAATGAAGTTGATATAAAAATGCTGCTTGATAAAATTTTAACACCATCTAAAAGGAAAGAAACTATTTTTATTGAAGCTAATGTAAATAATGCAAAATTGGCTTTGTTAAATTAATTATCCAATTGGCATTATTTTTATTCCAGATGTGACCACACTTGTCTAGTTTGTGTTTATTGAATATTTGTTTAAGAATTAAGTAAAGGTTTATTTTTATGGCTAGTGTGCATGTTTTCTAGGGAGAATATTTTGGCCTGTGTATCATAAAAGGGAGAAACTTCATAACAAATAATATTTTTTTTGTAACATTCGGGTTGCTTCAAATTACTGATAGATACGATTTCACTGGTTATTTATTTATTTCCTAAGAGGTCTTATGTAGTTTTTGCTTATTTAAGTTGTTGAATTTCAGTTTTCACACCATATGTTGGAATGGTCGAATAGACCACCAGCGACAGTATGGGAAATGAATTTATTTTATTGTACAATTAAATAAGAAAAATTCATTTATTCAAAGTAAAATTTTAATAAGTATATTTCAAAATTTCATTCATAAATAATTAGATTTGATTAAAATTTCCCCAACTTCGATTAAATAAAGATAAGTGCCAAACTATTCTCGACAGAATCGTTT
Source organism: Stenus bimaculatus (assembly GCA_963971135.1). Taxonomy (NCBI): domain Eukaryota; kingdom Metazoa; phylum Arthropoda; class Insecta; order Coleoptera; family Staphylinidae; genus Stenus; species Stenus bimaculatus. Next base: position 25,842,385 of record OZ020183.1, on the reverse strand, counting down.
TAGTCTTAAGTCCATGAAGAGGAAATTTGTTATAATTTCATTATGGTAAAATCTATTTTGTTTAGAGAAACAGTTTGTAAAAAGTAAGATTATACTAATTTTGATTAGTAGTTTAGCGTAGACAACCAAATTCACCCTGAGCGTAGGGATGAAGTTGGTTTGTCCTACTTAAGTCATAAGGGCGCAACGAACCAATCCTAGGCTTTGCTTTGGCGACGTAGTTTAAAGAATGACGTAAGAAGGAGGCTAAGCAAAGTCTATATATTGTAAAGAAACCTTAAAATCTTGGAATTCCATAATGTTCTGATCTAGAGTAATGTTTGTTCTTAACTATGATCAGTCAAGTTCATTTTAGTTTGTCCGCGACGCGTTTAATAATTTTATTGTAATTGAAAGTTAGTTTTTTTTTCAAGTTTCTAAGTTAATTGTTTTCTTTTCGTATAAAGTGAATTTCTGGATTATTAAGGTTTCTATTGGTTCTGATTAATTAAGATTATGTATTTCATTAGTTTGGAACAATTTTTCATTCCTAGAAAATTTAGATTACTCTTTAAAAATATTTTAAAATTAAAATATATTTTTTTTTATTTATTATAATTTGTATACTGTATTTGTCTGGAAAATATTAAGCGTGTTAATTCTTCTGCAGTTAATTCAGATTTAGTTTTGATAAATTTCAACTCGATTATCTCAATTTTATTCCTTTTTGTATTTCTTGATTTGTAATTTTTTTTTATTATTCTTAATCATTATTCTTTATTTCTAATACCTTTTGTTTTTTTTTTAAATATATTTAATATTAATTGAATTTTGGTTTTAATACTTTATTATTATGAGTTCCCAATAGAACCTTAAATAATTACTTAAATAAGTTTAAATAAAGTGAACTTGGCTCGATCAGGATTTTGGAAAGACTAGTTAAGAACAAGTAAGTAAATTTTGTTAATTTTGAACTTAGTATTTTAAACCAACAAAGAAGAAAATAATAACTCAGCTTGTGTTGATTTAAGATCAAGTTGGTCACTAATAAGTTTCATGTAAACGTCGGCTTAACCCTATTTAAAGAACCCAATAATAATTATTAAGTTAATTAATGTGCGATCGGACGTCTTTCTGTTTTTTTTTTGTCTTAAATATTATTTTAAATAACATCAATAAAATAATATAGACCAACAGGGGTTAATAAGCTGAGGGTCGACGTGAGATTTACACTAAAATTCTTAGTCGAGCTTTTGTGGATATGTTAGCTAAAGATTGTGATAGTCTTTTAGAAGAGTAGCGAGCTTTGCTAGCCGTTGAATCAAGGAAATACCAACAGTATCAAATGGAGTTAGTTATTGGGATAAAGAGTAAAAACGAGCTTGAAGTTGAGGATATTAAAGTTGATAAAAAGGAAGAGAGACAGAAGAAAGGGTGGCACCCAAGGACGTGAAACTAAAACTAAATCTACGAAGAAAGGAGGTTATAGTAAACAATCGAAAGCTACTGATGATGATTTTGGAACTGAGAAAAAGACGCTGAAAATTATAACTTTAGAGGATGTTGTTAATAATATTCAATTTGTATTAGAGTGGAAGGTTTTAGGTGACTTAATTGAACCAGTTGCTCAATATTTATTACCAACTTTAAATGAGGGTTGGAAATAGCAGCAGGTATTTACAAAACTACAGTAGCAGATCGTACCGCAAGTCGTAGACAAACACATAATGACATCCAAAATAAACTCAATTCATTAGTTGGTGATATCAGGTTGTTTGAAAAAGGTATTAAATTATTACCTTCGCAAACTCAAACAACTTTATACAAGTATTTATTGAAAACCTTGTGTACTGATTTTATTAACGTTTTAAATTATATTTCTGCTGAAGAAGGAACGAACATTAATACAGATAATTTTCATAATGAGCAACGTCAAAAGTTTATTAACGATGTAAACTGCCCTCGCTCATTAAATTATATGTTATTGTGAAAGGGAGGCTCTAATACTTTTGATTTGGATTACTTCAAAATTCAAAAGTAGGCGAAAGGCAATTATACATGAATTGAGTGGGTTCGTCGGAATTAACGGAATTAGATACATTATGTGTTAATAAAATTCAACATTTTAAATTAACACTTAAAAACTATTTATTAAAAGTAAATCAAAATTAAACATTACAACTAAAATCAAAATCAAACATTACTAATAATTCAAATCAGCATCATATGTATATAAAATAAACTTAACTAAGCAAATTCCAAGTCTAATAATTCAAATAATTCAAAGCGCAACATAATAAACATATTTAAGTTTTAACTCACCAAAGAACAGTGTTACTATTAAATAATTTTATCAATCTCTTCTAAGTTCCATTTAAGCAGAACTTTTCTAAGTTCCATTTAATCTGGAACTTCATCTTGGTCTGGATTCTTCTAAGTTTCACTTGCAGGAATTCATCTTAACACAGCACTGGTGATCACTTCTGGAGACTGTTGACTCGGACTGAGATTCAAATAAGAGTCCCCTTTTTGTTTTCGGAGCTCCTGCTTTTATACTTTGATTCCTTAATTGTAAGTTATGATTATGGGATTGTTACTACAATTTATCGCCTATTGTTCACATCTGCTTGCGCTATCCTGACTCATCCCGAAACGTGCTTAAGTGCTTAGGTTTAATGTTTGCTCCAAGGACTTATTAAACATTATATTTTTAACAATCGTATTAATTTAATTCGTTAATTAACTAATAAACTTGGAAAATGCATTTAACTTGAATAATACAAATTACGCAAATAATTTAGGATACTCACAACGAGTTAAAACCGGAATATAAACCACCCTTATTGGTGTTATTTAAAACATTATCAGGAAGTAATATTGATGAATTCATGGATTCTGTTAATAGTTCCTTAGAAGCTTGTAGTATGATACTTAAGAAAATTGATAAGAAGAAGGATCGAGTTGTTGTACTTAATCGTAAGCATGCTTTATTGGATCAATTGGAGAAATGCGAGATGATCCACCACTTGTTTTGCATTTGACTACACTCATTATTTTTATATCTGCTACACAAAATATGGTCTATACAAGTGGGCGGCATATTGCTAGATAGCTTTCTTTCATTTTTAAAGCAATATATAACTCCGGAGCATTTAATTGAACTAACTTCCTATCATGGTAGGTATTACATATTTCATATATCGCATTTTTAAATCCACATGGAAGTATTTTAAAATAATAATTTATAAAGGCTGTAGACATAACCCGGTAAATCTCATAATAGCCATTTTAATTTATAATGTTAAGGAAGGAATTCTCTTAACACTATAAATTAAAAAGCATAAATGAATAAACAATAAAAAAATTAAAATGAAAAGAAATGAAATTGGAATATTTGCTAAAACGATTTTTAAAAACAATGTAGGAGCATTTCCATGGTTTTCGCAAAACTTGTTTTATACCCAAAAAAATACCAATTATATTTTTTTATGTTTTAGATATGGTAACGACAGCATTAAGTGATGGTACAGATGTTGAAACAGCTAAAGAAAGGTTAGGTGATTGGCGATTCTATGAAATGACGTCACGTCTGTGATAGTTGTGGAGACGAATTTAGAGTTTAACGTTTGTTAATGTCTATTATAGTCAAGTAAATAACGTCAACCTACCTAATTTACTTTGTATTATTAAATGCTTTGATTATTTCTTAGCAAGTTTAAATTTTTATTTATTTTGTCACTGACGTGACGTCACTAGAATATGTAACCAAACATACATTTGCGCGGGAAATATTAATTTGAATCGCCAATAAAATGCCAACAATTAAAAAAATTGCTGCTGAGTACAAGAAGCCAACTTCAGAAAAGAGTTGGTAATTAAAAATCGAAGAACATTTAGTTAATATTAAAAAGGAAATTTATTTAAAGTATGTTTTATAATTTTCATTATGTTTTTTTAGTCAAGAATAGATTAGGTGATTTTGAATCAAATTAATTTTTAACGTTATTTTGTATAAAACGTTTTAAAGTTTTTAATTGAAATGGCCAAACTTTAGGAACGGATTAGAATTGTACACAATTTAAAAACTAACCATATACCTAACAAAAAATAATCCAGAATGTTTTAAAATTCGATTGCACCCATTTCCTTTTTGGAAAACGAGCGCCATTCAACTAAATTTTTAAAAGACATCTTTACAAAATGCCTTTAATTTCGAATATCTTGTGTAATATTAATAAATAAGGCTGCCTGGATGTATGAATGAACTTTATACTAGGTCGTCGATAAAAATACCTTATCCCATTCCATTATCATTTGATTTTAATCAATTAAAAAAGGACCATTTAACGAAACACTCTGTATATAAGAAATTTAAAAAAAAGCAATCTGGTTTTATTTAATTTAGTTTTGTACAAATCGAATGTTCATAAGCACTGTTGTTTTGGAAGTTTTTTATCGATCGCCAGGTATAAATTAATTCACATAAATTGGAAAAATAAATGTTTTAGAAATACTTACGTTCACATTTGCAATCGCATTTATGGCTTCCAAACATTTTACATGTTTTTTAACTTGCGTGCCAATTTTCTCCCATAGAATATTGCAATTTAGCAATGTTTCAAAAAAAATTCAGGGCAGCCTGAAAAATCATCAATACTTTTTAGCATAATAGCGTATTTGTTTAAAAATTTTAATAAGTAGGTACTAATTATATTTTTCTGATTATTTTAATAAAATGTGTATAATTCCGACTAAAATAAGTAGTGCAACTGTAAATATTGAATTGTGTTTAGCTTGTACATACAGGGTGGTGATAAAGTTTGGAACCTAATTCATAACTGCCGTATTTATTTTTTTTTAGAAAATCGCTCGGACAGGTCAATTTTAGTTTTTAAAATCCCATCTCTTGGTATAATAAAAATATTAATGGCGTCACTGGTGATTTAGCAATGACATCATCATCGATTTTTTAAATGGAAACCCCCACTTTTTTCACTGGTTTTTGATAGACATTTATGTCACTTAAACAATGATATAAAAAACAATTAAATTTTTAAACAAATTTTTGAATAAAAAATCTTTTTAATTCAAAAAAGGAAATTTTTATTTTAACGAAAAAGGTTTTATAAAAATAAATTAAAATGAATTTGAAGTTACCAATAATAAGAAAAGATAGTAAATGTTTAAATAATGTAAAATGTTAAATGTATTTAAAAAAATTTAATAAATAGTCTTTAAAAACTAATTTTTTGATTCCATTTAAATGTAAGGAAATTTACAAAAAATAAAATTTTAAATTTACCGTTTATTTAAATCGGCCAAAATAAATCATATACAACATTCAAATTTTTCAAATTTAATAGTATAAATTAATTTTAAGTTTATATTAAAAAAATTTTAAATGAAAATTTGTTAACAAATGCAAAAATTTTTTTATATCATCGTTTAAGTGACATAAATGTCTATCAAAAACCAGTGAAAAAAATGGGGGTTTCATTTAAAAAATCGATGATGACGTCATTGCTAAATCACCAGTGACGACATTAATATTTTTATTATACCAAGAGATGGGATTTTAAAAACTAAAATTGACCTGTCCGAGCGATTTTCTAAAAAAAAATAAATACGGCAGTTATGAATTAGGTTCCAAACTTTATCACCACCCTGTATATAAATTTGTATTTTGTTCTATATTTCTGTAAATTTTGATACTTTTATTGTTATTACAAATTGGTTTAAAAAACTGTATAACGTTTTTATATTTATAATAATATCCCCATCCGCGTCTTCGCATGATAAATATACCACGGAACAAACGTGTTTATTAGGAATTTTTCAAAACGAAACCAATTATCCTATAAACATGAAGATCTAAATAAAGGTCCAGAAGCCTCATTCCCGGGAATAAATTATCTTGGGGTTTGTGGTTGGGATGAAATGTTGAAATATATTGTTTCTTCAAACGTCATTAAAGAACAGTCTTCTGTGACGTTTGACAGACTTTAAAATGTCACTTTTTATGTTCGTTGATTCTATGGTCACTTTGTACTGCCTTGGAGTAGAAATTACTACTTTGCACTGATAACGAATAAAAGGATGGAGTAGAAATGAATTTTAGGCAATCCAATTTACACTAAGATTGAATTGTGTGTAAATTAAATGTCAAATTTTAAAATTATTTATTATATTACTATTTTAAAAATTTCAAAGTTTGAATTAAAAATAGCATGTTTTATTCGGAGTAAAAGAACTTTTTTTACTCCAAATAAAACAATATACTATTTTTGATGTAATAAATTAATTTTTAATATTTTTTCTCTAAAAACCTTAAAAAATAACGAATCTCCATTTAGATGAGATCAAAAAAGAGCTTCGATGGATTTTATAAAATCTTTTACTTATTCATATTTTTGTTTCTTTTTCTTTCAAAGGTCCTTTTTAAAAAGTAGGAGTTAGAAATAATAAAAAAATACCCTTAAGAAGATAGTGGGCAAAATGTGTAACTCCAATTTCTCTGTTCCTTGGAAATGCGATGGGCGAATGAAACATAGTGAAAGAGATGCCACTAGAATTTTAGGCAAGGTTTTTTAAATAAACATAACTTTATTATCATTCTGAACAAAAATTTTCCTATGAACTATTGTGATTTTTCGACTCTTTAAAAAGTTACAGCAATTTTAAAATTGGTAAATTTTCATGATTTTTGTCAACACCCTGTATAATATTCTTTCTTGTTATATTTTTTTATTTAAATCAATTTTGGTTTTTTTGAACATTATTTTGGCTGTATTTAAAATAAGTGAACGACGAGGTTAAATTTCCCTCAATAAAATTTAGCTTTTATTGGCTTAAAGATATAAATAAAAAAACGTAAAATTAAATGAAATTTGTACATGGTGTCCCACAAAAATCATGAAATTTTTGATATTATAAAATTGCTGTAACTTTTTAAGGAGTCGAAAAAACTCAATGGTTGATAGAAAATTTTTGTTCAGAATAACACATTTACTATCTAAAAAAATTTTGCTGGAAAAAAAGTGGGACACCCTGTATAAGCACACGAAGCCGTAAAAAACATTATAGCATGATTATAGTTATTCATAGGAAAAGTTTTGTTCAGAATGGCATTTAAGTACTATCTAAAAAAAAATTTGCTGGAAAAAAAGTGGGACACCCGCCTGTATACTACAAGTAAAAATAAGAAAAAAGTCCATATTATATGTATACATTTTTCGAAAACTCAAATTTTACCCAGATAAAAAATGTTGAAATTTCATTTTATTTTTTCTGGATCGGATGATTGAAAATTAGTAAATTCTCATGGGTAGTCATGTTTTGCTATTATTTTTGACTTAATTTAACAATCCAGGACACCAGTTAAATTTTCAATGGTATTTCAGTTATTTTGCGTTTTATAATCTAGTACACCTTTGTTGAAATAAAACTAATTTTCAAAATTAAATTCAAATATAAGGAAAATAAAGATTAAACACTTTTAGTATGACATTTTGTTGGTGCTTTAAATAAATAAAAACATGTCAGAAACACCTACTTCCTTTCATTTTTTATAAAATTTAGGATGTGGCTATTTGCACATACAGAATATACGAAGAATTGGCTATTTGCACATACAGTATGTACGAATAAATGGTTATTTGAACATATAGTATGTACAAATAACTGGCTATTTGCATGTACAGTATTTACGAATAAATGAGTATTTCGACATACATCAGTATGCATGAATATATGAGCATTCAAATTACCACATGCAATACGTTGAAATATTAATTTTACTAATATTTTATTAAAGGTACCTAATAACTTAAGTATATTTTAATGTTCTAAATTTTGATCTGAATATAAATTTTTTTATTAATATGACTTACTTTAAATACGTAGGTATAATAACTAAACAGTACTCATAAAAAAATATATTCACCATTTTTACAATATATAAAATGAAAACATATTTACAGAGGAGTCGAGATTAATTTTATTTTTGAAAACATCAGAGGACGAGGAGGCAACTTTTCTTTTTAAAATAGCAACATATTTTTTTCGATTGAAAAAAATCATTAACAAAAATAATCTAAACCAACTATATCAATATTTTTTTTAATTAATTTTTTTCTTTCTTTTTTCTTATTTTTTTTTTAAATAAATAAATAAATAAACTTTATTATCCAACAGGCCAATGACCCCATTACAGGACAACATAAATTAACACATAAAATATCAAAAACAAAAACAAAAATTATAAATAATTATTCACTCATATTAGAAAAAGAAACAATTATTTCTCTCTTAAAAGTATTAAAGTTGTCACCAAATACGTCATCTGGTTCACTGGAGAATTCGCATAATGGTTAGTATGTGACTTTCTTTCGTAAAAATCTGCAGAGTGTCTAATTCCAGATCTAGGAACTAGTATATTTAATTGCGACAAAATCTGACTATCATCTATTAAATTATTGATGAGTTTAAATAAGTAACATGCACTCAAATACTTGTGTCTCTAGGATCCTTGTTTATGTTATCCTCAGCTTTCAATACATAGTTACGTTTAGCATTTTTGATTAAATATTTTAGTTCATTTCTTAACATGTTAAATTCTCTTTTATGTTCAAATAGTTTTGTCTCGCACACGAATTTTTAGTTTTAACTTCTGAACAATATTATTATTAAACCATGTAGGGTATGTGCCATTTTTGTGCATTTTCTTAAAGCGAGGAACAAAAGATTTAAATAGGTCATAAAGAACAGAATATACTATAATATATTGAAAGTTTTCAAAAAATCTGAAAAAAATTGAGTAATTATATCTTAAATTTATTAGTCTTCACACTAAATTTCAAATCTTTATTACCAACCGTTTTCAAATAAATGACAAAAAACCTAGTTTTAGTCACAATAGTTAAAGGGCTGTAGCTTCCTTAGGAAGCGAAATCGGACACATGTTTATAGAAAGTTTCTTTCTTAAAATTAGTTGTAGAATCGCCTCCTAAAGTTTGGCCGCTTAATTTCGGGACACCCTGTATAAGCAAACAATAATAACTGATATGTTCATATCCAAATGTATCTTCACAGCCAAAACTTCAAAATTTTCAGTTTCGGAAGTATCGATACTTATTTGCCCACTTTTCCATTTAGAGTTAACAGAAATAAGAACACCCCCCCTCTCTGATTTAAACGGTCACAACGAAATACATATATTATAGTAATTGGGAAAAAGTTCAGAATCAAACACGCCTGGTTTTAACCAAGTTTCAGATAAGCAAACAATATAGTTGTTGCTCATAATATTAGTATAGAATTCATTTGTCTTTGAGTCCTCGAACATTTTGATAACAAATATTTAAATTGGCATGTCGGAAAAAATTTAGTTTTTTTTTGTTTTCCTGTATTATTAACAGTTATATTGAGAGACCCATTGATATATCGCAAAAACAAATCTTTTTCACCACCATTCTGTCTTACCTTATATTCATTTAGCACTTTCTTCAACTCATCTCTTTCGTATCTTTATATATTTGTACGATCAGCACCTACCTTGATGTTATCGGGAAACTTCTTTTTGGACTTACGTAACTCCTTCACCTGTTCACTGTTCGAAAGTGAGACTTTTAAAGGTCTGATCTTGTCGGACTTTTTACCAACCCGGAATAAATTAACCGTCTTAACAGAGTTCAATATTGGCTGTAATAATTCAGAGACCCTTTGGCTATCTTCAGCTTTCCGAGTTGCACTATCAACATTTTCAGATTCAGGAATATTATAAATCATAATATTTGACTCTCTTCTTTTGCGGTCTTCTAACTCTCGAATAACAGAGATATTCATGGCACTATCACTAGTGTTGCTAAAGGTATTATTCTGTAAGAGTTGTTCCAGGTTCAAGACATTAGTTTTTAATATATCAATTTCAGATCTTAATTCATTATTTTCACTTTTGAGGCACTCAATTGATTGTAATACTAATTTGATATCATCTAAAGATTCTCTTTGAAGTTTGATTTCGTTCGCCAATATCTGAACACTGCTGTGAATTGATGTTAGTTTTATTGAAGTTATTATTCATAGCCTCATTTTTACTAATTTTAAATTGGGTAAGTAACCCCTCTAAGTTTGTGCTGGAACTCGATTGGCTATTATTTGTAACTGGCTGATCAAATACCTGACAGCATACGTACTCGTCCTCATTAAAAAACTTCCCAGTTTTCCAATGTCCTGCACAACTTGGATGATAGCTCATTGGGCAGTTGGAGCAATTTACACGAGCATTTATTCTTGCATCTATTGCACTGCTTCACATGGTTACTCATTTAGAACAGATTTTCTAATAACAGTTTTTAAATGTATATGAACCACAGTTTATGCACAAACTATTTAATGGAAATTTACCTCAAAAGCACGAGAAAACACGATAAAAACAGATTAATCGCAAATTTATCGCGTCAAACGTCAAACTTTAAGTTTTGTTTTTTAATTTATTATTAATAAATTAAAAGAAAATAAAAAATATTAATAAATTAAAATAAATTAATTAAAATAAAATAATAAATTAAAAAAAAAACTTAAAAAAAATTAAAAACTGAAAACTCAAAAACAAAAAAAAAACAATTGAATTAAATTTAAAAAAATTACCTAATAATAAATAAATTTAAAAAAATTAGAAAAAAAATTTTAAAAAATTATTGGTATAGTTGGTTTAGATTATTTTTGTTAATGATTTTTTTCAAATGACAAAAAATATGTTGCCATTTGAAAAAGAAAAGTTGCCTCCTCCTCCTCTGATGTTTTCAAAAATAAAATTAATCTTTTATTATCTGATAGTAGTATTCTTCAAACCATTTAATTTGACGTATCATCATTGGCCGTTTTCTTGTGCACCCCTCTGTATGTATGTTTTCATTTTATATTATTGTAGAAATAGTGAATAAATTTTTTATGAGTACTGTTTAGGTGTTTAGTTATTATACCTAGGTATTTAAAGTAAGTCATATTAATAAAAAAATTTATATTCAAATCAAAATTTAGAACATTAAAATATACCTAAGTTATTATATACCGTTAAAAAAATATTAGTAAAATTAATATTTCGACGTATTGCATGTGGTAATTTGAATGCTCATATATTCATGCATACTGTATGTCCAAATAGTCGTTTCTTCGTAAATACTGTATGTGCAAATAGCCAATTATTCGTACATACTGTATGTGCAAATAGCCAATTATTCGTACATCCAGTATGTGCAAATAGCCATTTATTCGTACATACTGTATGTGCAAATAGCCATTTATTCGTACATACTGTATGTGAAAATAGCCACATCCTAAAATTTAAAATAAAGTTTCTGACTTGTTGATGTATTTAAAACACTAAGTATTTACATAAATTTGTTTCAAATTTTGATTTTAACAAGGTCACTGGACCATAAAATTTCAAATTACTGAAATACCACTACTCGTATCAAAATTTAATAAGTGTACTTTTTTGTGGTAAATTGAATGAAGATTTTAAAAATCCAAACGAAATTGTAAAATTTTACACTGGCGTATCAAATAATTTTAATAAAGGGGGCCTTAACCCGCTTTTACGCCGCTGGATTGTTAAATTAAGATAAAAGTAATAGCCAAACATGACTACTCATGAGAAGTACTCACCCTAATTTTTTTATTAATTTGCATTCAGGCAATCCAGAGAAAATAAATAAAAAGTAAAAATAAATTTGAACACCCTGTATCTCGGTACCAGTTGAATTTTCAACAAATGTGTTATTTTTATTTGTTGTTAAAGCACACGAAGCCATGACCACCATCTTAGAAACTCTCTGTATAGAAAATAGAAAAAAGAATTTAGTTCTCTCAACTAAAATAAATTTGACATCACTATAAACGTATTTCTTATAGCGTTTTCGGATTAGTTGTGTTGAGAAATACAAAATATATTTTATTTAATAAATATCAAGTTAGTGTTGATATACTGTTTTGTTAATAATTAATAGATTGATGTTTGTCTTGTCAATAAAAAACTTGTATCATTAAAATTCTTACAAGTTCTTATAATTATATTCTTAGAAGATTAACTTCAGTAACTTGCACTGGCATGCACTGGTGCAAATTTAAGAGTCAAATTTAAATTTTAACTTTTGCATTTTCTAGGTGTAGAAATGAAATTTGCCTAAATTGTTTGGTTTTTCAACTAGTAACTCAAAATTTTAGTGTTTATTTTACATAGAGGTCCCAATTCTGCGAAGACGGTGGTTTTGACCTACTTAAGCGTAATGTAGGACCAAATAACCGGCCCAATTTTATATTATATCCATAGATTGTGATCTGAGGCCGGATTTTGTTTGTTGGCGAGTTTTATGAACTCGCCAAAACGTCATCATTTTCCGCCAATTCGTCATTATTTACATTGTTCTCTTCGCCTGAATGATGACGTTTTGGCGAGTTTTAGAATCCGCTGTGGAAACAAAATCCCACCTCAGGACTTAATATCCGGTGGTCCTATTCAGCGGAATCCACTGTATATTATACGGGGTGGGTCAATTATCAAATTTAAAGGGCGGACTCGCCCCATAACTCCCCCAGGAACCCATCATCAAATTTAAATTCCTTCCGATGCTGTCAGAGCCTTTACGATTTTTTTTTATTTTTTTGACTCTACTAGATCAGAAAAATTATGCTCTATCCAATGGTATAAAATTTGGAGGGCGGACTCGTTACTTGTATTTACACATCAGATTGTTTCTTCTATCTTCACTTTATAATAAATGAAATGGGTGTTCAAACGCATTATAATTATTGTTAGTACATCATTTTAAGTCGTAAAACCATATTTATTATTTAAATATTCATTGATAACTTTGACGTTCACGTTGACTTGATATATAATATTAGTGCAGTTAATATTAAACGAATTTTTCGTTGTAATAAAGTTATTTCATTCAAAAACATTTTCGATAATTTATTACATTCTGTATTAACAAAAGTTTAAATTCTTAACTAAAAATTGATTTATTGCACTATTTGTCATGGACAAAGAAGAAAGAGACCTTATAACAAATCTTCTATTATATTAAACTATGTTTAAGATAGTTTTTATAAGTAATATGTACAAAAGAACTGAATTTAGAGAAAAGAAGATGATTTGCTCAAACAAAACAGTCAAATTTTGGTTAGAAGAACATTATTATACAAATATTTTATACACATATATTTATGCCAATCACGCTTTTTAATTTAAGCTGATTAATTTAAAATTTTGAAAAGTCGTTGTTTGGTAATTTTGAAAAAATTAAAATAGCGTGATTCGCATAAACACTACACACCACAAAACCAGACAAAATTCTTAGATTAGATAGAACCTGCGGTATTGACATTTAGAAAATTGACTAATGATTCGGTGCCATTTAACTATTCAGTGTTGTTTGTTTTCGTAGTTTCATGAAAATAAATTACATTTTGTACTCGAAAATTTACTGTAACATTGGGAATTTTAACTATACGTATGGAGGATACATGCATTCTTGTATCTTATAACTACATATTTAACAAAACATAATAGATTTATTATACATATAAAGCTTCGGTAAAGCTCAAAAAACATACGTACATCAAGACGTTAAATCAAAAAATGGCATGTACCGAATATAAAAGTTCATATTTTTGCCACCAGACGTCTAACGAAATTTTAAAATTCCCAATAGTACCTACATAAAGAAATAATGAAATTCTAGTTGATAAAGAAATTTTTTGTGAAAATTTTAATTTTCTTTAAAATTAGGAACTTAACTTCACATCAGGGCTTCCTTTTTCATTCATCAAGTTTACAAGTACATCGAGTTGGTATCCATTAAAATATCGAAGTTAAATGGCTTGGTTCAATTTTAATTGTCCAATCAATGTTGTTGTTTTTTATTTCTAAAAGAAATTACAAAAATAATACCTTTTGTAACAAATTACATAAATCGAATTTACCTATCAAGAACATCATCATCTCTCGTATCGTTAGTGCCAGAAGTTATTTGGGTTTTGTCTACCTTCCTCTTTCAAAGCGAAAACTTGGTGATAATAAAATCTTGTTATTTAGTTTTGAGATTCTGAAAGATGCAAGGTCTATCAATTTTATTTTTTCGATGTGACTGTAACTGTAAATTAAAGGTGACTAATTAAAAATATAATTTACGCTTTGTTTTTGAACTTACCACAATTTCAAGGAATGCGAATCTTGCGATGGTCATCGCTAATATCTAATCATATTAGATTTACGCAGGTCAAAGTTGAATGGTGTACCAAAATGCAACATGTTTATAAAACTTGGTTCCAATTTAATAAATATAAAATATTCCAACTGTTCTTCATTTCATAGTAACTTTCTGGCCCGAGAGATCACTGTAAGTTGAAAATAATCAATTAAAAATATAATTATAGAATGTATTGTTAAACTTACCACAATTTAAAACGACGCCCATCTTGTGATATTTTATATTCGATCAGATTAGATTTCATTTGCGAAGGTGTGCGTAGAGCCGTTTAGCAAATATTTAGAAAACTGTCGAATTTTATTCCATTTAGAAAAATATTACAATTTTGATTTAATTTACGACTTTCCTTCATTTTTTGTTATTAAAAGCAGAAAATGTAATATCATGGAATTAATTTTTGATTATTTTTAAACCTTTCAAAGTAACATACGTGTGTACGTTTGATTAAATTTTAGGTATAAAAATTTTTGCATAATAGACAACAATCGGATGAATTTATTAATAATTTATCCTTCAAATGTGGTGGTGGCATTTCATAATGTCTACGTTCTATTTTTCTTTTACAGTTAAAGCAACTAATGTAATCATTATTTAAAATGTTTTTATTTCAAATTAAACAATTACTTTTCATGTCTGTAGAACTTTCTAAAAGAAATGACATTACTTTTTTGCGATAAATGCAAGGGTTAAACTCAGTTTTTCCCAAAGACTCTTTAAATAGAAAGCAGTCAACAAAATAGCAAATGAAAATGCCACAGTTTACCACGTCTGATTGACGAATGCCTCTTTCTATTTCGGTTAACTCGTAACCTTCGGTTAATAACTGAGTGTTATGTACTCTGTTATAATTTATTATAAAGAATTTTAAAAGATCCAGAAGGTTTGGAAAAGTCCGACCTGTTCCAAAAGGGTCCATGCAAGAAACTGTTTGTTTCGAAAAGTCCACAAGCAATAAACGATAATGATCGTCTTTTCTAATTGGCCACAAAAGAATGCTATTAGCATTTAATTTGGGGAATATTTGATAAATTGAAAGATGGTTTTCATCTTGTTGTTGCATGAGTGTTAACAAATACGAATTATCATTATCATTTCCAACCAATAGGTTTGAGTATTGACCAGGAAATATAGTAAATTCACTTTGCATGTAATGTTTTTTACTCAGTACCTCTAAATAAGTGTCTATTACGAAAGTAGTTAGTTTGACACCTTCTAGGAGTGAACTATAATCTTCACATCACAAGACAAATTACGACATAAATTCGTAATTTCTGAAAATGAGGCAACAACATAATTCCATTTATTGGAATCTTTAATTACTTGTGTGTAATAAGTTATATTATCTTTAAATAATCCATTTGGATAAAAAAGATCACTGGTATTATTTTGTTTGTCAGTTACATTTTGATATTCTTTTTTACAAAGTATACAAAAGTAGACAACACTGTCTTCACTTAAACTTATGTTAGGATCACGATTTCTTTTATCGCATTGATAGTGAACCCAAAACGTTTACATTTTTGACATTCGACCCACTTAAACGATTTTCCTTTCTCGTCTTCGTCACCACAGATTAAGCATTTGTTAAACATATTGTCGGAAGAATTTAACAGTAGTGTGCGAATCTTTGTGGAGAAATCAGTTAAGTCGATTATTGCATTAAAATCAAAGCCATTACAAAATTGATAAATTGTCCAAAGAACTTTTTGAAACAAAATTGTCAATTTTTGGTTTGATTAATTTTTTAATCCAATTTGGTCTTGGTTTAAAAAATCCTCTAGGTCGATTGTAAATAAATCATCCATTGTGGATATTTCCTTTTTGGAAACATTTATTATCAATATATTATAATATTCCTCTTTTTTACTGGAATAATATAAATTTTGTCTAGTTTTAAATTTACTAGTTTAGATATTCTAATATTTTCACTAAAATCCTTTGTGGATTGTATTGAAAAATCTTTATTAATTTGTGACAATATTTTAATACAGACACTAAACATTTTATCACTTAATAGCGTAGTGTTTAAATTCCAGCTCTAAGAAATTTTCAATTGATATTTTATTGTTATTTGCTTGGCATATTTTGTAATTTGTAATATGCAACTACGTAAGGTAATCCAACATCTCTATAGTAAGAGATTTCAGAAACCAAACAATTTTTAAGAATGTCTAATGTATTATTATCAAACACAAGTTTGCTTTCTTCTGTATTTGATTCTTTAACAATCATTTCGTTGGTTGTGTTTATTTTAGATTCAGAATCTTCAAATTTAAAATTTTTAGAAAAATCAAGTTCTTTGATATAATTGATATTTTCAACAATAACGCTTTTTCTTATTGGACTCAGTTTGTTTATTTTAGAATCTTCAATTATATAATTTTCGGAAAAATCACGTCCTTCGATAATATCATTGATACTTTCAACAAGAACGCTTTCTCTAATTGGACTCAGACCTTTTTTCCAGTGGAATTTCGATAAAGAATTCCCACTGAAATGAGTATGAATGTTTCTTGGTTTTTTTTTCAAGAATCTACGGCATTGTCTACCGAAGTTCTAGTACTAGCCGATAAAATATTATGTTTTACCTGTGAAAACCAATTTTCCACATGAGCATTGCTCACCCTGGAATAATGCTCTAAAATCGTTTTATCGAGCATAATGGCTGTCCACAAGGGGGCGAAAGGCATGTACCTTTCGAGAATTATTTTAAAAAAATCTGGACAATAATATTCATTTAATTCCACCCCACTTTTGGAATCAAAATCTAAATTATTATAAATTTCATTAAAATATTTAAAAAAATCGCTTTTCTTAAATAAAGCTATGTTTGAATTGTCATTTTCCATATCAAAATCAGGTGTGTCGTCATTAGATTCTGATTTTGAAGAACAATCCTTTTCCATTGCGTTACTTGATAAAATCTGCAACGCTTCATAACTTTTAAAAAACATATTAGTTTTTGTTTTCAATAAAAGTAAATATGAAACTGATGTAAACCAGATTTTCAATTCACTTAATTCTGTTTCCTCAATTGCAACAGCTACAATATCCATTAAAATACTTTTAACTTTTTTGTCTGAATTTCCAAAACAATTTTTTATATGAGTACTAACATTGTGAAGGAAATGGGAACAGCATAAATGCTGAGTAATCAATTTTGCATCCTTCTGTTTTGAATGGTTGACAATTTGAAAACATTCATTAATGTAACCAATTAACGTTAAAGGATAATTGAATACTTGCAAAACTAACATCTGAAACTACTCCTTAAAAGGAGGCCAGATGTAATTTTTATTAAGAAAATCTTTAAAAGTTTCCAAAAAAAACCTTATTGTTTTTACATCATGGGTGCATGGTAGCATTTCCATAATTGGAGCGATTCTTTCGTTCGGTAAAAGGATTACCCCAGCGTAGTACAAAATTCTTGGCAAATTTTGATTGCTAGGTCCTCGAACAACGCCACCTGTTGCATCAAAATACAACAATGAGTGGTTCGGATTTTTTAAAAAATCGATTTGTTCTGCACTAAACATTTTCATATTGAATGGAATTATTTGAAAATATTGTACAAATTCCCTATGCTCTAAGGAATAAAAGTAGGCATCAACAAACTCATCTTTATCTCTAACATTTAGAGCTGAGATTTCAGATTTGGCTTTATGAAATACCACATCTGATTTGACACTTTGTAAATTCTTAGTTACATTCGCAACTTCGGAAGACATTGGTTCTTATAAACTTTTGATTTTTGAAATTTGAGATTATTTTTTACAATATCTCTTTCAACTCCTCTTAATTGAGCAGTTTTTTCATAGGGATGTGAAAAGTTTTCTGAAGTAGAAAAAACATCATTTGAATAAAAAGCTTGAACTTTTTACAATCGGTATATGTGCAGTAACCATGTAAACAATAGCAATGTTTATTTTCTCTTACGTATTTAAACCCCAAAATGCACACACTGTTAAGTTGTGCAAATTTAAATCTAGCAAGAGAATATAATGCCCTATTACGATCACCAAGTTTAAGAACTGACTTGTACTCATCGGAAGATAAGCTAAAAGTACCTTCCAAGTGTGTATAGTTTTTATTATTACTTAGATGATCTACGTTTTCACCCTTAACAATAATTTTATTAGTTTCTGCATATTGTTTACTTTTATTATATGCATATAATAATGTTGGGGAAACATTTATTTCAGAATTTGAAACGTTTAATTTTAAAGAGCTTTGAGATAACTCCAACAAATTAATGTTTTTATCACTTGCATCATTTAAAGGAGATGACGCAGAGATTTTAACCAACGAAGGAATACTTTCACCCATTTTATTCAAATCTGATTGAATATTATCGGTGAAATTTAAAATATCGGAAATAATATCAAAAGCTTCACACTTTTTATTGTCCGGGTCAGATTCGATCGGCGACCAATTTTTATTTATTGTACCAGGTGAATCTAACGCCATAGGCAAGCAATTTTCCAACATATCTTTCGAATTTGTTTCAAAAGACGAATGTTGCATCGCACCTAGACAATGAGAAGCCAAATTATTTTTTGATATATTTTGATCAAGTAAAAAATTATAAATTTCTTCAAATTTCTTACTATGCTTAACAGTATAAATAATCTTTCTATTAAAATTATCGACTGTTAACTTTCCCCTATTTTTCTTTAGCTTTGCTAAAGCATATAAATGCAAAGTTTCAAAACTTATCGCATTTTGTAATTCGGGGAACGATAAATACTGAAAGTAAGTTATAATACTTTCTGCAATATCGTCATTTTCGATTTTCTAAAATTAAAACAACAAACAATACACAATAAATAACAAATCAATGACCAAAAAGCAGGAATATCCGGAAATGAACGAAGAACAAACCAAAAACAAACACGAAATGTAAATGGTGAATGATGAAGTAAAATGTACGAATAATAGTATATTACGCAACGAGCTAGAAAGTGACGAGCAACGAAATTCACTTTCTGCGAGTTGTGTACGCTATTTTTCCGACGACCACGGAGATTTTGCGACCATTATTAATATAACAACATAACATAACCTATGTTAACAGCAGTTGACATTGAAGTTATCGATTATTTTTAGTTAAATGTAAATAATTGTAGGTGGCGCTGTTTTGACGGAAGCAACTTATCGAAACGAATAAAAAATGTTCCTATTTTATTTAAAATTTACAGAAAAGTTAATTATATAATGATTTTAATAATAAAATTAGTAATATTGGCGGGGTTAAAAATAAATTTTTATTTCAACTATCCTTTTTTTGCAAGTTCAAAAAAATCCAAGAGAGGGCTTTCGGAATTCCTTCGCAGCGCCTCTATCGAAAATTACAAGAACTATTTGACAGTTACAAAATGGAAAGTTAAAGTCACTAGTGTTGAAATGAACGATTTTCTAAACTACTAATATGAATGACATACGATTTTCTCATATGGTCGTCGGAAATAGTAGCGACGAGTATTTTAATGAACAAGTGCTACTATCGACTTATGAAACGAGTTTTTTATACTATTTTTACTATTTTGCGCCTTTTTATCGATTTAAAATAAAATATTATAGTTTTCAATTTTAGTAACTTTTCTGGTAGTTGGCAACTCTAATGTCAGGCTTGTCAAATCATCAAATAACCTGTAAATCGCTTGGCAACTGCCACTTTAAATTAAAATGCTTTAAAATCAATAAACTTCAGTGCTACCAACTTGGAAAAATAAAATTTACTACCCAGTAGCGCACCGATAGCAGTACGGTACTGGCTAGTAACGCACTGCTGTCACCGCCATTCATTACTTGTTGTATCATAGTTGTTAATTGCTGAAAATAATATAAAAATTGTTTATTTAAATGTATGAATATATTTTTTATTTTTTTTTATTTTTCAGATTTTTTTTTTGAAAATTATGTGATTCCATACCCACATAGTATCTATAAACACAACAAATAATAAAATTTTTGTACGTCAAAATTTTTCGATCAAAACACTTCATAAACTAATCAAAATTCCCTAACCTTAATAAACAAGTAGGTATAACATTTCAAAAAAAATACTTACGTTTTGTGAATTTTGGGCCTTTTGGACCAAATCCAGTTTCCACCGCTTATCGATCTTGCGCCGTTTCTTGGCCGCCTTTTTGGCAGCCTTCTTCGCCGCTGCCACCGCGGCGGAAGGGCCGGCGAAATTACCGCTAGAAGAGCCGGCGGTGGCAGCTGCTGGCTCCAGAGGCGCAAGGACCGGCGGTGGACCTGGCGGCCCCCAGGTCGGCGGTGGCGGCTGCTTTTTCCCCCAGGTCGGCGGCCCCCAGACCGGCGGCGGGTGTTGTTGCGGCAGGTGTTGCTGCGGCGGCCCCCAGACCAGCGGCGCATAGACCTGTTGTGGGGGCGGCACCCACACCTGACCCTCCTACGGCCAGAAAACTGGCGGGCAGGACCCGCTGGCCGCTGGATGAGCAGGTGGGTCTGGGATGTTGCTGCCGGTGGAGGCGACGACTCACTTGTATAACTACACAAAAATAAAAACTTGTTAATAAACACCATCTTATTAATCTGTAAAGGCAATTAGATTAATTATAAATAGAAACTTACTCCATTAAATTGTCCATTGAATAGCTAACGCTCTTACTCTGTGAAAGAGTTGGTGGACAATATTACCTAGGGTGCACCACGAGGAGGCGAACTAGCTTTGCACCCCAAAAAATAATAAATTAAAAATTACTGTGTAATAAAAATGATAACAAAATTAAATATGTATTATTAATAAAATTGTGTGTAAAAATGATTTTAATTATTTAATGGCTGAGCTGACCTCGAATACTTTAATATTAAATTATAATAACTGTTCAAAATGACTGCCCTCAACTTCAATACAAGCGTCTATTGTTCTCAGCATTGAATTTCGAACTCGTTCAAAAACACCAGGGGTATTTTGAATTATTTCACAGGATGCCACAATACGATTCCTTAGTTCTTCAACATTTTCAATGGGTATTGGATAAACCATTGATTTTAGGTGACCCCATAGAAAAAAATCAAGGGAATTTAAGTCTGGAGATCGAGGTGGCCAAGGCTGTGGGCCTCCTCGACCAATCCAACGATTTGGATAAAAATTGCCCAAATACTGTCGAGAAACTATGCTGAAATGTGCAGGCGCACCATCATGTATAAAATACATTTGTCTTCTTAATCGAAGAGGAACATTTTCCAACAATGCTGGCAGCTGTTGCTCAAGGAAATCGCGATAGACTTCTCCAGTTAGCCTCATTGGTAAAAAATATGGGCCGATCAAATGATCTCCAATAATTCCGGCCCACACATTAAGTGAAAATTGATGCTGATGACGAGCTGTAACTAATGCATGTGGGTTTTCCTCCGCCCAATTGTGATTATTATGGAAATTCATAATTTGATTCCTGGAGAAACTAGCCTCGTCGGTGAGTTAAGAACTGAAGATTTTCTGCAAGTCTTACTCTTATCTATCTACACAATTCTACTCTTTTTGGAAAGTCACTCGGTAATAGCCCTTGTACTCGTTGAATATGGTATGTATATAAAAGCTGACTTTTTAATATCCTCCAAACTGTAGCATGGCTTACGTTTAGAGCGAGAACAATCTTCCTAATACTTGTGTCAGTATGTTCATCAATTTCGTCTAACACTCTTTCCTCTAATTGTGGAGTTCTAACTTCTCGAGGTCGCCCGTTATCAGCTGTATGTTGTATGTTTACCAAATCTTCCAGTTTCACAAAGACGTTGATGAAGACGACCAAATATCGAATGATGAGGGATTTGGCGGTTTGGGAATCTTTCTTGATAGATACGTTGGGCAAGTATTGAACTACCATTCGCTGAACCGTATACAAAATGCATATAGCACATCTCAGCATTCGTGTAGTTCATTTTAACGTAATTAAAAAAGGTAATGTTCACTCGAAAACACACACAACATAAAACAAGATTGAAATGTGAAAAGAAATCATTTTATTTAAAATTGATACAATAAAATATGCTTTCATAAAATTATACAAATGCACATTTTTAAAACCAGATGTGTTCATTTTAAATAAAATGGTTTCTTTTCAAATTTCAACTATCGGCTGCTAGCATTGTTAGTAAATGTTCCTATTCAATTAAAGACAAATGTATTTTATGCACTAAATGAACTAGCGAAACAAAAGTAGATGGAAAACTATCCCAAAAAAGTGTAATCCTATACAATGTAAATAAGTTTTTTTTTTAATTTTGTTAATTTTATTTTAATTTAAATTAAAAACGAAGTCTTAAAATTGGTCAAATAGTCTTCTAGGAAGTCTCTGGTATTTATTTTTTAATGCAAAATTGGCATACAACTTCGTACATGTTTTTAAATAACTTCTAAACCGTACCAGCTGTGAAAAAATTAAAAAGATCAAAAATTTTCAGAAAAAAGCAAGGAATTAGAATATCTCATTTAAAATGTTAAGTGGGGTAGCAGAAACAAGTTATGGCATAAAAATGGGGTCTATACCCCCAAAATACATCCCCCTGTATTTTATTTCGATATTTGATATTTTTATCTTGTTACGACTATAATAACTAGAGTGTGTTTCAAATTTGATCAAATTATCTTAAAAAATAAAGAAGTTATACACAAAAAATGAAAAAAATATAGAAAGTTTGACACCCCATAACTAAAAAATAGAGCACTTTTGATAAAATTTTTATTCTTTACTTTTGTCTTAGAATTGGTCAAGGAATCGCCTGTATAATTTCTTCTCATATATTTAGAAACACCCTATACCGGGTGGAAATGAAAACCGGGTCACCTCTATAACTTTTTTATTTATGAATAGAAAAATTTGAAATTTGGCTATTTTCTATGGTTCAAAAAAACAAATTTTATGTGCATTTTTTATTTTCGAAATCACTTCCGGTTTCACCGGAAACACCATGAACTTTGTTTTTTTTAAATGTAACATCCTATATTTTTATTCATGGCTTAAAATACTTTTAAAAAAGAAGTATTTTTGAGATATTAGTTTTTGTTTTTTGCGAAAAAAAAAAAAGGTTTTCGAAGTCGGTGAAAATTACCAAAACTAATTCTAAATAATTCAAATACATTAAATAAATAGTCGGTATTTTTTGCATTGCATTTAAAAAAAGTGAGATATTTGATAAAGACTTCATTAACTAAGTTTAAAAATTAATAGTTCAAAAACCACTGAAAAATTTTTTTCAAATTACAATTTTATTTAGGTATTTGAATTATTTAGAATTAGTTTTGGTACTTTTCACCGACTTCGAAAACCTTTTTTTTTTTTTTGAAAAAAATTAAAAAAAAAAAAAAATAAAAACTAATATCTCAAAAATACTTCTTTTTTAAAAGTATTTTAAGCCATGAATAAAAATATGGGATGTTACATTTAAAAAAACAAAGTTCATGGTGTTTCCGGTGAAACCGGAAGTGATTTCGAAAATAAAAAATGCACATAAAATTTGTTTTTTTGAACCATAGAACATAGCCAAAGTTCAAATTTTTTTATTCATAAATAAAAAAGTTATCGAGGTGACCCGGTTTTCATTTCCACCCGGTATATTGGTGAAAACCGCAAGTCAATATGTTTTAATAAATATAAGTTGTTGGCTGTTGGACTAATAAAAATACAGTTTTACATTAAACTTTATTTTCCAGCGACGTTTCGACCTGTTTTAGGTCTTTTTCAAGCTAAAAAATTTGGATATGAGCTTAACAATAAAATATTTGGAAATTTTCATACCGTAAAAATGTATAATGCGTATTACAAACTGTATGTCAATAAAAAACATCCAATTAACCAAAAAATACAGAGGTACTGGAATTGCCATTAACATAGTATGATGAAGATATCTTCTGCCAATATTATACTTAATTTAATATCCTATTTGTGGTAAAACATTCGTTATCCTATTTATGTCAATTTGATATTCTATTTATGGTAAAACAGTTGTTATTCTAATCGTGTTTAATTTGTTATCCTATTTGTGGTAAAATATTTGTTGTAGTAATTAATTATTCTATTTGTGTTAAAATAATTGTTATCCTATTATTGGTAATTTATTATTCTATTTATGGTAAAATATTTGTTGTAGTAATTAATTATTCTATTTGTGTTGAAATATTTGTTATCCTATTTTTGGTAATTTATTATTCTATTTGTGGTAAAATTGGTTATTTTTAAAATTGGTTATTCTATTTGTGGTAAAACTATTAAAATATTCGTTAAAATAATTATCCTATTTTAAAATTATATGATCAATTTTAAAATTCTCTAAAAAACATATCTGAATGTGTAGACGTCCTAAAATATGATGTAATACCATTAATATTCACAATTTTATTATTTGTTTATTACTTACTAGATAACATATTCTATTACCAGTTTAGATTTTGATTACCAATCTTGATTCTTATCGATTAGAATTTGTTCTTTGAGATCACCACTAAAATTTAACATACAACCATTTTGTTTTATTGACAGCTGACAATCTACGTCGTTGACAGATTTGTTATTAATATTTAACTAAATGCAACCCAATGTACCGTCCTGTATTTGGCTATTACATAACATTATGATTAACATAACTTTAAATTTAATCTATAATCTATAGTTAATTAAACTAATAACTAATCAACAAATCATTTGTTTAAATAAGATGATGGTAAATCTTACTAAGATTATTCTTATCTATTTGGAGGTTCATATTGTTTTTGTGTTTTTTTATAAATATCATTTCACTAATCAACCTTTTGTTGTAATTAGGTTCACTGTCTATTATTTTGACCTCTTTAAAATCTATTGTATGTTTATTTTCTATCGCGTGTAATGCCAAGCCTGTAATGTTATTAGTGATTTGTTTTTTACAGTCATATTCATGTTGTTTGATACGTTTCTTTAAGTATTGTTTTGTTTGGCCGATATACACCTTGTTGCAATCCTTGCAAGGAATTTTATAAACTACATTAGATTTATTCTCCTGTATATCTTTGTCTTTAATTTTGCTATAAATATTTTTGATTTTGTTATTGTTATAAAACGCTAATTTAATATTGAACGGAGTGAATAGAGATTGAAGTTTGGTCGCAATGGTCGGTTCGTATGGACATCTAAAGTATTTGGTGATACCTTCATCAGCATTCATATTTTCATTTGTTTCATTGGTTCTCATTTGTGTTGTATTTATTTTTTTATTTATAAAGTTTTTGATTAAACCATTTACAAGTTTCGTTGGATAGTTGTTAAGTTTTAATAAATTACGAATAATTTCTAAATTTTTATTGAAAATGGTTAATGGCTTAATCCATAAATTCTATTTAATAGACTATTGATCATAGCCTTTTTTTGCGTTATCGTATGTTGTGATGTGTAATTCAATATGTTTTATAGCAAAGACGCTATAGACCGTGGGCAGATGACTGGGTCACCCTGTATACAGTGCGGTCATAAAGTAAATCCCCCCCTGCTAACTTTTGAACGGTTATGTTTTTGATCCTGAAAATTTGTCCACGGAGGAATCTAATTGCGAACTTTCTAATAAAGGTATTTTTAATTTTGTGGAACTTCCGGTTATACCGGAAGTGGATGGCAATTTTCTTATTTTAAATGGAACACCCAGTATATTTTTGCATTTTCGTGTTCTCCATAAAAATACAATTAAATTGACCTGGCATAGTGTGGTCTACGATTAATACTTTCGAAATTACGCCCATTTGTAAATCGCATTTTTATGCAACTTCCATTTACACAACTTCATCAATTTAAACGGAACACTTTACTTTTTTAATAAATTAACAAAAATAAACAATAAATTCGAACAAAATGATACTTAACACTAAATTAAATTTTATGTTCAAATTGTCCACCCCTTTCCTTTTGGCAGTAAAAAATTGTATTGCAGACCTCTCGTCGAACATTTTCAAGAATACCTGGAGTAATTGCTGCGCATTCGTTAATTATTCTTTGATTCAATTCCTGAAGGTTATCTGGTTTAGTTACATAAATCTTCTATTTTAAATAACCCCACAAGAAAAAATCAAGTGGAGTTAAATCTGGTGAACGTGCAGACCACTCAATGAAACCACGACGCCCAATCCATCTACCTGGAAATACTTCATCAAGATGCTCGCGAACTTCTCGTGAATAGTGAGGAGGGGCGCCATCTTCTTGAAAAATCACAGCAATTCCTTCAAATTCCCGAGGGTTGTTCCGTATAATTTGGTTAATCCTCGGCTCTATGCTATTTTGAAGAAGATTTAGATAGGAAACCCCATTTAAATTTCCTTCGATGAAAAATGGTCCCACCAAATGGTTCCCTAGAATGCCAACCCAAACATTGAGTTTTTGAGGGTAAAGTGTATGATGTTCTCTACACCAATGGGGATTTTGTCTGTTAACTTCGCCATTAAGTGTAAAGGTGCTTTCATCACTGAAACAAATGCTTTTCAGATATTCAGGATTTTCCTGAATTTTTTCAGAAATTACTTTGCAAAACTGAATCCTTCAATCTGGATCGTCCTCGTTCAGTTCATGCACTAACTTCATCTTATAAGGATGGAATTTGTTTTTCTTTAGCACATTTTTAACTGTAGTTTCTGATACCTCGTTTAGTTGAGCAACCTGAGAAGTAGTTTGAATAGGATTTTCTAAAATTTCTGTCAAAATATCAATTTTTTTATCATCTGGACAAGGTGTTCTGCCAGTTTTCTTTTCATTAGTAACCGTACCGGTTCTTAAAAATTTATTTACTAAATTTCGTACATACTTCCTATCTGTAGGGTAGTCGGGATGCCGTGCATTGAATATTCCCTCTGTCACGTGGAAGTTTCTCTGGGATTTAAAAAAAAAATGGTAATTAATTCAATTCTTTGCTCAAGTACTCGAACCATTTTAATTCTTGGGTTTGATGAAATCTAAATTTATTTTTCAAAATAAATCAGATGTGTTTATTCTCCAAACTCAATAACAAAATTTCATAGCTAACTAAATACAGTCTAACTTCCCTAACTCAAATCTTCAAGGGACTTAAAAGAAAATTCAAGATATAGAAAATTCGAGTTATAGAAACAAACATTTATTTTTAAAACTTGTATCAAAAATATGTACATATAATATTCTAAGTATAATCAAAATAAACGCAACATTCTTACACAAAACATTAATTTTTGAAAAAATCTGTAATTTTTGATTGTGTTAGATTAAAAAATTCATTATCTACAAAGTTTTCCAAAGTTTGTAAAGCGCGATACACATTTGCCGTTGTTCTGTCTTTAGAATATACATATTCGCTGCACTTCTTAAGAATATTCCTCATTTCTTTATTGGAAGTTGGATGTGGAATTTGAACTACTGTAGTTGTCTCATCAGGTGAAGCATCTTCATCTTCTTCTTGTGGTCTGATTTTGTCTAAAATGTTGGCATCCGTTGGATAGTCCGCCACAATTACATCATTATCTATACCCAAAAATTCATCCAAAGACACATTACTCTCAACTTTTTTCGTTTACAACTGAAACAATGTTTTCATTTGTGATAAAGGCGTATCATCTTCATCACTCCAATTATTTTCGCTTTCTTTCTTGAAACCACCCTTTGCAAAACAATTTTTTATAGTTGCCTGCTGTAGATCATTGTCCCACGCTTTAGATAAATTTGTTGGCGCATCCCATAGAGTAATCTGACTAGTTTAATCTCCATCTTCTAGAGCATTTAGAATCTGTTTAAGTATTCTCTTGCGGTAGTCTAATTTGACATTATTAATAATTCCCTGGTCCATGGGTTGAAGCTTTGATGTCATGTTTGGTGGAAGAAAATCAACATTAATAGATGTAAGCATCTTGGGATGTGTTCGACAGTTATCCACAAACAAAAGGATTTTACATTTTTGAGCATGAAATTTTTTATCCAAATTCAAAAGCCATTCTACATAAAGAGCGCTTGTCATCCAAGCTCTCTTATTACTTCTGTATGTAACGGGTAAAAAAATTTTCCCTTTGAAACATCTTGGATTTTTTGATTTTCCAATAACCAATGGTTATAGTTTCTCGGTACCACACATGTTGGCACCGATCATGACACAATATCAAGGCATGAAATTCGAGGTATGGAAGTTATACAACCTCAAAACTTCCAAATATTTTGTCGAGATGTAGAAAAATTCGAGTTATAGGATCAAATTTTCATGTAAAATGCTATGTAGATGCTCAAATTTCGTAAAAAATTCGAAATATAGAAAATGTTGTGTTATAGAAGTTCGAGTTATGGAAGTTCAACTCTATTAAAAACTAATTTGATTGGATTGTTGGTATAACACAATAAAAAACACATTTTATCATTGATGTAAAAACATTTAAATAAAAACCTAGCCTTTTTGAAAATTTTTATCCAAGAGATTTCCTGTAGATTTTATTACTGACAAGACGTGGAAGGTGGTTATGTTAATCAGCAAAATTAACGAACTTACGGTTAAACATAATTTTGTTTAAATTTAATGTTATTAACTTAACTGCAAAAAAAATCATTTAAAGTAAGGAAGTTGGGGCAGTTGGCTTCAACTTCCAGGGTAAATGAAGTTGCATAAAAATGTGATTTTACAAATGGGCGTAATTCCGAAAGTATTAATCGTAGACCACACTATGCTATGTCAATTAAATTGTATTTTTATGGAGAACACGAAAATGCAAAAATATACTGGGTGTTCCATTTAAAATAAGAAAGTAGCCATCCACTTCCGGTATAACTCGAAGTTCCACAAAATCAAAAATACCTTTATTAGAAAGTTCGCAATTAGATTCTTCAGTGGACAAATTTTCAGAATCAAAAACATAACCGTATAAAAGCTAGCAGGGGGGGATTTACTTTATGACCGCACTGTATATATCTATTTTAATATGAGAGTCTGGTGTTGTGAAAGTCCGTAGCATAGCGCGTTGTTAGTTACCCCTAGTCACCCCACGAACTAAACCCGGAGCTTTCTTATCTGACCGTTTTTTTTTCACAGTTTTACCGTTGTAATAAAAGCAATAAAATAATTTCTAAATAATTGCAAAGCAAGGGTAGATATTTATTGTACATCGCAAAAATATTCATTCGATTAATTTTTGTTTTATCTTTTGAACATTATTTTATTTTTGACCAAGTATAATAAATATATTTTTATATAAATTGTTATAAAAGCATACTATTGATTGATAAATAATTTCACAAAAATACAGAAAGTGAGGAATTACCATGTTTGTCAAAGCTACAAGACTGAAATACCAAAAAAGTATTTTGTTGGTCAAGTGGGTGCTCAACTGCTGAATTAATCAAAACTAAATTACAAATCCAAATACCGATGTGTAAAATGTATTTGTATTAACATTGGTAAAATCTGGATATTTAATATGTTTGAATGAACATAATTCAGTTCTAAAATCTAGTCATGTATTTTGTTTAAATGTTGTCATGAAAATTAAAAGTAATAGGGGAGATTGGGGATACATTGGACATTTTTAGCTTAGGAATCTATGACACCCTTGATAATAATTTAATTTCTATGAATTGACTATCATTTTAAAGTTCATATTATAGACTTTTAATTTTTAAGTTTGAATGCTTTATTGTATGCTTTGATCGACGCGGAGATATAAAAAAGACCAATAGGAGCAATTGTCCGATGTATCCCCATCGGTGGGACTACATTGGACATGCGAAAAGAATATCTTGAACTTAAAAAAATAACAGTAAATTCATTTACTGAATCTAAAAAAAATCATAGTTATATGTATATAAAGTTTTATTACCTTTAGAATAATAATAACATAAAAAATACTCTTTCTAACGTAAGTCTACATACTTTTGTTTAATACTTTTGCAAAAAATGATACTTTCCTCTTCTGAAAGATGTAACATGATTTTTTTTACATATATCCTCAAATAAAATTACAGATTATCTTCAACTGTAGGATAAACGAAAGCATCGGTTCCATTTCTCTGTTAAAAATTCACAGTACGGGATACATTTGACTATTGTCCAATATAACCCAGTACTACAGTATTAAACAATACAATATGTAGATTTTTCTCAAGTTATTTATCTTATATTTACTTATCTTGAAAATATTGTAAACCCTCTTAGTTATAGCTTGGGACACAAAAAAATATTTATACAGTGAGCGGCAAAATTATGGAATAAATTCAATAAAACTGAAACCATAGGTTTTTCAAAAAAAAGTTTTGAATAAAAGTTGTTTAGTTTAAAGGTAGAATCACTAAACATATTTTTATTTTTTATTTAAAATTTGTTTTCAAGGTCATTTCAAGGTCAACATTGTTTTTTTAAATGCAAACCTATATTTTTTCTAAAAGAAATTTACAGCTCTTCAAAAAATAAGCAACTTTTATCTAAATCATTTTTTTATACCATTCTTAGTTTTAAAGTTATACCGAGTTTAACATTTTGGATCGTAAATTTTTATCCCATTGAAATCAAGTGTATTTTACCTTAAAATGTAATTATGTGATGACGTCATCATTTTGAAATAGCAACAACATTTTTTCTGCTTCTTAAAGGATGTTAAAATAGTTATTTATGCACCAAGGGAGCAAAGTGAGTAATTTAATCCTGAGTGTGGAAATTGTTGCCCGAGACGTAGTCGAATGCACTTTGCTCCAGCGGTGCATATTAAATTTTTTGCACTTCCAATTAATTATTTGAACAAACGTTTTCAATTTTGGGACAATGGTTATTTCGAATGCAAATAACTCTACTGAGCCAGACATAACCGTCATCTTATTTAAAAAAATAATTGAACTAGTTGTACCTCCCTTATTTGGTATAACAAATTGTATTGATTGTAATGTTAGAGTAAACGTACATATTTATATTTACTAATTTGAAAATGTACATATCTATTAATAAATTTGTGTTGTTTTCACCAATCTTGTATAATTTTGAAGCACATCGGAAACCTAAAATCAATTGATCGGTTAATTTATGATAAATTAAATATTATTAAAAATGTAAGTACCTATACCATGATTCGGTACGGATCATTCTGCATGAACTCCCGAGTGATGATGAAACATTTTATCATTTATCTTCTAGAAACTTAAACAATTAACAAAAATCTTTTGAATTGTATAAATATAAGCATTTAGCATACTACATTAGATAAAACCATTAGATATCTTAATAAATAATACAAGGCAATTTAGAGGTTAGAATTTCTTGTCAATAAAATTTTTCGAATTTAAGACAAAAAACTATAATAGATTCCTTTCCCAAATAAAAAAACCCTAAAAATCATTGTAGTAATATTAGAAATATATTGCACTTACCTATTAAATTATCAAATATAATTCAGAATTTAGAAATATTTAGTTTTAAAAACTTGCGCGCCATCTGTGTTTGTAATATCTAACTACGGAAATTTTTTAATACCTAGGGATTAAATGAACCGTTATGGGACTTTTAATCCCTAGAGATTAAATGAATACTTGGTAGTAAATGTGTTACTTTTACTTCTGCCATTAAGAGAGTAAAATGGCTCATTATTGTTTGGAAGTGCAAAAAAGCATTTTAATACTAATAAAAACTGAACTAAATACAGTTAATAAAAAAATGATGTAATTCATATCAAACCCATAATTCTATTTAATCAGATGTTCAAATTGCCATCCACCGGCCTCTTGACAATAGGCAAACCGATGACCACATTCTTCTTGAACATTGCGAATGACTTCGGGACTTATTCTACGAATTTCGTACCTAAGTCGATCTTTTAAATCCTCTAGATTTTGTGGCTTGTTTAGATAGACTTTGGATTTTAAATATCCCCACAAGAAAAAATCAAGGGGTGTTAGGTCAGGGGACCTTGGGGGCCATTCCATCGGTCCTCGACTGCCAATCCACCTCCCAGGAAAGTAGGTGTCTAAAAACTCCCGTACTGGACGTGCAAAGCGTGGAGGTGCACCATCTTGTTGAAACCAGATGTTAGGATTTGGTAAGTCAAGATCATTTTCATTCGGAAATATGTTTGCTAGGGCAGGTACAAGATCATTTCTTAAAAACTCTAGATACCTCTGCCCCGTGAGTGATTCTTCAAAGAAAAAAGGGCCAATTATTCGATTGTCAACTATGCCTGCCCAAACGTTAAGTTTTTGAGGGTATTGAGTATGATCCTCACTCATCCAATGAGGATTCTCTCTGCTCCAATACCGGCAATTTTGTTTATTCACTATGCCATTTAAGGAAAAAGTGGCTTCGTCCGAAAAAACGATTTGGCGAAGGAATTGTGGATTGCGGTTACATAAATCCTGCATATTTTCACAAAATTGTATTATTTGTTTATTGTTTGTAATGCTAATGTAGATTCTTTCACATTTTAAGTCCCACTTGGCTTTAATCGGACAAAATAGTTATGTTTTAAGACATTTACGATCTAAAATGCTAAATTCAAATAAACGTTGTTGCTATTTCAAAATGATGACGTCATCACATAATTACATTTTAAGGTAAAGTACACTTGATTTCAATGGGATAAAAGTTTACGATACAAAATGTTAAACTCGGTATAACTTCAAAACTAAGAATGGTATAAAAAAATGATTTAGATAAAAGTTGTTTATTTTTTGAAGAGCTGTAAATTTCTTTTAGAAAAAATATAGGTTTGCATTTAAAAAAACAATGTTGACCTTGAAAACAAATTTTAAATAAAAAATAAAAATATGTTTAGTGATTATACCTTTAAACCAAACAACTTTTATTCGAAACTTTTTTTTGAAAAACCTATGGTTTCAGTTTTATTGAATTTATTCCATAATTTTGCCGCTCACTGTATAAATTATTAATGGGTTAATCACTATCAACAGTATCCTTGAATTCTTACATCCAAACGTAAGGAAATAGAAATACTAGACTGATCTCTTTACTAATGAATATAACCTGCCGTTTTCAATATCACATGTTTTTATTTCATTTCATATATGTATACTATAGAAATACTTTTTTTATGAAAATCGCAACTAAGGTGGGAAATTTCACACTGTCCAATATTACCCTGTGTCCAATGTATCCCCGATCTCCTCTATTATATTGTCGGGTTGTTATTAAGATATCAACGGCAACACTGCTTGCTAAAAACGGGTTTTTCAGTGAAAATAAATCGTTATTTATAAATTTTACTTGATATAGTTTATTTTTTCTCGAAAAATATTCAAGCACCTCCATTGTGCTTGCTGGAGTGTGTTTCGATATTATTTAGTTTTTATTACTGATTGGACGCGCGCCTACGATTGTAATATAAGTAATCTCAAAAAACACCATGTGTCGTGCCCTTACGTTCTATTTTTATATAAGAAAAAAACAGCCTGATGGTATTTTATTATTATTATTTTGTTTTTAGTTTTGTTATATTTCATTGTCTATTTAAGTTAGTAAAATACTGTATGTAAGTAGTAATATATTTGTTTGTTAATGCTGCCAAGTTTAAGATAGCGAGCGCCATCTACAGAAAACGCAGTGCATGTCGCTCTCGAATTAGACCAGTATTAATAATTAATGATTTAATTTGATAGGAATTTGATTTTAGAAATATTGTGGCAGGCGATTGGCTTTTCACCCAAATGTAATCGCCTGCCGCGCTTATCATAATTAACTCACCATCAATTATTAATTCTTATTTTTGTTGTTATACAGGGTGGTGATTATTTCGATGCTCACCATTGGTATCTTTTAAAGTGGAGGAGATACGAGGTCGGTTAAATTAGATAAAAATCTGAAAAAAAATTAGAATATTGAAACTTGTTGTAATGTTATGGCAAAAAAAAAAAAATGTGATTTTGGAAAATAATTTATATTTGCCTAACCATTAGAGCTACATCAATGAAATTTGGTACCTTTAAATTGTTGACTATTTCGAGTTAAATGATGTCAAAAAATTATTTTTTGGCCTCCTAGATTCGAAGTCGCGATATTCAACTATTTTATTTCTTATGGCCGCCACGTTGAATTTATACATCATCATAATAATATATTTTCAGATTGCTAATTAACTTTAAAATGTTCCTTTAGAAAATGTGTTAAATCTAAGAATTTGTATAAGAAACAAATGAAAGCAATGTTTTATGGACAGTTTCCATGGTTACCATAAAAATATCTCCTCAAAATTGCTCTAATAATAAAGAAAATAATAATAGTAAACAAATGATCTGCAATAACAGAATTTTATGTAAATAACAGGTGTCTTTATAATATTAAACAAATAAAATGATTAAAGTATTTGCTTTTTTATTATTAGAATTTTAATCAAATTTAAAGTTTTATTTGAGGCGATATTTTTGCGGTAACCATGGAAAGTGTCCATAAAACATTGATTTCATTTGTTTTTTATACAAATTTTCAAATTTAATACATTTTCTAAGGGAACACATTAATGTTAATTAGCAGTCTGAAAATGTATTATTATTTATTATCTGATGAGGTAAAAATCCAATATGGCGGCCATAAGAAATAAAAAAGTTGAATATCGCAGCTTCGAATCTAGGAGGCCAAAAAAATATTTTTTGACGTCATTTAACTCAGAATAGTCAACAATTTAAAGGTACCAAATTTCATTGATGTAGCAGTAATGGTTTGGAAAATATAAATTATTTTCAAAAATCACATTTTTTAGATTTTTGCAGTGAGTTTAAATATCTTTCTTTCTTTCTATCTATTTGTTAATTTTATTTTAATTTAATTTAAATTAAAAACGAAGCATTTTAGAGAAAATATTTATTCTTTGTGTTCGTCTTAAAATTGGTCAAATAGTCTTTTAGGAAGTCTCTGGTATTTATTTTTTGAAAAAAGCCACCCCTGTTTAATGCAAAATTGGCATACAAGTTCGTACATGTAAATAACTTCTAAACCGTACCAGCTGTAAAAAAATTAAACAGATCAAAAATTTTCAGAAAAAAGCAAGGAATTAGAATATCTCATTTAAAATGTTAAGTGGGGTAGCACAAAAAAGTTATGGCATAAAAAATGGGGTCTATACCCCCAAAATACATCCCCCTGTATTTTATTTCGATATTTGATATTTTTATCTTGTTACGACTATAATAACTAGACTGTGTTTCAAATTTGATCAAAATATCTTAAAAAATAAAGAAGATATACTCAGAAAATGAAAAAAATATAGAAAGTTTGATACCCCATAACTAAAAAATAGAGCACTTTTGAGAAAATTTTTATTCTTTACTTTTGTGGTCAAGGAATCACCTGTAGAATTTCTTCGCATATATTTAGAAACACCCTGTATATCTATGAAAGCCAAGGCGATCACTCAGCGATTTCATCCTATTTCAAGTCTCCTAATTTTGACTGCGAGTAGTTTCTGATTTTTGGATTTCTAATTTCCTTACGTTATTTTCCCGAAAGATGTTACTTTAATCAATTATTATTTATTTATTTACAATTTTTTACATAAGTCATTTTTATATGAATTTTTTAAAATATTTTTCAAGCCTGATGATGATCTAAGGATCGAAAATGCATTAGCTATTTTTAATAAAAAAATTGTATTTCAAATAAAGGCTATAATTGAAAAGAAATTGATTTGATTTTTATAAAAGAAATACATACTCCATGGACAATTATATTATTGATTTAATCAATTAGTTGTTTTGTGCTTTATCAAGAGTACGTTCTATATTTTTTTAATACTTGTTCGTCAAAATTTTCACGGGAAAATAGCGTCTTTTTATTTTAGTTTTGATCCAAATCAGGACCACCAAAACCCAGTTATTAATGCAGTTCATTTTTTTTATACATCTTGTTATTATTCAGGGTGTCTCACTTTTTTTCCAGCAAAATTTTTTTTAGATAGTAAATGTCATTCTGAACAAAAAATTTCCTATAAACTAATATTTTTTTTCGACTCCTTAAGAAGTTACAGCAATTTTAAAATTCCAACATTTTAACGGTTTTTGAGACACTCTGTATAATTTTTTGTTTCTTATCATCATGTTTTTATTTAAAAGATGTATGGTTTGGATTTTGACTTTCCCAACTTGCCTTTCTGAACATTATTGGCTATTTTTAAATTAAGTGGACCAATTTAAAATTTCTGTCAAGAATATTAACCTGTCTGATTGGCTTACAAATAATGTCAAAATCCAAAGCACATTTGATTTAAATTTCAAATAAAATGAAATTTATACAGGGTGTTCCAAAAAATCATTAAAATTTTAAAATTGCTGTAACTTCTTAAGGAGTCGAAAAAAAATATTAGTTTATAGGAAATTTTTTGTTCAGAATGACATTTACTATCTAAATTTTAATGATTTTTTGGAACACCCTGTATAAATTTTATTTTATTTGAAATTTAAATCAAATGTGCTTTGGATTTTGACATTATTTGTAAGCCAATCAGACAGGTTAATATTCTTGACAGAAATTTTAAATTGGTCCACTTAATTTAAAAATAGCCAATAATGTTCAGAAAGGCAAGTTGGGAAAGTCAAAATCCAAACCATACATCTTTTAAATAAAAACATGATGATAAGAAACAAAAAATTATACAGGGTGTCTCAAAAACCGTTAAAATGTTGGAATTTTAAAATTGCTGTAACTTCTTAAGGAGTCGAAAAAAAATATTAGTTCATAGGAAATTTTTTGTTCATAATGACATTTACTATCTAAAAAAAAATTTGCTGGAAAAAAGTGAGACACCCTATATAAATTTAAAGGTAAATTGTGTTATTTGTATTTTACTTTTTTCACCTGCACCAATTTCCTTTCCCCGATTTTTTACCATTCACTTTCATAGTTCTTGTAGATTTTTTAGAGTAGTTACGTTTTGTGTGGTAATTAGATAAGTAATTGGTTTTTTCTACTCTTACCGCAATTAAGTAATTGACAACAAATTTTAAAAACTATCACACATACACTTTTCACATAGATTTGAGTAAACATAAAAAATAATAGGAGTAATAAAATGAAACCTTGAAAATAAGGCTCGAGCAAGTGCTAATCTCATATGCCATCCGCCAGAAAATGTTTTAGTTGCAGCTGCTTGCATTGCGGTGGTAAATCTGAGACCGTTTAGAATTATCGATGCTTTTGCCGGAGCCTTATCAGCTTCCATAGCTTGGAGTTGAGCGTACACCTCTGTTATCTGTTGATTTTGAAATTTACTTGATATTTATCTTACCCAGAATTAACTGCTCCACTCAATTCACGTTCCTTTCTTAATAATTCGTCCATTACTGTATCACATTGGAGCACGCTATCTAAAGCAAGCGTTTCATCACCAACCACCTAAAATTTCATTTTACACCTTAAAACGTAAGCAAAATAAGAAACATACTTCTTGTTCCTTGTGTAATATTGATACGTGAGATGGTATTCTAAGTTGACCATCAGAAATCATTCTAAGCAAAGTAGTTTTAATACCTCCTCGCATATGTTCCTAAAATGACAACAAACAATGATTACTTTGAAAGACATAGTCGATAATAATTACCGTTGATCGTTTTCTGTTTTGTCGCTTGAAACCTCTTGCAAAACTTCACCAACCGCATCATAAACTTCATCACTATCTTCAAAATCATCTGCTCCATTTTCTAGGACGTCTAGCGAAAAGTTTATATGATAAAACAACAAATCTTGACAAAATTTTACAAATACCTTGAACAAATTGTTTTAAGTTATCGTCAATATGCGAAAATTCTGTTTGTATAAATTCACTCCATGTGGTCATTGCAATATCGACAATATCCAAAAATATTTAAAATTCTTAATTAAATAATTTTTCCTACACAGTATAAAAGTAAGATTAATTTGTCTCAAATGAGAATTAACAACTGTCACCGTGCTGTCACCTGTCATTTCTCATCCGTCACCATTCGCTTGCATTCGGAAATACACGCGAATGCAAACGAACGCACTTACCGTACGTTCCACTTAACGCCTTTAAGTCCATGTGTCATGACACTTGCGAGTAGTGAAGCATAAATGGCGGTAATTTTTTTTTATATGTATACACCTGGATTTAGAATTAAAATAACTATCTTTGGGTATAATTAACTTTTTTATGCAACGTGTGCAGAAAATTCTATTGACGTTTAAACATAAATTTTTATGGAAAAATGCAAAGACTGTTTTCTATTGTTATACATAAACCGCACACGTGTCAATTTTTTGTGTATCACTGGCGGCCTTTTTAAAAGTGTCCGTTTTGGCGGTTAATTTGAAATACTGGTTCACATAACCTATAATACTCATAAAAACTTGTCAAATTCGATTTTCATTTTATCAGAGAACACCAAAAATTAAGAAAATAACCGAGAAGAATATAGCTAATGGACACTTTTAAAATGACCGCCGCAGTTTACGCTGATACACTTTGGGGGCGCTGGTGTCTATTTTAAAATAGCTTTGTTTTTCTTTATTTTACAAATTACCAGATGCAACAAACAAGTAATGCGATGGATTAAGATAACTTCGGATTAAATGGTAAAAGTTATATGTCAAAAATTAGCTCATTAGCAGGTAAAAGTGGGAAATAAAAAACACCTATTTTTTCTAAATGTCAAGCGTGTCCGGTCTATGTATAACAACAGAAAACATAGAAGTCTTTGGAAAAATGCCATAAAAAGTAAGTTTTTTACGGTTTTTTGATTAAATCAATACGAACAAGCAACACCATTGACACCACGTTAATCTACAGAAAAAATCCTTTCATTTAAGTGGTCAAACTTTATTCTGGCTTAATTTTTATTTTTATGAATTTTTAGGTAGGGTTTTTGTTTTTACCCTGTTTATTATGTAAATCGGAACGAACATCCAAAGCCAATTATACCTGTGCAATCCTCTTGAATGTACATTGTTTTGTTCTAGTTTATATGGAATGTAAGATATTTAAGAAAAACCTCTTATGGAGAATTACATCTAAAATTTCTATTGCTGGAAGTTTTATTGCTAACATCTCGCCGGTTTGTAAGTTTATTTATTTATTTATACATACAATAATTTAATATCGTCGATGTGATGTTTATTTTATCTAAGTTTTTTTTCGATGTGATTCGAGTTTATTTAAGGTGTAATCATAACATGTTGCTCGACTAATGTTTTAAGTGTAGTAGAATGTAAGGGAAGCGTTAATTGTAGATTTTATTTTAAATATTTATTACATGATGGTAGGCAACAGAGGAAACGCCGGTGCGCGGTGCCGTATTTTGGAGTGGCGCTAAAGTGTGAGTAGTGAGGGGGCCTTGAATTAAAGTGCGCTTGCGCATAGTGTAGCGCGACTAAAAGTAGTACGCTGTTAAACGGTTGAAATAATTAAAAGTACTGAATTATAGCTTTAAAAGTGCACTGTTGATTTAATTAATGGTTATTGGGAATGGTTTACAATGCCTGTCATTAGGGGAAATTGGTTATTTGCAGTGAAATCGGTCTCGCGCCCCGCAGAAATTCCTTCGCCTGTTGACTGCGCACCACCGGACCACAGTCGTTGCCGAACTTTATTCGTGGCCTCAGGTAACGTCTTCAGAAACTAAACGAAGTGAACAATTCGTCAAGTTTGTCATCCAGTTTCGTGTTCGGCGATCGTTTTCTTTTTATAATTATTTAAAGGTGAGTACTTTATTGCAACCTGTGTGGCAATTGTTTGAGGGGCGAGCCGCGAACGGCCATCAGAAAAGCAGCGCATGAATTCCATGCCGCCTCTACGTCGCCGTTCGCCGCAGGGCCGGATTAACCTACTTTGGGTCCCTAGACATTTTTCTCTCCTAGCCCTTTCTCGCAAGGGGGGGGGGGGGGTAGGGTTTATAAAGTAAAGACTTTCACCATTTTTTTTATTCGTATTAGGATATTAAGTAGATAGTTGGTGAAATTTAGGTAAAGGACTTAACAATGTAAATTTCAATTTCGTTTTTATCCAATAACGGACAAACGGTTCATAGAAATCGATTTTTCTTTTATTATCGGAGATAGAAAGTCGGTTAAATGGACAAAGTAGTAATAATATATTAATAATTCGTTGACAAAACATTTGAATATCGCATGGTTCCAACGCAATCTTGAAAAAACAAGAAAATGCGATTTTTAAAATATACAGACAATTTTTTGTGTACAATGCAGTAAAATAAATCAATATTTTTTTTCGCTATCGGATTGACCGGAAATGAACCAAACTTAATTTTTCTTATGGCAGTCATATTGGATTTACACATGTTCGGAATCAGTATTTTTTCTGAGTAATTTGGTATATCATATGTCGTATTAAAAAAAATAAAATTATTTGATTTTACAAACTGACATTGGACTTTAAGAGATGTAAATTGTCAATAACATAAATGTAACTATTTAAAATATTAAATGTAAAATAAATCTTAACACATATGTATTGACAGTTTACATCTATTCAAGGCCATTTTTGGTTAGTAAAATAAAATTATTTCTATTTTTTTTTAAATATTACATATGATATATCAAATGACTCAGAAAAATACACTTATTCCAATATGGCTGCCATAAGAAAAAAAATAAGTTTGGTTCATTTCCGGTGAATCCGTTGGCGAAAAAAATATTTATTTGTTTTACTGCATTGTACACGAAAAATTGTATGTATTATGTCAAAAAAAAATTTTGGTACCACCGAAAATAACGAAGTTATAGGCATATTTTGAAAATTTTCTTGATTTTATCTACGACTATTGAATAACACGTTAATTACGTACCCATTTCTTATTAATTAATGACAATCATTACAATTTAGCCGTGTGTTATATCTCCATTTAAATCAAATGTCTCTCCATAACACACTAGCTGGAACCAATCACGAGACAGCATTTTCAAAACATTTATCATAGCAACCGGGCTGAAGTTGGCTAAAAACCGACCGGTAACGAGGTTACACGAGTAGAATGTGACGGCGCCATCTTCACTTGCGTGCGCCGCTGTCAAAATAATTTCAATTTGAAATATAAATTTTTAAAGAAAGTGAATCAAATTGAATTTACAATTATATTATATTAATAAAAGTAATTATTTATTGCAAATTAAAAACATATTTCTTAAAAAATATAATTACAAAAATAATAAAAAGCGTGAGTACATAATATATAAAATGGATTCAGAAAGTGAAAGTTGCACACCCCCAGAAATACTAGAAACTGCGCTAACAACAACCCAAAATTTATTACCAAATAAATTAAAATACAGGTATAATATGGCATACAGAGCCTTTATGGATTGGAGAAACATTAAAAATATAATTAGGTGTCAGGTGATTTTAGAGGTTAAATTGGGCTGTCAATTTTACGCCATAGAACAAAAATCTAGAGTAAACTTTGGTGTTTAATGAAAATAACGTACAGTTACTCCCAGCTGGAAGTAGGACAAAAGTAATCACGATCGCGTATTCTTTGTCCTACTTCAAGCTGGGAGCAACTTTACAGCAAAATGACAATAATAGATAGGAGATAGGAGAATCTAAAAGTGAAAAATCGTCGTAGATAAAGTATAGTATTCTACTCACTCAGACCTTTTACGACACTCGCCTGCCGGCTCGTGTCGCAATTTCGGTCTTCGTGAGAAATGGCTATCATTACTCGCTCGCTGATAGCGTTGGAACAATGCGATATTCAAATTGTTTGTAAATGAATTATTAATATTCGAAAAAAAAATAATTTTTTGTTCGGAGCGAATAAGGGAACAATATAAATTTGTTTATAAGTAAAAAGAGAACGCACCATGTGACCAAAC
Source organism: Stenus bimaculatus (assembly GCA_963971135.1). Lineage (NCBI taxonomy): Eukaryota > Metazoa > Arthropoda > Insecta > Coleoptera > Staphylinidae > Stenus > Stenus bimaculatus. The sequence goes on along the minus strand of OZ020183.1, from coordinate 25,800,374 downwards.
CTCTAACTGAGTGAGACAACAAGATAGTGCGTAATGGATATGCGCGAATAAGCTATGCATTATTCGATCTCGTGCGGAATGCAGCATACATACAGGGTGGTGATAAAGTTTGGAACCAAGGTCATAACTTCCGTAAAATTTTTTTTTGTAAAAATCGCTCGGACAGGTCAATTTTTGTTATAAAAATGCCATCTTTTGGAATAAAAAAAATATTCATGACGTCACTGATAAATTTACTATGACGTGATCATCAATTTTTTTAAATGGAAACCCCTACTTTTTTACAAATTTTTCATAGACCTTTTTATCATATTAATGATCACATAAAAATATTTAAAAAAATTTCAACCATTTTTGAAAAGAAAAATAAATTTACTCAAAAAAAAATTATTAATTCTCAATGAAAATATGGCAAGAAAAATAAATTAAACTAATTTTTAGTTTAAAAATAACAAATTATTATTGAAAATATTCGAATTGTTCTTCTTTACACAATTGGAATTTTCTTAAAAGTAATTTTAAATAACTTTTAATGAAAAAGGTAATTAAAATAAAATGTTTGAGTAATAATAAACTTTAAATAAAATTGTAATTTATTATAAATTTGAAAAAGCTTTTGATATTCAAAATTTATTGAAATAAAAATTGCCTTTATAAAAGTGCTTTAGTTGAAGTTATTTTGTATGGCAAAAAAATTTTTAAATCCATTTACCAATGCTTGAATAGCTTACTTCGTTTGTTTGATAATAATCAACAATTATTAAGTTATGCGAAATTAAAAATGCCTCGTTTAAGCGAACGCGAAAGAATCGAAATTTTAATTATGGTAGGATAGGGCGATAGACCGCAAATCTCAAGATCTACAATCTACAGTAAGTAAGTTAGTTACCAAATTTGCAGAAACAGGATCTGTAGGAGATTTGCCTCGACAAGGACGGCCTCAAGTGAATGAAGAAACCAAAGTAAATTTATTACTTGCGATTGAAGAAAATCCCAATATTTCAACAAGAGATATTTGAAGAAATAATAATGTCGCAAAATTATTAAAAAAGGAAAAGTATCACCCATACAAAATAAAACTCATACAAGAGTTAAATGAAGATGATCCCGATCGCCGACTGCAATTTTGTGAAGAAATAATGGTGCGATGTGATCAAAATCCAAATTTTTTAAGTAGTATAATTTTCTCCGATGAAGCTACCTTTTAATTGAATGGATCAGTGAATCGACATAATTGTAGGTATTGGTCACAGGAAAATCCTCATTGTCCGTAGAATCCCATAGTCAAAGACAGGGAAAGTTAAATGTATGGGTGGGAATTGGGAATGATTGGCAGACGTTTTATAGAACCTTACTTTTTTAATGAAAACCTTACTGCCGAAAGATACTTGAATTTTTTGCAGACTGATTTGCTACCAGTTTTACTTCGTATTTTCCCCAATTATGAAAATCGCAACATTCCTAACCAAAACATTTGGTTTCAACAAGATGGGGCTCCTCCACACTTTGGCAGGGCGGTGCGAGAATTCCTTAACACCACGTTTCCCAACAAATGGATAGGTCGGAGTCGGAGGGGACCAATTGAGTGGCCTCCGCGATCTCCCGACCTAACGCCCTTAGATTTTTTTGTGGGGACATTTAAAATCAAAAGTTTATTTCAATAGACCTAACAATTTACAAGAATTGGAGCTTAGAATTAGGACGGAATTGCAACAAATTGACGAAGAAGCTATTAACAATAGTATTCAGAGTGTCTACACTCGAATGGGACAATGCCAAATGGTCAATGGGGAACAATTTGAACATTTTCGTTAAACATAATTGTGATTCCTGTCCTTTTACTTATTAATAGTGATAATTCCTGGGTTGAGGACAATTAAAGACGATCATTTGCTGTACCTTTTATTAGAGCGACATGTTTCGGGAAAGTTTTTTCCCTTTCTCAAGCTGGAAGTGGAATATTTTACATTTAGTTACAATTAAAATTATATACACACCTTTTTTAATAATATTGGTAGAGCAAGTTGTTTTTAAATTACTACGTTTTTTGTTCAGATTAATGGACACAAGATGGCTGCCAATCAGGATTGATCTGTTAACGAATTATAAATTCATTAAATTTACTGCGTATTTATGAAATTAATTTGGTTTGAGTGACTTTTTCAATTTGATATATAGAATTTAATTATAATGATTTTCAAAAACTTTTATTGCTATTATAGCTAAAATATTAAACACGTGGATTAAGAAATTACTTACGAGACGTATGACATTCTCACTCAGCTGTACCGGTGCAAGTGACGCTATCCGGCTTGTGCGCATTTTATTGAAAATCCGACTAGCACCATCCTGTGTTCAACAATCAACATTTTTTTTTTGGCATATAATCTTTTACTAAATAATATAATTTACATTTTCATTGTGTACTAATTAGTTAAGGTTTAATAGTGCTTGATAAGCTTCATGAAGATCATCAGTATCTGATTTTATATTTACATTATCTTTTTGTTTCTTAACATTGATCATCTCACTTATTAAACGTTTCCTCAAAATGTTTTCTCTATCTAATATGGATACCTTGTCAAAATTGAAGCTGTGTTTTTCTTTGAAATGGTGTAATGCTAATCCCGATTTATTGTTTTTGTCTTTGTTTTTATCTTTGCAATCGTATTTATGTTGTTGTACACGCGTTTTCACATGTTGACCCGTTTGACCTATGTAACACCTACTACAATCCTGACAAGGTATCTTATATACAACATTTGAATCAAGCTCAACTGGTAGCTTGTCTTTAATTACACTATAAATATTTTTGATTTTGTTGTTGTTAAACATGGCTACTGAAACGTTATATGGTTTGAAATTTTTTTTGATTTTTTCAGATATATTATGAATGTACGGAAACCTTGAGTACTTTTTGATCTCGTTATTATTTGGTTCTTTATCTTCAGTTGATGACCTCTGTAAACCCTCACCCCCCATCCTTAGCTTGTCTTTAACTTAATTATATATTCTATCTATTAATTTTTTTGGATAATTATTACTTTTTAATAAATTCACGATGGTATTTTTATTTTCTAAGTGAAAATCTTCATGACTAAGTCTCAGCATTCTATTAATTTACCCCTTTACTACCCCTAATTTCTGGGAAAATGGATGTTCAGAATCATAATTTAGTATAATATTCGAAGCTGTTGGTTTCCTATACCAATTTGTTTTTATTATATTATTTACGTTGGTCAGTTTTAAATCCAGGAATGATATTGTATTTTCCTTTTCTATTTCACAGGTAAATTTGAGTTTAGGATGGTAGTTATTAAATTCATTTAGTATCGTATGGATGTGGTTTTCTGGTACCAGCATTATTGTATCGTCTACGTATATTTTCAGAAAAGGTAATTGAAACTTTAGTTTTTTTATTACTGTGTTGATGTAGTCGTTCATAAATAGAGAAGCTAGTAGTGGACTTACAGAGTTGCCCATCGGGCTCCCATCTAATTGTTTGTAGTATTCCTTATTAAATAAGAAATAACTTGAGTCAAAATAAAACTCTATTAACTTAATCAGTGTTTTCTTATCTAGTTCTATATATGCTGAGATGAATTTCCAATTACGTTTAATGATACTGATAACAAGTTCTCTTGGTATATTTGTGAAAAGTGAAACCACATCCAACGATATCATCTTATAACCAATAGGAATGTGAAAACCCTGTATGAATTCTGCGAAATCAAATGAATTGTCAATTGTTGTATCAAAGGTCGAAACAAGAGGCTTAAGTCTGTTATGTAGAAATTTACAAACGTTGTATGTTGGTGAATTTATACAGCTGACAACCAGTCTATATGCTGCTGTTGGTTTGTGCGTTTTTCTTAAACCATACAACCTTGGTGGTATTGAATTATATCTATATATATTTTAATTGTAACTAAATGTAAAATATTCCACTTCCAGCTTGAGAAAGGGAAAAAACTTTCCCGAAACATGTCGCTCTAATAAAAGGTTCAGCAAATTTAATTGTCCTCAACCCAGGAATTATCACTATTATTTTCGTTAAAATTTGTTACTTGTAAATTAAAAATTTACTTTTTTTTTGTAATATTTTCATTGAGAATTAATAATTTTTTTTTGAGTAAATTTATTTTTTTTTTAAAAATGGTTGAAATTTTTTTAAATGAAAATGAAAAATGTGTAAAAAAAGTAGGGGTTTCCATTTAAAAAAATTGATGATGACGTCATAGTGAAGTTATCAGTGACGTCATGAATATTTTTTTCATTCCAAAAGATGGCATTTTTAAAACAAAAATTGACCTGTCCGAGCGATTTTTACAACGAAATTTTTTACGGAAGTTATGACCTTGGTTCCAAACTTTATCACCACCCTGTATATGCTTACGTGTTAACAGCTTGCACTAGAGTTAAAATAAAATTGTCATTTTTTTTCTTGTTTTGTAAGGTGATCAGTATTTAATTAAAACATTAATTGTATATGTACAGGATGTTTTACTATAACTTCCTTATTTATTGATTCAAAAATCATTTTAAATGGCTTTAAAAATTCTACCAAATGACCTTAATTTTATTTTTTCGTTGATGACAATAGATATGACAAACGGTAGTCTTTTGTTTTTTCAATGGACACCTATTTTTTTACTATTTTATTTTTTAATTAAAAAAAATTATTATTTTTTAATTTTAGCATTTACTTCTAGGTTCATAATTTAAAAAAAAAATATGCTAATAGATTTAAAAAAACTATACTAAAAAATCCATTAAAAACACAAAAGACGACTTACCGTTTGTCATATCTTATTGTCATAAACGAAAAATAAAATAAGGTCATTTGGTAGTATTTTTAAAACCATTTTTATAATAAATGCGTATCGAAAACGTCTAAAACTGAGCAACTTTTAGGTTCAATTTTACAACCTTACAAAGAGAAAATTTAAAATTTTTTAAATGATCACTGTGTACTTTCTTTAAATATACTTTCAAGATTAATTTACAAAACTTAATTATATTTATTACTTTTTAAAATATTAGAATAATGAAATGCCAATGAAATCGCTAGTATCCCATGTATTAGCCTTGTTTATACAGGGTGTCCAGAATTAAGCGGCCAAACTTTAGGAGGCGATTCTACAACTAATTTTAAGAAAAAAACTTCCTATAAACATGTGTCAGATTTCGCTTCCTCAGGGAGCTACAGCCCTTTAACTATTGTGACTAAAACTAGGTTTTTTTGTCATTTATTTGAAAACGGTTTGTAATAAAGATTTAAAATTTGGTGTGAAGACTAATACGTTTAAGATATAATTTTTCAATTTTTTTCAGATTATTTGAAAGCTCTGAAAGGGTAGTTTTTTTTTTTATTTTTAGTTTTAAAAATCGGTGACGCGTAAAGTAGCCGAACATAGAATAGCCGAACAGTGAAATGGCCTAACCGTAAAGTAGCCGAAAGTGAAATAGCCGAACCGTTGTTTAGCCGAACCGTAGATTGGCCGAATCGTAAATCGGTGGAATCAATCATACAGTAAAGTAACAAAAGGATGTTCTGAAAACGTAGACTAGATCATTGTCACTGCGGTGAAGTTATTCTTTATACTGCGTTTATAGTTATGTTACTAATACAATTACCTGTAAGATATTAAGGTAAATCCGGCTCAGAAGAACCAATTTTTTCTTGTATTAATTAACAAATAATGACTATTTTTAATGTAAACTTTTATTATTACTTTTGACTTCTGTCTCTTTTTCAATAATAATGTACATTCATTTTTTTTTACATAAAACAACTAGGTACTAGATAAATTGAACAACAAAAAAATATTTATCATTCTCCCCCTTAGTAATTGTTCTTACTGCAATTACTTTAAACTAAGTTAGATTAATAGAATTTACATCTAGGACACATAATTTAGATACCGATCGTCTATATATTCCACTAACTGTTTTCACATCCACTATTCTAATTCGTCCATCTTTAGCTGGATATAAATTAACAACTGTTCCTTTTTGCCATAAATTACGAGATCCATTTAAATTTATTAAAATTACTATAACCTAATTTAATAGATTTATTTTCTTGAAACCATTTTGTTCTTTTAATCAAATTAGGCAAATATTCTTGACTCCAACGTTTCCAAAACATATCAATAAGTCGTTGAGCTGCTCTCCATTTTGAATACTAATTTAAATCACTATCATCAGTTTTTACACAAGGATGTGCATTATTGAATGATCGAATTAAAAAATGATTTGGAGTTAAAGGTTCTGCGTCTTCAGAGTCAATGAAATGTGAGTCAGTGATCTAGAATTGATTATATTTTCACACTCTATTATAAATGTTCTCAATAAATGTTCATAAGAGTATCTTGTTTTTAAAATATTTTGTAAAATTTTCTTTACAGATTGTATTAATCATTCCCATGTTCCTCCCATATGTGGCGTATTTGGTGGATTAAAATGAAATTTCATCATTTTTAACGATCCATATTCTTTTAGTTCTAATTGATTCAATTCTTCTTTTAATTCTTTTTCGGCACCATGAAAATTTATTCCATTATCACAATACAAATTTCCTGGAAATCCTCTTCTGCAACCAAATTGTCTAAGTAAATGAATAAATGCATCATTGCTTAAATCATAAGCAATTTCTAAATGTACTGCTCGAGTAACCATACATGTAAAAATAACACCATATCTCTTTTCATGACTTCGTTTAACTAATAGGTCGATTCTGATCATATCTGTAAGTTCTTAAGGGAGATATCTGTAAGGTAACCGTGGAAACCGTCCATTACAACACATATAACAAACCTTACACTTTTTCCTGTAAGGACTTACAGATTTGATCAGAATTGCATCATAAGACATTTATTTAAAGGTTCAATAAAATCAACACCTGTATTTATAAACGGTATAATAAATATATCGGTATATCTTTAAATAACGTAAAAAAATTTAAAATAAAATTAGCTAGCACGCTTTCGGATTAAACATCCATCGTCAGGCTAAAAACAAATATGGTTAAATAACACATAATAATATAAAACAGAAATAAATACCTATAAAAATATAAAACTCTTATAAAGATGTTGTAAAGTGAAAAATAAAATATGACATTGAAATAAATTTGAGATCTACTGCATGTGCCTGTAAAATTATTTATTTCTTAAGTTGGAAAATACTAGCTATTAAGTATCTTTATTACAGGCACATGCAAAATAATACCCCTACATATGGGATACCAAAATAATCGTTATAAAATCCTCTTTTTAAAAAGTCGAATGACCCGGCATCATTGCATTTAAAAAAAGTGAGATATTTGATAAAATTTTCATTAACTAAGTTTAAAAATTAATAGTTCAAAAACCACTCAATTTTTTTTTCAAATTACAATTTTATTTAGGTATTTGAATTATTTAGAATTAGTTTTGATACTTTTCACCGATATCGAAAACCTAAAAAAATAAAAACTAATATCTCAAAAATACTTCTTTTTTAAAAGTATTTTAAGCCATGAATAAAAATATGGGATGTTACATTAAAAAAAACAAAGTTCATGGTGTTTCCGGTGAAACCGGAAGTGATTTCGAAAATAAAAAATGGACATAAAATTTGTTTTTTTGAACCATAGAACATAGCCAAATTTCAAATTTTTCTATTCATAAATAAAAAAGTTATAGAGGTGACCCGGTTTTCATTTCCACCCGGTATACATATATACACCTCACCCCTCGCTTCGTATTTAACAGCTGCCTGTTTAACAGGAGGTCTGGGTCTGGGCCCTTCTGCCGCTTTTTATCCAAAGAGCAGCGCGACTAGTTTTAGTAGTGCTCTAAACCCGCTATGAGTAAAAACGAACGCGCGCGTGTTCTGTAATGTTCCTCCTTCGTACTTGGTGTTAATACGTGAATATGCTCAATTAATTTATTGTTAAATCATTAATAAACTGTGAATTTGTTATAAACACGTCTTAAAGTACATATTTGTGTGTTTATTTTGGTATTTATTTTTTATTAATGATTTTTTTGTTTGTTTGTGTACTTTATTATTATTTTTTCCTTTGTTCCATTGTTCTATCCAAGGATTAAAAATAAAACGAGAATTAAACCAATCAGTTCAACGGTCTTTACCCGCCACTATAAACAAAACAAAGAAAACTTTTTCTACAAACTCTCTTCCAACAAAATAACTATACAATTTTCCATTACTACGAGTATTATAATATACCTTATGTTCAAGTATAAATTAATAAAAAACTATAAAATTTTCATAAAATGGAGAAATTGTATAAGTATTATTACCTAGGAATTTAGTTTTCAATTTTAAAATCATTTTAAAATATTTTTCCAATACAACGAAAGTTTAAAAATATCAGAAAAACATATTTTAGGACGAAGAACACAGTAATCAACATACATTCAAATTTGTCGGCAGAATTTTTCCGATCAACTTCCTAAATTTTGGCCTAAGTTCAAATCAAATTTTCTATTTCTTGAAAGCTGAATTATTGTGTTAAATTTTTAATTTCTTAACCTTATTAAATCTTTTTCAACTCCAAACATAATAATAATAGCCAAAAGTAATTTTAGTTTAAAAAAATCTATTATAAAAATAAACTTTGGTTGATGATTTGTATTAAATATATTTTAACCATTTTACATTTGTTGACTAATAAATTTACTACATCTTAAATTTTAAAGAAATATTTTTATTTAAAAAGTGCTTTTATTTTATTTTTTTTATTCTAAGGCCACTTCGATGGTCATATCTCTGTCTGTCATTATTACTTGTTCTGAAGATTCTGAAAATTTGTGGATGTTAGGATACAGCTTGAAAATCATACATTGGTATCCTCCACAAGTAGCAGAAAGAATTAGCCATACAAAGACGGAAATACTTGTTGGATTTTTCATGAATTTTGACGATGTTTGAATTTTGGGTTGTTCTTGTGTTCTTGAAAGTTTCGTGTTTTTCGTCATCCAAACTTCCAGCAAACAGACTTGAGATCAAATGCGTGAGAATCAGTGTTTTTCATTTTTTTAGCTTTTTCGTACGAGTTGCTTGCGTATTTTATTCGCCATTAGAATCAAAGTTTTGCGGAAAAAGGTACCGTCTTTTGTAAACAAAATAAAACGTGGAAGTTTAGCCGTAAAAGCTAAACAAGCACCCTTTCAACAGATAGTTTGAATAAACGTCACCATTCTTCCAAAATATGGAAGGAAAGTCGTGAAAATATTGTAAAATACATATGATAAACTGAATTATCTTTTTTTCTGCTACCGTGTAATGTACATCCGAGAAGTCTGGAAGAGGCACTCAAGTTTATAAAACAACCAGTTTTGATGAATGAGAAAATTATGCGAGAAATAAAAGAACGGAGTATAAGTGGGAGAAAGAAAGAGATGAATTGCATATAAAAATTGATGAGCTGGAGAAAAAGAGTGAGAACGAAGAGAAAGCGAAGAGAAGGAGCAATGTGGTCATATACGGACTAAATGCAATAGGTACAAAAAATGAGGTGAGAGACTTTCTAAAGGAAAAGTTAGAGGTTGAGGTCAAGGTGGAAGAAGCGTTTAAGATAGAAAAAATCGGGCGGACCACAGCAGGCGAAGATAAGAGGGCAATCCTGGTGAAGTTCAGTGGATGGGAAGAAAAACAGAGGGTAATGAGAAATAAGAAGAATCTAAAGGGGGACAAATATACGTAGAGAATGATCTAAGAGTGACAGAAAGGGAGGTGCAAGCACAAATAAGAAAGGCAGTAAGGGAGAAAAATAATGAGGGAATAAGAAGCAAAGAAGGATACAAGAGGGCCAAGATAGGGGACGAATGGTGGAGATGGTGCGAGACGGAGAAGCGCCTCGTTAAAGAGTTTTTTCAATAAGTCAAATAGAGTGAAGGGGGCGGGGAAGAAAGCGGGAGAAAAAACGAGGGAAGGAAGTAGAAAAGGACGAGAAATAGGAAGAAGAAATTATGACAAACAAGTAACAGCCTGTTTTTGGAGTATAGCTGGGTTAAAATTAAGTCTTGAGAAGGATGAAGGGAAAGGAGGGTTCGTGGAATATGGGTGGAGGAAAAAAACTGGGAGAATATAGAGAAAATGATGCCAAAAAACTTTGTATGGAAACTACAGCAGCATAAAGGGAATATAGAAAAGGGAGAGCCAAAGGAGGAATAATAACGGGAGTCGGAGAAGGAATAAAAGAAGAGATAATCCAGACGAAGGAAGTGGGTATACAGGGAAGGAGAATATGGGTGAATGAGGACTGGTGGGACGTATATACAGTGTATGTAAATGGTAATATGGTAAATATAACAGCTGAGCTCGATAAAGGAAGAGAGAAAAAGGAAAGAAACATAGTCGTGGGTGGAGACTGGAATGCAAGGATAGGTGGAAAGCAGACGTACACGATGGAAGATGAGGGAAATGAACTAAAAAGAAGATCAAGAGATTAAGTATGCAACGAAGAAGGAAAAGCTCTCCTGAGGTGGATAGATGAAGGGGAATGGAATGTTGCAAATGGAGTCGCAGAAGGAGACAAGGAGGGGGAATTCACATACTTAGGACCGAGAGGACAGTCAGTGATTGATTACGTGATAACGAACGAAGCAGCATGGGGACATCTGGAGGGGACAAAAGTAATGCATAGAGCGGAATCGGACCACTGCGCAGTGATAGTAAGCCTTGACATTATAGAAAAAGAAGAGGAAGAGAATCATAGTGAAAAAGTAATAAGGAGGAATGAAAGAACAAAGCAGAAGCTTCTAAGAGAAGAAAGCAATCTCGAAATAATGAAAGAAGGAGGAATGAAATATATGTGGAGGAAGTAGTAAGAAGTTTGGGGATAATAAGAAATAAAAAGAGAACACAGAAAAAAGCGACTATTTGGTGGGACCAAGATTGCAAAGAGGCTAAAGCAAAAGTGAGGGAAGCATACAAGGCGTTCAAGGATGTCACGGGACCAAGGCAAGGTATAATAGAAGCAAAGAAAGCAATGGAAGAAGTTAGAAATAGGAAAGTAATAGAGCATGGTGAATTAGAACTCAAAGAAATAAGTGAAAAAGATGTGTGGAATTATCTGAAGAAGGTGAAAGGCTCGAATGCTAACTAGGTAAAGGGAATTGAATTGAAGAAACGGAAAGAGCACTTCCGGAATCTGTATAAGGAAGAGGAGATACAGGAGGAGAATAAGATAGACACAGATGGATGGGGCAATCAAGGAGAGATAACAAGGGAAAAGCTAGACAAAGCGATCGCAAAACTGAAGGCTAACAAAGCAGTGGGGCCGAATGGGATTCCAGGGGAAGTATGTAAAGAAGCTAGCGAAGGGATGAAGGAAAGATCAAGGAGTATTATGAATAGCATAATAAGGGGAGAGGAGGAAGGGCCGGACTCATGGAGACTAGGAGATATAATACCAATACATAAAAGTGGCTCAAATAGCCCAGTCAAATTAGCGTTTTACCTCGGAATGAGAGATAATAAGCTGGAAACTCGTATACACCTTCATTTTGGTGTTCTAAAAGCTGTCTCAAAAGTCTCATCAAATCTCGTGTCTGCGTCGTCGGTTACTGAAGGCCAAAGGTCACAAAAATCGGTTTTTCGCGATTATCTAGGTTTCCATAGCTCAAATGATGTTAACATATATTATAAATATTGTAGAGCATTAAATTTGTGACAAATTTTGTTTGAAACATTTTTTCATGCGCTCAACCGTTTTTGGGATAAAGGTCGGAGAGCAATAGAGAGCAAATTGTGCATGCTCACTCTCTCACTCACAAGGAACTCGGATGTTTTATCTCTCTTTTTCAGGACCCTAACGTAAACGTTCCATCAATTATGCAGCCGCCTTCACAGTTTACCTTGCATTAAGGGCATGGGAGGAGATGGTAGGGATTTTTTGCCAGAACTCTGGTGTTGCCAGATTGTCAGAGTCTTGTAAACCCATGACAAAGTGACTGCGAGAGTGAGAAAAAGCATCTGGCATAGTGCTTTTCCTCACTCTGGTAGTCACTTTGTCATGGGTTTACACTCCTCTGACAATCTCTGGCAGCTCTGGCAAAAAAACTCTAGCGTGTCCCAAACCCTTTACAGCATGTATGGCTGAGCGCTGCGCGCTCCCTCCCCATCTATCTCAAAAATGGTCGATCGCATGAAAAAATGTTTGGAACAAAATTTATTACAAATTTTATGCTCTACAATTTTTATAATAGATGTCAACATCGTTGGAGCTCTAGAAACCTAGATAATCACGAAAAACCGATTTTTGTGACCTTTGACCTTGAATAACTGACGACGCAGACACGAGATTTTATGAGACCTTTGAGACAACTTGTAAAACGCCAAAAAGAGGGTGTATACGAGTTTTCAGCTTATTATCTCTCATTCCGAGGTTGACCGCATTTTTTTTCTTTATTGACTGGGCTAAAAGAACGAGGTTAATAATTACAGAGGTATCACATTAATAGACTCAGATTATAAGATATTTGCCAACATCATAGCAAACAGGCTAGAGGAGGAGCTAGAGAGTAGGCACCTAATACCAGAGGCTCGAGCAGGGTTCAGAAAGAACTGAGGGCTGCGGAACATCTTGTAACAATAAATTACGCAATACCACATGAGGTAGCGAAAAATGGTGGAAAGCTCTACATTCTGTTCGTCGAGAAATGCTGTTAAGAAAACTGGAGCAATGTCAAATCGCAGGGCAAACAATAAGGCTAATAAAATGGATGTATGAAGAAACGAGATGTAGAGTAAAAGTGGGAGGAAAAGTTACAGAAGAATTTTAGACAGGAAAGGGTCTAAGACAGGGCTGTCCTCTGAGCCCGCTGCTCTTCAATGTGTTTACTGCAGATCTGGAAAAAGTGTTGAGAGAGGTGCAGTCAGGAGGGGTAGTAATCGGGAAGAGGAAAATTTGGAAACTGGCATATGCGGATGATATTGGTATGATAGCCAAAACAAATTAGGAAATGGCAGAAATGATGGAAAGGAAATGAAATAGAAAGAGTGAGTCGGTTTAAGTACCTAAGGTACATCGTGTCAGAAAGCGGATCGCATAAGGAACATATTAGATATGTAAGCAAAAAGGCACGCACAGTAATGGCCAGAATGCGAAATGAATGGAAGGAGAGAATGTCAAGATCATACCTAGCGAGTATTACAATTTGGAAGGCATGTATTAAAAGTATTTTGCTGTATGGAGCGGAAGTGTGGGGAGTATAGGAGCAGAAGGAAATTGAGAAGGTGCAGATTACGATACTCAAGCAAATACTGGGAGTGGAAAGGTCGACGCCGGATGCCATCGTCTTGCAAGAAACCAATAGCCATAAGGTATGGAGCTACGCATTGGAAAGACTAACAAACTTTAAAGGGAGGGTGGAACTGCGAGAAGAGATTGGAATAATTGGCGAGGTGCTAAGGCAAGCAGACAAAGAGGGAGTAGGGGGAATAATACAAACAGCATGGGGACAGAATAGGAAGAAAGTGTATCAGAAGGGTTGGGTGGTCCATAGAAGAGCTGAAGAGAAGGAAGTAAATGGGAATCAGGTTGGGTAGATAAGTGAGAACGATAATGGGAGAGGTGGAGATGCAAGATGAGCGCCAAAAGTAAGCTAGAGAAGATCAAGTATACCACAGAATACGCACAGAGGCAAGTGGTAGCACGGCCAGAGTACCTGATGTGGAAGGAAGAAACGGTGGACTTTCGGGTCATGACCAGATTTAGGTGTGGCAAGGAAAGAGGCAACCGATACTGGATGCCGGCCGGAGGAGCAAAGAAAATGCACAATATGTAGGGAAAAAGAAGAGACCTGGGAGCACTGGCGGGAAGAATGTACTGGAATACAGGAAGAAAGAAAATCAGTGAAAGAATGGGAGAGAGTGTTAGATGGTAGTGGTGAAGGGTGGAATATAATAAGGCTGTACGAGGAAAAAGTAGAAAAATGGTTATTTTATCTGTTATTGTTTTGAAGTTGTTTTTTTTAATATTTTTATTATGGGTTAATGCAAATGTATACAGGGTGTTTATGGTTCACCCGTTAATCTTTCAAGAGGTGATACTAGAGGTGCAAATAAGTAGGATGACAAAAAATCATCTAAGTAAAACTTTCTTTATAAGAGAGTTACATCCTTTTGAAGATGCTGCCAAAAAGTGTGTTTTTGCGCTACTATTTCCAAAAGGTTTACAATACACTTTTCAAATTTGGTACAGATCTTTATAAACTTTAGATTTATTATTATCATTTTTTTGAGATTTGTTGGTAGCCTTTAAAGGGTAATTTTGAATAGGGTTGAAGATAAACATTGTCTAAACTTTGCTAGGGTTAAATATCCAAGCTTTATTGTTTTAAAATAATATTCTTTACTTTATTTCAGACAAAAAAGATCTTCTTATTCTGACTCGATAGGATGCACCGTTTACCCAAAAACCGCATTTAAGATGCGACGCCGGAAATGCCGAGCTTAGCAACGTGTCGTTTACGCTAGTTTGCTGCATGTTGCTAAGCTATGTATTCCGATTATCGTTTCGGTTGTCCGCGAGGCAAAATTTTAATGCGTTTTTTGGGTAAACGGTGCATTCTAGCGAGTTAGACTAAGAGGACCTTTTTTGTCTAAAATAAAGTAAAGAATATTATTTTAAAAGAATAAAGCTTTGATATTTAACCCTTGCAAAGTTTAGACGATGTTTATCTTCAACCCAATTCAAAATTACCCTTTAGAAGCTACCATAATTCTCAAAAAAATGGTAATAATAGGTCTAAAGTTTATAAAGATCTGTACAAAATTTGAAAAGTGTAATATAAACCGTTTGGAAATAGTAGCGTAAAAACATACTTTTTAGCAGCATCTTCAAAGAGCTGTAACTCTCTTATAAAGAAAGTTTTACCAAGATGATTTTTTGTCATTCTAATTATTTTCACTTCTAGTATCACCACTTCAAAGATAAACAGGTGAACCGTTAACACCCTGTATATGTATAATGCCAATTAAGGTAAAATACTAATAAAAATTAGTACAAAGTATATTTGTTAATTAATTATCCCTTCACTCGTGAGTAAGAAAAAAAATCATCCCCTTTGTCCATTTTATACCTCTCCCTTCCCCAGCATTAATTAAAATGAAAGGTGACGTCAGAAAGTGCCATGAAAAAGAAATATTCTTAATTGAGGGTGGGTTGAGAAATTACGTGAGTTGTAAAGAAGGAGCCTCTAATGGGAAAAAAATTAATTAAACTTGCCATGGAGACGGTCCCCTCGGTCTCTGCACATCGATCGCCATTGCCGACCCCACCAAGCCTGTCTAAACATTTCACCCCCGCGAATTGACAGCGAACGCATTCCTCTTTCTACATCTATATATAAACACCAAGACCGACGAAAAATTTTACCCAATTCCCATCCAACGCACTTTACTCGTCATTTCATTCAAGTCTTATCTCAAAATAAGAAATTTGTAATTTTGTCTTGGTTAAATTTAATGTAGTTTATTTTTGTTGCAGGGATGACGGTTAGTTGAAGATGGCATCACCGACACCTTCTATTGAATCATTACCAAGAACCAATTCAATCGGATTATTTGGAAATCACCAAGATTACTTATCGTTATCATCGTTAGCAGACTCGCCGTTGATAATAAGCGGGTCTTCACCTCCAGTATGCGACTTAATTTCCTCATCAGCTGTGCGCTGCACAGGCTGCAAAACTAAAAAACTAGACGCTGTTGCGCGTTGTATCGATTGTGCCAATTACCTCTGTCTAAATTGCCTCATGGCTCATCAATTTATGCACTGCTTTGAAGGGCATCGAGTACTTAACCTCGCCGATCTGAAAGACGAACACAAAAATGGCATTACCAATGGCATCACTACGTTCACGAATGGAGAGAAAACAATGCCTTGCTGTCCAAAGCACAAAAATGAGATTTTAAAGTATTTCTGCCGCACCTGTGCGATGTCAATCTGCAAGGACTGTGTTACTCTGGAACATCCCGCTGGACTCCACGAGTGTGAACATATCAGCGATTCTGGACCAAAACAAATAGAAGCTATCATCCACGCGATCCAAGAGGCTAAATCAAAAGCCACTGCTATAAGAAATTGGATGAAGAATGTAGACCATACATCGACTAGCTTGCAAATGCAGTACCTCAAAGCCCAGAACGAAATAAACGACACCTTCTTATTCTACCAATCGATGCTAGATGAAAGAAAGCAAGAGCTTTTAAAAGAATTAAAAAACGTATTTTCTGCCAAGCAGATTTCGCTAGGCGTGGCCACACAAAAGGGCAAACATAACATAGATCAAATTTATAAAACTTGTGAATTTGTAGAAAAACTCAATAAGTGTGCCAGTGTTGCTGAAATTATTATGTTCCGAAAATCACTTGATAGTAAACTATCATCGTTGCTTAATTTTAATATTGATCAAACCATTCAGACAGCTGGAGAGTTGGAATTTGTTTCAAATTACCAGACAATTCAAGTGGGCGTTAGAAATTCATTTGGGTACGTCCGATCCAATTCTGAAGCGGTTGTTGGTCCTAGCAAACAACCAATTGCTCGCCCCACAGGTGGTGGCGGATCAAGTTCAAGTGGTAGCAGTGTTAATGGAAGTTCTGGAAGTCTTAATGGAGGAATTCATTGTCCGTTCTCCATGTCGGGCTCAAGTCAGTCGTCGTCGCCCTTCGAATCTAATATAATTTCCAAAAGATATAGCAGCGCCAACAGTCTGGGACCATTTTCCTCAACGATCGGCGACTTGAATTTAAATGGTATTAACCCTTACGAAAAGTGGTCAAATGGAGGTACCGATAATAAATTCCAAAACGGATCGTCCGATCCCTACTCTCTCACCAGCGCTGTTAATTCAGACTTGATGTCGCCGACTATTTTTCTACCAACGTCACCAATTAAGCGGCAGAAAATGAGTTATCACTGCAAATTCGGCGAACGCGGTACTATGGAAGGTCAATTTACAGAACCCAGTGGCGTCGCGGTCAACGCCCAAAACGAAATTATTGTTGCTGATACAAATAATCGCCGAATTCAAATATTCGATAAGGAAGGTAGATTTAGATTTCAATTTGGAGAATGTAGAAAACGAGATGAGCTACTCTTGTATCCTAATAGAGTAGCTGTTGCTAGAACGTCGGGGGATATAATTGTAACAGAACGATCCCCAACACACCAAATCCATATTTACAACCAATACGGTCAGTTTGTAAGAAAGTTCGGAGCAAATATTCTTCAGCATCCAAGAGGCGTCACTGTTGATAACAAAGGACGCATCGTCGTGGTCGAATGCAAAGTCATGAGAGTTATTATTTTCGATCAAACAGGAGGTGTGTTGCAGAAGTTTGGTTGCTCCAAGCATTTGGAATTTCCTAATGGTGTGGTCGTTAATGATAAGCAGGAGATTTTTATTAGTGACAACCGTGCACATTGTGTAAAAGTGTTTAGTTACGAGGGCGCGTACTTGCGCCAAATCGGTGGCTTAGGAATTACCAATTACCCAATCGGGGTTGGAATCAACGCGGCCGGAGAGATCCTCATCGCCGATAACTACAACAGCTTCAACCTCACAATATTTACCCAGGACGGGCAGCTGGTTTCTGCGCTGGAAAGCAAGGTGAAGCATACTCAGTGCTTCGATGTTGCTCTTATGGATGACGGTTCCGTGGTGTTGGCCTGCAAGGATTACCGCCTCTACATTTACCGTTACGTTCAGGTTCCACTAATTTGTCTTTAAGTAATTCGTTAAGAAACAATATTATTTTTTCTGATTTATTCTATTGTTGAGACCCACACATTTTATTGATGCATTTTTGAAAAAAAAGGAATGATGTCTTTTATAAAATCATACTATTGATTGATAAATAATTTCACAAATGTACATAAAGTGAGGAATTACCATGTTTGTTAAAGCTATATTTTCACCTTTTTTTCTATTATTAGTTGTAGTAAGTAGTAATATATTTGTTTAAGATATCGAGCGCCATCTACACAAAACGCAGTGCATGTCGCTCTCGAATTCGACCAGTATTATTAATTAATGATTTAATTAGATAGGAATTTGATTTTAGAAATATCGCGGCAGGGGATTGCCTTTTCACCCAAATGCAATCGTCTGCCGCGCTTATCATAATTAACTTACCATCAATTATTATTTATGTTGTTATATACAGGGTGTCCCATTTGATGTTGGACTGTATGGGTATCTTTGTTATTATTGGAGATAGAAAGTGGGTTAAATGGACAAAGTAGTAAAGATTTTTTCAAATATTATTAATTCGTTTACAAAAAAATTGAATATCGCATCGTTCCAACGCTATCTTGAAAAAAGGAGAAAGTGCGATTTTCAAAATATAGCTATAACTTCGTTATTTTCGGTGGTACCAAAAAATTTTTTTGACTTAATACAGACAATTTTTTGTGTACGATACAGTAAAACAAATGAATATTTTTTTTCACCAACGGATTGACCGGAAATGAACCAAACTTATTTTTTTCTTATAGCAGCCATATTGGATTTACACATATTCGGAATTAGTGTATTTTTCTGAAGTAATTTGATATATCATATGTAATATTTTAAGAAAAATAGAAATAATTTTATTTTACTAACAAAAAATGGCCTTGAATAGGTGTAAATTGTCAATACATATGTGTTAAGATTTATTTTACATTTAATATTTTAAATAGTTACATTTATGTTATTGACAATTTACACCTCTTAAAGTCCAATGTTAGTTTGTAAAATCTAATAATTTTATTTTTTTATAATATTACATATGGTATACCAAATTACTCAGAAAAAAATACTGATTCCGAATATCTGTAAATCCAATATGGCTGCCATAAGACAAAAATAAGTTTGGTTGATTTTCGGTCAATCCGTTAGCGAAAAAAAATATTCATTTGTTTTACTGCATTTTACACAAAAAATGTCTGTATTATGTGAAAAAACTTTTTTGGTACCACAGAAAATAACGAAGTTATAGCCATATTTTGAAAATTGCATTTTTTGTTTTTTCAAGATAGCGTTGGAACGATGCGATATTCAAATTTTTTGTAAATGAATTATTAATATTCGAAAAAATCTCTACTACTTTGTCCATTTAACCGACTTTCTATCTCCAATAATAACAAAGATACCCATACAATCCAACGTCAAATAAGACACCCTATATACCTATGAAAGCCAAGGCGATCGCATGAGCGCGGGGGCTGAGCGAAAGATGTTATTTTAATTAATTAGTTGTTTTGTGCTTTGTCAAGAGTACTTTCTATATTTTTTTAATACTTGTTCCTCAAATTCTACTCGGGAAAATAGCGTCTTTTTATTTTAGTTTTGATCCAAATCAGGACCACCGACACCCAGTTATTAAATTTTTTTTTATACTTGTTGTTATTATATAATTTTAAGGGTAAATTGTTCTTAAATTAAATGTACATTATTTTTTTTGAATTTTTGATGTATTTGCTTTTCTTTATTAATAATATCAGTTCTGCAGTGTTCATAATTTTTGTCATTTATTTTTATTTCACTTTTTTCACCTGCACCAATTTCCTTTCCCCGATTTTCTACCATTCACTTTCATAGTTTTTGCAGATTTTTTAGAGTAGTAATTAAGTAATTAACAACAATTTTTAAAAACTATCGCACATACACTTTTCACATAGATTTGAGTAAACATAATGAATAATAGGAGTAATTAAATTAAATAATATCTCACGATTCAATACCATAAGAGTCTACATCAAAATTTACTATTGAGTCACTTTTATAATCTCAATTTCAAAATAAAAAGATTTCATTTCCTATAACAATCGAGTAAACGAGTTCATTATAGTGTTTATAAACAATTGTTTAAAATCCATTCCAATACTCAACAAGCCATGGTGAGTTTTAGGTAGGTAATTTCTATTAAAACTAAAAAGAAAAATATCGATTTAAAATTCTACGAACAAATCAAAGTTTTTAAAAGTTAATCAACAGAAATTCTACACCTAATTGGGGATTACTACTTTATTACAAAATTACCAAAAAAGGCAAATTTTATAAATAGGTTTTTGAATAAACTACTAAAAAAATTTAAAAAAACAAAAATCTCATAATTTTTTTAAATAATCTACTCTACGCTGCGGTTTAGTACTCCATTTTACAATTCTGAATTAGTTGCTGTAAAGAATCATAAATATTTAAAGTCATGAAATTAAATTGAAAATACAGTGGTGTGAATAAAAATAGGTGTATGATATTTTTGGTGCTTAACTTAAAAATAATAACAAAATAATATTACAAATATTTTCAATTTTATGTAAAACAATAAAACCGATAACTGTTTGGAAAAATATTGTTTTATATTACCTTCGTATGTAATAAATTTACTTTTATGAGAGATTTTTGTAATTTTGGTGTGAAAAAAATTGGTATATGTTACATTTTTGTCAAGAGAAACTATTTCTATTTTTTTATTACATATGGGATTATAAATTGTTTTATAAATCAGTATTTATTATGCATGATTTTTAGTACAGCTGCACAACAACGAGGTCAGGTGATTGTACTGGCCACTGCCTAACCCTAATTGTTTTGTCTTCAAACCATTTTTTTGCTAACTTATAGATGTGTGTTTAGGATCATTGTCCATGTCTAAGAGGTAATTCCTCTTCCACATATGGTAGCATTATTGTGGATAAAATATTAACGTAGCTTTGAGCATTCATCCTGACTTTTATCCAAAAATTTATGCAAAAAGCAGGTCCATACTAATACTCCACGACATCTATATTAAACTGTTTTTACTGTAAATCTAACATTTTTTACTTTGGATTCATGCGAGAGAAAGAACCACTTCTTCCTACAAACCCATATCTTCTTCCAAATGCCAAAGTTAAATCTGCACCACTCAGTAGAACCCTAAATTAAATTTATTAAAATTCCTTTAAAAATAACTAAACTATTTATATTCACCTATCACTGTAAGCGATATCAAAGTTTTCTATTCTAATATCCGTTATCCTATTATTACCCTTGGCTTCTATTTCAATTTCTTTTTTATTAGTGACCTAAAATGATTTTAAAAATATCAATTTTTCACATAAAATTAGTTTCGTAACCTGAGACGGTGTGGCAGTTTCTAGTTTAGGAATATTAGGCGTTCTTATTATATTTGATCTCTTCTCTTGTTTTTCCTGTAATTTGGCGTAAGCTTTTTCCAGTTTCTTTGAGTCCACTTTCTAAAAGTACTACCGATTAACACCAATACAACAAAAATTATTTAAAAACCTTTACCGTATCAAGATGTAACCAAACCTCCCCATATCGCCAGAATAAATAATTTAAAGAGTTTTACCGTATCAAACTTTACCTAAACTAACCAAACTCTCTATCACCATAATGAATAATTCTATAATTTCATTTTCAAAAGGGTAAAAATAAATAAAAACATGTTGAAATGAAAATGTTTATTGTCATTTTATACGTTATAAAACAAATATAGATTCTCAATACAAGTAAAACAAAAATAAATTCCTAATGCAAAACACAAAAACATCTCCAAACATTAAAACAAATATGTAAAACCAAGGATTAACTGTCCCCTGTCGCAACAAGTAAAACACAAAAATTATCACAAATTAATTCAACTGATATGCAAAATATAAAAATTATCACAGTTAAATTCTCTGAGCATGTAAAACAAAAACAAATTGACTAAACATGAAAAATACAAAAAGTAACAAGTGAACTATCCCAACAGGTAAAATACAAAAAAGATAACAAACAACACAAAAGTTATAACAAACATGCAAAATACAAGAATTATCACAGATTATGTAAAATGAATGATTAGAAGTCCAAATGCTCCGAATTGCTAATCACATTAAAATCAAACAAAGTTTCCGATCATATTAAAATGAAACAAAGTTTACGATCACATTAAAGCAAAACTCCAAATGTCCAAATCTGCAAAAAAATTGATTTAGTTTGGAATCCACTAAGCTTCTTTAAAAATACCCACTGGTGGTTAATTTGTGTATCCACTTAGAAGGGAAATCCTGGAGGGGTGAAGAGCTAAAACAAAAAAAAAGTATTACAAAAAAATCAATAAACTGACTACCACCAACAAACTACTCTAAAAATACTTACTTCAGTCTTCTTTAGAGGGTGGATACATTTTTTTAATTCCCTCGAAGAATGCCTTTACTATATCTTCTTCTCGGTATCTTCTTCGCCACATATATTCAAACAAGTAGCTGTCGAAACTATTTTTTACAAAATTATTGCCACCACTCTGAAGGCTTCTCTTCACCGCACTCCAGGAGTTGGTATGTGCACCCGTTTCAGCATTTTTAAACTTAATTGAATGATTGACAGTTTGATGCACATACCCTTGGTCAGATTGTGACGCTAAAATTTATTCCTGCAAATAAAACAACAAATGTAACATAGTTACAACGATATTCCCGATGAGGTAGGTGGTCGGCTCCAGTAGTCCAGTGAAGAAGGGGTGGGAAATACAAAATCTGAAATGTATCGCGAAGGGTACCCAAGGGCGCCACGTGATCTGACAACCACCAAACCCGAAATCAATCACGAAACTTCAAACCTCGCAGGAATACCAAAATTAACAAAGCTTTAATTAAAATCGTGAGAGAAAAAAAAAATAAATATAATGACTTGATGCAAATATGACTTTAAGGTAAATTCAATTTATCTGAGTTACTAATAACACGCTTGTACTTACAGGAACTGTTGCAATCAATATTCAACTGTTTACCACAAAAATATATTTATAAAAATTAAACACAGCTTCGCCTCATTAAGGCTACACAAAAGTAAAAATAAATCTATAAATCATTCAGAACTATTATTAATGTTCCATCTATCATCAAGGGAACAGAAGTGCAAAATATTTACAAAATCAGTAGCAGTGTTCCAAATGTAATCAAGGGAACAGAAACAAACACAAAAAAAAATATATAAACAAAATTATTAATAACGTTCCAAATATGATCAAGGGAACAGAAAGACAAATGCAACCCCAAATATGTCTTACATTTACGCGTACGAAAAATAACGTTATTAGTCGCTGACAATTATTCTCTTATTTTTGAATATAAAATGGCGTGACGCGCCAACTTACAAATATAAATTTACAATACTGATCCTCAATGAGAGGAGAATAAATATTTTGGTGCACAGATGTTCACAAATTCGCACCGACGCCCGTTAGCTGCGTCTTAAATTTTGTAATATTGAAATTACAAATATAGAATGTGAACAATTGATCTGATCTAGGTGATGTGTGACTGCAGATGTTCTAAGTTTTATATTTGGCAAGCAAACCAGATGACTCAAATTTGATTTTAAGTTCACAATAAAAATTTAAGCCAAGTTTTCCATTAACAGAAATAATTATTTGATCTTACTTTAGTGCAAAAAAACTGTCTTTGTTAATTTCGGCCGAATCACGTGTGCCGTGTGCTGCCAACTTGTGCGCGTCAGGAAAACCCAAAAGAATTTCACAATACCTGGTTGTCAATTGAATTTATCTCCTTAAAAAAAAATTAACAGGTTTCAGCTCCAGCACTGCTTCCAAAACTAAATCTGCCGATCTGCTTCCGACCCAATGGTCTCCAAAATAACAAAAAAAATCAATTCCAATTGTCGAAACACCATATGCCGATGTAACTCCACCAACAAGGATCAAAAATTTTAAATTCCCAGAATCAACCCGAACAAAAGGCCTAAACAACAGAAACGCAAAAATAAATCTCCGAGTTGCACGAATTATTAGGACATACCTTAGATCTTAGCGGCCTTAAAATCGTAGAAACCTGTGGTTTTCTCGAAACAACAAAAAGAAAATGACGAAACCTCGTGCTCCAAATCCGACAATGTCGTTTGCTACCAATCTAAGCAATTCTATCTTGTAAAATTTGAATCCGGCCACCAAAATGCCGAGCGCCTCACCACCAACAATATACAGCAACAGCGCTTAATAATTTCCCACAAGAATGGCACGAGATTTTCAATCACCCACGATCAACTATTCGCTTCGAGAACTAAAAACACAATGCCTGACCAACTACGATTTATAACAAGCAATTGTTTAATTCTCCAAATTCGACAACTAGAGGGCAGCACCTATCCGTTAAATAAACAAAATATTACCGACCGGTAGATCGCTATAACCAACAACGATGATTCAAAAAGAAAACGAACATCCACAGGATAAAACGGGGACTATTATCCAACTAAAAATCGGCTAAATATTTCTAACGCTAAAACTTTTGTAGAAACAAAAATTAGAACACAAGGTCAAAACGACCAATTTGAAAGGAACTAAGCAACCAACCACGCTTGTAATAAACCATGTATGCCAGAGATAATGAGTAAATCTTCTAAAAATAAAAATTTGGTGAACTTGAATTTTAAAATGTTATAAGATAAAATACGACCGCCAACAATCACTAATGATGGTCGTACCAGGTTTAATAAATTTTTTAATAATTTGTAATAAAACATCCTTACTTCTATCATTCACCACAGTCATAAAACATTTGTTCCTTCCTCTCTCAATTCCCCCAAACACCCACCTTCCATCAACATGCTTACTTACGTTTGCCGAACTTACTCTCATCTATTTCCACAATTACACCCTCACCTCTTAATTGCTCGTTGTCCATTTCACACAATTCGATACACACCTCGCGACAAAAATTTTTCAAATTAACAACTACATGACTCCCCACATTCAAATCTTTCATTATTAAATTATTTGTGGCTTTTAAACACCACAAATAACTTATTAATAAAATCACTTGCATACTCAATTTACTCCTTTAAAACCAAGATCCATTTCTCACACTTCTCTTGCAATAATGCTTATTTTCACCCTTCTTCTGGCACAACCATACATAACCATCAATATTGTCATTCACACGGGTTAATTTCATTTTCTCACCACACTTTACACATTTATCTGAAATCATTCCTACACTCATCAACCATTCAACTAACCTTTCATTCGTACTTAATTCATTCTGTAAAAAGCGAGTATTAATACCTTCCATTGTGATTGCTAGCGGCGAGATGCGCTATTCAACATTTTGACCGTCCCTGGTTTCATGAGTTTTAATAACTCCTCGCATATGTTCCTAAAATGATAACAATCAATGCTAACTTTCAAAGACATAGACGATAATAATTACCGTATATCATTTTCTGTTTTGTCGCTTGAAACCTCTTGCAAAACTTCACCAACCGCATCATAAACCTCATCACTATCTTCAAAATCATCTGCTCCATTTTTTAGGACGTCTACCGAAAAGTTTATACGATAAAACAACAAATATTGACAAAATTTTACAAATACCTTGAACATATTGTTTTAAGTCATCGTCAATATGCGGAAATTCTGTTTGTATAAATTCACTACATGTGGTCATTGTAATACCGACAATTATCCAAAAATATTTAAAATTCTTAATTAAATAATTTTTCCTACACAGTATAAACTAAAGTGAGGTTAATTTATCTTAAATAAGAATTTACAACTGTCACCTGTCATTTCTCATCCGTCTCCATTCGCTCGCATTCGGGAATACACGCGAATGCAAACGAACGCACTTACCGTACGTTCCACTTAAAGGCCGTAAGACACTTGCAAGTTTACTGCATAAAATCTTCACATGTTTTCTCATGAGTTTTCTATGGTAAAAACTCGCAAGTATCATATACGTTTTTTTACATGACACTTGCGAGTAGTGAAGCATAAATGGCGGTAATTTTTTTTATACAGGGTGTTCCTGAAAGGTCTGTACAAAATAATACCTCAAACTCCTGACACCAAAATAAGACGATTTAACCAAACTTATCTCTATCCAAAAGTTCTTCGTTAAGGCGATGCAGACCATTAAAGTAATTAAAACTATTTTGTTTTTTTAAATTACTAAAAATTGGTTCATACGATCATAACAAAATTTGGTATGTGACTATGTAATGAAAAAAGGTATTTTTAGACAATTTTTTTTACATTTTCACGTTATGGAAGTGGTCAAAAATAGGTCATCGGTATGCAAATTTTCTGGTAACTTTTTATTGGCTAAATAAAACTTCATAAAACTTTATTTGTAGCTAAACAATGTAATTATACACTTTTTTTGTCTTTTATACAATTTTTCTAACTCCTTTAGTTTAGGCAAAAAAAATATTTCCATGTAGTGCATAACCTAAATTTAGAAAAATATTTAAATTTTTCGCCAAAAGGTCTGTACAAAGTAACACCACATATTCTTGGGACCAAAATAAAATGATTTAACCAAACTTATTTTAATCGAAAAGTGCTTCGTTTAGTGTTTAGCGACCTTGAAAAATCTTAGCTTTTTAAATAAGTTTCATGGTCACTAGAGACATAAGGAGGCACTTTTGGATAAAGATAAAATTGGTTAAATCGTTCCATTTAGGTCTCAGGAATATACTGTGTTAATTTGTACAAACTTTTTAATGAAAAATTTAAATATGTTTCCAAAGTTAGGTTATGTACCATATAGAAACAATTTCTTTCTGCCTAAAATAATGGAGACAGAAGAAACAAAAAAAGTTTATAATTACACTGTTTAGCTAGAAGTAAAGTTTTATGAATTTTTATTCACCCATTAAAAAGTTATAAAAAATTTTGCATGTCGATGACCTATTTTTGACCACTTACATAACGTCAAAAAATAAAAACACATTGTCTAGAAATAGTTTTTTCCATTACATAGCCTCATACCAAATTAATTTATGATCGTATGAGCCGATATTTAGTAATTTGAAAAATACAAAATAGTTTCAAGAACTTTAATGGTCTGTAGCACTTTAAATAAGCACTTTTGGATAGATATAAGTTTGGTTAAATCGTCTTATTTTGATCTCAGGAGTATGTGTTAGCGTTTTGTACAGACCTTTTAGGGACACCCTGTATATTTATAGCCCTATTGGATGATATACAGTGCGGACATAAAGTAAATCCCCCCCGGCTAACTTTTGAACAGTTATGTTTTCGATTCTGAAAATTTGTCTACAGATGAATCTTATTGCGAACTTTCTTATAAAGGTATTTTTGATTTTGTGGAACTTCCGGATATACCGGAAGTGGATCGCTGCTTTCTTTTATTTTAAATGGAACACCCAGTATATTTTTACATTTTCGTGTTTTCCTTAAAAATACCATTAAATTGACCATGGTCTACGATTAAAACATGGTGAGCTATTTTAGCTAGGTTTGATATGTAGGCAACCAAATACACAGGTTGGTACAACTGGAGGTTTATTCTTGAGAAACGGGCAACATCATGTGGCCTGCAACAAATGTAGACCGAAAATGTTGCCCGCCACACTTAAATCCTATTCTCGACAATTTATTAAATATAAATTTCAATACACTTATGCATTAACTTAAAAATCATTAAAAAACAATCACAATGGCAAGTTCTTTGTAGACTAAACAATAGAGTTAAAACTTTCTTAAGAGGTAATGAAAATTTAGGGTACAAAATCAGGTACCTAATAATTGGAATTGGTTTTTAATGATTTACTTATAATTTTCCTCCTCCAGTATTAATTTGGTCTTTTATTTTACTTTAAAAGGTTACCCTTTAGTTCATTGTAACATTCAAGATTATATCTTGTGTGCACATATTGCAGCGGTTGGTTGTGTTTTATAATAGTTTTTTGATTTTTAATTCAAGAGCTCTTAAACTAGTTTACCTCATATTACATATTACTGTAATAAATTTGAAATTTGTGAAAATAATACAAATTTTATGTATTTCAATGTAGGAAATGCAACTTTGCAATTAGAAGACCAGATAGATCTAGCTGTAATTGCGGCTTTAAAAGAGGCAGAAATTCAAGCCAATAGAGGTGCACAAAGAAGGGTGTTTCCTTACAATGACCCATTTGAAGTTTTAACTGAAATCGAATTTAGGAAAGTTTATAGGTATAAAAATTATTTACTATCAAATTTATTTCAATTATTGCCAAAGCAAAAGAACTTGTATTTAAACACTTAAATAATGTATTAAGTACAGGGTGAGCTAAAATGATTGTGAGAAAATGATCACCATTCGCACTTAACCAGTAATAGTATGCAGAACCACTATAAAAGGAATGCGTGCAGTGAGACTCGAACTCAGGACCTGAGCTATGCATGCGTTCAAGCTCGTCTGCCCGATTCCATTTTATAGCTCACATCTGCAACCATAAAATGATTGTGGTCAATTTAAATTTCCCGCCTAAAAATCTGGGGATTTTGTTTGCTTCAAGTTCATAGAAACACAAAATCATGTCAAAATCAAAACAAAGTAACTAGACTTCACAAAAGCAGAGGCGTAGCTGTAATTTTTAGCGTTGTTTCAAAACTTCACATTTTTTATTTTCGTTTTGTGCCTTCTATTTCATAGATGTCAATTTTTATCAAAATTAATTTGCATAAATCTTTGTCTTGTGTTAGCATCTGCCTCGAAAATGAAGAAAAACATTTTCAATATTTGATATTTGCTGTGAAATTAGAGATTTTGAAAAAAAAATTTGGATTACTAGGAGATTTTCTTTTTAAGATTTCAGTTGTACCAACCGGCGTATTTGGTTGCCTACATATCAAACCACAATCATTTTAGCTCACCCTGTACTTCTATATAATAATACTTATGTAATTATAACTATAACTTATTTCGTAGGTTAACAAAATATATTGTTAGTAATCTAATAAATGAGTTTGAACCTTTCATCGTTGCCCTCAGTAGACCAACTGATTTAACTATTTCTCGAAAAGTAAGAAAATTTTCTTACTTCTTTAATATTAGTATAAATTTCATTAATTTTTAGGTTTTAATTGGTCTCAGATTCTTTGCCAGTGGTAGCTACCAGAATATTGGAAACAATATTAATAATGTATCACAAGCTTCTGTAAGTAGGTGCATAGAAGAAGTGAGCAATGCTCTCATTAGGGAAGAAATATTTCAAAGTTATGTCAGATCCCCAAGAAATTTTGAAGACCTAAGACGTTAAGATATGAAGAAGTAAGTATTGTTTTTCTATTATTTAAAAATTATTATAATTATTTATCATGTTTTAGGTTTTTTGAGAAATTTAACTTTCCCTGCATTCTAGGCTGTATAGATGGTACTCATGTAGCTATACATCCTCCTGGAATCAACGATAATGTACATCCTGAACATCTATACGTTAATAGAAAAGGTTATCATTCGATTAACGTACAATTGGTAACTATTTTTAGTTTTGATTTGTTTAAAATAATTAAAACTAATTTTAACTTTAGATATGCGATTTATCTTTAAAAATATTAAATGTATGTGCACGGTTTCCAGGTAGTACACACGATAGCCACATATGGAATAACAGTAGGATATCAAATTTCATGAGGAATTTGCATGAAGGAGGACATACCACTTTTAGTTTATTGGGTAAGTTGAAGTTCTTCTAAAAAATGTTTATTCTTGTTCTTTTAGGCTGGGCGCACACAGATTAGTCAAAACTGTTTAAAGCAAAAACGTTTTTCTTTTAAACAAAACGTTTTTGCTTAAAGTAATTTGGATTTGTCTCGAAACAAAATGTTTTTGCTTTAAATCGTTTAATTTTGACTAAAAGCAGAATGTTTTAGCTTTAAACAAAAACATTTTTGATTTTTTCTGCTTTAATATATTATACCTCTTGCGCAATCAATCCATTATAGTAAAATGTCTAGTGACGACGAAACTGTTGTCCTGATTTGGTGGTGGATGCAATTTTTAAATAATGAAAATGAACGGGATCATTGGGTGCATCCAATAAATAAAAAAAGAATTGACGAAAACACCCTTCGACAATATATTGCTGAATTAAGAACTGATGGTACAAAATTCAGAAACTTCACAAGATTAACCATTGATTCATTTGATTATTTGTTAAATCTTATTGGTGATAAAATAAGAAAACAGGACACTAACTGGCGTAAAAGCATAACTCCTGAAGAAAGGCTTTTTATTACATTAAGGTAAGTTCATTTTATTAATAGGTAAATGAAAAATATATATCTTTATTCAAACACATCTATACAGTCGAATAATATCAAATAATACAATTATCTAATTGGGAGGAAATTCAGCAGCAGAATAAGTTTCAATGTGGTACAAATCGTTGGTACAATTATTAATATTTGAGGGCCCGCTTAAATAAATCGCTTCATTTTCTTGCTCCTCCAACAACTGGTGTAAAGTTGCCATAACCATCTGTTTAAAATTTCTCTGCCTCTTTGGGGTAAGTGTATCCATATCGGGAAGAAGACTTTTAAAAAAGTTTAAGTTTGGGTTTTCATTTTTGTCAGATTTTGAATTTAAAAATTTGATCATTGGTTCTGCGACCATTTCCAAAACTTTTTTATTTTTTAGTCCCTTACATGAAACGTTTAATTCAGTCTCGATATCTTTGGCTATTTCCGAACTCCCAGATGCTTCATTAATGTTTAAATTTTCATTTTCCTCTCCATTTTCTGATAAATTGTCAACTTGAATGTTGCTCTCCATTTTTTTATGTTGGCCCATAAAATTACTTAAAAAAGACATAGCATCGGCCAAGTACCATTTCTTTTTTTTTGATTTGCCGCTTCCAGATGGCATTTTTTTCAATTCCCTCAAATACCTTGAGTAGGAATTTCGAAGGGTAGTCCATTTGGTTTTACAATCACCAACTGAAATAACGTAATAAATAATTCTAAATAATACAATTAAAATACAGTGTACTTAAATTACAGGTTCCCACCCAAGTCATTATTTTAATCAATTATTTGTTTCCAAAAAAAATCTCGGTGGGTACTTTTTGTTGGGCCACCCTATTTTATTACTGGCCAAAAAATTTTCATTATTAATTTGTAATATAATTGATTTACCAATTACAATTTTATTAGTGTGACTCATTCGTTACAGATTTCTCGCCACAGGAGAACGTTCCAAATCTTTTCATTACTACTTTAGAATTGGAGAATCAACTATTGGTAAAATTGTCATAGAAACTTGCCAAGCAATATGGGATAATTTATCTCCTATATATATGAAAGCACCTACTGAACAAGAAGAATGGATACGTATAGCTGATAAATTTAATAATCTGTGGAACTTTCCTAATTGCTTAGGGGCAGTGGATGGGAAACACATTCGTATAGAGAGTCCCAAACATTCTGGTTCATCATTCTACAATTATAAAAATTTTCACTCAATTATTTTGCAAGCTGTTGTTGATGCAGATGCAAAATTTATATTTATTGATGTTGGAGACTATGGTAGAAATAGTGATAGTGGTGTTTTTGGACAATCAAGTTTCGGAAAATTATTTTTCAAAAACCGTTTAAATTTACCATCTCCGAGAAAAGTAACTGAAACAAACGAAAGAAAACTTCCCTTTGTATTCATTGGTGATGAAGCATATGCACTTACAGTAAACTTTATGCGACCATTTCCAAGAAAGGATCTAAACTCACAAAAAAGAATATTTATCTATCGTCTCTCAAGGGCTAGACGTTTAGTAGAATGTGCATTTGGTATGCTGACTAAACGTTTTCGTATATTTGAGGGGATTTTTCTTATAAATCCGGAAAAGGTCGCATTAGTAACAATGGCTTGCTGTGCCTTACATAATATGATTAGAGAAAAGGAGGGAACCTTAGCAGAGATTCATGAAGAATTTCTTCAGCAATTCACCACAGAAAATGAAATTTACGAAACAAATTCTTCTAGGCCAACTAACGCAGCATTCGCAATACGAAAAAAGTTTTTGGAGTATTTTTCAAATGAAGGAAAAATTTCTTGGCAAGACAAATATGCATTAACTTAGTTCTATTTATAATAAAAATTATCTCTTATGTATTTACTATTTACTATTAAGAATTATGACAAATTTCAACATATTTTTTGTTATTTTTAATTTCACAGTAGTAGTGTACATTTAATTTAATTAAATAAATGGTATTTAACTTACCTTTTGCATTCATTTCCTTCGCTATTTCTTCCCATAATTTTTCTATAAAATCGCGATTATGATGATCCTTTGATGTGTAATCATATATAGCAGGACTTTTTTCAACTAATGAAAGAAGCATTTCTGCATCCAATTCCATTTTTTATTTGAATTTTTATCACCCACTATCTATCAGCACCAAAAATGTATGATTTTGAAGTTGGATATATAAACAGGTACGCCGCGAAAGTATACGCAGAATAATGTTTTGTCGTAAAACCAGAATCTGTGTTTCGACGTGAAGCATGCTTTTTCGTGCTTGATTATGCTCCAAACAAATTTGCTTTTTGACTAAGCATGTTTTATTTTGCTTTAAGGCGTTTTTGCTTTTTGCTTAATTGTGCCTGATCGTGTTTTGTTTTGATTTAAAACGTTTTTGCTTTTTGACTAAGCGGTGTACACCAACCCGTATTAAATACATTGAAAAATCAAGCTGGAGCAAAATTGTTTTTGCTTTAAACTGTTTTGACTAATCTGTGTGCGCCCAGCCTTAAGGAGACTCTGGTTATCCCCTTCGTACCTGGCTATTAACTCCCGTAAATAATCCAGAGCCTGGTACTCCAGAATTTAACTACAATATTGGGCACAGACAAACAAGGTCAATAATTGAACGTTGCAATGGCGTTTTGAAAATGGGTTCCGGTGCTTATTTAAGCATCGGGTACTCCATTACAAGCCAAACAAGGCATCTAAAATTATAAACGCTTGTGTTGTATTACACAATTTATGTGTAGAAAATAATTTACCTGAATTTGAATTGGAAGACGGAGAAGACTTTGATTACGGCATGTACGATAATATTGAAGAAGTCAATAATGGACAAGGACAAGGAGGATAAAGAAATCAACAATATCGAGACGGCATGAACAAAAGAAATAATTTAATTAGAATGCACTTTCAATAAAATTAACTTTTAAACTAAATTATTGTAAATAATAATATAAAGCTATTGTAAATAGTTAAGTTTAGTGTTTAATTTTGACGACTGTAAATATTATTTATTTATAAATAAAAAACAAAACACTTAAAATAAAAGTTTTTATTATCAAAAAATTTTAAAATATCACATAAAGTAAAAAATAACACGATTAGTCTTATATAAATGTATGTACAGGGTGATGATAAAGTTTAGAACATAATTCACAACTGCCGTATTTAATTTTTTTGATAAAATCGCTTGGAACGGTCAATTTTAGTTTTTATTATGCCATCTCTTGGTATAATAAAAATATTAATGACGTCACTGGTGATTTAGCAATGACGTCATCATCGATGTTTTTAAATAGTAACCCCCACTTTTTCACTTGTGTTTGATAGACATTTATGTCACTAAAACGATGATATTAAAAATTGTTGCATTTGTAAACAAGTTTTCGTTTAAAAATTTTTTTAATATAAACTTAAAATTAATTTGTACTATTAACCCTTAACGCTCGAGAGCAGTTTTCTAGAACACTGACCAGTAGGTAGACGGATTTTTAAGAAAAAAAAGTGCATAATTAATATTGCTTTATTGCATGTCCGTATTTTTGCTCAATGCTCGGACAGAAATGCACCTGAGCGCGCTAAAAACAAATGCCGATCGTCTTTCATTGTTGCGTGCACAATTAAAACCGAACCTAACAGATTTCCTACAATATTACGTTTGCCGTTTGTATGGCGGCATTCGACTTGTTGAGAAAATTTGTAATGTCGCGAATATGGCAGCATTCGAGCGCTAAAGGTTAAATTTGAAAAATTTGAATGTTTTATAAGATTTATTTTGGCCGATTTCAATAAATGGAAAAATTTTAAATTTTATTATTTGTAAATTTCCTTAGGGTACGTTTATATAATAATGAAAGAGCAATAAAGTCATGCATAGAGCAATGAAGTAAAGCAAAGCATGCCCGGCCATACTGAAAAACACGACCAGTGATGAACGCTAAAAATATTCCGTGATAAATGTAAAAGCAATTATATAATTTAGTATTAATTAGGGTAGTGCATTGAAAATAATTATTTCTATGTAATTACTCTCGTACTTTAAATTCTATTTTATTAGAATAGGTTAAGGGATTGGAAATAAATAAGAGATACAAAATTTTCTATGCCCCGAACGTAATCAAATTTAAATTTGTAGTACGATATAATTATTATAAGGATAATAGTTTATTTTAAATTATTAGCTAAGTAAATTTAACTAAATATCCGAAGAATTACAACCGCGTGCTGCCGGCCGACCAATCAGAGACCTCCGCACAGTGATCAGAGTCATGATAAAGCAAACCATAAAGCAAACCGATTTGTTTTATGAAAATGCATCATTGATCGTGCTGCATCACTATGCGCGCTCGTATTTGAAATACATTGGTTTGCTCTTTGATCATTGCTCTACTACTTGCTTTACGAAAAGATTACTTTACTGCTTTATCAAATGCTTTATTACTATAAACGTGCCCTTACATTTAAATGGAATCAAAAAATTAGTTTTTCAAGACTATTTATTAAATTTTGTTAAATACATTTAACATTTGCATTAAGGCACGTTTATAGTAATGGCTATCATTACTCTCTCGTTGAATAATATACTATTAATGTTAATAAGGATCAAAGGCTATCATATTTACTACATTATATGGGTACTGATTCGTATGACATTTTATGTGACAAGTTACCACCAGACGAACCTGAAAATAAAGTTTATGAAGAAATTGTCAAATTGTTGGATTAATTTTATAATCCTGCACCACTAGAAATTGCTGAAACATTTCGCTTTCAAAGTAGAAAACAACATGAAGGAGTGTCAATACAAGAATTTTTACATGCTCTACAAAAGCTAATAAGCATTAACTGTAAGTTTGGTGATTACTTAAAATTAGCTTTACGAAATCAATTTGTTTATGGATTATTTTCAAAAATAATTCAAAATAGATGGTGTGATAAGTTAATTCATCTTCATGGGCTACACCTGTGGTTCCAATTGTTAAAGCTAATGGAGAAGTACGCTTATGTGGTGGTTTTAAGGTAACTTTGAATCCAAATATTTTAATTGATGAACATCCATTACCAACTATCGATGAGTTATTTTTACAAATGGTTGGTGGAAAAAATTTAGCAAAAGTGATATAAGTAAAGCATATACAGGGTGGCCCAACTAAGAGTTCCCACCCAGATTATTTTGAAAACAAGTAATTTTTGAAAAAAACCCTGAAACTGGTCAATTTTTATTTGGTGGGGGACCAATTTTCATGGTAACGCAAGGGACAATCCCTCACCCAGTTATGCAGGGAAACTACCCCTTCAGAAATCTTAAGTGGCAATAGGGGTCGAGCGATACATCATTGTAAAGCTCCTACTATTCTCTATACAGCTGTCATATTTTTTTTTAGTTTGATGGAATATTTGAGAAGTTATAGCATTTTCACGTAAGACATGTAAAACGTGTTTTTAACAGGTGACATGGGCTAAAAAGTCCTTTAAAGCTTGATTTTGTTAAAAATAATTACAACCATATTTTGATTCCCCATCCAATAAGGATTAACCGGTTTCAGAGTCTTTTTTCAAAATACTTTTAGTTCCCACCGAGGTTATTTTGAAAAAAAGTAATTTTTGAAAAATAGCCTGAAACTGATCAATTGTTATTTAGTGGGGGGCTAATGTATGATAGTATTTATTTTTATTGTAACTTTTAACAAAATCAAACTTAAAAACCCTTTTTAACCCATGTTACCTGTTAAAAACGAGTTTTACATGTCTAACGTGAAAATGCTATAACTTCTCAAATATTCCATAAAATTAAAAAAAAATATAACAGGTGTATAGAGAATAGTAGGAGCTTTGAAATGATGTACCACTTGACCACTATTGCCATTTAAGATTTCTGAAGGAGTAGTTTCCCTGCATTACTGGGTGAGGGGTTGTCCCTTGCATTACGATAAAAATTGGTCCCCCACCAAATAAAAATTGACCGGCTTCATGGTTTTTTTCAAAAATTATTTGTTTTCAAAATAACCTGGGTGGGAACTCTTATTTGGGCCACCCTGTATATAATGTGAGGTAAAAGAAGAAATGAGAGATTTATTAACTTTAAATTCTCATAAAGGACTTTATGAATGTAATCGTTTATTTTTTGGAATTGCAAGTGCTCCAGCGATATGGCAGAGGTTGATTGAAAAGATTTTACAAGGTTTACCTGGAGTGTCTGTATTTTTGGATGACATTAAAATAACTGGTACGACTTTTGGAAAACATTTACAGAATTTAGAAAGTGTTCTTAATCGTTTATACAAGTATAATTTGAAAGTTCATTTAGAGAAGAGTGTTTTCTTTTCTGACGATATTGAATATTGTGGATATTTAATTAATGAAAATGGTATCAAGAAAGTACAAACAAAAATTGAAGCAATTCAAAATGCACCAATTCCAGAAAATACTACTCAAGTTCGAGCGTTTATAGGATTAATTCTTAAAATTTGTCCACTAAAGTATTTAATTGCGAACTTTCTAATAAAGGTATTTTTGATTTTGTGGAACTTCCGATTACACCGGAAGTGGATGGCAACTTTCTTATTTTAAATGGAACACCCAGTATATTTTTGCATTTTTATGCAACTTCATTTACACCGGAAGTTGGAGCCAACTGCCCCAAATTCCTTATTTTAAATGATTTTCTTTTGCAATTAAGTTAATAACATTAAATTTAAACAAAATTATGTTTAACCTTAAGTTCGTTAATTTTCCACTTTTGGCGTAAATGAAGTTGCATAAAAATGCGATTTTTGAATGGGCGTAATTCCGAAAAGTATTAATCGTAGACCACACTATGCTAGGTCAATTTAATGGTATTTTTATGGAGAACACGAAAATGCAAAAATGTACTAGGTGTTCCATTTAAAATAAGAAAGTTGCCATCCACTTCCGGTATAACCGGAAGTACCACAAAATCAAAAATACCTTTGTTAGAAAGTTCGCGATTTGAGTCCTCCGTAGACAAATTTTCAGAATCAAAAACATAACCGTTTAAAAGTTAGCAGGGGGGGGGGGGGATTTACTTTATGTCTGCACTGTACAAGATTTTTACCAAATGCAAGTTCAATTTTATATCCTTTGAATAAGTTATTGCACTAGAACAACTCATTTATTTGGAATCAGGAGTGTCAAACTGCTTTTGATATGGCAAAAAAGGAAATTCAATCTGACAACGTTTTGTCATTATGATGCTACATTACCTGTAATTTTGGCTACAGGTGTTTCTTCTTACGGAGTGAGCGCAGTTCTTTCACACATTTATCATTTATCCTAATGGAACCGGGCGACCTATTGAATTTGCTTTTCAAACACTAAGCAGTACACAAAAGAAGTATTCTCAAATTGACAAGGAAGCGTATAGTTTAATTTATGGAATTAAAAAGTTTTACAATTATTTATATGGTAGAAGATTTACATTGGTTACTAATCATAAACCTTTACTGCAAATTTTTAATTCAAATAAGTCTTTACCTGTATTATCAGCAACAAGAATTCTACAGAATTTTACTTATGACATTATTTATAAAAGCACAGATAAGCATTTGAATGCAGATGCGTCTGAAATAAGTATCACCTCATTCTAAAAGGACAAATCTAAATTTATAATAAAGAAATGGCTCAATAATTATTGTCATATGTTTTATATTGTAATTACCTGCTCACGAATCCTGACTTATTTTACAGATTGTATTGTATCGAGATCCTCTCGTCACTACTTTGAAAATACTTGATAACTAATGAAAATTTATATTTATTTTAAATATTTTACTATTTTCTTTGATGAAAAATAAAATAATGACAGTTGACTCTTGACAGATATTTCGACGTTGTCATTTATCACGTTCTCTTCTCTTCCACTTTTTCCTTCTTTTAACGAAGGGTGCGTTCCACTAATGACTCGCAATCGTCACGACGACCGCAAAGTCGTTCCACATAAGACCGCGGTTGTTTCGTTCGTGCATAAAAACGTCATCGATGACGTAACGAATGGCGCAAGAACCAGGGTAGGGAATCTCCCATAATAAAAGTTTTTTTCCCTAAGTTCGCGAGGACCCCTACGTGATGGAGCTGCTTTATTAGTTTTTTAGGCAACGTTTTTTACAAATCCTTACCCCTCTATGCTTCCCCTTAATTAATCAAAAAATATTAAACAAATAAAAATTTGGATAAATTTATCAAGTATTCAAAAGTAAAGAAAAAATCCATTACATTTTGAATTGTTTCTTTTTAATTTTCTTGACTTTGCATTATTTAAAAAAATAATTAAATTAAAAAATAATTTTTTGCACTTCTAAACAATAATGAGCCATTTTACGCTCTCATAAATAACTCATAAACTACTTAATATTTTTGTACCAAATTTTGGTAGCATTAAAAAATATTTATAATGACCAATGTATCACAAAAGGAATTAAAAATATTAACAGTAAGTGTATTTTTTAAGACCCTTAAAGTGCTCCTACTTTGCAGTTAATTTACTCAAAATCCAATCAAAGTATCAAGTTAAGGTCGTGATACATAGGTAAGACATAAAATATGAATCGATTGGTACCATAAACATGCCAAAGAGAAATTTCTTTAATTAGTTATTCGTGAGGTACGAAACGTTGTTTTTGAACAAAAGTTCCCCAATTTAAACGCAGCAACAAAAAAAAACTGATAAATATAAATAATATGTACAATAGTTTTCAATTATTATGTAAAACTGTGTATATTGTTGTTATTATTTATTTAAATTGAGTATTTAGTTTTTAAATCGGTGCGCGGCGCGAATATCATAAATGACCCTTAATGGCAGAAGTAAAAGTATCACATTTACTACCAAGTATTCATTTATTCTCTAGGGATTAAAAGTCCCACAACGGTTCATTTAATCCCTTGGTATTAAAAAAATTCCGTAGTTAGATATTACAGACACAGATGGCGCGCAAGTTTTAAAAATAATTGGTTTTGAATTCTGAATTATATTTGATAATTTAATAGGTAAGTATATTTCTAATATTACTACAATAATTTTTAGGGTTTTTTTATTTGGGAAAGGAATCTATTATCGTTTTTTGAGTAAAATTCGAAAGATTTTATTGAAAAGTAATTCTAACCTCTAAATTGCCTTCAATTTTTTTTATTAAAGTAAGTATTGGTTTTATCGTTTTATCTAATATTGTATGCTAAATGCTTATGTTTATCACAAATCAGAAGATTTATGTTAATTCTTTAAGTTTTTAAAACTTATACGTACAATAATAAATTTAAGATAAATTTGTGATGTTTTCTCCAATCTTGTATAATTTTGGAGCACATGCGAAATCAAAAATCAATTGGCGATTCAAATTAATGTTTCGCGCGAAAATGTTTGTTTGGTTGCATACCCTGGTGACGTCATGACCGGGGCAAAACTTAACCTCGTTCGTATCTCAGTCTGTGTTTACACGGTTTACACCAGTTTACACTTACACCAATCGGTTTTTGTACGCGTTTTCAGTGATAGTGATTTACAGGTGATTTAAAATGGATAAATACTTGTCCTTCGCAGCCATTTATGCATTTTTGGAGGCTGTACCTGAGTCAAGATGAATCATTGAAGGAAAACAATTAGTTAATTGTGGTCAACTGATTTTATGTCAAGTGGTAGAAAAGGTGGATAATTATGTAGAAATTTTTAGTTTATGTTTGCAAACTTCTCACCTTAATAGTACACCTCATAAAATTAAGGGATATATAAATATTACCGAGGGAACAATGAACATCGTGAAGATGGTGTGTTCTTGCAAAGCCGGATTGAGCTCTAGATGCAAACATGTAGCCGCTGTTTTAATTTATTGCTCCAGGTGGTATTAAATTATATGCATGCAAAAAACCCGCAATCATGGGAAAATAATTGATGATACATAACATTTTATTTATTTAGTATTTTCGTTTTTCTGCTTTTGTTGTATTTTATTTCAGGAATGCAATTGAATCTTTGGAAACGACGTCCCAAACGGATAAAAAGTATTCCTGGTCAGAACAAAAAGGACCGGTATTAGATAAATACCTTAAAAATAATAACCCTATAAGATCTTGGGATTGTTTGGATAAAGAACCTATTAAAAAAAAAGTGTATCCAAAGAGAACTTTTTTGAATACATTTTTAAAAGTTTATCCAGATTTAGAATTGTCTAAACATTGGTAAATATAATTTAATCTGTTATTTTGTGTTAAATTATTTATAACATCGTGCATCATATAAAATAAATAAAAAATATTTTAAGAGCTGGTCGAAAACCTTTTGAACTGGGGAGTATGTCTGCAGTTATTGACGATACTAATTTGGTTGAAAATTGTGACAATAAATGTTTCATAAATAATATTTTTCAAGCAGAAGAGTCAACTTATTTAAAAAATTTAGGCGACATAAAATTTTCCAACAAATGCTGTGAAGAATTGTATAAAAACATTATTGTTACAAAATCCCAAATTAGTATATGTGAAGAGTCCAAGGGCAATTTAAATATTTGGAAGAAGGCAAGGCAATTTCGAGTTACAAGTTCACGATGTTATGCATTGTATACATACTCAAAGGGTGATTGGGAAACAAAAGCTCTTAAATATTTTTGGCCAAAAAGTTTCTCCAATAACGGAATTGCTTTTGAGTCCAAAGCTCGTGATGCTTTTAAGGCCAAGTATAAATGCCAAGTTGAAGAAACAGGAGTAATTATTGGCCAGCTACATCCCTGGTTAGCCTATTCACCGGATGGTATTATTGTAGAACAAGGAAAGCCCAAAAAAATATTGGAAATCAAATGTGTTGTAAAAGGTAATTACCTAGATTGATTTTTATGTAATAATCTTAATAATTAATTTTAGGTCAAGAAGAAGGGGCAGAAAATCAACTCGCTAATGCCATTTTAAATGTAGAGGAAACAAATTTTATTGTTTACTGCAGTAAGGATGATCCATTTTTAGATATCCTAATTAAAAGAGATGATGATTTTTTAAGAAAATTTTTAAACAAGTTGAAATCAATTTATTTTGATAATCTCTTACATGTAGCTTGTAGTAATTACAAAAATTCTTTATAAATAATAAAATTTAAATTAATTTATATACAATATTTTTCTATTTTAAGATACCTTTTCTTAATATATTTTATTATATTAATTTAAGTTGATTATTTCATTTAATTAATAGGTACATATTATGAAGAGACAGATGAGCAATAAAACTATTTTGAAATTTTGTGCTATACATCCTATCAGCAATAAGGAATCGTATTCAAATACGTTATAGAAATTTGTTATCATTTAAAATAGGTTTGGATAAATTTGTTATAGCACATGCTATTATAAATATATCATCAATGAAGGGGAGTAAATTTATTGGCATTCGATTACTTAAAATTTTAAATATTTTAATCCTTTGGTTTGACCGCTCTATGTGAACTCTGGCTGAGGCCTCAACCCAGATGGTGCTACTCCCGTCATAAATTTAACTGTTGTTGTACCTTTGTAATTTGAATAAAGCTTTATCCGACAACAAAGTTTTTTAGGTTTTTGAACCATAATTTCTGTGCAATCTAAAATAATTCTGACATTGGGAAAATCTTTCAAGCATATGGGAATATTTCTTTGTATGTGCTCATATGCTGGAAATAAAATTGAAACACGAAGGGGTTCTG
Source organism: Stenus bimaculatus (assembly GCA_963971135.1). Classification (NCBI taxonomy): domain Eukaryota; kingdom Metazoa; phylum Arthropoda; class Insecta; order Coleoptera; family Staphylinidae; genus Stenus; species Stenus bimaculatus. The sequence goes on along the minus strand of OZ020183.1, from coordinate 25,758,641 downwards.
ATAAAAGTTGTATTGTTTCAATAAAAACCGATTTACAGGTTTGAGATGATATTTTAAATAATGTTCCCAAAACCACATATGGTAAATCAAGCTTCAGTTTCATAAAAGTTAAAAACACCCTGCTTTTATCAGTGAGTCTATGAATTCTATTATCAGACTTAACCATTGTGAATATGGTAACCAACATATTAAGAAGGGCAAAGGAAAGTAGACCCGTTAAACTATTTAACTCCTTATCTGTTGAAACGCAATCCAAAAATTGAAAAAACATCTGACTGTTCACTTGAGTTTCTGCATCTAATTGGTTAGATTCAGTTTGACTTCCTGTTGTTATTGTGGTAAAGAAAGAGCTTTCGGTTTGTGTTCCTACATCTACAAATTTTTTTAAAATTGTATGATTTTCAGAAAAAAGCGATTCAGCAGATGCCGTTTGGTTTTCATGTACTGTTAAATTTAATTTGTTTTCTTTTAAAGTTAAAGAAGTAGAAAGTGGAATTAAATTTCTTCTTTTTTCAAGACGAGAACTTCTTTCCTCAGTTTGTTTCTTAATAAATTTTGATAGAGGCAAATTCTGACTGGGAACCGCAGTTGGTAATAATATTCTTCTATCAAAACAACCTATCAAGAATAAATTTTATTAGAATTTTTTTTTAGTTATTAGAAACAAGTGTTTTAACCTGTTGAATGATAGTCTTCCTTTTTAAAATGAAGAGAACAAACTGTCATGTGTTCAGTCACTTTTTTATCCATCTTTAAACATGTTTCCCATAATTTTCTCCTATCTTGATCTATAAAATCTCCAAATTCAGTTTGTACTTTTATTAACTGTTTTGGTTTAGGAAATTTATGAAAAGATATGTTCCTATTATTTTTGCGTATAGATTTACATCCATGAACACAACAATTTTCCTTACTTTTACATTTTATAAGTTCAGAAACAACTTCATTTATATTTTCTTCTTCCATTTTACACTAACATTATAACGAATTACAAGTATAAGATCACAAAATAAATTAGTTTTGCAAGTAAAACCGATTGTGTTTACGGCCCCGGTCATGACATCATGAGCGTAAGTTGAGCAAACTACCGCGAGAGGGAGATGGCTTAGCTTGAATCGCCAATTGTTGGTTAATTTTAGGATACATAAAATAGTAGGTATTAAAAATATAAATATCTATCAAGTTTAAGGATTCAGTAAGAATCATTCTGCATGAACTTCCGAGTAATGATGAACGATGAAGAATTTTTATATAACAAATTATTTATTGATATGTACACTAATATTGCAATCACTACAGTTTGTAATATTAAATAATGGAAGCACATCTGGTTCAATTCTTCTTTTTTTAGGTAGATTAATGGTTACACCTGGTTCAGTAGTCTTAGAAAGAACAGGTCGCTTTGCGATTGACGTAATGACAGGATCACAATTGAAACTGCTGGTATCCACATCACATGAAACATTACTGGTGAATGACTGGAATGTACTTTGACTAGTCGACGGTTTGTGAATTTCATCATCACAAAGAATTTGTTCAGCAATTCTTTTCTTATTATTTAAGGAATTTTCAACATAACCTTCAGCCACGGTGGCAGATTTCCATCCTCCGTGCCTTTTTAATACGTTGATTGAAGCGCCCGCATCGGCAAGAAGAGAAGCAGATGAGCGCCTAAAGCAATGACCCGTGTATAAACTCGGTTCGGGAAGTTTAAAATAACCAGCTATCTTTTGTGGTATTTTTCCAAATGTGTTTTTACCAACCGGTTGATTACAGCATTTTCCATTTCGATAATACACGAAAAACGTTTCAACTGTTTGATTGGAAGTTGCTAAAGCCTCACGTAAAACTATATATTTCCTACATACTTCTACAAAATTTATAGGATTTGTGTCTCTGCTGTTAATGGTGAATACCCTGTCTATTTTAGTTTTTGTATTCTTCAATGTTACCAATATTGTTGTCTGCAAATCTTGCACATCCTTCAATGATAAACGCACCAACTCATCTGATCGGCATGCACCAGCAACTCCAAATGTCAGTGTATCCTAAGTGATTTTTATCTTGTACATAAATAACAAAATTAAATTTGTGAATTATGCTTACCTTTATCATCAAATATATCTCATCTGGAGCCTCTGCCAAAAATTTATAAATTTCATCCCGACTAAGAATTATGGATTTTTTCGGTTTGTAACCTTCCGATTTTCTTTTCAAAAAAGCAATTAACTTTGCAAACTTGCCGATGTCAATATTATTTTTAACATTAATTGTTGCCTTTAACATAGAATATTTGGACCACAGCGTAGAAGATTTTACCTGTTCGGATATCTCTCCAAAATAAGCGAGTAATGCATTTTCGCTATAATGTTTGACTTGATTATCCGAGCACCATTTGATAAAGTTTTTATATGCTTTTTCGTACAAATGTTTCGATTTTGTTGGCAATAAATTAAGGCTTACAGATTCTGCTGCTTCTTTGATTAAAGGAGGAGTGAAACTTATTGAATCACTTTCTTCAATCATTTTTTTAGACTTAGATTGTAACGATTGTTCAGGAAGAATAAAATCGTTTAAAAAATTATAACTTTCAATTTTTTTCCGCAGTTCGATATTATAAACACAGACGGCGTGCAAGTTTTTAAAAATAATTGTTTCTGAATTATATTTGATAATTTAATAGGTATGTATATTTCTAATATTACTACAATAAATTTTAGGGTTTTTTTTATTTCGGAATGGATTCTATTATAGTTTTTTGTCTTAAATTCGAAACATTTTATTGACAAGAAATTCTAAGCCCCAAATTGCCTTGTATTATTTATTAAGATATCTAATGGTTTTATCTAATGTAGTATGCTAAATGCTTATATTTATACAATTCAAAAGATTTATGTTAATTGTTTAAGTTTCTAGAAGATAAACGATAAAATGTTTCATCATTACTCGGAAGTTCATGCAGAATGATCCGTACCGAATCATGATATAGGTACTTAAATTTTTAATAATATTTAATTTATCATAAATTAACCGACCAATTGATTTTAGGTTTCCAATGTGCTTTAAAATTATACAAGATTGGAGAAAACAAGACAAATTTATTAATAGATATGGTCATTTACAAATTAGTAAATATAAATATGTACATCTACTCTAATATTACAATTTGTTATACCAAATAAAGGAGGTACAACTTGTTCAATTATTTTTTTAAATAAGGTGACGGTTATGACTGTCTCAGTAGAGTTATTTGCATTCGAAATAACCATTGTCCCAATATTGAAAACGTTTGCTCAAATAATTAATTGGAAGTTCAAAAAATATCCACCGCTAAATAACTATTATGCACCAAGGGAGCAAAGTGAGTAATTTAATCCTGAGTGTGGAAACCACACGAAGGATTAAATGCACTTTGCTCCAGAGTAAAGTAATGACAAGACAGGGAGTAAAGTAAAATTTGACAAGAGACAGGAAATGTAACGTTTTAGTCTCTATCAATAAGGACTAAACTAGCTCATTATATATAGAAAGTGCAAAAAGGATTTTTTTAGCCCAAGTTGATTTACATTAAAATTGAGCTGGGGTATTTTTAAAACACTCGTGCAATAATAATTTTTTTCTATTTTGGTGCGTTACTAGCCAGTACCGCACTGCTATCGGTGCGTTACTGAGTAGTAAATTTTATTTTTCCCAGTTGGTAGCACTGAAGTTTATTGATTTTAAAGTGTCAGTTGCCCAACGATTTACAGGTTATTTGATGATTTGACAAACCTGACATTAGAGTTGCCAATTACCAGAAAAGTTACTAAAATTGAAAACAATAATATTTTATTATAAATAGATAAAAAGGCGCAAAATAGAAAAAATAGTATAAAAAACTCGTTAAGAGCACTTGTTCATTAAAATACTCGTCGCTACGCGACTCGTATTTTAAAATTGAACGCGTGCTACAATATGCGACTTATGAAACTCGTTTTTTAATATACTATTTTCAGAATTATGTGGTGCAATAATTTAGAATAATTTTTTATAAGTTTAAGGTAAAATTGTCACAATTTGCGTTTAAAATAATTTGCGAATACATAAAAATAATAAACAAGCATTAAATAAACGTAAAATATGAATAAATCGCCAAGAAAACGTTTAATAAATAAATCACGTATTGGCAACACCGCACGGCCAAGCTGACCCACTGCATGTTTGGTTGCCTACCTGCTTTATTTTATTTTGATAATTTTGTTAGAATATTACAGATAGGTAATATAATTAAATAATTTAATTTTAAAAATTTAAAAACTAATTTTCCGTATTTGCAAGAAGCTGGTACATAATTTTCCGATTTTCAAGGTAGAAACCTGCAATTTCGAAAGAAAAAAAAATGCCTTTTTTCTTCAGATGGGTGTTAATAGATATTAATAACTTTTAGCGCGTCCCGAATTTTTTTGATCACTTGTAACCGAGATGAGATTTTATCGTTTCAGGGAGTAGGGATATTCGGCTAGGTGGGCAGATGCAACTTTTTTCAAAATTTGTTTGCAGATTTTCTTTAAACATGAAAAATCATGAATTTTGATTAATACGCGTCGATTGTGTGTAAAATTTTACATGGTTTTCACAATTTACTTATTACTGTTGCCAAAAAAATATTCTTAAAAGTTTGAAAAAAGTTGCATCTTCCCTCCTACTCGAATATCACTACACGCCTACACAAAAATCGCGTATCTCGGTTACCCGTCATCAAAAAATGTCGAGTAACATATCAAAATTCATCATTTTTCATGTTTAAAGAGAATCTACAAAACATTTTTGAAAAAGTTGCATCTTTCCACTAAGCCGAATATCCCTACTCCCTTACACAAAAATAGCATATCTCGCTTACCAGTCATCAAAAAATTTCGAGTAACGTATCAAAATTCATCATTTTTCATGTTTAAAGAGAATTTGCAAAAATAGTTGCATCTTCCCATCACTACTCCCTGAAACGATTAAATCTCATCTCGGTTACAAGTGATATTACTACTCTACTCTACCAATTACGTTAATATTGGTAGAGTTACAAGGATAGTACTAACTCGCCCTAGTAACTCGACTGCTAACTCTACCAATAAAAACTAGGCTTTTGCGATAGCAACGGCGCGGGTTCAAATCCCGCAAATTATAAGGTACGTGTGAGTAAGAAAATATTGATATATTATACTTGTGATTGATTGAGATGGCCTGTTAGCTAGTAGTAGCTGATTACAGTACGGCATCGTTCAAGCAAATAAAAATTCACACAATAAAAATTTTCAAATTCTATAATTTTTTATAGAATCCCATAATAGTTATGTAGTGCGTTAAAAGTGAGTCGCAAAGTGAGTTACAATAGAATCGCATGGCGAAGTGTTTGTGAATTCACCTGCGACTTCCCCAGGACTTCTAGGCAATTTCCTGTGTGGCGGACATTTGGCAGTCCCAGAGACGTTCTGGAGAGTTTAAGGGGAGGTCTAATGTGAAGTAACTAGGAGCTCGCAAAGATGTCTGTGGGAGGTAACTGTGCTGACTGGGATCTATTAAAAAAAATTATGACGTCATGTCAACTGAGAAAAAAATATTGTTGGATTCAAAATAAAGGTTTTCAAAAACAATGCGGCACGTCTTTTACGGTTTTAAAAAATTCCAAAAGATAACGTAGTTATGATTGTGTATTGTAGTTACGTTCGTGGTGATCAATGAATGGAAGGAGTAACAGCAAACGAACAATAAGTTTTTTTTTTATTTTGTTAATTTTATTTTAATTTAAATTAAAAACGAAGCATTTTAGAGAAAATATTTATTCTCTGTTTTCGTCTTAAAATTTGTCAAATAGTCTTCTAGGAAGTCTCTGGTATTTATTTTTTTAAAAAAGCCACCCCTGTTTAATGCAAAATTGGCATAAAACTTCGTACATGTTTTTAAATAAGTTCTAAACTGTACCAGCTGTGAAAAAATTAGAAATCAAAAATTTTCAGAAAAAGCAAGGAATTAGAATATCTCATTTAAAATCTTAAGTGGGGTAGCACAAACAAGTTATGGCATAAAAAATGGGGTCTATACCCCCAAAATACACCCCCCTGTATTTTATTTCGATATTTGATATTTTTATCTTATTACGACTCTAATAACTAGAGTGTGTTTCAAATTTGATCAAATTATCTTAAAAAATAAAGAAGTTTTACTCAAAAAATGAAAAAAATATAGAAAGTTTGACACCTCATAACTAAAAAATAGAGCACTTTTGAGAAAATTTTTATTCTTTACTTTTGTCTTAGAATTGATCAAGGAATCGCCTGTAGAATTTCTTTGCATATATTTAGAAACACCCTGTATATCCCACATAAACGAAAATATCATTCCCAATAAGTGTCACTAAGCACCAAAAATGTAAGATTATTTACTTTTCAAAAAAATTATAAGATTTCTAACACTTATAGGCAGATTCTAGTCAAAATTAAAGGCCTTTAAATAAAAACAAATAAGGTAACCATGGAAATTGACCATTACAACGCATATAACAAATTTAAAGGCCTTTAAACTTAAATGATTTCACTAGAATCTAGGTATTTTATAAAAAAATACTTAGGTATCTTGTTATTGGGAATTTCGACTTGGGATACGCCCTCTGGGAGTTATTTGCTGAAGCTAGAAAAGGTCAACCTTGGCATAACCTGTTTTGTAAAATTTATTTCCGTGCAGTTATAAATCAGTTTCCTTGAGTTTATTATTACTATATTAAAATAATAATATTTTTTACAGGCTTTAATTTATTACTTGCCCCAAAACAATGTACTTAAAGGGTTAGGCCACTCTAGGATTTTAAAAATATTGAAATTTTAAAACAGTCACGGATCAACTTAAAATCGGTTAGAAAGGAAGTACAGGAGCAGAATATTAATGTGGAAGGCCAATTGTATGGTACAGGAGGCTTATTCTTGGGAAGCGGGCAACATCATGTGGCCTGCCACAAATGTGGACCGAAAATGTTGCCCGCCATACGTAAATCCTATTCTTGACAGCCAAGCTAGGAGGTTTATTCTTGGGCCCGACCACATCGTGTGGTCGGCCACAAATCGTGAAATCTAGCCCACTTTTCGTGAATTGGTATTCTTGGGATGTCAACACCTTCTGGCAGGCCACAATTTTCGGGCAACATGTCACGACTGCCTTAAAGCAGTCCAGATTAAATTGTGGTCTGGGTTTTCTAACCTAAAATTGGTACTTGTCTGTCATTTGTAATTGTTTCAAACATATAAACAAACATATACAGGGTGGCCCAACTAAGAGTTCCCACCCAGGTTATTTTGAAAACAAATAATTTTTGAAAAAAACCCTGAAACCGGTCAATTTTTATTTGGCGGGGGACCAATTTTTATGGTAACGCAAGGGAGAACCCCTCACCCAGTGATACAGGGAAACTACCCCTTCAGAAATCTTAAATGGCAATATGGGTCGAGTGATACATCATTGTAAAGCTCCTACTATTCTCTATACAGCTGTCATATTTTTTTAATTTGATGGAATATTTGAGACGTTATAGGATTTTTACTTTAGACATGTAAAACGTGTGTTTAACTGGTGAGATGGGATAAAAAGGCTTTTAAAGCTTGATTTTGTTAAAAGTTACAATAAAAATAAATACAACCATACATTGGTCCCCTACTAAATAACAATTGATCAGTTTTAGGCTATTTTTCAAAAATGACTTGTTTTCAAAATAACCTAGGTGGAAACTAAAAGTATTTTGAAAAAAGACTCTGAAACCGGTCAATCCTTATTAGATGGGGAATCAAAGCATGGTTGTAATTGTTTTTAACAAAATCAAGCTTTAAAGGCCTTTTTCCATAAAATTAAAAAAAAATATGACAGCTGTATAGAGAATAGTAGGAGCTTTACAATTATGTATCACTCGACCCCTATTGTTATTTAAGATTTCTGAAAGGGTAGTTTCCCTGCATAACTGGGTGAGGGGTTCTTCCTTGCGTTACCATGAAAATTAGTCCCCCACCAAATAAAAATTGACCGGTTTCAGGGTTTTTTTCAAAAATTATTTGTTTTCAAAATAACCTGGGTGGGAACTCTTAGTTGGGCCACCCTGTATATTATTATTTAAATATATTATATTATTTGAAGATGTTATATTAAAAAAGTTTTGTATAAATCCCCTGAAGTTTGGTTGTTAAACATCTTGGAAATCTTGAATAGGTAAAGTCTTGTATTATTAAAAACCAAACAAGTTTACGATGTTACGAATTTATTAAATATAAATTTCAATACACTTAAAAATCAGTAAAAAACAATTACAATGGCAAGTTCTTTGTAGACTAAACAATAGTTAAAACTTGGTTAAGAGGTAATGAAAATTTAGGGTACAAAATCAGGTACCTAATAATTGGAATTGGTTCTTAATGATTTACTTGTAATTTTCCCCCTCCAGTACTAATTTGGTCTTTTATTTTACTTTAAAAGGTTCCCCTTTAGTTCATTGTAACATTCAAGATTATATCTTGTGTGCACATAGTTATTGCAGCGGTTGGTTGTGTTTTATAATAGTTTTTTGATTTTTAATTCAAGAGTTTACCTCATATTACATATTACTGTATTAAACACTGGTAAGTTTTTTAAATAAATTTTGAATTTGTGAAAATAAAACAAATTTTATGTATTTCAATGTAGGAAATGGAACTAGAAGACCAGATAAATCTAGCTGGCATTGCGGCTTTAGAAGAGGCAGAAATTGAAGCCAATGGAGGTGCACAAAGAAGGGTATTTCCTTACAATGACCCATTTGAAGTTTTAACTGAAATCGAATTTAGGAAAGTTTATAGGTATAAAAATTATTTACTATCAAATTTATTTCAATTATTGCAAAAGCAAAAGAACTTGTATACAGGGTGTCCAGAAATTAAGCGGCCAAACTAAATAATGTATTAAGTACTTCTACTATAATTTATTTTGTAGGTTAACAAAAGATATTGTTAGAAATCTAATAAATGAGTTGGAACCTTTCATCGTTGCCCCCAGCAGACCAACTGATTTAACTATTTCTCGAAAAGTAAGAAAATTTTCTTACTACTTTAATATTAGTATAAATTTCATTAATTTTTAGATTTTAATTGCTCTCAGATTCTTTGCCAGTGGTAGCTACCAGCTGGATATTGGAAACAATATTAATAACGCTGTATCACAAGCTTCTGTAAGTAGGTGCATAGAAGAAGTGAGCAATGCTCTAAATGGGGAAGAAATATTTGAAAGTTATGTCAGATTCCTAAGAAATTTTGAAGACCTAAGACGTTTAAGAAATGAGTAAGTAAATATTGTTTTTCTATTTAAAATTATTAAAATTATTTATCATGTTTTAGGTTTTTTGAGAAATTTACCTTTCCTGGCGTTATAGGCTGTATAGATGGTACTCATGTAGTTATACATCCTCCTGGAATTAGCGATAATGTACATCCTGAACATCTGTACGTTAATAGAAAAGGTTATCATTCGATTAACGTACAATTGGTAACTATTTTTAGTTTTGATTTGTTTAAAATAATTAAAACTAATTTTAACTTTAGATATGCGATTCATCTTTAAAAATATTAAATGTATGTGCACGGTTTCCGGGTAGTACACACGATAGCCACATATGGAATAACAGTAGGGTATCAAATTTCATGAGGAATTTGCATGAAGGAGGACATACCACTTTTAGTTTATTGGGTAAGTTGAAGTTTTCTAAAAAATATTTTATGTTTATTCTTGTTCTTTTAAGGAGACTCTGGTTATCCCCTTCGTACCTGGCTATTAACTCCTGTAAATAATCCAGAGCCTGGTACTCCAGAATTTAATTACAATATTGGGCACAGACAAACAAGGTCAATAATTGAACGTTGTAATGGCGTTTTGAAAATGAGGTTCCGGTGCTTATTTAAGCATCGGGTACTCCATTACAAGCCAAACAAGGCATCTAAAATTATAAACGCTTGTGTTGTATTACACAATATATGTGTAGAAAATAATTTACCTGAACCTGAATTGGAAGACGGAGAAGACTTTGATTACGGCATCTACGAAAATATTGAAGAAGTCAATAACGGACAAGGAGGACAAAGAAATCAACAATATCGAGACGGCATGAACAAAAGAAATAACTTAATTAGAATGCACTTTCAATAAAATTAACTTTTAAACTAAATTATTGTAAATAATAAAATAAAGCTATTGTAAATAGATAAGTTTAGTGTATAATTTTGACTATAAATATTATTTATTTATAAATAAAAAACAAAACATTTGAAACAAAACATTTGAAATAAAAGTTTTTATTATCAAAAAATATCACATGAAGTAAAAAATAACATGATCAGTCTTATATACATATATATAACCATTGTATATAACATATAGGAACAAATAAAATATATATACAAGTATATGTATACAAAAATAAAGAAAAATTCCTAATTTAATATAAAACAAAAATATTTGGTTAAACCAATGTATGTAGATTGAACAAATTTTAAAATATCACATGAAGTAAAAAATAACATGATCAGTCTTATGTGCATATATAAAACATATAAGAACATAAATAAAATATATATATACAAGTATATGTATACAAAAATAAAGAAAAATTCCTAATTTAATATAAAACAAAAATATTTGGTTAAACCAATGTATGTAGATTGAACAAATTTTAAAATATCACATGAAGTAAAAAATAACATGATCAGTCTTATGTGCATATATATAACATATAAGAACATAAATAAAATATATATACAAGTATATGTATATAAAAATAAAGAAAAAATTCTAATTTAATATAAATCAAAAATATTTGGTTAAACCAATGTTTGTACTATGTACATTAACAAAACTGATACATATTTCTAAAATAAAATATTAAAAAATAAACAAAATTTGTACATATTATAAAAAAAAAATAATCCCTGTGTAAAAATAATATGTATGTATACATGGACAGGAATTTTAAGAAGATGGAAGTTTGTTAGCAATACTTTCTAACGCATTTGCAATTCTGCGTTTTTCTATCACATCTTCTTCCATAATTGCAAGCTTTCGCTCATAATACTCCTGTTTTAAATTAATGTTTTGTTCATTCTGTTCCGCAAGTTTTGATGTGGCCTTGATGGTTTCCTCCAGGTGTTGAGCCTTGCGTTTAGCTGTTATTCTTGGTTTATGTGCACCACTTACAGATGCCTGCGGTTCTTTATTAGGAATGTATTCGTGGTCGTTTATTATTAAATTTTCTTTCTCGTTAAAATTAAAAGACCCATCAAAGTTAACCACTGACTCCTGTATAGTCGTGTCCCCATATATCGAAACAGGATGGATCATCCCCACTATTCTTTCTTCTTCAGCATTTACCGCGTCTCCAAGTGGTGATCCACCACCGGTAATTTCAGTGTGGTGTCTCTTTGCCGCTTGTTTGGATTTGACGGTATTTTTCATGTGTTTCCATGTCTATAAATAAATTAAATCACTAAATAAATATTATTTATTAAATTATTCATGAAGTAAGAAAAATTTCTTAAAACCTTATTTAACTTACTTTTCGCCATTGAACCCAATCCTTACTCGCTCCAGGAATGGAGTTTAATTCCTTGGCAATTTGTTGCCATAAATTTTGAGCAATTTGGTATGTAAAAGTGTTGGAAAATTTTCCAACTCTCAATTCTTCATGGTCCTCCATAAAATCGATCAATGCCGACTTTTGATCTGGCGAAATATATATTTTTTTTGTTTATCTGCCATATTAATAACTTTGATTATAAATAACTGATAGAAACATGTATGTTACTATAGGCAACACTTCTGACACATGTGTATGTAGACGCAGGAGTGTATGTAAAGCGGAAGTCGCGAGTCTACCAGCGTTCTAGTCGGTCGTTCGAAGTTAGCTGCTGTTAAATAAAGAGTTTCTTTAATTTCTAGTAATTGTTGAGGTGTTTTAATTCGCCTAATCACGTCCTGAACCATCCTGTATCATAACTAACAAAGAATTCGAAATACATCAAACAAATTGTACTTTGGACTGCTTTGGATTAGTTGGTTATTGTCAGTTGTCAGCTATTGTTGGTTATAAAATAGTTATATTTTTTGCTTATAGTGGGAACATTGACAGTGTTTATTGTTGGCGTCACTGAAATTACAATGTTGTCAAATCACCCGACCACACTTCAATTCGCATATCTAGCTTGGCTGTCAAGAATAGGATACGTGTGGCGGGCAACATTTTCGGTCCACATTTGTGGCAGGCCACATGATGTTGCCCGCTTCCCAAGAATAAACCTCTAGATATGCGAATTGAAGTGTGGTCGGGTGATTTGACAACATTGTAATTTCAGTGACGCCAACAATAAAAACTGTCAACGTTCCCACTATAAGCAAAAAATATAACTATTTTATAACCAACAACAGCTGACAGCCTGACAACAACCAACGAAATCTTTGCAACCAACTAGTCAAAAGCAAACCAAAGTACACAATTTTCACATATTTCATGTTTGGGAATTCAAGATTCGTTGCTCACTCATTAGGTTTATTATTTATTATAATAAAATAAAATCTGGCGATAATTTTGATAAATATTTAATTTTGAAAAAATCAATGGAAGATTCCTTTATCCAACTTATTTATTAAGTAAAAATAAAATTAGTTACTTTAATTTTAATACTTTAATACAATAAGATGTATATTCTTTTATTTCTCCTGAATTACAAACTTTTTTAATATGAAATCTTCAAATAATATAATATATTTAAATAATAATATATGTTTAAATCAAAATAATTTCTTGCGATAATTTAGATAATATTAATAATTTGAAGAAACAAAACAAACTCCTTTTATCTAACTTTATTTAAAAAAAAAATAAATAAAATATAAAGTTGGATAAAAGGAATTATTTTTATATCTTCAAATTATTAATATATGCTGTTTGTTTAAATGGTTGAAACAAGTGCAAAATACAGCAAGTATCAATTTTAGGTTAAAAAAATAGACCACAATTTAATCCGGACTGCTTTAAGGCAGTCGTGACATCTTGCCCGAAAATTGTGGCCTACCAGAAGGTGTTGACATCCCAAGAATAACAATTCACGAAAAGTGGGCTAGATTTCATGATTTCTGGCAGACCACACGATGCGGTCGGGCCCAAGAATAAGCCTCCAGGCATCGCAGATTGAAGGTAGGTACATAGAAAAAAACTTTGAAAGCGTTTTTTTTTCGAAACAACATTTCTCAAATCGGTCGGACTCCTAACTCATACAATTTTATAGCGATTTTTCATAGCATTTTTTTCTTTTTTACTTCAGAAGGGCGCCGTTTTTGCAAAAATCAATATATTAAAAAAATCCTTTAGAGAATGTAATTTTGAATAAACAGTTAAATTTTAAAGTCAATAGGTCAAGAATTGTATGAGTTAAGAGTCCGGCCAATTTGAGAAATATGGTTTCGAAAAAATGCTTTTAAAGTTTTTTTTGTGTACCTACCTTCAATTTCCGATGCCGCTACCATACAATTGGTCGTCCACTTTAATATCCTGCTCTTGTGCTTCTTTTCTAACCGATTTTAAGTTAATCCGTGCCTGTTTTAAAATTTCTTCTTTTTTAATCCTAGAGTGGCCTAACCCCTTAAGCAATTATGCAAGTAAGAAATAACACACACTGGTCAATAAAAGATAAACACAATTTTTAAACATAAAAAACTTGATCCAAATAAAGCCGCAGTTACTAAAGCCAACAAAAATTAAATCGGCGCAAAAATCTTTTATTACTTTTTCAACCATGTTTTTTTCAAATTTACGTCAAAATAGCGCCATCTATCCGTAGTCCAGATTCCCAATTGATTTTGATAAAAGAATAACTTTTTTAACACCCTGTATAACAATAAATGCTAGTGCGTCCTTGTTGTTCTGTGAGTTTTTATTCTACAAAATTTGTATGTCTGTGATACAGAGTAGAAGGGATTGTAGAGACGCCAAACAACGCCAAAGAAGCGGTTTCCCGGTTTTTCTCCGCATTATTTTGGGAAGTACAGGATAATTTACATTAAATATAAAAGGTAACAATTAATTTAATTAACTTCCTTTAATTCCTCCCAAATGTTGTCTCTGAGTAGCAATTAATACATGGTCAGAGCAACATCTTCAGATTATCGATTTTAATAAGACCGCTTGACGTATTTGCTTCCGCTTACACGCCATTTTTTATTTCCTCTTTCATCCCAAGCGTGCTTTAATAATTTATTCTGTACGTGCGAAAATTGCAGGTAAAGTACTTTGAAAATTAAGATATTTATTCTTTAAATTTTTTAAAAAGGTTTGTGTGTATTTGTATTTTGCTGTTCAAACAATGCATTGGTTACAATTACAACCTTTAATTCAAATAATTACAAACCCAAATTATCTTCGATTTAAATTTTTGTTTTGTTAATTTGACTTGTGTGCGCTTCAAATCTGTGCACCTGGTTTTTCCGATTTTCTACATTCACGATTAAAATGTAAACACAAAAAACTAGCAACTCGCAATAATTTACCTGAATCTTGCAGGCTCAGAAAACGTCAACCATGGAATCCACATCGAATCGGGTAAGTAACGCGAAAATTTGATTGGCGTAAATGAATGAATTATATTATATTAGCGTTGTTTATACAAAAAATAATTTAATGATTATTTAAATTAACAATTTTTTGACAGTACCAATTGCGTAAGAAGAAAGCTGATAAATCGGACTCAGAAGAAGAATACTCCGTAGAAAAAATCATCGATAAACGGATGAAAGGTGGTCGTGTGGAATACCTGCTTAAATGGAAAAACTACTCAGATGAGGATAACTCCTGGGAACCAGCAGATAATTTAGATTGCCCTAAACTGATTGAAGCCTTCGAAAAGACGAGGAAAGAAAAGAGATTAACTAAGACCGCAAAAGATGGAGGTAAAAAGAAAAAGAGGTCTCCATCGCTTGAAGAGAAAGATATAAAGAGAAATGAAAGGAAAAAATCAACTTGCAAGCGTTCAGCATCTCCCACGTCATTTGAAACGTCCGAAAATGGAAAGAAGACCAAGAAATCCAAGGATGCCAAGAAGAAGAAAGAGGACGTTGATTCTAAGAAAAAGGTATAAAGTCAATTACTTTAGTAGATCTCCTTTTCAGCAGGAATTTCGAAAAAATATTGGCGCTTTCGGAATTCCATGCGCCCTCTGGATGTAGCATTTTGAATTTTTTTTTATAATAAACTTTATTCAACTTCAGTACTATAAACAAAAATTCTAAAAGTTATTTTGTTTTTATAGACTATAACAAAAAAGCCAAAATCGAAAGTGGTGGGGGATTCATCATATCCAGAATCTGAAAATAATAAGAATAAGGAATCTGATGAGGAAAAAGCGAAGAAAGATAATTGTAAGCGGCCCTCGTCTGATAATGAAAAGGAAAAAGGGCCTGCAAGTAAGAAGGTGGTTGAGAAGGATGGGTTTGATAAGAGATATGAGGCCGAAAAAATAATCGGTGCATCAGATATTATAGGTGAAATTTTATTTTTAATGAAATGGAAGGGAATCGAAGAACCTGATTTAGTACCTGCTAAAAAGGCGAATGTAATTTGCCCTCAAGTTGTAATAGCCTTTTATGAAAAAAGACTCGCTTGGCTTTCTCCCGATGAAGATTAAGTAGTTATTCTTATTAGACTTATTATTAATCTGTATTCCTTCATTTAAGTTGTTTTTGTAATTTTTATACTTTATATGTATTTCTGTTCACAATAATAATTACAAAATATGAATGACCTTAATTTAAACTTATTATTTCTCTTAAGTATAGGAAATTTTAAATAAAAAGTTATCCAAAGTATTACACCCGTATTGCTCCATCAAAAATATGGAAATATAAGGTAACATCAGCCGGACCATGGTTCATTTTTAACAACTTATTAAAAATTATTCTAAACTATTGCACCACATAATTCTAAAAAAAAATTATTATTGCACCAATGTTTTAAAAAAGTTATTAAAAAAATTAAAACCATGGTTCATTTTTAACTTAAACTTATTAAAATCTATTCTAAAATATTGCAGTCCTATTGTATCATAGAACTCTACAAAAATTTATTATCGCCCCAATGTTTAAAAAGTTATTAAAAAATTTAAGTTCCGGCTGATCTTAATCTTAAAGGGAGTCCTAGCTCATTTTCAAATTATATTAATTAAGATGAAGTAGGAAAATAAAAGTTGACAAGTACGTTGGCTTCATCAGAGCTCAGGACAATGTGGGTAGAGTAACAAGGTTAAAACTGTACAGAATCTCCATTCATTAAACCAATTTAAAGTCAAATTACAAAATAGCTAACGTATACGTCCGATTTTTTTTTGTCATTTGTCATATAATAATTTCACTCGTAATAAAATTACCAAGAAATAGATATTTATTGAATATTTAAAATAAATATTGTTGTTAAAATAAAGTGTGTGGCTTATACAACAACAGGTATTGTTATTTCCAACTACATTATTATTAAACAATAAGAAGATGACTAAGAAAAATAAAAATGACGGATATTTAACACAAAAATACCCTGAGGATTTTAAAGGGACAATTTATAGTAGCATAATACCTAATACCCAAGACAATTTAGAATCTGGTTCTTCAAACAACAATGAAACAATATTCAAAGATTTGATAAAAAATAAAAAAAATGCTAATGATGGTTTAAATTGTTTCAAATGTTCAAAAAAAAATTAACAAAAATGAATATAAGCTTTTTTGTGGAAAATGTAAAAAACATTCTCACATTAAATGTAGTAACACTAATGAAATAGAAGCAAGAATAAAATAAAAAATTCTTGCGAGGATTTGGATAATCAATATTAATATCAAAAAATAAAGAATTCTTATTATCCAACTTTATCAACAATTTATTATTGCAACATGTTTCACCAAATCATTGGCTTCATCAGGCAAAACTACAATATCTTTTTATTTATAAAAAATATATAAATATAAAAGGAAACTTACAATTGAATGTGGATAAAAATAAAAATATTAACAGAAACCAATCCAAATATAAAAATATAAACAAAAACCAATAAAAAATAATATAAACTTCTTCCAAAAAAATATGTAAAAAATAGGCAAATGTAATTGCACCGACAAATATGTCAAACAAAATATTTTATTTATGAAACACACTATGATGTAATGATGTTTTAATAGTTGCATACTTGTTTATAAAGTTAATTTTAATAATTTATTTAAAAAATCATGATGTGGACAATCTATTTGTACATTTAAGTTCCTAACTAATACATTATTAGTACTTTTATATATTTCTATGTTTTCTAAGTAATTTTATAAGGAATTGTCAAGAACTGTATGCAAAATTTTAATATTGTCTTCTATAAAAGTATGCTTAGAACTAATAATGTGATCAGCAAAATGAGATTTATCAACATTTTTCAATCTAATGGCAGCAGAATGTTCTTTTATTCGAATAGAGAATGATCTCCTAGTTTGTCCAATATATTCAGCATAACAATCATTACATTTTAATTTATATATACCACTTTTCGAAAGTACATTATCTTTTTGTTTGTTATTTTTGTAAGAATTTAGAGTTATTGGTTTTAAAAGAAATATTAATGTTGTAAGATTTAAATAAATTAAGAAACTGATAACAATTTTGATTAATATAGGTAATAGCAGCACATTTAATAGAATTTGTTGAAACCGAAACAATTTGTGAATATGCATTTTTGTACATTAATTTTAGTCTAGTTTAATAATAATAATTCTTTTAATAATTGAATCTGGAAAATCATTATTTTTGCCAATAGCTCTAATTGTATTAATTTCAATTTCAAAATCTCTACATGACATAAGAATTGTAAAAAGTCTATATGAGAGACTATAAAATGATGCAAATTTATGTGAAACTGGATGATTTGAATTAAAATTAATTATAGTGTCAGTAAAACTGGGTTTGCGAAAAATTGAAAAATTTAGTTGGTTCGATGACCTAAAAATATTAATATCTAAAAAGGAAATTTTATTATTAAACTCTTTTTCTATTGTAAATTTTATATTTGGATGTATTGTATTAACTAAATTAAGCAAATAATTTGCATCAGAATCATTGCCTTCTAAAATAATTATAATATCATCCACGTATCTACGCCAAAATTTTACCAATTTAATACAGTTGTCTTTTGAATTAAAAATTTTTGTTTCTATATTTTTCATGAAAATGTTTGCCATTAGTGGACTTAAAGGAGAACCCATGGCTAAACCATCTTTTTGTTCATAGAAATTATTATTAAAGATAAAATAATTTTGCTTTAAAGAAATATCTAAAATGGAAATGTAATCTTCTATATCATTATTACCTAAACCAGTATCTTTTAAAAGATCATTAGTTAGTTTAATGCATTCAGAAACTGGAATAGATGTAAATAAATTAATAACATCTAATGATAACAATAACATATTGCTATAAATTTGGATTTCTGATATTTGTGAAACCAAAGAGTATTTGTAGTATTTGTAAAGCTGAATATATTATTAAAACCAGTAATATCTATTAATTTTGAATTAAGCCATTTAGCAAGATGGTAAGTAGCTGTGCCAACAAAAGAAACTACTGGTCTTGATGGAAATAAATTGGGATGTAAATTTGTTCTATCTCTGAAATCTAGCTTATGTAATTTTGGAAGTCCATAAAGTTTTGGTAATTTTGGATTTGAATTTTGAAACATATATTTATTGAAATTTTTTAATTCAATATTATTAAGTACTGTTTTCAATTTCTTAATAAATGCAATATTTGGATTTTTATTTAAAATAGTGAAATTATTATTGATTAAAAAATTATTAACCATAGAATTATAGTCATCATTATTAAAAATAACTGTTGTATTACCTTTATCTGCTCTTGTTAAAACTAGATTTTTATCTTTTATTTTTGATTTTAAACTTTTAATATTATTCTCAATTTTGTAAATGTTAGAATCATTTTTTGGAATATTAATTTTCATAATATTTTTTAAAATTTTTATTGTTTCTATTTTAACTGAATCTTTGTCAGGTAATAAGAATCTATCTATGGTATTTAGAATTTCCGAACCTAATAATTCTATAGAATTATTTAAATTATAAATATGAGAATTATATTTAAGTCCCATACCAAGTATTTTATATTCAATTTCTGAAAAATTAGTTGAGGAAAAATTCAATACTCTGACAAAAAATGATACATTGTTGATATTTGATTTAAAAACATTCTCAACATTAAATTTAAGATTGTTTAAATTATAAATATGAATAATATTTTCTGTATTTAAAGAATCATCAATAACATTCGAAATAATGTTAGGTTGGTCATCTGTTATATTAGAAATATTATTATTTAAATTATCATTAATTGAATTAATGGTGGAAAATTTAGAATCATTTGTAGTAACTATATTAGAATTTAAAAAATTATTTGATAATAAAACATTTTGATCGCACAAAGTATTAGTTGTAAATACATCATTATTAATATTCGGAATATTAACATTTGTATTTATATTAGAAGAAATAATATTACTTTTTACAATTCCTATGTCATGTAGAGATTTTGAAATTGAAATTAATACAATTAGAGCTATTGGCAAAAATAATGATTTTCCAGATTCAATTATTAAAAGAATTATATTGAAAACTAGACTAAAATTAATGTACAAAAATGCATATTCACAAATTGTTTCGGTTTCAACAAATTCTATTAAATATGCTGCTATTACCTATATTAATCAAAATTGTTATCAGTTTCTTAATTTATTTAAATCTTACAACATTAATATTTCTTTTAAAACCAATAACTCTCTAAATTCTTACAAAAATAACAAACAAAAAGATAATGTACTTTCGAAAAGTGGTATATATAAATTAAAATGTAATGATTGTTATGCTGAATATATTGGACAAACTAGGAGATCATTCTCTATTCGAATAAAAGAACATTCTGCTGCCATTAGATTGAAAAATGTTGATAAATCTCATTTTGCTGATCACATTATTAGTTCTAAGCATACTTTTATAGAAGACAATATTAAAATTTTGCATACAGTTCTTGACAATTCCTTATAAAATTACTTAGAAAACATAGAAATATATAAAAGTACTAATAATGTATTAGTTAGGAACTTAAATGTACAAATAGATTGTCCACATCATGATTTTTTAAATAAATTATTAAAATTAACTTTATAAACAAGTATGCAACTATTAAAACATCATTACATCATAGTGTGTTTCATAAATAAAATATTTTGTTTGACATATTTGTCGGTGCAATTACATTTGCCTATTTTTTACATATTTTTTTGGAAGAAGTTTATATTATTTTTTATTGGTTTTTGTTTATATTTTTATATTTGGATTGGTTTCTGTTAATATTTTTATTTTTATCCACATTCAATTGTAAGTTTCCTTTTATATTTATATATTTTTTATAAATAAAAAGATATTGTAGTTTTGCCTGATGAAGCCAATGATTTGGTGAAACATGTTGCAATAATAAATTGTTGATAAAGTTGGATAATAAGAATTCTTTATTTTTTGATATTAAGAAGCAAGAATAATGATGCAGGAAAAAACTCCATGGTTTTGTGAAAAATGTTACAACCCATCACAAACCTCAAAATCTTCAGTGAATAAAGGACATTTAAATATTAAATTGAATGAGAACATTCAAGATATAAACAATGAAACAATAAGAGAATTAATAATTGAAATAAGAGAATTCAAACAAGAAATGAGAGAAATAAAGGAATCAATGGATTTTATAAATTCGAAATATGAAGAAGATAAAAGAATAAATAAGATGCTAGTAGAAATGATTGATGAAATAATTAGAGAAAAGGAAGAAATGAAAAAAGAAATACATTATCTTTTACGAATAATTAATAATTCTGAGGCAAAAGAGAATGAAAATAATATTGTGATTAATGGTTTAATTGAATCATTTGAAGAAAATTCAGAAAAGACATTATTAAAGGTAGTTAAAACTATTAAAACAATAGAACCAAATTTTAATGAAACTCAAATAGCAAAAATTCAAAAATTTAAAACAAAAAAAGATCCTCTTGTAATAGTTTCTTTTACTGATTTAAAAATGAAAGAAAATATTATGAAAGCTCGAAAACTCAAAATAAAATTAACAAGAAAAGATTGTAATATTGACAATTTTTTATTTTTTTTTATTTATTCAATGCACCATCAAACTACAATTACATCACAATAAAAAGTCTTATCAAGTTACATAGTCATTGATAATATACAAATTCTTATAACCTAGTTAACAATAACAACTTAAAATTAACTATGCATACAATCCCCAGACAGTTATTACTGGTATTAGGGGAGCAATGAGCAATTGTTATATTAGAATAAGAAACTAAAAATTAATCAACAGAACTAAAATTATATAAAGGCATGTAAATACCTAAGAGAATTATTAATAAGAAAATTCTTAACTTACTAAAAAATTAAATAAATTCTTAAACAGGTACATACAGTTCATATTTTAATACTATTTAAATGTATGTTATTAGCTGTTCTAGTATGATGATTGTGTATATTACAATTTTTAATGAGTGATAAATTAGATTTCATTTTATTATTCAATTCAAATAAATATATTTTTATTAATGATGATATGACAAAAAAATGTCAAATTTTGTTTAGAAAATGTATTGATTTGAAAAAAAATTATAGTTTTAAATTTGTCTGGCATAAAAATGGATCAATTTTTGTTAGAAAGGATGAAAACTCAAATATTTATAAAATAAATAATGAAAATGATATTGACAATTTAAAAATTGTTAATAATTAAGAATACACCACTAATTTTATTATAATATTTAATTAGGAGATTATATTGGATTAATTATTAAACTTATGGAAACATTAAATAATTTAGATAAATCAACAGTTAAAAATACTGTTATTAATAATTTAAATGAAGGTAAAAATGAAATAAATATTTATTCTAATGATTCCATTAAAATTATACATATAAATATCAGAAGTTTTTCAAAAAATAAAAGTAATTTAGAAATTTTGCTTCATTCTTACAATAACTGTTTTCATGTAGTGGTTCTTTCAGAAACATGGAAAATTCAAAATGAAAATTTAATCAAAATTAAGGGTTATAATGCATATTATAATAATGGAATGATAACACAAAATGATGGAGTTATAATTCTTAATTCAAGAAATATTTATCTAATAAGTCAAACTTTAAACATAATATCATAGTAGGAGATATAAATATTGATATTTTAAAAAATAATGCAATTTCTAGAGAATATAAAAATATTCTAGTTTACAATGGTTATCAAAGTTTAATTAATTCGGCTACAAGAGAATTTAATAATTCATACTCTTGCATTGACATTGATCACATTTTTATTAAAACATCTATCAAAAATGATAATTTCAAAACAATTATATCTCATAGTTCATTTACAGATCATTATCCCATAATATTAGATTTACCAATTAGTGCCAATATTACAACCAAAAAAAATGATAACAAAACTGAATGAATATTTAAGTAAAATTGATTTCAAATTTATGGAAACAGAAACAAATTTAGATACTTGTCTTAATACATTTATAGAAATATTAAATAAACAAATTATAAACTCAACGTATATTGTTAAGAAACAAAATTATAATAAAAAAAAATCTTGGATTACAAATGGTATTATTAAATCTATTAAACAAAAAGATAAATTGTTTCAAATATATAAAAATAATACTTCAACTAAAATAGAATATAAAAAGTATAGAAATAAACTGAATGAAATAATAAAAATAACAAAAGAGAATTATTTTAAAAAAGAAATTAACAAATGTCAAAATAATTTAAAAAAAATCTGGAAAATAGCAAATGAAGTAATTGGGCGAAATTCAGAAAAAATAGAAATTAAAGAAATTATTCATAATAATAATATAATTAAAAAACATTAGTGATCATATTTCTGATCCATTAAAAATTTTCATAAATAGATCTATTGAAAATGGTTATTTCCCTGAAAATTTTAAAGTTTCTAAAGTTAAACCTATTTTTAAATCAGGAAATAAAAAAGATACTTCAAATTATAGACCTATTTCAATTTTATCAAATCTATCAAAATTATTTGAATAACATATATATGAACAGTTTATAAGCTTTTTTAAAAGATACAATATTCTTCATAAAAATCAATTTGGATTTGTTAAAACTTCAAATACAAATGATGCTTTAGCCTATTTAATGAATAAAATTTATAATAATTTTAATAAATCAAAATTATCTGTTGGACTATTTCTTGATTTACAAAAAGCATTTGATTGCGTAAATCATGATATTTTATTAAAAAAAATGGAATTTTATGGTACAAGGGATTTATCTAAATCATTAAGGGAAAATTACTTAAAAAAAAGATTTCAAATTGTGGAAGTAAATGGATACTATAGTAAAAAACAAGAAATTAATTGTGGCGTTCCGCAAGGTACTAGGACCATTGCTTTTTAATATTTATATTAATGATTTATTAAATTTAGCTGAAGAAAATATAGATATTATTTGCTATGCGGATGACACAGTGATTTATTTTTCAGGAAATACTTGGAATGATATTCTTAACAAAATTAACTGTAAAATGAAAGAAATTAAAGACTGGCTAAACTGTAATTATTTATTATTAAATAATGATAAATCCAAATTCATGTGTTTCACTCCACATAATAAAAATACAACGAATCAGATAAATTTAATAATACATGAACCATATTGTAAAAATGGAATATTCATTCAGAATATATAGAAAATAAAATAAGACAACTAAATTATGTATTTTATAACATAAGAAATATTTTAAAAGTTAAATATTTAAGAATATTATATTTTTCATTAACTCAATCAATACTTGAATATGGTCTTCATGTTTGGGGTTCATGTAGTAATACATATTTAAATCCAGTATATACAGGGTGTCCAAAAAATGGCGGATAAGCTCTCCACTGATATGTTGAGGACCATTCTGGGATCTCCAGAAAAATAGTTAAAAAAATCCCAGTGACCAATTGACCGAGATATGGAGGGTCAGAGTTTGGAATTCAAATTCTTTATTTTTATGAATTTTGAAAAGTCCTGTAAAGTTTGGCTTCTCTTTAGTCTTTTAGTAATAAATTTAATTTAAATTGAGTTTTAATAACTTAACAATTTAGTTTTTTAAATTGAAAATTATGACAAGTGGTTATGACAGGTAATTTTCAATTTATAAAAATAAATGGTGAAGTTATTAATAGGCGATTTAAATTAAATTTATTACTAAGCGACTAAAGAGGATTTTTTTAACTATTTTTCTGGGGATCCCTGAAGGATCCCCAACAACGTACTGGAGAGCTTATCCGCCATTTTTTGGACACCCTGTATTGCACAAAAATTAATTATTAAAACTATTTTGTTATGTTAACTCATAATTATTCTGCAGACAAGTTACAAACTTTTGCAGATTTTTTTGTTACTTTTTTTATGTTTTCTCGTTACATGTTCTTTTTTTTATTACAATGTTTTATATACAGGGTGATTCAGACCACCCGTCCCACCCATTTATCTCGAGAACGCGTTATCGTAGACGATTGAAATGAAAAATTTCATTACCAAAGCGAACTTAAAGAATCTATTGGTGAACTTATTTTTTTCCGGAACAACCCGGAACAATCCGTAACCGGAAGTAACTTTGTTTTTTTAAATGGCAACATAGGTCAAGTTTGGTATTGTTTGAAAGGTCTTTTAAAAAGAAATAACTTTTACATAAATGTTTTTTTAATAATTTGCATATTTACAATTTTATACGAAAAAACAAAAAAAAATTAAAATTCAAATTTTGTTAAAAAATTCAAATACGAAATAAAATATTATACTTGAAGTAATTAAATAATGTTTAATTCGTTATTTTGTTCCAATAATTTAGAAATTTGCAGTTTATATCCGCTTTATTATTTTCCTAAACATCCCGGAACTGTCCGGAACTTTGTTTTTCAAGTGGCAACATAGGTCGATGTTGGGATTATTTGGAAGGTCTTTTAAAAATAAATAGCTTTTACTGAATTATTTTTTTAATAATTTACTTATTTACAATTTTATATGAAAAAAACAAAAGAAAAGGATGAAATTTAAATTTTGTTAAGTAATCCAAATACGAAATAAAATATGATAATTTTAATAATGAAAAAACATATTCGTTATTTTATTTTATTTATTTAAAAATAAATCTGCTTGCACATGTTGACCAAAATTTAAAAAGAAATGAATAACACAAACATTTGAGCTAAAATAAATCGTAGTGTCCAAGTATCAAAATAGTTTTTACGAATCTCGAAGGTTTTGATATGTTGATGATTTTGGGTGAATGCCATCAAAATTATCATGCTGCTGAGCGGCTGTATGCCGAACGATACCCTCAACGAACTTTCCAGTCAAGGAAAGTCTTTAAGCGGCTTGCAGACCGAGTTAAGCAAAATGGCCAACTTCAACCGAGGCCACAACAAAAATCGTCATATTATGAGACATGTGCAAGATGAAAGAGCACCTGATATTCTTGCTGCGGTTGTTGTTGAACCACAAATTTCAACAAGAAGCCTGGCGATTGATGCAGGAATTGCCCAATCGACTATTTGGAGGGTTATAAATGAACATAAATTTCATCCCTACCACATCCATCCAGGAACTTACAGGGGAAGATTTTCAAAACAGGTTGGATTTTTGTGAATGGCTTCTGGGTAAGGACCCGTATTTTCATCATATAATACTTTGGACAGATGAGGCCTCTTTTAAGAGTAATGGAGATTTAAATATTCACAACGCACATTATTGGTCTGTTGAGAATCCTCACTGGCTTCGTGAAGTGGATAATCAGCATCGTTGGAACCTTAATGTTTGGTGTGGAATTTTGGGAGGCCAAATCATTGGTCCGTATTTTTTTGATGGGTCGTTAACTGGTGTGATGTACGCTGATTTTTTAGAGAAAATTTTAATCGATCTCATTGATGACATCCCATTGGCAACACGTTTGGTCATGTTTCTGCAACAAGACGGTTGTCCAGCACATTTTTCAAGAGTAGCCCGCCAAACTCTTGATCGTATCTTTCCTCACCGCTGGATCGGAAGAGGAGGTCTAGTTTCATGGCCAGTTCGTTCGCCAGACCTGACACCGCTAGATTTCTTCTTGTGGGGACGTATTAAAGATGTGGTATATCAACAACGTCCAACAACAAGGGACGATTAAAGACAGGATCCGGAACGCCTGTCGCTCATTATCCGAAAACGAAATACTAAGGGCAGTAAATAGTGTACGAATTCGTCTGCAAAAATGCAGAGATGAAGGTGGAAGGCATTTCGAACATTTAAAATAAAAGCTAATGAACTTTTGTTTACATTTTTTAAGTTTGTTGTTGCATTTATAATAACAGTTCAGAAGTTCAGATTTATTTATCTCCGCTTTATTTGCTTTATTTAAGACTGCAAATATCTAAAGTATTTCAAGAAAGTAACGAATTAAACATTATCTGATTACTTAGTATCAAATTTTATTTTGTATTTGTATTACTATGTTGCCACTTAAAAAACAAAGTTCCGGACAGTTCCGGGATGTTTAGGAAAATAATAAAGCGGATATAAACTGCAAATTTCTAAATTATTGGAACAAAATAACGAATTAAACATTATTTAATTACTTCAAGTATCATATTTTATTTCGTATTTGAATTTTTTAAGTTCGCTTTGGTAATGAAATTTTTTATTTCAATCGTCTACGATAACGCGTTCTCGAGATAAATGGGTGGGACGGGTGGTCTGAATCACCCTGTATACCTATACAGGGTGTCCCGAAATTAAGCGGCCAAACTTTAGGAAACGATTCTACAACTAATTTTAAGAAAAAAACTTTTTATAAACATGTGTCCGATTTCGCTTCCTAAGGGAGCTACAGCCTTTTAACTATTGTGACTAAAACTACGTTTTTTGTCATTTATTTGAAAACAGTTGGTAATAAAGATTTGAAATTTGGTGTGAAGACTAATACGTTTAAGATATAATTTCTCAATTTTTTTCAGATTTTTTGAAAGCTCCGAAATTTTTTGAAATTCTTTGAAATTTTTTGGAAGCTTTCAAAAAATCTGAAAAAAATTGAGAAATTATACCTTAAACGTATTAGTCTTCACACCAAATTTCAAATCTTTATTACAAACCGTTTTCAAATAAATGACAAAAAACCTAGTTTTAGTCACAATATTTAAAGGGCTGTAGCTCTCTTAGGAAGCGAAATCGGACACATGTTTATAAAAAGTTTTTTTCTTAAAATTAGTTGTAGAATGGCCTCCTAAAGTTTGGCCGCTTAATTTCGGGACACCCTGTATATGTATTTGTAAACATAAAATAAATAAAAATAAGTACTTGTATGGCGGAACTAACGCAAGAGGTAACTTTTGAGTAATAAATAACTTTGTCCGTTAGCCTACTATTATTTCCCTACTTCATCAATTATTCGTACACTAATCATTCTAAATTAATTAAGATATTGCACTTTTATTGTACCGCAATTCCACATAAAATGAATTGATTTACTGTATAACTATAACTTAAAAGAAATATTAAAAATAAAGTTTCGGATCTGAATTTTGGTCGAGGGTGTGTAAAAACACGGGCTAATTGGCCACCACGATTTTACCAGCTCCTCTCTTTTCAGCTAACCCCTGCACTGGGTCCCGGCCATCCGATTGTCTCGGCAAACCTGAGTAGTTCTCCAGGTGGAGCTTCGCTGAAATCGGCCAGAGCTCCCCAAGTATGAATCCTCTGATTGATGATGCCATCGGGCAGTCGCACAGTACATGCTCCACGGTTTCATCTTCGATGTTGCATCTTCGGCGTTGCATCTTCGGCATGTGTGGTCATTGGTGACTCCCAGCTGGTCTAGATGTTTGTTTAATCATATGCCGACTAACTTCCTCAGTTTGTCACGAGGGAGTTGTTAGGCAGTACTTTACTTTGTTGTTTTCGAGGAAGGTATTCGTATGAACATCTTGCTTTGTCTGCAGCTTACTGTTGCTGGCCATCTGCTAATGTGTGCTCTTTTATCAGGGTATTGATAGTTGACTTGGCTAGCGGTAATGAAGGCTGCGGCCCAGCAAATTGATGGGTCGCACTCCTTCGCGCTAGTTCATCTGCATTATCATTGCCCTGATCTCCCGTATGCCCTCTAATCCACCGGATTTCTACAGCATTGTGCCTCGCCAGGTGTTGCAGCAATTGGTGGCATTCTGTCACCAGCAAGGACTTGACTTTATGTCTCTCCAGTGCTAGCATTGCCGCCTTGCTGTCTGTCCATAGGCGTATAGTTTTGTTGCGCAGATTTTTCTCCGTTGCCTCTTTTGCTCCGTGGATATCACTCCACCTCTACTTGGAATGCCCCTGACTCG
Organism: Stenus bimaculatus; assembly: GCA_963971135.1. Classification (NCBI taxonomy): domain Eukaryota; kingdom Metazoa; phylum Arthropoda; class Insecta; order Coleoptera; family Staphylinidae; genus Stenus; species Stenus bimaculatus. Next base: position 25,730,102 of record OZ020183.1, on the reverse strand, counting down.
GCAGTCTCCTACGCTTATAGTTACCGCCCTTCATTTTGCTTTTGGAGTGCGGTGGTTATGTTTTCGAAGGTCGATTTGTCGAACGCTCCTTCGATGTCTATGAATGCACCAAGGGTGCATTATTTCTCTGTCAGGGATTTTTCGATTCTGCTTACCACAGATTGTAGTTCAGATTCTGTTGATCTACCTGGGAGATATGCATTCTGGTTTCGGTGAAGTGGGTTTACCTCCAGAACTTCTTCCCTAATATATCTGTCTCACAATCGTTCTAACGTTTTCAAAAGAAATGAAGTTAGGCTGATTGGCCTAAACGAGTTTGGTACTGAATAGTCATTTTTCCCTGGTTCTGGGATAAAGACTACTTTAACTTCTCTTCGCACTTTCTGGATGTATGCCAATAACATACATGCGCGATAGAGCTCAACCAGGTGTTCTTGTATCTACTCCAGCCCCCACTGAAGTAGTGCTGGGTGTAACCCGTCCATCTCAGGGCTTTTGTATGGTTTGAAGGTTTTAATCGCCCAGGTTATTGTCTCTGCCGTCACTAGGTGGTAAACCCTATAACGCTCCTCTCCTGTTGGATCTGGAGAGACATGTTCGGTCCACTCTTCCCCGACGGCAGCCTGACATCCTGGGAAATGAGTGTCAAGTAACAATTTTGCAGTGTTCGAAAGAGTTTTGGTATAGGTACCATCCTCCTTTCTCAGACTACCTGGTTGTTGCTTCGGGTCTTTTGATAAGACTTTTTTTAATCTAGCCGCTGTGGTGGTAGACTCAATTTCATTGCAGTATGACCTACACGCATTCCGCTGGTTTTGGCGAATCAACTTTTTATACTCCCTCTGGTGCAATTTGTAGGCTTCCCAGTCAGTAGGAGTTTTAGTTTTCATCGCTTTATTGAAGATTTTGTTGCTTTTGCCCTGAGTTTTTCATGCTCTCTACTCCACCAAGGCTTCGTACGTTGGCTGGTTGACTCGGTTCTTAGTGGGCAGGCAAGTTTGTATGATTCTGTAAGGCATTTCTGAAGCGTGGTGGTGTTTGCTTCGATCTGTCTTACAGTCGTCATTGCCCGTGGTACAGGGATTTCCCTTAAAGAGCCTGCCAGGTGTTGTAAAAACAACTCCCTGTTGGTTCTTCTCAGGTCTCTAAACGGCTTCCTCCGTGTGACACTGGTTTCTACACTAAAACCTATCCACCGGTGATCTGACATAGATGCTGTCTGCATCACGTTCCACCCGGTGATTGATTTTGAAATATTTGCGCTTTCGAGTCTGGTGCCTAGAGGTTACGAAGTTTGGCTCGCAGCCTCTATTAACTATTTCTAAATTTGTACTTGCTAAGAATTCTAGTTTGAGTCGGAAGGTTTTAATAAAACGGGAGACACAACTTTTGGTGCTCGTAGCGAAGGGTTGAAAAGGGCGGAGTCTTCATAAAGGCCAGATCAAAAGAAGTTGCTACAATCCTAATTAATTACGTAAAATTTTAAGAAATTTTTGGAGCACTGTAAACAAATTTTAATTATTTATATATAACAAATTATTTATTGATATGTACATTTACACTAATATTGCAATCACTACAGTTTGTTATATTAAATAATGGAAGCACATCTGGTTCAATTCTTCTTTTTTTAGGTAGGTAGGTAGGTTACACCTGGTTCAGTAGACTTAGAAAGAACAGGTGGCGTTGCGATTGACGTAATGACAGGATCACAATTGAAACTGCTGGTATCCACATCACATGAAACATTACTGGTGAATGATTGGAATGTACTTTGACTAGTCGACGGTTTGTGAATTTCATCATCACAAAAAATTTGTTCGGCAATTCTTTTCTTATTATTTAAGGAATTTTCAATATAACCTTCAGCCACGGAGGCAGATTTCCATCCTCCGTGCCTTTTTAATACGTTGATTGAAGCGCCCGCATCGGCAAGAAGAGAAGCAGATGAGCGCCTAAAGCAATGACGAAAAACTATATATTTCCTACATACTTCTACAATATTTATAGGATTTGTGTCTCTACAGTTAATGGTGAATACCCTGTCTATTTTAGTTTATGTATTCTTCAATGTTACCAATATTGTTGTCTGCAAATCTTGCACATCCTTCAATGATAAACGCACCAACTCATCTGATCGGCATGCACCAGCAACTCCAAATATTAGTGTAACCTAAGTGATGTTTATCTTGTATATAAATAACAAAAATAAATTTGTGAATTATGCTTACCTTTATCATCAAATATATCTCATCTGGAGCCTCTGCAAAAAATTTATAAATTTCATCCCGAATAAGAATTTTGGATTTTTTGGGGTTGTAACCTTCCGATTTTCTTTTCAAAAAAGCAATTAACTTTGCAAACTTGCTGATGTCAATATTATTTTTAACATTAATTGTTGCCTTTAACATAGAATATTTTGACCACAGCGTAGAAGATTTTACCTGTTCGGATATCTTTCCAAAACAAGCGAGTAATGCATTTTCGCTATAATGTTTGACTTGATTATCCGACCACCATTTGATAAAGTCTTTATATGCTTTTTCATACAAATGTTTCAATTTTGTTGCAAATAAATTAAGGCTTACAGATTCTGCTGCTTCTTTAATTAAAGGAGAAGTGGAACTTATTGAATCACTTTCTTCAATCATTTTTTTAGATTTAGACTTAGATTGTAACGATTGTTCAGAAAGAATAAAATCGATTAAAAAATTACAACTTTCAAATGTTTCAATTTTTTTCTGCAGTTCGATATTATAAACACAGATGGCGTGCAAGTTTTTAAAAATAATTTTTTCTGAATTATATTTGATAATTTAATAGGTAAGTATGTTTCTAATATTACTACAATAATTTTTAGGGTTTTTTTTATTTGGGAATGGATTCTATTATAGTTTTTTTGTCTTAAATTCGAGAAATTTTATTGACAAGAAATTCTAACCCCCAAATTGCCTTGTATTATTTATTAAGATATCTAATGGTTTTATCTAATGTAGTATGCTAAATGCTTATATTTATACAATTCAAAAGATTTTTGTTAATTGTTTAAGTTTCTAGAAGATAAACGATAAAATGTTTCATCATCACTCGGAAGTTCATGCAGAATGATCCGTACCGAATCAAGATATAGGTACTTAAATTTTTAATAATATTTAATTAATCATAACAACTTGTTCAATTATTTTTTTAAATAAGGTGACGGTTATGTCTGTTTCAGTAGAGTTATTTGCATTCGAAATAACCATTGTGCCAAAATTGAAAAAGTTTGTTCAAATAATTAATTGGAAGTGCAAAAAATTTAATATGCACCGCTGGAGCAAAGGGCATTTAATCCTTCGTGTAGTTGTTGCCCTTGACTACGTCTCGGGCAACAATTTCCACACTCAGGATTAAATTACTCACTTTGCTCCCTTGGTGCATAAATAACTATTTTGCACGACCATTGAATAATACACGTATACTATAGGCGAGTTTACGCGACTTACAACTCGTAACTACTATAGTTAGGAGTAGTTATCAATTATGACGTCATTTGCCGACTGAAGACATCGCGTGAACAGAGTAGTTACCCCTACTTATCATTTAACTGCAATTAGCATGTGACTTATGCATAACCTATAATATAACAATAAATAAAGTGTATTTTATTATTTTTTGTTCCTATTTCTGTTAGTGCTTATATAACTTGGCTCCTGTGCGCAAAACGAGAAATTAATAATAATTCATTATGGAGATAATACCAGGAGTAAAAAATTATCAATTATTCTTATTCTTGGATAACTTTTGGGAATGTAATACGCTAAATCAAATTTCTATTAATTTCATGGAGATTTTCTAAAAAAATAAAGTATTTGATGAAGGAATCCAGAAAACAAAATTATAAAATGACTTTTAATCATGAAAAATGGATTACAAACTATTCAGAAACAATGTTTTTTCAATTATTTAGAATGACAAAAGAAACCTTTTTTAAACTGTATGCAGTAATATTAAACAATGATAAGTACAATTTAATTAAAAAAAGTACCGTGGAGGGCACTATCCAATTAATCCAGAAAATAGTTTGTTGGTATTTATATGGTACTTGGCTAAGGAGGATTCTTTGTTTTCGATTGCTGATCGCCTTCAGCTAAGTCGAGCACTAGTTCTCAAAGTTGTAAATGAGTAATTCAGATTTCTCATGGTTATTTATTGTTATTAATTTAACATTTTTAGGGACTTTGGGTGCCATAGATGGATCACATATAAACATTAAAATCAATAAAGAGCAACATGACAGTTATAATAATAATAATAATAATAATAATTATGCAGGGCGGTCAGCATATTTACCCATCTCCACCTGACCGATGGCGAGTAGCGACGCCACATTACCCGAGCTATGAGATGAGGCCCTGACAACACCAGAGGTGCTTACGCAGGGATTAATACACGCTAACTGGGATTGGCAACCCCACGGTTTCCCAAGCCAACTGCCCAATGGGTTAGCTCCCCTATGGCATGAAATTTATAGCTGTGAAGACACGAAGTCAAACTAACCGGGGCGGTACAGAGCAACAGGCCAGCTCTGTTCGGAACCGCCATAGTAGGCCTGACGCGGATGAGAGTGGAGCGAGTGGCACTCTCCCGCGGAACGGCACCACAAGAAACGCACTCGACATGGAGACCGATATTACAATCGCCTCACCTACAAGGAATGCTTCGATAGCTTTTGCGTCGACCACCCTTGCAGGCCATAGAAAGCAACGATTAAAATGGACCACTGAAATGAATACCCACCTCTATCGCTGCTACCTTCAGATCACCAAAATGGAAACGGACAAACAACCATATAGCGTAAGATTACACGCACTTATGCTCGAAAGATTTCAAGAGCTTCAAGGAAAAACTGTACAAAATATCTTGGACCAAAGAAGGCAGCTATTTACCAAACAGATGCTCCCCTCTAAAACCATCGAACAGATCAGGAATGCAGTACACAGAGAAATCTTCGGAACAGATGAAACAAACGTCACGCCCCTCTTTAAGGAGGATGAAAGACATGACCTCCCTGAACCAGATGATACAAATGACTGCTTTGAGAAGAACCTGCTGCTATTCTCTGGAATGGACCCTACGACAAGACCAAATCTGTAAAAACTAAGACTCTGTAAGCAAACATCCAGTACGATCCATAAAATAAATAATATTATTTCCTCAAAGATCGAAACTACCACAAATCTCCAGCAAATACATGATCTCATATATATAGGAGCAATCACAGCCCTAAACATGAACAACCAAAACATCCCAAAGACTAACAAATTAAAACGAACCACGCCAAAAATGCCTCCATGGGAAAAGAGGCTCTTAATAATAGTTAAAGATCTACGAGCCGAACTGGGAATACTACACCAAGCAAAGAGAGAAGACGCCAGTACAAAGACACGAAGAAACGCAAATAAAATATTGAGCAAATACGAAGAAGGAAAATTATCCATCACAACCGCCATAGATACAATTACCCAAAAGCTTGCTGTTTACAGTAATAGACTGAGAAGATATAGAGAAAGCGCCGCAAGAAAAAAGGATAACACTCTATTTAATACAAACCAGAAAACCTTTTACCGTGACCTCGGCAAAAACTCAGGAAACCTAACAGAAGCTCAACAAACACCGACTGAAGAGAGCATAATTGATTTCTGGCGACCGATATGGTCACAACCCGACCAACATAGAAAAAGCGCAAGCTGGATACATGAGGAAAGGAAAAGAACTAAAAAAGTTGTGATGATGAGAGACAGCCACATATCTATAGAAGATATTAAGAACTCACTGAAAAAAGTATAAAACTGGAAATCACCGGGCCCCGATAAGATACATAACTTCTGGCTAAAATCATTCACAAGCACACACTCTAAATTGGCAGATATACTTAATGATGTTATCGAAAACCCGAGCGAAATTCCGGCTTTCTTCACAACTGGAAAAACCTACCTCCTTCCTAAAACACAACCATCCAGTAACAATCCAGCCAAGTATAGGCCGATCACCTGCTTACCGACGATGTACAAACTATTTACGTCAATAATTTGCAACAAAATCTACGAACACCTAGATAAACACAACTTAATTGCAACTGAGCAAAACGGATGTAGAAAGAGAAGCCAGGGATGCAAGGAACTACTGGTCATAGACGAGGTAATTACCGCTGAAGCCAAAAAGACAAAACAAGATTTATTTACGGCATATATAGACTATCAGAAGGCTTTTGACAGTGTCCCCCACTCATGGCTTCTCGAGGTACTGAAAATCTACAAAATAGACCCACGTATATGTAGCGCATTGGAAAACATAATGGGCAAATGGAAAACAGACCTAATGATAAACCAGAGAGAACACCAACCTTCCAAAATCGCGACTATATGCATACAACGCGGTATCTTCCAGGGAGATTCTCTCAGTGCCCTATGGTTTTGCCTTGCCTTAAATCCCATTTCCACAATGTTAAACAGAGTAAAAAAAGGATATACTTTAGCTAATACATCGCAAAAAATTAATCACCTTATCTACATGGATGACATTAAACTAATAGCCAACACCAAACAAGACCTAAACAAGCTCCTGACCCAAATTACAACATTCAGTGCTGACATAAAAATGCAGTTTGGAATTGATAAATGCCGCACCAATGCAATGCACAAAGGCAAATGGGAAATAGACGAGGGATTTACAGTGTCTAACGAAAACGAAATTACGGGCATGACAGAAGACGAGACTGCAATTAATAAGTTCAAGGCTATTAACTCATATGCGATCCCTGTTGTAAGTTACAGCTTTGGGATCATAAAGTGGTCACTGACTGATCTAACTGCACTCAACAGACTTGTCAGAGTCATCTTCACGCAGAATCGAATCCATCACCCTAGGAGTTCAATAGAAAGGTTCCACCTACCGAGATCCAGAGGAGGGCGAGGTGTCTTGGACATGCAAATCCTTCACGACAAGCAGGTAAATATGCTAAGAGAGTACTTCAGGGAGAGCAGAAAAGGCAGTTCTATTCATGAAGCTGTAGTAAAAGCAGATAAAGACTATACACCACTGAAACTTTCAAATAGTAATTTTGATCCACTCAGCAACTCAACAACCAATGATAAAAAAATTGAGATTTGGAAAAGTAAAGAGCTACATGGAAGATATATAGGAAATCTATCACAAAGCCACATTGACACCAATGCTTCTTCACAGTGGCTACGCAATGGAAATATATATCCTGAAACAGAGGGGTTCATGATAGCCATTCAGGATCAAGTTATAGCTACTTTGAATTACCGGAAACATATAATAAAGGACCCCTTAGTCTCAAACGATAAATGTCGACTATGTAATGAACGCTCAGAAAATATAGAGCACATCATTAGTGGATGTAAGACACTAGCTGCAAATGAATACACACAAAGACATAACAACGTCGCGAAACAAGTACACCAACGATTTGCAGTCCGCATTGGGGCTAAAAATACGTTCTTACCATACTATCAGTATCATCCAGACGACATACTCGAAACACAAGAAGGTAAACTCTACTGGGATCGACCGATTCTAACTGACCACACAGTTCAACATAATAGACCAGATGTTATCTATATTGATAAGATAAATAAAACCACATATCTCATAGATATATCAATCCCATCAGCTTTAAACCTAAAACAGAAACATAGTGAAAAAATCCAGAAATACTTACCACTAGCATACGAAATTAAGGAGATATGGAAGCAGGAGAAAGTCATCGTCGTTCCAATAATCCTAGGAGCAACTGGAGAGATCCCAAGCAAACTACACGAAAGCCTAAAAATACTAAATCTTCCACCAAGAATGTACATAGACATGCAAAAATCTGTAATACTAGACACATGTCGTATAGTCCGAAAACTATTGTCCGTTAATCCATCATTTGAATTCGCTTAATACCTACCAACAACATAAAAACGCTTAGGCACTTGTGTTCGCACCGTGCTAGACAGCTGCTGCCACCAGGAGAACCTGTGAAAAGAAGATAATAATAATAATATATTTATTTACGGCTGTGCCAATTTACAAACAAATAATATACAATATAATTCTACGAATAAATTATTTCTTTAATTCTATGTTTTAAACCATTAGTGGTTGTACAAAATAAATCGATCTCATTACATTTGGTGTTAACATACCTACATGCACGAGAAATTGGAGTATTATATCCGTAATTTGTTTTATGATAATCAATTTTAAAAAGACTTACATTTCTAAGAGTTTTAGTTGGTATATTGAAATTTATCTGGGATAGGAGTTCAGGAGCATCAATAACATTTAATATTAAATTATACAAAAAACATACGTCGAAGTACATTCTTCCAGTTTCTAGTATTTCAATCGTTGTAATATTTCTTTGTAATCAATTTGATCATAATTTATATTTAATTTAAACGCAATAAATCTAAGGAATTTATGTTGTACTCTTTCTAACTGCTGAATATATTTGTTATAGAATGGAGACCATACTGAACATGCGTATTCCAAATGGGGCCTTACGATTGAGCAGTACAAACTTTTAAAACATTCGATATCATTAAAATCGTTAAGAGATCTGTTAATAAATCCCAACATCTTCAATGCTTTGTTTCTAATTACTGATATATGGATGTCAAATTTTAGTGAAGAATCAAAAACAACCCCTAGATCTTTGATGCTGGGGACATTCTCTAGAATTGTGGAGTTTATGTTGTAATTAAATTCAATAATGTCATGTTTGGTACCAAAACGCAGAGACTTACATTTATTTATGTTCAATTCCATACAATTGTTTTCACACCAAGTATGCAAATGATCTAAATCATTTTGAATTTCCATGCAATCAGCTTCATTCTTTACTAGTTTAAAAATTTTCAGGTCGTCAGCATATAAAAGGATATGACAGTAGAGAATTGTTTCTCCAATATCATTAATAAAGCAATTAAACAATAATGGCGCTAAATGACTTCCTTGTGGGACACCCGATGTTACTAAAATTGTATGAGACAAAACATTTCCCATCTTGACCACTTGAGTTCTATTACTCAAGTAGCTACTGAACCAATTCAGTAAACTACCAAAAATTCCAATTTTGTTTAATTTTTCCAGCAAAATGCCATGGTTTACCCGATCGAACGCTTTTGAGAAGTCGGTATAAATAGAGTCAACCTGATACACCTTCTTAAAAGCGTCCAACAAAAAAGATTCATAAAAGATTAGGTTAGATGTTGTTGACCTCCCCTTTACAAATCCATACTGATGTGGGCTCAGCTCATTCCTAAAATAGGAAACTACCCTATCACACACAATTGCTTCAAATAATTTACTTATGATTGATACCTTACTTATCCCCCTATAGTTCTCAACCATTGCTTTGTTGCCACTTTTAAATAATAGAATAATCTGACTTGTTTTCCACATTTCTGGAAAGACACCAATTTGTAATGATAAATTGAATATTTTATGTAGAACATCCGTTAGTGAGAATTTACATGACTTTAGAAAATAAACTGGGATTTCATCAGGACCCATGCCCAATTCAATACTTAGTTGATTGATTTTATTAATTATATCTTGTTTACTGATGTTAATAAATCGTAAAGTATTTCGATTTACAGTGTTAATTTCAAAATTAGGAATTTTATTTTCTTTAGAATATACACTGCCAAAGAACTCTGCAAAATAATCAGCTATTCCTTGACATGATTCAGAAAAATTTCCCTTGTAGGACATATTACTTGGTAAATCATTTTTTGCTTTTTTAGATTTTATGTAATTCCAAAATACTTTTTTGTCAGTTTGCATTGCTTTTTCCATTTGCTTAATATAGTCATTGTAATTCTCCTTAGACATAGTTTTACATTTAGATCTGAGAGTAGCAAATATTTTATAATCATCTTCACTTCTTGTAGACTTATAGATTACATGCTGGTTTTTCTTTTCGATTATTAATGATTTTAGTTCTAAGCTACACCACCTTGGAAATTTAGGAGTCTTGAATGTACATTTTGGAACATATAGTTGTATCACATTGTAAAGGATAAGATAAAATTCGTGTATTATTACATTTATATCATTAAGTGAAGTGATCATATTCCAGTCTACTGTATTTAAATAATAATTTATACAAAAATAATCTGCTCTTTTAAAGTTTTGATATTCAAAAAACTGTTCCTTGATTTCGTTAATTTCTAAGCTAAGCTCAAATGATAAAGCTGGATGATAGGCATCACAGTTAACAATTGGGTCATCGGCTTCTTTGACCACAAATTTTGAGTTTGAGAAAATTAAATCTAGGATGGAGTTGGATTTTTTATTCCGAATAAAGTTTAACTGAAATAAATTCAGGTACGCAAAGTAATCCGTTAGAAACTCTGCTTGCTTTGATTTTATATTAATTGGAGCCAACCCATGATTATCATTTTCCCATACAATATCAGGGATATTAAAATCCCCACATAGTATTATATCATTAATTACAAACTCATTTAAAATATTTTCAATAGACAAGCAATAGTTTTCAAATAGATCTAAACCAGAATTAGGTGGTAAGTAAACATTACTGATGAGAATTTTTTTGGTGTCAACATTGAGTAGTACGTGTACTTGTTCAATATTGTTATACAAAGAAATTAAGTGCTTTGCAACAAAACAATTTTTAATTGCAATTAACGTCCCTCCCCCTCTTTGGCATATACTAGTGTTCCTCGTTCTATCGCATCTTACAATGAGATAATCAAATAAGCCTAGTTCAGATGATGCAATATCCTCAGATAACCAGGTTTCACTAAGGCATATAACATCATAATCACCAGATGCAAAAAATAATGAAACTTCTTTTAATTTTGTTCTTAAGCCTCTAACGTTTTGGTAAAAAACATTTAAACTCACTTTAATGTTGTTGTAGAATTTTGAATTTTGATTAACTCTGTCGCTCTTTTTTAATTGCTACGAATTATTCAAAGTATTCAAGGTGTTGTTCGACAAATTCTCTATCTGTTTAATAAAAGTATAACATTTACTGTCTTTAGATGAATGATTAACATTAATTGTGGTTTTATATTTAATATTGTACTTAACACAGTTTATGTGTAAATCTTACGTCGACCCTCAGCTTAAAACCCTTGTTGGTCTTTATTATTTTATTGGTGTTATTTAAAAATATTATTTAATAAAAAGAAAGATGACCGAAAGCACGTTAATTAAATGAATAATTAATGGGTTCTTTTTTAGGGTTAAGCCGACGTTTACATTTAGTTAAATAGTGACCAACTTGATGTTAAACAAATAGCTGAGTTATTATTTTCTTCTAAGTTGGTTTATAAAAAAAAGCTAAATCCAAAATTAATACTTGTACTTACTTGTTCTTAACTTGCAGAATCAAAATCCTGATCGAGCCAAGTTCACTTTTATTTAAATTTCTTTGCTAAAGTATTTAAGGTTTTATTGGGAACTTATTAAAGATTATTAAAAACCAATATTTAATTAATATTAAATATATTAAAAAAAAAGGTAATATTAAGATAAAAAAAAAACTAATGGAAAAAAATAATCAATTTCAAATAAAATACAACTTATTGAAGAACCAATAGAAACCTTAAAACATTCCACAAATCATACGATGAACGAACAAAGCAAAAATGAAAAATTACTAACTTTTTGAATAACATCAAATTAAACTTCTAATGACAATAAAGTAAAAAAAAAACGCGTCACGAACTAACTAAAATGAACTTGACTGATCAGAGTTAAGAACAAACATTACTCTAGATCAGAACATTATGGAATTCAATGATTTTAAGGTTTCTTTGCAATTTATAGACTTTGCTTGGCATCCCTTATTACGTCATAACTTACTTAAGTAAAGACGCCAATCAAAGCCTCTTATTGGTTCTAATAATAAAGTAGGGCAAACCAAATTCATCCCTAAGCTCGGGGTGAATTTGGTAGCCTACGCTTAATCTCTAACGTGGAATAAAATAATTTTCTTTTTCTCAAACTATGATCAAACAAGTAAAATCTGAAAATTTACAATAATACAAATATCGGCCAAACACTAATTATGAGATTAAAAATATAAAATTTAAATAAATAATAAAATATTATTTAATTCAAATGTAGTAAAAAAAACTTAAGTGTTTAGTTTATGTCTTGCTAAGTTGACCTGACTTAGCAGTTTCACCCTCCATCCGTTGGTAGGCAATAAATTTGTCCACACCTAATCCAAAGAAAAACAAGGGTGCATTACTTAATACCCCAGACATAAACAAAACACTCGTGAGAAACAAAATTTTATCATAAAGAAAACTAAACTATTTTTACTTGTTTAAATCGACTACAAAGTAAATTATTTTATTCCTAACATAAATATTAAAGAAATTAATAAAACTGGAGAGGTAATAAATGATATATTTACATATGCATTTGAGATTTTCATTGGTACAATCATTAACTTTATGATTGTCAGCACATCTAGGACAGACCAAATCTTCTGACTTACAGTTCTTTGCAAAATGCCCATATTCAGAACATTTGAAACATCGAATGATATGAAAAGTTTGCCTTGCTAAACATGATTTGAAACCCACAAATACCATTTCGTTCTGATTAATTTTCTGAAGTATATCATTGGATACTTCATATATTAAATTATAGTTTGAATTTTTCTTTGATTTAATTTTTTTTACAAGTCGCATTTCATTTTCATGAAAATCATTTAATCTAGCAATAAAATTAGTTAATTCTTTATTTACATCTGATAATCCATTTAAATCCACATCAAAAATAATTATTTGTGGTTTAAAATGTTTATTTTTAATAATAACTTCATAGTTTTTGTTCTCACCACTATCAATGTTTGATTTAATTGTATCACGAAGACCTTCATTTAGACATCTAATGACTAAATTTCCATTTGATGTTTCACTAATGGAAGTAATTCCTGGACCCAAGGTGGATGGATTGAAACTTTTCTTAAACTCTACCAAAGTACTTTCTTCCCCATTTCGTTGTTTTGGTTTCACAATAATCGTTGGTGCAATGACCTTTGGTTTGTTTACAAAATCACCATTTGGGACATCTGGCAATATCTCATGAATTTTTATTTCTTGCTTTTCACTGTTATTACAGTTTTTGATAGAATTATTTATTTCATTTATGTTTGTTACAGTAGATGGCGATGGGATGCATTTTTCCAACAATAAAATATGCTTATTCAATATATGGTTTTTTTCTTGAAGCTCTCTAATTAATACATCATTGATATCAATTATTGATTTAAGGTAAATAACCTCCATACAATCCGCCGATGTTGCAGGGCTTAAGCATACCCCAGGTGTTGATTGATCATCAAACCCATCCTTTGATGTTATATTGGTATCCCCGATCAGTTCACAACAGTTTATTGTTTCATCATCAATTTTCTTCATGAATTTCTTCTTCTTATTTTTGAAGCACCCTTTGTGGCACACATTAGAACACTTTACACAAGTTAACTTTATGTTATCGTTAACTACTTTTTGTTTATAAATTAAACACGACTCGGCTAGATCCGCCATCTTGATCATTAGATCATCAGTTAGGTTAATGATCGAGCCACTCAAATAATTTATTGGGAGTGTGCAATGCAAACAAATTTTTTACCTATGTTTATATTGGTTTTCCCGGATCAGCACACGATTCAAGAGTGGATAAGGTGAAAAAAATTTAAACTTTTTTAATTATAGATTTGTAGGTTTTTACAAATTCTCGTTTGTATAAAGATATTGAAGAAAAGGAGCAGAAAAGCTTTTCCCTTCAGGTTACCACATACTCGGGGATAGTGCACTTCCTCTTAAAACCTGGTTGATGACTCCATATCGTCACAATCAAAATTTAAGTAGAGCCCAAAAGAATCATAATTTTAAGTTAAGTTCTGATAGATCAAATCTGACGAACAATATCAGGAAGTTTTTGAAGAAGATCAAGAAATAATTGATCATGAGCAAGGTACAAATGAAGATGCTAAGAGAAAACGGGAGTTAATTTGTAATGAATTAAATAGTTTCAATTATTGTTTTTCCAAAAAAGTATGTAATTTTATTTTAATAAACAAAATTAAAACAAACTTAACTGTATTTTAAATCAAAAAAAACTCTATAAAATTACAAAACATATCTTATTAAAATATAAAAATAACATAAGACTTTTTGTCTATCACAAAATATAAAAATAAATCACGATTAATTAGTATTCAAACCATACAAAAGCCCTGAGATGGACGGGTTATACCCAGCACTACTTCAGTGGGGGCTGGAGTCGATACTCGAACACCTGGTTGAGCTCTTTCGAGCATGTATTTTACTGGCATAAGTACATCTCGAAATTGTGAAAAGAAGTTAAAGTAGTCTATATCCCTAAACCAGGAAAAAATGACTATTCAGTACCAAACTCGTTTAGGCCAATCAGCCTAACTTCATTTCTTTTGAAAACGTTAGAAAGTTTGTGCGACAGATATATTAGGGAAGAAGTTCTGGAGATAAACCCACTTCACCCAAACCAGCATGCACATCTCCCAGGTAGATCAACAGAATCTGCACTACATTCTGTGGTAAGCAGAATCGAAAAATCCCTGGCGGAGAGAGAATGCACACTTGGTGCATTCATAGACATCGAAGGAGCGTTCGACGAACCAACCTTCGAAAACATAACCACCGCACTCCAAAAGCAAGGCGTTCCTTCCCCTCTCATAGGGTTGATAGGCCAGATGCTAAAATGAAGAGCGGTAACTATTAGCGTGGGAGACTGCCGAGTCAGGGGCATTCCAAGTAGAGGCTGTCGTCAGGGTGAGGTGATATCCCGGCTAATATTGGACATATTAGTTGACGGACTCATACGGAGGCTCAATGAGTCGGGCTTCTACACAATTGCGTACGCAGATGACATTGCGATTCTGCTAAAAGGAAAACACGCAAGCACCCTATGCGAACTGATGCAAAGGGCACCTAACATCGTTAACACCTGGTGTAAAGAACAAAAACTGTCGGTCAACCCGGCAAAGACGGAAATGGTTCTATTCATTAAACAGAGAAAGTTGGGGAGAATAGTGTTGGCCAAACTCAACGGAACCCAGCTCTGCCTACACAGTGAAGTCAAGTACCTGGGAGTCATACTTGATAATAATCTGAATTGGGCTCCACACCTAAAGAGCTTCTCGCTGGAGCATGCTCTGATAACAAACCTATAAAGTACATCTTTAAAAGGAATTTCCGCATTGACTACACCACTGAATGTACCCGCAGGAACCCAGACGTGAACATATTCACAGACGGGTCCAAGAAAGGAAACAATTCTGGTTTCGGGGTTTTCTCACTTGAACTAGAGTTGAAAAAGAGTATTTCTCTTTCTCTGACCATATACAGTTCTGCAAACAGAACTGGCTGGTCTTACGCACGGAACAAAAGAGGCAACGAAGAGAAATCTGCGCAACAAAACTATACGGCTGTGGACAGAAGGCAAGGCGGCAATGCTAGCACTTGAGAGACATAAAGTCAACTTCTGGCTGGTGACAGAATACCACCAATGCTGTAGAAATCCGGTGGATTAAAGGGCATATGGGAGATTAGGGCTATGATAAGGCAGATGAACTAGCGATAAGGAGTGCCGCCCATCAATTTGTTGGGCCGCAGCCTTCATTGCCGCTAGCCAAGTCAACTATCAATACCCTGATAAAAGAGCACACACTACAGCGACACATTAGCAGATGGTCAGCAACAGTAAGCTGCAGACAAAGCAAGATGTTCATACGAATACCTTCCACGAAAACAGCAAAGTAAAGTACTGCCTACAACTCCCTCGTGACAAACTGAGGAAGTTAGTCGGCATATGGACCGGGCATTGCCGATTAAACAAACATCTGCACCAGCTGGGAGTCACCAAGGACCACACATGCCGAAGATGCAACATCGAAGATGAAACCGTGGAGCATGTACTATGGGACTGCCCGATGGCATCATCAATCAGAGGATCCATACTTGGGGAGCTCTGGCCAAGCATGGCCGATTTCAGCGAAGCCCCACCTGGAGAACTGCTCAGGTTTGCCGAGACAATCGGATGGCCGGAGTAGGGACCCGGTTAAGGGGTTAGCTGAAAAGAGGGGAGCTAGTAAAATGGGCCCAATCACGGTGGCCTAATTGCCCGTGTTTTTACAAACCCTCGACCAAAATCCAGATCCAGTATTATTATTTTTTTAAGACAATAAATTTGTCTAAAAATACCGATGTTGAAAATGTTAAGATGACCTGTCTTACGAAACTTTATTTTTAATATTTTTTTTAAGGTCATCAATTCATTTTATGTGGAATTGCGGTACAATAAAAGTGCAATATCTTAATTTTAGAATTAGAATTAGAAATTTATTAATCCAATCACGTCATTACAGACATTTGGGATAAAGTCACATTTAGATATTAAGATTACTATTAAAATATTACATTACATATACAAATACAATTACAGATAAAATACTTAAATTAATACACCAGTGCATATACACATACATACACCACTACAAAGTGTTCAAGAAATTCATCACAAGAGTAATACGAGCCATTCAATAATAATTCCAATACTTCCTTTTTAAATCTTAAATAATTTAATATTTTAACTTCAGTAGGCAAACAGTTAAATAATTTTACACACATAAGAATGAAGGAATTATGATAAGTTTTTGTTCTGTGCAATGGTAACTGGAACATATTTTTTTTGCGAATATCTAGTGTCATAAACTTCATTTACATCTACAACACCCTTATATAAATTGTACAAACTAGATAGAGGTAGTATGCGCAACATTTTAATAGTTCTCTGCATGATGTTCTACGGGATAGATTAAAGAATGATCTAATAATTCGTTTTTGTGTTCTAAATACTGATTGACCTGCAGAAGAATTCCCCCAACACAATAGCCCATACGCTAGCCTTGATTGAACATAGGCGAAATATATTAGTTTTAATGTGTTCACGGAAACATAGTCGCGGAGCCTAAAGCTACATTCACAACCTCCAAATTAGTCCGTAAATTAGTACGTAAGCGTAAATTAACAGTTTGCGCATGCGCGTTTACAATTAGGTTTTCCACTTGGTACTTAACGCAAGGTCCAAGCTCTTACGTTAATTTTGCACTAATTTATAAATCTGCGCGTGCGCCTTGAGGTTTTTAGTTATAAATGTCAGAATATAACCTGTAATGTTTGTAAACAACGTCAATACAAATATTTTGAAATAATAAAATGAATCGTAAGTTAAGATTGCACAGAAATAACTTGGAATAGAACACATATCTCGTATTTTTCTATGGTTTTAATAGCTTTATAAGAAAAGCAATAGATGGAGCTAATAAATATATCCATTAATTTACGTATTAATTTGGAAGTTGTGAATGATGTAAAATCGATAATTTACGCTATGTATTAATTTACGTACTAATTTGGAGGTTGTGAATGTAGCTTAAGTGGGCGAGTACACTTGCCTACTTTTTAGCCAGGAAAGTCAACTTTACCGAATTTGGTCGAGTACCGTCCGCACGCATTTTAAAATATATGGTAGACTCGTTCAGTGAAAAATTCAAAGATCAACGACGAACATCGAGCAGCACCAAATTTGGAGAAAATTTTGCTAAAGGAATTAACTTTAGCTGTTGAGGAACAAATAACTAAACAAAAGAAAATAAGGATTAGAAGTTTGTTAAAAAGAAGGGATCCGTTGAAACCGTACCTCTTATATATCGAGTTAATTAACGTTTTATTGTTTCCGCCGCAGACCACTTAATTTTCGATTTTTTAATCAAAATAATCAAATAAAAATATGAAAGAAGCGAATATTTAGGATTTTTATTTACTGCACTATCTCAAATGCGTTTTCATTGAGATAGTTGCTATTAAGTAGAGTAACGTAAAAATTGGCAGTGGGAGAAGGCGAATTGGACTAGCGGGCGAGTTAACTCTACCACCGTGCAATCTTACTCTACTCTACCAAAATCTAGTCAAATTTACTACTCTACTCTACCAATTACGTTAATATTGATAGAGTTACAAGGATAGTACTAACTCGCCCTAGTAACTCGACTGCTAACTCTACCAATAAAAACTAGGCTTTTGCGATAGCAACGGCGCGGGTTTAAATCCCGCAAATTATAAGGTACCTGTGAGTAAGAAAATATTGATATATTATACTTGTGATTGATTGAGATGGCCTGTTAGCTAGCAGCAGCTGATTACAGTACGGCATCGTTCAAGCAAATAAAAATTCACACAATAATAATTTTCAAATTCTATATTTTTTTATAGAATCCCATAATAGCTATGTAGTGCGTTAAAAGTGAGTCGCAAAGTGAGTTACAATAGAATCGCATGGCGAAGTGTTTGTGAATTCACCTGCGACTTCCCCAGGACATCTAGGCAATTTCCTGTGTGGCGGACATTTGGCAGTCCCAGAGACGTTCTGGAGAGTTTAAGGGGAGGTCTAATGTGAAGTAACTAGGAGCTCGCAAAGATGTCTGTGGGAGGTAACTGTGCTGACTGGGATCTATTAAAAAAAATTATGACGTCATAGTGACATCATGTCAACTGAGAAAAAAATATTGTTGGATTCAAAATAAAGGTTTTCAAAAACAATGCGACTCGTCTTTTACGGTTTTTTAAAATTCCAAAAGATAACGTAGTTATGATTGTGTACTGTAGTTACGTTAGTGGTGATCAATGAATGGAAGGAGTAACAGCAAACGAACAATAAGTTTTTTTTTTATTTTGTTAATTTTATTTTAATTTAAATTAAAAACGAAGCATTTTAGAGAAAATATTTATTCTCTGTTTTCGCCTTAAATTTGGTCAAATAGTCTTCTAGGAAGTCTCTGGTATTTATTTTTTTAAAAAAGCCACCCCTGTTTAATGCAAAATTGGCATAAAACTTCGTACATGCTTTTAAATAACTTCTAAACTGTACCAGCTGTGAAAAAATTAGAGATCAAAAATTTTCAGAAAAAGCAAGTAATTAGAATATCTCATTTAAAATCTTAAGTGGGGTAGCACAAACAAGTTATGGCATAAAAAATGGGGTCTATACCCCCAAAATACACACCCCTGTATTTTATTTCGATATTTGATATTTTTATCTTATTACGACTCTAATAACTGGAGTGTGTTTCAAATTTGATCAAATTATCTTAAAAAATAAAGAAGTTTTACTCAAAAAATGAAAAAAATATAGAAAGTTTGACACCTCATAACTAAAAAATAGAGCACTTTTGAGAAAATTTTTATTCTTTACTTTTATCTTAGAATTGGTCAAGGAATCGCCTGTAGAATTTCTTTGCATATATTTAGAAACACCCTGTATATCCCCCATAAACGAAAATATCATTCCCAATAAGTGTCACTAAGCACCAAAAATGTAAGATTATTTACTTTTCAAAAAAATTATAAGATTTCTAACACTTATAGGCAGATTCTAGTCAAAATTAAAGGCCTTTAAATAAAAACAAATAAGGTAACCATGGAAATTGACCATTACAACGCATATAACAAATTTAATGGCCTTTAAACTTAAATGATTTCACCAGAATCTAGGTATTTTATAAAAAAATACTTAGGTATCTTGTTATTGGGAATTTCGACTTGGGATACGCCCTCTGGGAGTTATTTGCTGAAGCTAGAAAAGGTCAACCTTGGCATAACCTGTTTTGTAAAATTTATTTCCGTGCAGTTATAAATCAGTTTCCTTGAGTTTATTATTACTATATTAAAATAATAATATTTTTTACAGGCTTTAATTTATTACTTGCCCCAAAACAATGTACTTAAAGGGTTAGGCCACTCTAGGATTTTAAAAATATTGAAATTTTAAAACAGTCACGGATCAACTTAAAATCGGTTAGAAAGGAAGTACAGGAGCAGAATATTAATGTGGAAGGCCAATTGTATGGTACAGGAGGCTTATTCTTGGGAAGCGGGCAACATCATGTGGCCTGCCACAAATGTGTACCAAAAATGTTGCCCGCCACACGTAAATCCTATTCTTGACAGCCAAGCTAGATATGCGAATTGAAGTGTGGTCGGGTGATTTGACAACATTGCAATTTCAGTGACGCCAACAATAAAAACTGTCAACGTTCCCACTATAAGCAAAAAATATAACTATTTTATAACCAACAACAGCTGACAGCCTGACAACAACCAACGAAATCTTTGCAACCAACTAGTCAAAAGCAAACCAAAGTACACAATTTTCACATATTTCATGTTTGGGAATTCAAGATTCGTTGCTCACTCATTAGGTTTATTATTTATTATAATAAAATAAAATCTGGCGATAATTTTGATAAATATTTAATTTTTTAAAAATCAATGGAAGATTCCTTTATCCAACTTATTTATTAAGTAAAAATAAAATTAGTTATTTTAATTTTAATACTTTAATACAATAAGATGTATATTCTTTTATTTCTCCTGAATTACAAACTTTTTTAATATGAAATCTTCAAATAATATAATATATTTAAATAATAATATATGTTTAAATCAAAATAATTTCTTGCGATAATTTAGATAATATTAATAATTTGAAGAAACAAAACAAACTCCTTTTATCTAACTTTATTTAAAAAAAAAATAAATAAAATATAAAGTTGGATAAAAGGAATTATTTTTATATCTTCAAATTATTAATATATGCTGTTTGTTTAAATGGTTGAAACAAGTGCAAAATACAGCAAGTATCAATTTTAGGTTAAAAAAATAGACCACAATTTAATCCGGACTGCTTTAAGGCAGTCGTGACATCTTGCCCGAAAATTGTGGCCTACCAGAAGGTGTTGACATCCCAAGAATACCAATTCACGAAAAGTGGGCTAGATTTCACGATTTCTGGCAGACCACACGATGTGGTCGGGTCCAAGAATAAGCCTCCAGGCATCGCAGATTGAAGGTAGGTACATAGAAAAAAACTTTGAAAGCGTTTTTTTTTCGAAACAACATTTCTCAAATCGGTCGGACTCCTAACTCATACAATTTTATAGCGATTTTTCATAGCATTTTTTTCTTGTTTACTTCAGAAGGGCGCCGTTTTTGCAAAAATCAATATATTAAAAAAATCCTTTAGAGAATGTAATTTTGAATAAACAGTTAAATTTTAAAGTCAATAGGTCAAGAATTGTATGAGTTAAGAGTCCGGCCAATTTGAGAAATATGGTTTCGAAAAAATGCTTTTAAAGTTTTTTTGTGTACCTACCTTCAATTTCCGATGCCGCTACCATACAATTGGTCGTCCACTTTAATATCCTGCTCTTGTGCTTCTTTTCTAACCGATTTTAAGTTGATCCGTGCCTGTTTTAAAATTTCTTCTTTTTTAATCCTAGAGTGGCCTAACCCCTTAAGCAATTATGCAAGTAAGAAATAACACACACTGGTCAATAAAAGATAAACACAATTTTTAAACACAAAAAACTTGATCCAAATAAAGCCGCAGTTACTAAAGCCAACAAAAATTAAATCGGCGCAAAAATCTTTTATTACTTTTTCAACCATGTTTTTTTCAAATTTACGTCAAAATAGCGCCATCTATCCGTAGTCGAGATTCCCAATTGATTTTGATAAAAGAATAACTTTTTTAACACCCTGTATAACAATAAATGGTAGCGCGTCCTTGTTGTTCTGTGAGTTTTTATTCTACAAAATTTGTATGTCTGTGATCCAGAGTAGAAGGGATTGTAGAGACGCCAAACAACGCCAAAGAAGCGGTTTCCCGGTTTTTCTCCGGATTATTTTGGGAAGTACGAAGTACAGGATAATTTACATTAAATATAAAAGGTAACAATTACTTTAATTAACTTCCTTTAATTCCTCCCAAATGTTGTCTCTGAGTAGCAATTAATACATGGTCAGAGCAACATCTTTAAATTATTTATTTTAATATGACCGCTTGACGTATTTGCTTCCGCTTACACGCCATTTTTTATTTCCTCTTTCATCCCAAGCGTGCTTTAATAATTTATTCTGTACATACGAAAATTGCAGGTAAAGTACTTTGAAAATTAAGATATTTATTCTTTAAATTTTTTAAAAAGGTTTGTGTGTATTTGTATTTTGCTGTTCAAACAATGCATTGGTTACAATTACAACCTTTAATTCAAATAATTACAAACCCGAATTATCTTCGATTTAAATTTTTGTTTTGTTAATTTGACTTGTGTGCGCTTCAAATCTGTGCACCTGGTTTTTCCGATTTTCTACATTCACGATTAAAATGTAAACACAAAAAACTAGCAACTCGCAATAATTTACCTGAATCTTGCAGACTCAGAAAACGTCAACCATGGAATCCACATCGAATCGGGTAAGTAACCCGAAAATTTGATTGGCGTAAATGAATGAATTATATTATATTAGCGTTGTTTATACAAAAAATAATTTAATGATTATTTAAATTAACAATTTTTTGACAGTACCAATTGCGTAAGAAGAAAGCTGATAAATCGGACTCAGAAGAAGAATACTCCGTAGAAAAAATCATCGATAAACGGATGAAAGGTGGTCGTGTGGAATACCTGCTTAAATGGAAAAACTACTCAGATGAGGATAACTCCTGGGAACCAGCAGATAATTTAGATTGCCCTAAACTGATTGAAGCCTTCGAAAAGACGAGGAAAGAAAAGAGATTAACTAAGACCGCAAAAGATGGAGGTAAAAAGAAAAAGAGGTCTCCATCGCTTGAAGAGAAAGATAAAAAGAGAAATGAAAGGAAAAAATCAACTTGCAAGCGTTCAGCATCTCCCACGTCATTTGAAACGTCCGAAAATGGAAAGAGGACCAAGAAATCCAAGGATGCCAAGAAGAAGAAAGAGGACGTTGATTCTAAGAAAAAGGTATAAAGTCAATTACTTTAGTAGATCACCTTTTCAGCAGGAATTCCGAACAAATATTGGCGATTTCGGAATTCCATGCGCCCTCTGGATGTAGCATTTTTTATTTTTTTTAATAATAAACTTTATTCAACTTCAGTAATATATACAAAAATTTCGAAAATTCTAAAAGTTATTTTGTTTTTATAGACTATAACAAAAAAGCCAAAATCGAAAGTGGTGGGGGATTCATCATATCCAGAATCTGAAAATAATAAGGATAAGGAATCTGATGAGGAAAAAGCGAAGAAAGATAATTGTAAGCGGCCCTCGTCTGATAATGAAAAGGAAAAAGGGCCTGCAAGTAAGAAGGTGGTTGAGAAGGATGGGTTTGATAAGAGATATGAGGCCGAAAAAATAATCGGTGCATCAGATATTATAGGTGAAATTTTATTTTTAATGAAATGGAAGGGAATCGATGAACCTGATTTAGTACCTGCTAAAAAGGCGAATGTAATTTGCCCTCAAGTTGTAATAGCTTTTTATGAAAAAAGACTCGCTTGGCTTTCTCCCGATGAAGATTAAGTAGTTATTCTTATTAGACTTATTATTAATCTGTATTCCTTCATTTAAGTTGTTTTTGTAATTTTTATACTTTATATGTATTTCTGTTCACAATAATAATTACAAAATATGAATGACCTTAATTTAAACTTATTATTTCTCTTAAGTATACGAAATTTTAAATAAAAAGTTATCCAAAGTATTACACCCGTATTGCTCCATCAAAAATAACGTAACATCAGCCGTACCATGGTTCATTTTTAACAACTTATTAAAAATTATTCTAAACTATTGCACCACATAATTCTAAAAAAAATTATTGCACCAATGTTTTAAAAAAGTTATTAAAAAAATTAAAACCATGGTTCATTTTTAACTTAAACTTATTAAAATCTATTCTAAAATATTGCAGTCCTATTGTATCATAGAACTCTACAAAAATTTATTATCGCCCCAATGTTTAAAAAAAGTTATTAAAAAATGTAAGTTCCGGCTGATCTTAATCTTAAAGGGAGTCCTAGCTCATTTTCAAATTATATTAATTAAGATGAAGTAGGGAAATAATAGTCGGCTAACGGACAAACTTATTTATTACTCAAAAGTTGACAAGTACGTTGGCTTCATCAGAGCTCAGGACAATGTGGGTAGAGTAACAAGGTTAAAACTGTACAGAATCTCCATTCATTAAACCAATTGAAAGTCAAATTACAAAATAGCTAACGTATACGTCCGATTTTTTTTTTGTCATTTGTCATATAATAATTTCACTCGTAATAAAATTACCAAGAAATAGATATTTATTGAATATTTAAAATAAATATTGTTGTTAAAATAAAGTGTGTGGCTTATACAACAACAGGTATTGTTATTTCCAACTACATTATTATTAAACAATAAGAAGATGACTAAGAAAAATAAAAATGACGGATATTTAACACAAAAATACCCTGAGGATTTTAAAGGGACAATTTATAGTAGCATAATACCTAATACCCAAGACAATTTAGAATCTGGTTCTTCAAACAACAATGAAACAATATTCAAAGATTTGATAAAAAATAAAAAAATGCTAATGATGGTTTAAATTGTTTCAAATGTTCAAAAAAAAATTAACAAAAAT
This sequence comes from Stenus bimaculatus, assembly GCA_963971135.1. Classification (NCBI taxonomy): domain Eukaryota; kingdom Metazoa; phylum Arthropoda; class Insecta; order Coleoptera; family Staphylinidae; genus Stenus; species Stenus bimaculatus. The sequence goes on along the minus strand of OZ020183.1, from coordinate 25,705,512 downwards.
GAATATAAGCTTTTTTGTGGAAAATGTAAAAAACATTCTCACATTAAATGTAACACTAATGAAATAGAAGCAAGAATAAAATAAAAAATTCTTGCGAGGATTTGCATAATCAATATTAATATCAAAAAATAAAGAATTCTTATTATCCAACTTTATCAACAATTTATTATTGCAACATGTTTCACCAAATCATTGGCTTCATCAGGCAAAACTACAATATCTTATTATTTATAAAAAATATACATATAAATATAAAAGGAAACTTACAATTGAATGTGGATAAAAATAAAAATATTAACAGAAACCAATCCAAATATAAAAATATAAACAAAAACCAATAAAAATAATATAAACTTCTTCCAAAAAAATATGTAAAAAATAGGCAAATGTAATTGCACCGACAAATATGTCAAACAAAATATTTTATTTATGAAACACACTATGATGTAATGATGTTTTAATAGTTGCATACTTGTTTATAAAGTTAATTTTAATAATTTATTTAAAAAATCATGATGTGGACAATCTATTTGTACATTTAAGTTCCTAACTAATACATTATTAGTACTTTTATATATTTCTATGTTTTCTAAGTAATTTAATAAGGAATTGTCAAGAACTGTATGTAAAATTTTAATATTGTCTTCTATAAAAGTATGCTTAGAACTAATAATGTGATCAGCAAAATGAGATTTATCAACATTTTTCAATCTAATGGCAGCAGAATGTTCTTTTATTCGAATAGAGAATGATCTCCTAGTTTGTCCAATATATTCAGCATAACAATCATTACATGTTAATTTATATATACCACTTTTCGAAAGTACATTATCTTTTTGTTTGTTATTTTTGTAAGAATTTAGAGAGTTATTGGTTTTAAAAGAAATATTAATGTTGTAAGATTTAAATAAATTAAGAAACTGATAACAATTTTGATTAATATAGGTAATAGCAGCATATTTAATAGAATTTGTTGAAACCCAAACAATTTGTGAATATGCATTTTTGTACATTAATTTTAGTCTAGTTTTCAATATAATTCTTTTAATAATTGAATCTGGAAAATCATTATTTTTGCCAATAGCTCTAATTGTATTAATTTCAATTTCAAAATCTCTACATGACATAGGAATTGTAAAAAGTAATATTATTTCTTCTAATATAAATACAAATGTTAATATTCCGAATATTAATAATGATGTATTTACAACTAATACTTTGTGCGATCAAAATGTTTTATTATCAAATAATTTTTTAAATTCTAATATAGTTACTACAAATGATTCTAAATTTTCCACCATTAATTCAATTAATGATAATTTAAATAATAATATTTCTAATATAACAGATGACCAACCTAACATTATTTCAAATGTTATTGATGATTCTTTAAATACAGAAAATATTATTCATATTTATAATTTAAACAATCTTAAATTTAATGTTGAGAATGTTTTTAAATCAAATATCAACAATGTATCATTTTTTGTCAGAGTATTGAATTTTTCCTCAACTAATTTTTCAGAAATTGAATATAAAATACTTGGTATGGGACTTAAATATAATTCTCATATTTATAATTTAAATAATTCTATAGAATTATTAGGTTCGGAAATTCTAAATACCATAGATAGATTCTTATTACCTGATAAAGATTCAGTTAAAATAGAAACAATAAAAATTTTAAAAAATATGAAAATTAATATTCCAAAAAATGATTCTAACATTTACAAAATTGAGAATAATCTTAAAAGTTTAAAATCAAAAATAAAAGATAAAAATCTAGTTTTAACAAGAGCAGATAAAGGTAATACAACAGTTATTTTTAATAATGATGACTATAATTCTATGGTTAATAATTTTTTAATCAATAATAATTTCACTATTTTAAATAAAAATCCAAATATTGCATTTATTAAGAAATTGAAAACAGTACTTAATAATATTGAATTAAAAAATTTCAATAAATATATGTTTCAAAATTCAAATCCAAAATTACCAAAACTTTATGGACTTCCAAAATTACATAAGCTAGATTTCAGAGATAGAACAAATTTACATCCCAATTTATTTCCATCAAGACCAGTGGTTTCTTTTGTTGGCACAGCTACTTACCATCTTGCTAAATGGCTTAATTCAAAATTAATAGATATTACTGGTTTTAATAATATATTCAGCATTACAAATACTTACTCTTTGGTTTTACAAATATCAGAAATCCAAATTAATAGCAATATGTTATTGTTATCATAAGATGTTGTTAATTTATTTACATCTATTCCAGTTTCTGAATGCATTAAACTAACTAATGATCTTTTAAAAGATACTGGTTTAGGTAATAATGATATAGAAGATTACATTTCCATTTTAGATATTTCTTTAAAGCAAAATTATTTTATCTTTAATAATAATTTCTATGAACAAAAAGATGGTTTAGCCATGGGTTCTCCTTTAAGTCCACTTATGGCAAACATTTTCATGAAAAATATAGAAACAAAAATTTTTAATTCAAAAGACAACTGTATTAAATTGGTAAAATTTTGGCGTAGATACGTGGATGATATTATAATTATTTTAGAAGGCAATGATTCTGATGCAAATTATTTGCTTAACTTAGTTAATACAATACATCCAAATATAAAATTTACAATAGAAAAAGAGTTTAATAATAAAATTTCCTTTTTAGATATTAATATTTTTAGGTCATCGAACCAACTAAATTTTTAAATTTTTCGCAAACCCAGTTTTATTGACACTATAATTAATTTTAATTCAAATCATCCAGTTTCACATAAATTTGCATCATTTTATAGTCTCTCATATAGACTTTTTACAATTCCTATGTCATGTAGAGATTTTGAAATTGAAATTAATACAATTAGAGCTATTGGCAAAAATAATGATTTTCCAGATTCAATTATTAAACGAATTATATTGAAAACTAGACTAAAATTAATGTACAAAAATGCATATTCACAAATTGTTTCGGTTTCAACAAATTCTATTAAATATGCTGCTATTACCTATATTAATCAAAATTGTTATCAGTTTCTTAATTTATTTAAATCTTACAACATTAATATTTCTTTTAAAACCAATAACTCTCTAAATTCTTACAAAAATAACAAACAAAAAGATAATGTACTTTCGAAAAGTGGTATATATAAATTAAAATGTAATGATTGTTATGCTGAATATATTGGACAAACTAGGAGATCATTCTCTATTCGAATAAAAGAACATTCTGCTGCCATTAGATTGAAAAATGTTGATAAATCTCATTTTGCTGATCACATTATTAGTTCTAAGCATACTTTTATAGAAGACAATATTAAAATTTTGCATACAGTTCTTGACAATTCCTTATTAAATTACTTAGAAAACATAGAAATATATAAAAGTACTAATAATGTATTAGTTAGGAACTTAAATGTACAAATAGATTGTCCACATAATGATTTTTTAAATAAATTATTAAAATTAACTTTATAAACAAGTATGCAACTATTAAAACATCATTACATCATAGTGTGTTTCATAAATAAAATATTTTGTTTGACATATTTGTCGGTGCAATTACATTTGCCTATTTTTTACATATTTTTTTGGAAGAAGTTTATATTATTTTTATTGGTTTTTGTTTATATTTTTATATTTGGATTGGTTTCTGTTAATATTTTTATTTTTATCCACATTCAATTGTAAGTTTCCTTTTATATTTATATATTTTTTATAAATAATAAGATATTGTAGTTTTGCCTGATGAAGCCAATGATTTGGTGAAACATGTTGCAATAATAAATTGTTGATAAAGTTGGATAATAAGAATTCTTTATTTTTTGATATTAAGAAGCAAGAATAATGATGCAGGAAAAAACTCCATGGTTTTGTGAAAAATGTTACAACCCATCACAAACCTCAAAATCTTCAGTGAATAAAGGACATTTAAATATTAAATTGAATGAGAACATTCAAGATATAAACAATGAAACAATAAGAGAATTAATAATTGAAATAAGAGAATTCAAACAAGAAATGAGAGAAATAAAGGAATCAATGGATTTTATAAATTCGAAATATGAAGAAGATAAAAGAATAAATAAGATGCTAGTAGAAATGATTGATGAAATAATTAGAGAAAAGGAAGAAATGAAAAAAGAAATACATTATCTTTTACGAATAATTAATAATTCTGAGGCAAAAGAGAATGAAAATAATATTGTGATTAATGGTTTAATTGAATCATTTGAAGAAAATTCAGAAAAGACATTATTAAAGGTAGTTAAAACTATTAAAACAATAGAACCAAATTTTAATGAAACTCAAATAGCAAAAATTCAAAAATTTAAAACAAAAAAAGATCCTCTTGTAATAGTTTCTTTTACTGATTTAAAAATGAAAGAAAATATTATGAAAGCTCGAAAACTCAAAATAAAATTAACAAGAAAAGATTGTAATATTGACAATTTTTTATTTTTTATTTATTCAATGCACCATCAAACTACAATTATATCACCATAAAAAGTCTTATCAAGTTACATAGTCATTGATAATATACAATTCTTGTAACCTAGTTAACAATAACAACTTAAAATTAACTATGCATACAATCCCCAGACAGTTATTACTGGTATTAGGGGAGCAATGAGCAATTGTTATATTAGAATAAGAAACTAAAAATTAATCAACAGAACTAAAATTAATCAACATATAAAGGCATGTAAATACCTAAGAGAATTATTAATAAGAAAATTCTTAACTTACTAAAAAATTAAACAAATTCTTAAACAGGTACATACAGTTCATTTAGTATTCTGTTAATATTAATATTATTAATAATTAAGAATACACCACTAATTTTATTATAATATTTAATTAGGAGATTATATTGGATTAATTATTAAACTTATGGAAACATGAAATAATTTAGATAAATCAACAGTTAAAAATACTGTTATCAATAATTTAAATGAAGGTAAAAATGAAATAAATATTTATTCTAATGATTCCATTAAAATTATACATATAAATATCAGAAGTTTTTCAAAAAATAAAAGTAATTTAGAAATTTTGCTTCATTCTTACAATAACTGTTTGCATGTAGTGGTTCTTTCAGAAACAAGGAAAATTCAAAATGAAAATTTAATCAAAATTAAGGGTTATAATGCATATTATAATAATGGAATGATAACACAAAATGATGGAGTTATAATTCTTATTAGAAATGATTTATTACATAGTGTCAAAATAGAGGAATACTTAAATTTTAAATTTATTAGGGTTGAAATATTAACAAATAAAAATGAATTTATGTCAATCACTGGAATTTACAGATCACCTTCATTCAATGTTTATGACTATTTTAAAATATTCAAGAAATATTTATCTAATAAGTCAAACTTTAAACATAATATCATAGTAGGAGATATAAATACTGATATTTTAAAAAATAATGCAATTTCTAGAGAATATAAAAATATTCTAGTTTACAATGGTTATCAAAGTTTAATTAATTCGGCTCCAAGAGAATTTAATAATTCATACTCTTGCATTGACATTGATCACATTTTTATTAAAACATCTGTCAAAAATGATAATTTCAAAACAATTATATCTCATAGTTCATTTACAGATCATTATCCCATAATATTAGATTTACCAATTAGTGCCAATATTACAACCAAAAAAAATGATAACAAAACTGAATGAATATTTAAGTAAAATTGATTTCAAATTTATGGAAACAGAAACAAATTTAGATACTTGTCTTAATACATTTATAGAAATATTAAATAAACAAATTATAAACTCAACGTATATTGTTAAGAAACAAAATTATAATAAAAAAAAATCTTGGATTGTAATTGGATGTAAATGGTATTATTAAATCTATTAAACAAAAAGAAAAATTGTTTCAAATATATAAAAATAATACTTCAGCTAAAATAGAATATAAAAAGTATAGAAATATACTGAATGAAATAATAAAAATAACAAAAGAGAATTATTTTAAAAAAGAAATTAACAAATGTCAAAATAATTTAAAAAAAATCTGGAAAATAGCAAATGAAGTAATTGGGCGAAATTCAGAAAAAATAGAAATTAAAGAAATTATTCATAATAATAATATAATTACAGAAAAATCTCAAATTTCATCAAAATTTAACGACTACTTTATTAATATTAATCAAAAAATTATAAAAAATATTAATAAATCGAATAAAAACTTTTTGGAAATGATAAAACCTATATGTAATACTTTATTTATACAACCTATTTCAAATAATGAAATACGAAATTATATTATAAAATTAAAAAATAATAAATCACCTGGAAATATTAGAAAACATTAGTGATCATATTTCTGATACATTAAAAATTTTCATAAATAGATGTATTGAAAATGGTTATTTCCCTGAAAATTTTAAAGTTTCTAAAGTTAAACCTATTTTTAAATCAGGAAATAAAAAAGATACTTCAAATTATAGACCTATTTCAATTTTATCAAATCTATCAAAATTATTTGAATAACATATATATGAACAGTTTATAAGCTTTTTTAAAAGATACAATATTCTTCATAAAAATCAATTTGGATTTGTTAAAACTTCAAATACAAATGATGCTTTAGCCTATTTAATGAATAAAATTTATAATAATTTTAATAAATCAAAATTATCTGTTGGACTATTTCTTGATTTACAAAAAGCATTTGATTGCGTAAATCATGATATTTTATTAAAAAAAATGGAATTTTATGGTACAAGGGGTTTATCTAAATCATTAAGGGAAAATGTAAATGGATACTATAGTAAAAAACAAGAAATTAATTGTGGGGTTCCGCAAGGTAGCGTACTAGGACCATTGCTTTTTAATATTTATATTAATGATTTATTAAATTTAGCTGAAGAAAATATAGATATTATTTGCTATGCGGATGACACAGTGATTTATTTTTCAGGAAATACTCGGAATGATATTTTTAACAAAATTAACTGTAAAATGAAAGAAATTAAAGACTAAACTGTAATTATTTATTATTAAATAATGATAAATCCAAATTCATGTGTTCCACTCCACATAATAAAATACAACGAATTAGATAAATTTAATAATACATGAACCAAATTGTAAAAATCATTGTAATAACTGTTCCATCATAAACAAAACTGAATCGTTAAAATATTTAGGATTACATATTGATCAAAATTTAAAATGGAATATTCATTCAGAATATATAGAAAATAAAATAAGACAACTAAATTATGTATTTTATAACATAAGAAATATTTTAAAAATCAAATATTTAAGAATATTATATTTTTCATTAACTCAATCAATACTTGAATATGGTCTTCATGTTTGGGGTTTATGTAGTAATACATATTTAAATCCAGTATATACATATTGCACAAAAATTAATTATTAAAACTATTTTTAAAAAATCAAAAGATTATAGTTCATAATTATTATTTAGTGAAACAAACTTATTAACAATACAACAATTGTATTCATTACAAATTTATAAATATTTATATAAAAATAAACAATTAATTTCCAAAATTTCACATAATTATAATACAAAAGCGAAAAGAACTGAAAATTATTCCAGTAGTATTCCTCCAAAGAAAACAGTATTTCAATAATGTTTTGTTTTTCTTTTATCAAAATTTTATAATATGTTGCCAACAAATTTGAAATTATTTTTTACAAAATCTAAATATCAATTTTTAAATAAAATTAAAGAATTTATAAGAGATAATTATTATAAATGTCTGAATTCAATAATGATTAATTAAATTTAAAAAAAATGTGTATATATTTTTAAAATATCTAGTTAATGTTTAATTTATTAATTATTTATTTAATTATATTTGTTATTAATTAATTTTATGATTTTATTATATGTTAACTCATAATTATTTTGCAGACAAGTTACTAACTTTTGCAGATTTTTTTGTTACTTTTTTTTATGTTTTCTCGTTACATGTTCTTTTTTTTATTACAATGTTTTATTGTATACCCATACAGAATGTCCCGAAATTAAGCGGCCAAACTTTAGGAAACGATTCTACAACCAATTTTAAGAAAAAAACTTCCTATAAACATGTGTCCGATTTCGCTTCCTAAGGGAGCAACAGCCTTTTAACTATTGTGACTAAAACTACGTTTTTTGTCATTTATTTGACAACGGTTGGTAATAAAGATTTGAAATTTGGTGTGAAGACTAATACGTTTAAGATATAATTTCTGAATTGTTTTCAGATTTTTTGAAAGCTCTGAAATTTTTTGAAATTCTGAAAAAAATTGAGAAATTATATCTTAAACGTATTAGTCTTCACACCAAATTTCAAATCTTTATTACAAACCGTTTTCAAATAAATGACAAAAAACATAGTTTTAGTCACAATATTTAAAGGGCTGTAGCTCTCTTAGGAAGCGAAATCGGACACATGTTTATAAAAAGTTTTTTTCTTAAAATTAGTTGTAGAATGGCCTCCTAAAGTTTTTAAGCTTAATTTTGGGACACTCTGTATATGTATTTGTAAACATAAAATAAATAAATAAATAAAAATAAGTACTTGTATGGCGGAACGTTAGCAAGAGGTAACTTTTGAGTAATAAATAACTTTGTCCGTTAGCCTACTATTATTTCCCCACTTCATCAATTATTCGTACACTAATCATCCTAAATTAATTAAGATATTGCACTTGTATTGTACCGCAATTCCACATAAAATGAATTGATTTACTGTATAACTATACCTTAAAAAAATATTAAAAATAAAGTTTCGTAAGCCAGGTCATCTTAACATTTTCAACATCGGTATTTTTAGACAAATTTATTGTCTTAAAAAGATAATAATACTGGATCTGAATTTTGGTCGAGGGTGTGTAAAAACACGGGCTAATTGGCCACCACGATTTAACCAGCTCCCCTCTATTCAGCTAACCCCTGCACCGGGTCCCGGCCATCCGATTGTCTCGGCAAACCTGAGTAGTTCTCCAGGTGGAGCTTCGCTGAAATCGGCCAGAGCTCCCCAAGTATGAATCCTCTGATTGATGATGCCATCGGGCAGTCGCACAGTACATGCTCCACGGTTTCATCTTCGATGTTGCATCTTCGGCGTTGCATCTTCGGCATGTGTGGTCATTGGTGACTCCCAGCTGGTGTAGATGTTTGTTTAATCGGCAATGGCCGGTCCATATGCCGACTAACTTCCTCAGTTTGTCACGAGGGAGTTGTTAGGCAGTACTTTACTTTGCTGTTTTCGAGGAAGGTATTCGTATGAACATCTTGCTTTGTCTGCAGCTTACTGTTGCTGGCCATCTGCTAATGTGTCGCTGTAGTGTGTGCTCTTTTATCAGGGTATTGATAGTTGACTTGGCTAGCGGTAATGAAGGCTGCGGCCCAGCAAATTGATGGGTCGCACTCCTTCGCGCTAGTTCATCTGCCTTATCATTGCCCTGATCTCCCGTATGCCCTTTAATCCACCGGATTTCTACAGCATCGTGCCTCGCCAAGTGTTGCAGCAATTGGTGGCATTCTGTCACCAGCCAGGAGTTGACTTTATGTCTCTCCAGTGTTAGCATTGCCGCCTTGCTGTCTGTCCACAGGCGTAGAGTTTTGTTGCGCAGATTTTTCTCCGTTGCCTCTTTTGCTCCGTGGATATCACTCCACCTCTACTTGGAATGCCCCTGACTCGGCAGTCTCCTACGCTTATAGTTACCGCCCTTCATTTTGCTTTTGGAGTGCGGTGGTTATGTTTTCGAAGGTCGATTTGTCGAACGCTCCTTCGATGTCTATGAATGCACCAAGGGTGCATTATTTCTCCGTCAGGGATTTTTCGATTCTGCTTACCACAGATTGTAGTGCAGATTCTGTTGATCTACCTGGGAGATATGCATGCTGGTTTCGGTGAAGTGGGTTTACCTCCAGAACTTCTTCCCTAATATATCTGTCTCACAATCGTTTTAACGTTTTCAAAAGAAATGAAGTTAGGCTGATTGGCCTAAACGAGTTTGGTACTGAATAGTCATTTTTCCCTGGTTCTGCGATAAAGACTACTTTAACTTCTCTTCACACTTTCTGGATGTATGCCAATAACATACTTGCGCGATAGAGCTCAACCAGATGTTCTTGTATCTACTCCAGCCCCCACTGAAGTAGTGCTGGGTGTAACCCGTCCATCTCAGGGCTTTTGTATGGTTTGAAGGTTTTAATCGCCCAGGTTATTGTCTCTGCCGTCACTAGGTGGTAAACCCTATCACGCTCCTCTCCTGTTGGATCTGGAGAGACATGTTCGGTCCACTCTTCCCCGACGGCAGCCTGACATCCTGGGAAATGAGTGTCAAGTAACAATTTTGCAGTCTTCGAAAGAGTTTTGGTATAGGTACCATCCTCCTTTCTCAGACTACCTGGTTGTTGCTTCGGGTCTTTTGATAAGACTTTTATTAATCTAGCCGCTGTGGTGGTAGACTTAATTTCATTGCAGTATGACCTACATGCATTCCGCTGGTTTTGGCGAATCAACTTTTTATACTCCCTCTGGTGCAATTTGTAGGCTTCCCAGTCAGTAGGAGTTTTAGTTTTCATCGCTTTATTGAAGATTTTGTTGCTTTTGCCCTGAGTTTTTCATGCTCTCTACTCCACCAAGGCTTCGTACGTTGGCTGGTTGACTCGGTTCTTAGTGGGCAGGCAAGTTCGTTTTCGTATGATTCTGTAAGGCATTTCTGAAGCGTGGTGGTGTTTGCTTCGATCTGTCTTACAGTCGTCATTGCCCGTGGTACAGGGATTTCCCTTAAAGAGCCTGCCAGGTGTTGTAAAAACAACTCCCTGTTGGTTCTTCTCAGGTCTCTAAACGGCTTCCTCCTTGTGACACTGGTTTCTACACTAAAACCTATCCACCGGTGATCTGACATAGATGCTGTCTGCATCACGTTCCACCCGGTGATTGATTTTGAAATATTTGCGCTTTCGAGTCTGGTGCCTAGAGGTTACGAAGTTTGGCTCGCAGCCTCTATTAACTATTTCTAAAATTATACTTGCTAAGAATTCTAGTTTGAGTCGGAAGGTTTTAATAAAACGGGAGACACAACTTTTGGTGCTCGTAGCGAAGGGTTGAAAATGGTGGAGTCTTCATAAAGGCCAGATCAAAAGAAGTTGCTACAATCCTAATTAATTACGTAAAATTTTAAGAAATTTTTGGAGCACTGTAAACAAATTTTAATTATTTATATATAACAAATTATTTATTGATATGTACCTACATTTACACTAATATTGCAATCACTACAGTTTGTTATATTAAATAATGGAAGCACATCTGGTTCAATTCTTCTTTTTTTAGGTAGGTTAATGGTTACACCTGGTTCAGTAGACTTAGAAAGAACAGGTGGCGTTGCGATTGACGTAATGACAGGATCACAATTGAAACTGCTGGTATCCACATCACATGAAACATTACTGGTGAATGATTGGAATGTACTTTGACTAGTCGACGGTTTGTGAATTTCATCATCACAAAGAATTTGTTCGGCAATTCTTTTCTTATTATTTAAGGAATTTTCAATATAACCTTCAGCCACGGTGGCAGATTTCCATCCTCCGTGCCTTTTTAATACGTTGATTGAAGCGCCCGCATCGGCAAGAAGAGAAGCAGATGAGCGCCTAAAGCAATGACGATATTTCCTACATACTGTAGTATCCCCATATTACATATGTGCATACTACATGCTATATATACATAAATAGATTTAGTTTAGTTAAATTAGGTATTTTTAGAATAAATAATAATGTAAGAATTTAGGAAGTTTATGCATATTTCATTTCATTAGAATAATTAATATTTGTACACATTTAGATTTAAGTAACAATACTCATAAATATTTAATCCCGGGAATACCAGGAAATCTCATTAAACAGGCGCCCAAGTAAAGACAGGTACTTGGGGTTTTTCCAATCATTTTACTCCTACCCTGGATTTATCAATATTCCCGAGGTTAGATCGATGGAGAAATGGATTCGACTCGAACACTTTTTGACGAAGACTAAGAAAAGACACTTTGACGAAGACTTTGATCAGACACTTTGAAGAAGACACTAAGAAAAGACACTTTGAAGAAGACACTAAGAAAAGACACTTAGACAACACTTTGATAGAAGATAGAAGAAGAAGAAGACGTAAGATCGAGTAGTCGAGTCGGGCTGTATTATTATAAACCGTTCTTAGTTTTGCATATAATTAAAAAAGTAAAGCCTTATTTGCCAGTTAGTTTAAGTTAGGAAATTTTAATAAAATATAGTAGAAGGGCCGAAAGTGTTTTCTATTCACCCTCCGGTCCACTACAATACTTCTACAATATTTATAGGATTTGTGTCTCTACAGTTAATGGTGAATACCCTGTCTATTTTAGTTTATGTATTCTTCAATGTTACCAATATTGTTGTCTGCAAATCTTGCATATCCTTCAATGATAAACGCACCAACTCATCTGATCGGCATGCACCAGTAACTCCAAATATCAGTGTAACCTAAGTGATGTTTATCTTTTATATAAATAACAAAAATAAATTTGTGAATTATGCTTACCTTTATCATCAAATATATCTCATCTGGAGCCTCTGCAAAAAATTTATAAACTTCATCCCGACTAAGAATTTTGGATTTTTTGGGGTTGTAACCTTCCGATTTTCTTTTCAAAAAAGCAATTAACTTTGCAAACTTGCTGATGTCAATATTATTTTTAACATTAATTGTTGCCTTTAACATAGAATATTTGGACCACAGCGTAGAAGATTTTACCTGTTCGGATATCTCTCCAAAATAAGCGAGTAATGCATTTTCGCTATAATGTTTGACTTGATTATCCGACCACCATTTGATAAAGTCTTTATATGCTTTTTCATACAAATGTTTTGATATTTAATAAATTAAGGCTTACAGATTTTGCTGCTTCTTTAATTAAAGGAGGATTGGAACTTATTGAATCACTTTCTTCAATCATTTTTTTAGATTTAGACTTAGATTGTAACGATTGTTCAGAAAGAATAAAATCGATTAAAAAATTACAACTTTCAAATTTTTCAATTTTTTTCTGCAGTTCGATATTATAAACACAGATGGCGTGCAAGTTTTTAAAAATAATTTTTTCTGAATTATATTTGATAATTTAATAGGTAAGTATGTTTCTAATATTACTACAATAATTTTTAGGGTTTTTTTATTTCGGAATGGATTCTATTATAGTTTTTTGTCTTAAATTCGAAACATTTTATTGACAAGAAATTCTAAGCCCCAAATTGCCTTGTATTATTTATTAAGATATCTAATGGTTTTATTTAATGTAGTATGCTAAATGCTTATATTTATACAATTCAAAAGATTTATGTTAATTGTTTAAGTTTCTAGAAGATAAACGATAAAATGTTTCATCATTACTCGGAAGTTGATGCAGAATGATCCGTACCGAACCATGATATAGGTACTTAAATTTTTAATAATATTTAATTTATCATAAATTACCCGATCAATTGATTTTAGGTTTCCGATGTGCTTCAAAATTATACAAGATTGGAGAAAACAACACAAATTTATTAATAGATATGTACATTTACAAATTAGTAAATATAAATATGTACATTTACTCTAATATTACAATTTGTTATACCAAATAAAGGAGGTACAACTTGTTCAATTGTTTTTTTAAATAAGATGACGGTTATGTCTGGCTCAGTAGAGTTATTTGCATTCGAAATAACGATTGTCCCAAAATTGAAAAAGTTTGTTCAACTAATTAATTGGAAGTGCAAAAAATTTAATATGCACCGTTGGAGCAAAGTGCATTTAATCCTTCGTGTAGTTGTTGCCCTCGACTACGTCTCGGGCAACAATTTCCACACTCAGGATTAAATTACTCACTTTGCTCCCTTGGTGCATATACAATAACTATTTTGCACGACCATTGAATAATACGTATACTATAGGCGAGTTTACGCGACTTACAACTCGTAACTACTATAGTTAGGAGTAGTTATCAGTTATGACGTCATTTACCGACTGAAGACATCGCGTGAACAGAGTAGTTACCCCTACTTATCATTTAACTGCAATTAGCATGTGACTTATGCATAACCTATAATATAACAATAAATAAAGTGTATTTTATTATTTTTTGTTCCTATTTCTGTTAGTGCTTATATAACTTGGCTCCTGTGCGCAAAACGAGAAATTAATAATAATTCATAATGGAGATAATACCAGGAGTAAAAAATTATCAATTATTCTTATTCTTGGATAACTTTTGGGAATGTAATACGCTAAATCAAATTTCTATTAATTTCATGGAGAGCCCTCTAAAAAAATAAAGTATTTGATGAAGGAATCCAGAAAACAAAATTATAAAATGCCTTTTAATCATGAAAAATGGATTACAAACTATTCAGAAACAATGTTTTTTCAATTATTTAGAATGACAAAAGAAACCTTTTTTAAACTGTATGCAGTGATATTAAACAATGATAAGTACAATTTAATTAAAAAAAGTACCGTGGATCCAGAAAATAGTTTGTTGGTATTTATATGGTACGAGCACTAGTTCTCATAGTTGTAAATGAGTTACACTGTACATATTTTTATGTATTAAAAAGAAATATACTGTATATATTTCTATATTTGGCCCAGTAGTCAATAAGAAATTGATTATATTTCTAATGGATTTAATAAATATCCACGTAATTCAGATTTCTCATGGTTATTTATTGTTATTTATTTAACATTTTTAGGGACTTTGGGTGCCATAGATGGATCACATATAAACATTAAAATCAATAAAGAGCAACATGACAGTTATAATAATAATAATAATAATAAAGGGTTTAAACGGGGTAGTGATGCGTCTCAAATAGCCTCTCCTACTCAATTCCTACTCGCACCTCCAAGTTGGTGGACCCTGGAAACTTGTGACATCAAGAAACCGGTTAACCGGTAGACTGGCAGAAACAAGGCTGACGCGAGAGGAAGAAACCACCGCTAGAAGTGCCAACCACCCTCTAGTGAGTAAGAGGGTTCCAAAAACATTTAGAAACGCCTCGGACGAGCGCCGTGACGGTCGAGAACGGCGCGGGAATCTACAACTCGACCACAAAGGTACCGAAATAGCTACAACAATGGACAATGAACCAAACCCAAACAGAGATGTTTTGCAGGATATGCTCCCAGCAACCACTCTAGGCGGGAAAAAAAGACAGAGAATGAAATGGACAGATGATGTAAACAGACACCTAATGCTCTGCTACTATCAAGTAACTGATCTAGAAACCAACATAACTGGATACAGACCACAGCTGCACGCAGCATTCATTAGCAAGTATCCCGAACTTGACGACTTAACAGAACAACGACAGCATTCAGAAATTACAACTTCATCCAAACACATATATACCAATACAGAAGTCCGTCATACTAGATACTTGCTCTATAGTCAGAAAATTTTTAAACCAAAATTACACCGAACTCTAAACAGAATAGAAACTATGCTTGACCGTGTGTCCGCTTAGTTTTCTAAATTCACCAGATTATATCTGAGAAAGAAGGGAATAATAATAATAATAATAATAATAAATATGCAGGGCGGTCCGACTAACTCTGGTAACCAACTCGTGGACCGATGGCGCGTAGCGACGCCACATTACCCGAGCTAAGGGATGAGATCTCTACAACATCTTGAGATTTTCTGTGCATGAACGGAATAGGAATATTTATGCAGCGTTCTTTCCACTTTTTCTCGCTGGGCAGTAAAAGTCTCCCTAAAAAGAAAAATACCATATATGATATGAGTAAATATAACCTAAGGAAAAGGCGATTGTCCGAGGAGGACCGTGGTAGTGGAGCTGGTTCTGCGACCCACGCTTATGCGAACGACCAGTGGCGAGGTTTGAGCGACCCTCGTCGGGATCAACCCGAAATTGCTAGCTCTCCAATAAATGAAGAGGAACAAATAGATCCAGTTTCCTCCCCTGCCAACCGTGCTGTTCAACAAAATACTGTTGTACTCACCAAAGCTGGTCTACCCAGAAAACGCATGCAATGGACAAATGAAATTAACAAAAACATCATGCGTTGCTACTTTAAGGTAACTAACCTAGAAACAGACCTTACACTATACAGAAGCAAGCCCCGAGAAGAATTTTTAAGACTTTATCCTAATCTAGAGCACCTTTCAGAACAAAGAATATCAGACCAGAAAAGAGTAATTGTGCGTAACAACCTCCTACCTCAAGCATGCATTCAACAAATAAAGGCAGAAATATCAGAAGAAATGACTATTCAGACAAATGACTCAATTATGCTTGATCTCACAAATACCGCTGGTCCGCCATCTGCAGATTCCCAAAACGATCACATAAACATAGAAACGTTACCAACTTCAGATAACACCAAAAATATGGAACTAAAAGCCAAACTACGAGAAACCTTTAACACTTACATGTCTCAGTACGAGGAAATGGATCCCTCGAAACTACCACCATTAACTAAGCTACATTATAAACCAAACAGAAACCAAGTTGTCGAAGAAATGAATATTATTCTAACCGAATATCTCCAGCAAAATATGACTACCCAAACTCTACATCTTCTTATCTATTGCGCGGCAAAAACTTCGCTTTTATTCATAAACGGACCTGAGAAAAAGAAAGTGCAAACAGACCAAATTCCTCACTGGGAAAGGCGAATTATGAAAAAGATAGAGAACCTCAGAAAAGACATAGGTAGGACCCAGCAATATATCAATGGCGTGCAAAACAAAAACTTATTAAAAAACCTACCGAATACACTCAAAAAAATAATTCAAGAACCAGGGTACGCACCCAAAGCTGTCGAATATCTTGACACTTTAAAACAACAACTCCTAGCTTATAGCAAACGACTTAGAAGACTACGAGAGAAGAAAGAAAGATTTCAACAAAATAGAGAATTCGAAAATGATCAAAGGAAATTCTATCGAAAATTGGAAAATGACCGTGAGGCAAAATATCAACAAGGACCAATAAAAGCAGATACCGAAAAGTTTTGGAGAAACATATGGGAAATCGACATTAAACATAACAAGAAAGCACCCTGGATTCAACAAGAAAAAGAAACTAGTAAACATATAAGACAAATGGAGGAAATAAAAATAACAACTGATGATGTTTGGAACGCACTTAAACACATACCAAACTGGAAAGCTCCAGGGCCCGATAAACTTCAAAACTTTTGGCTTAAAAGATTTAGTAGTACGCATAAATACCTAGCTGCGAGTTTTCATAGGATAATAACACAAGAAGAAGACTTTCCTGAATTTTTAACAAAAGGAATTACCTACCTTATTCCAAAATCAAGTAATACTATTGACCCATCACAATATCGTCCAATTACATGTCTACCAACTATCTATAAAACACTATCTTCGATAATTAGCAAGAAGATATCATCTCACTTAGAAGAAAACAAAATCCTAACAGATGAGCAAAAAGGAAGTAAGCAGAATGTCTTGGGATGTAAAGAACAACTCACAATTGATGCCGTGGTCCTGGGTCAAGCCAGAAACTCACATAGAAACCTTAACATGGCATATATCGATTATAAAAAGGCATTTGACTCCATACCCCATTCTTGGCTAATTAGCATCCTTGAGATATACAAGATTGACCCGGGCCTCATAAACTTCCTCTCAAAATCAATGAAACATTGGGTAACTAGGCTGTGCATAAAAAATGGAACTATATCTACAGAAACAAAAGATATACGAATAAAACGAGGTATTTTCCAGGGAGATACTTTAAGTGCTTTGTGGTTCTGTGTAGCTCTAAATCCCCTCTCAAACACGCTTCAAAATACAGGGTACGGGTTTAACATCAAAACTCAGGGCTCATCACTAAAAATCTCACACTTACTATACATGGACGATTTAAAACTCTATACGTCAACAAGAAAGCAACTCGATACTATTCTCAAAGTGGTTCACAAAATCAGCAGTGATATCAGAATGGAGTTTGGTATGAGCAAATGTAGAACTGTCGTTATAGAAAAAGGAAAACTTATCGAGTCAGAAGACCTTAAAATTAACGATGATATACAGATTCCAGACATAGGAAATGAAGCATATAAATACTTAGGAATTGCTCAAAGTTCGAACATCAAACACACAAAAATTAAAGAACAACTTAAACAAGAAGTGGAAACCAGATTAAAACGAGTATTAAAAACAAAGCTAATTTCCACCAACATAATTAAAGCAATCAACACATATGCTTTGGCAGCGCTATCTTACTCATTTGGGATTATAGCATGGTCAAAGACAGACCTTGAAGGCATTAACCGAAGTGTTAGAGTCGCAATGACCAAACATCGTATGCACCACCCAAGAGCATCCACAGAACGAATTACCCTGCCTAGATCATTAGGGGGTAGAGGTATTCAAGATGCTGAAATCTTATGCCAAAACCAAATTACTGAAATGCGGAAATATTTCTATGAGAAAAGAGATGACACAGTAATATCGACAATAATTGAAGCAGACAATAAAATCACGCCATTAAATCTAAAAGCTAGTGAATACTTACCTCAAAATCCCGTTGAAATAATTCAACAAAAAACAGAGTCCTGGGCATCCAAAGAACTGCACGGCAGATTTTGGAACTACCTAAATGCAGGTAATATTGACATCAATGCTTCAACGGGCTGGCTCAAACAAGGCAAAAATTTTCCTGAAACAGAAGGTTTTATAATAAGCATCCAAGACCAAGTGGTTGCAACGCGTAACTACAAACGATTCATACTAAAAGAAAATACTACTACCGATAAATGTAGAAAATGCAATACTTATACCGAAAATATAGAACACATCATATCTGGTTGCCCATTTTTAGCTATAAATAAATATCTAGAAAGACATAATTAGGTTGCGAAAATTCTACACCAACAAATACTCCATAACTGTGGTATAATTGAATATGCATTAACACGTTACTACAAGTATGTACCCAAACCAGTGGAAGAAACTGAAAGATATAAAATATACTGGGACAGGGGAATAATAACTGACATTACGGTCGTCAACAACAGACCAGATATAACCCTGATTGATAAACAAAACCAAGAAACTTATTTAATTGATATATCTATTCCAAACAACTCCAATGTTGAAAGCAAATATAAGGAAAAAAAGAACAAATATAGAGAGTTAAGTATCGAAATCAAGGACATGTGGAAAATGAAGAAAGTGGCAGTTGTTCCAATTATAATATCCGCTATGGGTTTAATACCAAAGAGCTTGAAAGATGAGCTAAGGAAACTGAAAGTGTCGACAGATATTTACTTACCAATGCAGAAAGCTGTCGTTCTTCAGACAGCAAGTATAGTGAGGTCTTTTCTTGATGAAGACTCCTAAGGTCGATCCTCTTGGCAGCATCATGCTCGAGATTGACTTGCACCCAGGTTTTACACCTGAAAGAAAAAAAAAAAAAAAAAATAATAATAAGCAGGGCGGTTCATCCTACCAGTGGCCGTTGGTGAGTAGCGACACCACTTCCCCGAGCAAACGCGCACACGCGCTAAGTGCAAATCGGACCAGCGCCTACGCGGTGTACAAACCCATACCTCGTGATTGCGAGAATGGGACAGTTGGCCGGGAAGTAGGTGGGCTAACCTCCTTCCTACTTTCTTATTACGGGTTCAAGACAACGAACAGCGTCGAGCTACCCACCAAGTCGACGGATCGGATACGTCGCATGGAAGAATTGGGAGTAGCTCAAATCCAATTGGCTATACTAGCAAGGGAAAGATCGAGTGGAATGATGAATTATGTGGGAACCTTATTAGGTGTTATCAGAAGAGTAACCCAGATATCAGAGGATATATGAACAGGCTCAAAGAAGAATGGGATAAAACTCGCCCTGAATTAAATAAGATTACAGCACAACATCTACGTGATCAAATAAGTTTTCTTAAGAGAAAAGGGGAATTTGGAAGGTTAGAACAACAAACAAATGACAGACAACAACAAATAGAAGAGAGTGATGAAAGTGATGAAAGCGGTGAAAGTAATGAAAGGCATGAGAGAGATATAGAAGAAGAAGAAGTAAATGAAGAAGTGGCAGTTACGTTGAAAGCCAGATTTAGCGACTATATACAGATGAATCTAGAGGAAAGGAAAACATACATATATAAAAAGGTTAACATAGAAAACAAAAAAATACATCTCATTAACGAAATTATAGACGAACATCTAACTAACGAGTCCACATTACTGGATATAAACAAAGCTGTCTACGCTGCTGTTTGTGCGCTTACGCCCGAAAACGACAAAAACTACAACAAAGGATGTTCGCAGATTCAAAAGAGGCTAAGAAAAGTAGAAGACAAGATCAAAGTAAAAAGACGCCTAGCTTCCCAAATAACGGAAGTAATCTACTATATGTCACAAAATAAAACTTACACACTAAAAATCAAGCAGATTGTTAAACACCTAAAATCGCAACATCATACGGTAAACAAAAACACACTTGTCGTCATAAAAGAAGAGGCTCTGGATAAAATACGATCACTCACAGCTATCAAAAAGAAAATGAAGATCTCGAAAGACACGTATGAACAAAACAAGACATTTAAAGAAAAACCATCCAGACTATTTGAAAAAACAACAAATGTCAAAACAAGACCATCTGTTGAAAACATAGAGCAGTTCTGGAAAAAAGTATACGAACAACCAACAGCTATAAATGTAGAGAATGAAGCCATTAAACGCTTTAAAGACACATGCTCACGCCGTGCCGAGGAAGAAAACGAAAACCTTCCGATCGAAGAGACAGAAATCAAAGAGGCGCTTAAAAACAAGCGAAATTTTGCCGCTCTTGGAGTAGACCTTATTGGTGGAAGTACTTTCAATCCACTCACAAGCATCTAGCTCGAGTATTCTCAAATATGATCTTCAACAGTGAAGTTATTCCGAGTTGGTTTGCTGAAGGTAGAACGACCTTAATTTATAAAAAGGGAAATCCTGAAGAAGCTAGTAATTACCGCCCAATAACTTGCCTCAACGCCCTTTATAAGCTTTTCACAAGCATATTATATGAACGAATTCTTAAGCAAATTGAACCAGTGTGGAAATATATTAACGAGCAAAGAGGTGGAAAGAGGCTTATGGCCGGGCTCAGAGAAAACATCTTCATTGATAGGTGCATATACCAGGATGCAGTGCAATATAAGAGGAATCTATCCATGGCCTGGATAGATTACCAAAAGGCTTTCGACACAACATCTCACGAGCTTATATTGATACTATTGGAGCACTTAAAAGTCCACCCGCAGATTAGAGAGACTCTATCCGGATTATTTAAACTATGGAAAACAACATTCACAATCACACATAACGGGAGCAAAATAAGTACAAGCTCTGTAGCGTATCGAAAGGGGGTGTTCCAAGGAGACTCCCTCAGTCCTCTGCTATTTTGCATCTCACTGCTCCCTATCTCGGTAATGCTCAAATCAACCAAAGGTTATATGGCAGGTAGACCAAATGCGAGAACTCATAAGACCACGCACTTATTCTACGTCGATGATCTGAAAATCTACGCATCCAATAAAAAAGATCTGACAAACCAAATAGAGCGGGTTCACCAGTACGCCAAGGATACAGGAATGAAATTTGGAACAGATAAGTGCGCGATATTTCACTTGGCTAGAGGAAGGAATGCAGAGTTTGGGGAAGACATTATACTTACAGATAATGTGGTGATGCGTCATCTACTGCCAGGAGAAACATACACATACCTGGGCATTGAAGAACATGGAATTCAGGAGACCACCACACTGAAGACGCAGCTGACATCTAAATATACAGCTAAGCTCAAATCAATATGGGCATCTCAGCTAACGGGAAAAAACAAAATCTTGGCAACTAATATGTTAGCAGTCCCAATTTTATCGTATACGTTCGGTGCAATACCATGGAAAGTAGACGAACTTAAAGACCTTGACCGACTTACCAGGAAAACACTCACATGGCACCGAAGTCACCACCCCAAGGCATCTGTCCAAAGGCTCTATATTCAGAGGATAAAAGGTGGCAGAAGATTGATAAGCATCGAGCAAGCGCACAGAACTGCAGTCATCACCTTTGCAGAGAGAATATATAAGTCCAATGATAACCTCCTTGTTCTGGCGCGGGATCATGAAATAAATAATGTAGGAGCGTTTCTTATAAAAGCGGCTGTTAGAGCAGCGGAAGAGCTGGAACTCCCATTGAAAATAAAACACTTTTCAACCAGAAATATCAGGGGAGAAAGCATAATCCTGAATAATCCATCGGAAATAAAAATAAAGTGTAAGTCTGCAGCTGAAAGAATACTCATGGATACACATAGGAACAAAGCCTTACATGGAGTATACTACCAAAATATCGCAAACCTTAATCTAAATGAGTCACTTACCTTCTCGTTTCTTAAATCCTCCTCCTTAAAGTCTGAGACTGAGGGTTTCATACTTGCTTGCCAAGATGGCGTCATCAATACCCTGGCGCACCGAAAGTATATCTTTAAGGAAAATATAAGCGACAGATGCCGTGCATGTCATCTACATTCGGAAACCGTGATGCATCTCCTATCAGCATGCCCAACGTATGCGCCAACCTTATACCTCAGACGACATAACAACGCCATCAAAGTCTTGTACTGCCATCTAAGACATGTATATGGAATAGACGAAAAACTTATACCACCGTACGCTCTCCATCCTGAGAAAATCGTTACAAACGAAAAAGTTAAATTATTTTGGGACTTTGGGTTTTCAACTACAAACCAGCTGTCTGCAAATAAACCAGACCTCGTAGTCATGGACATAGAAAACAAAGATCTTTACGTAATTGAGTTCTCCAGTCCAGCTGAAAACAACATAAGTGAAAAAGAAGATGAAAAAATAAATAAGTATAGAGACCTGATGTTTGAGCTTCGTCTAACTTATCCCGAATATAAAACCACATTTATACCAATAATCATTGGGGTACTAGGAGGTATAAAAGCAACGTTGATACGTAACCTAGGAAAAATAAATGCTTGTAAAAGTTATACTGAAATACTCACCCAACAAATGCAAAAGCACGTAATTTTAGGATCCTTACATGTCATTAGAGCACACGAAACATCTCGAACTATATAGCCGATCTTAACATCATCTTCCCGCGGTGGCCGCCTATTTTTCTCAGGAAAGACGTGGCCACCTTGTAGAATGGGATGAACGTATTCGCGAGCTGCGTTCATTACCTTAAAAAAAAAAAAAAAAAAAGTAATAATAATAATAATAGTAAGCAGGGGGGTCCATACCATCTGTGGCCTTTGGTGAGTAGAGACACCACTTACCCGAGCAACGAGCACAAGCTCCAGGTGCAAAACGGACTAACACCCAAAGGTGCACATGTCGTTAACCCTGACAGGGTAACGGAAAGTTAGCCGGAAATGTGATGGCTGACAACCTACACATTTCTACACGTTGTTCCTCAAACGAGACAGAAAACGAGAGCCGCCAACAATGAAACTCCAGCCTCGGAGGAGTTTCGTAATGACGTTGGAAGCGGCACAAACACTAATCAACGCGCATTTAAATGGACCGAAGATCTTAAAAAGGACTTGATAAAAGCGCTAGAAAAATCAAGCCCTACGCGGAAAGGTTATATGAAGCGACTACAAGAAAACTGGCTAAACCTCCATCCTGAACATCATTTCAGCCAACAAAACCTACGCGATAATGCAAAATTATTTCAAAGCCAAATCGCAAAAGAAATAACGAATAACACCATCGAAAAACCTACGAAAACTAAATGGACAGAGGAATTAAGAAACAACCTCCTAAAGGCCTATAAGGAGAGTAAGCCTGAAGTACGTGGATATATGAAAAGACTTCAGAAAGAATGGAAAAAACTATATCCAGAGTCAACCTGTTCCGAACAACATCTAAGGGATCAGGTTGCGTATCTACTTCAACGGGGAGAGAATGTGGAACCAAAAAGGGACAATGAAAGTACAGACATCGAAGAAATAGACACTGAAGTAACAGATATATCGGAAGAAGACGTAGAAAATTTTAAAAGCCAATTGGAGAAAATTAAACACCTGAGTACCTATGAGAGAAAGATGATAATGGTTAAAAAACCTTTATGTAAAAGCTTAATACAAAAAGCGAATAGCCTTATTAAAAGGCATATAAATAAAGACAGCGACTTGTGGGAAATTAACTGCGCAGTATACACAATAATATCTATGTTCGCGACGAAAAGAAAAGAGGAATTGGGAATTAAGAAACTTATGAAACGTAGAGAACAACTTGATAAGAAAGTTCAAATTATCAGAAAAGAAACATCCCAAATAAACACTATCATAGAGTATGTTAAAAATAAACGAACACTATCAACAAAACTAACACACATACGTAACAAACTTAGAGCAAAATACCATACGATCAATCTGAGAAATATGGAAACGATCAAAGAGAAGAACTTAGACAGAATTAGATCGCTAACAGCGGCCAAACGCAAAATCCAAAAGAGAGAAGACTTTATTCAACAAAACTCGACCTTCAACAACAACCCCGGAAGACTATTCGAAACTCAGCAAGACTTGAACTACACACCACCAGACAGTGACCAAGTCGAAACATATTGGAAAGAAATTTACAGCAGAGAAGAAAAAATCAACATCCATAATCCGACACTAACATATTTTAAAGAAAAATGTAAGAAACTTGATGACGTAGAAACTCCACCTATAACAAAAGAGATGCTGGATGAAATAATTAAAAGGTCGAAGAACTTTGCGGCCCCAGGCCCCGACAAGATTCAGAACTACTTCTGGAAACAACTGAAAGCAGTTAGACCATATTTGGTACAAATATTTCAAAACATCTTATATCAGAAACTCATTATCCCACAATGGTTATGTGAAGGACGCACAATATTAATCCCGAAAAAGGGAGACTTAACACAACCACAGAATTACCGTCCCATTACATGTCTAAACACAATCTATAAGACATTCACCTTAATCATAAATGAACAACTTACCGTCTTAATCGACCCGATTTGGCAGGAAACAGCTGAACAAAGGGGAGCCAAACGAGGACTGAATGGATGCAAGGAGAACCTGCTAATTGACAGATGTGTATGCGAGGACGCCAAGTACTTTAAAAGGAATCTTTCGATGGCGTGGGTGGATTACCGAAAAGCGTACGACTCAACATCACACGAGCTACTTCTCCTATTGCTACAGTATCTGAAAATACCAGAAAGTCTAAGCACATGTATAAAGGAACTCATGACCAAGTGGAGGACAAAATTCTACATCAAAAATAAAAACTGCACGAATATCACTAACTTCATAGCATATAAAAGGGGCGTCTATCAGGGTGATTCACTTAGCCCTATTCTATTTTGCATAAGTCTTTTACCGCTGTCAATAGACCTAAAAAGAAGACCGGGTTACGTATGTGGTCCCCCTTCCAATCGAAAAAATAAAATAACCCATCTATTCTACATGGATGACCTTAAGGTCTATACAAAAAACAATACAGAACTTAAAAATACTCTAGAAATCATTCTGAAATATAGCACAGATATCGGAATGGCATTTGGCATCGATAAATGTGCAATAGTCCATGTAAAACGAGGAAGAACATCACCTGAAGAAAATGATGACATAAAACTAGTCGACGGAAGTGTAATAAAATACTTGTCACCTAACGAGACGTATACTTACCTGGGCATAGAGCAAAGACACCTTCAAGACATAAATATTACAAAACAGACGGCAACAAAGAAATACCTTAAAATTCTGGAGAAAATCTGGAGTTCAGAATTAACTGCCAAAAATAAAGCTAACGCTACAAATACACTTGCACTTCCAATCCTAGTGTACACATTTGGTGTCATTTGGTGGACTGAAAAGGAAATTCAAGAATTAGATACTAAATCGAGAAGCATACTTACCAAATACCGCAGTCACCATCCACATGCATCTGTCCAGAGATTATACATTCCGAGAGCTCAGGGAGGAAGAGGTATAATTAACATAGAATATACTTACCAGAAGACCATCATTGAAACAGCAAGAAAGATCTTGAAAACTGATGACCCCCTCCTTAAAATTGTAAAAACACATGAGGAATACGGGGCCGGTGCGTTTATCCTGAAAAAAAATGAAAAATACACAAAAAAAATTAACCAAATAGACACACCATTTAAACTTACCCAGTCCACTCAGGGAGAAGTCAAAAAATGCCTTAAAAAGTTCCATACTAGTGAGCTAATAACCACCCATCAACAAAAACCATTACATGGAGTATTCTTTAGCGAAATAAACAAATCAGGTCTGTCGAAAGCTCTAACATTCAACTTTTTAAAATCCCCATCATTAAAAGCTGAAACAGAGGGGTATATAATAGCATGCCAGGACGGTGTAGTAACAACCAGACACTACCAGCACCATGTCTTAAAGCTGAACCTCGATGACACTAAGTGTAGAGCATGCCACAAAAACGAGGAGACTATTATGCACATATTAACAGCATGCCCAACGTACGCACCAACCCTGTACATCAAACGGCATGACAGAGCTCTACGAGTTCTGTACTTTTATCTCCGTAATAAATTCGGAATCGACGAAAACCCTATAATCCCATACGTTCCCAATTCAATTGACTCTGTTGTAAGTAATCTGAAATGTAAGATATACTGGAATTTTCCATTTACTACAACGAGAAAAATAAAAGCAAACAAACCGGATCTGGTAATAATAGATTACAACTTATTGACCATGACTGTAATAGAATTTTCCTCACCAGCGGATACAAACATCGAACACAAAACTAAGGAGAAAGTTGAAAAATACACCGATCTAATATTTGAATTGCAGTCTAGCTATCCGGAACTGAAAATTGTTTTATCTGTCCTTATAATCGGAGCAATGGGTAGCATCCATCCAAAATTTCTGACGGAACTTAAAACAGTTCCACATTGCTCTGGAATGGAAAATCATCTAGCTGCGAACATGCAAAAAGAAATAATCTTGGGATCTTTGTACACATTGAGAGCGCATACCACCGTAAGAGCGTGATTGCTTACCTGTAATAGGAGTGATCAAATCCACTGCAGCTCTAGACTACTAACTAAAATCCTAGGTGATGACGACGTAATAGTCTGAAGATTAGGATCTAGTTATAAGTCTATCGTAAAAAAAAAAAAAAAAAAAAAAAAAATAATAATAATAGGGAGGCCTATTTTTTCCGCAGCCTTTGGTGAGTAGCGACACCACTTCCCCGAGCAATTGTGCACAAGCACTTTAATGTCCAAATCGCACCAACTTCCTATTTTAGGAGGACAGAAAAGGTGGGCGGCCTGGCAGTAGGTAAAAAATGCAACCATTTTAAAAAAATGAGCCAATACAATTTAAGGAAAAGGAAAATGCGATGGCCCGAGGAGGGCCCCGGAACTGGAGTTGACCCTGGAACCGGCGTATCTGCGGACGGTCAATGGAGCGGCACATCGCAGCAACCGCTCCGGGAATTACCCGAAGAAGCTACTGCATGTAATATTTTGGGCACCCAACATATCAATGCCCAATCATCATCAACAAGCGTTGCTAGTGCTCAAGGCATTTTGCCCGCTAGAGATGACAATAACAAACAAAGGCGCAAAAAGTGGACACTTAATGAAAATATTGATTTAATGCGCCTCTATTTTAAAGTTACAGACAATGAGAAGGACATGACATTATACCGAGGAAAACTTCACACTGAATTCCTAAAAAAATACCCACACATTATTGTAACAGCGCAAAGACTATCAGATCAAATTCGCGTTATTAAGAGAAATAATCTTGTCTCGGAATTTATAATTGAAAACCTAAAACTTAATAGAGATGAAGACAGAGATAATAGTTTTGATGACCAACCAATAGAACACCCAGAAATTATAGAACCTGTTGCTCGAAACCAAACTTCGTTAAATGCGGAAATAGAAGTAAAGTGACAACACACCAAGTGGAGACCAACATGACCTTGAATATAAGTTCGAAGAGATTTACATAAAGTATAAAGATATAAACCCGCCACTAAGACCAAAACTTCAGCGAGTACACTCTTCTAGGAAGGTTGTTATTAAAATACAACTCCTTAACAATATAATAAAAAGGTATGTAGACACAGCAGAAAATATAACAGATATTCAAAACATAATCTATTGTGCCGCTTACTGCGTCTGTGAATCGCTAGGAATAAAACTAAGGTCTTCCGAAGAAAATAATAAAATATGTTTTCAACGTCAACCACCATGGGAAAGAAGATTAGTGAACAAAATAGAAAGTATCCGAAAAGATTTGGGAATAATAACATCATACATAAGTGGAAAATTATCTAAGAAGAAAGAAAAGCTTATTACAGCACTAAAACAAAAATATCTGATACACACAAAAAGGGACAAAGAGAATCAAACTATAGCTGAGTTTAAAAACACCATTCTACAACGGCTTGGTGTTTTAAGAGAAAGACTGAGAAGGTATAGAAAATCAAAAAAAAGAAAAGAAGACAACATACTTTTTACCAAAAATCAAAAACTGTTTTATAAAAGAATAAGCATCGAACAAGATCTGCCTAATAATATCCCGCAACAAACTGAAATTGAGAACTACTGGAGAAACTTATGGAATAACACCGAAGAACATAATAACGAGGCAAAATGGATCCAAGATATAGAAATAAACTCAAGTAACATTACGACACCTCCGATGATAAAAATCACAGAAAACGAAATAAATGAACATATAATGAAGACCCTGAATTGGAAAGCCCCGGGACCAGACGGATTGCATAACTTCTGGTTAAAAAAGTTTACTTCAACACATAGAGCTCTAGCTAGCTGCTTTAACAATATTCTCGAAAACCCTAACCTACTACCAAAGCAATTATGCCAAGGCAATACTTACCTGATTGCAAAAGATCTGTCAAAAAGTGACGACCCAACAGCATATAGACCTATAACATGTCTTTGTACTATCTACAAACTTCTTACATCCTGCGTATTCAAACGTCTTCAAGAACATAGTGAGAATCATAATATTATTAGCGAAAATCAGAAGGGATGTATCCAAAGATCGAAAGGGTGTAAGGAACAACTAATAATTGACTACGTGGTAATGAAGCAAGCCAAAAACAAGAACCGAAATCTATTTACCGCCTATATAGATTACCAGAAGGCTTTTGACTCTATTCCTCGCTCATGGCTTATCAAGATCCTGAGCATTTATAAAGTAAACCCTAAAATAATTGAATTTTTATTAACAACCTCTAAAAAGTGGGAATTAAATGTAGAGTTAAAACATCAAAATGGTACAGTTAAAATTAACAAAATACCGGTTAAAAGAGGTATATTACAGGGTGATACTTTAAGTCCGTTTTGGTTTGTACTAGCGATAAACCCCCTCAGCACACTACTCAACAATTCGGGCTACGGATTTAAAATAAAGAATGAACATCAAACATTCTCGCTTTCTCATTTATTATACGTAGATGATATTAAAATATATGCATCATCTAAAAATCATCTAGAACAAATGATAAAAACAACAAAAAATTTTAGTGACGACATAAAAATGTCTTTCGGGCTTAGTAAATGTAAAACATTACAGATAATGAGAGGTAAAATTAACAATGGAGAAGAGACAAACATAGAGGGAATAGAAACATTAAAGGAACAAGATTATTATAGGTATTTAGGGTATAAACAACTAAGAAATATAGAGAATACAGAAACGAGAAACGAAATTATCCAAAAGTTTCTGGAAAGGCTACGAAACCTGTGTAAATCCGGATTAAATGGGAAAAACCTTATCCAGGCGATAAACATCTACGCAATACCAATTGTAACTTACTCATTTGGGATAATACACTGGCCTAAAACAGAAATAGAAAAACTACATAGGAAAATACGAACAACCCTAACAGAGTTTCGGAAACATCACCCTAATTCGTCAATAGAGAGAATCTTACTTCCAAGAAATATTGGCGGAAGAGGCCTCACAAATCTTCATCAACAACAAGAAACTCAAATAATATCGATGAGGCAATACTTTTTTAATAAAATAGACTCCAATATGCACTTAGCAATAATCGAAGCAGACGAATACACACCGCTCAACCTTAGCCAGAACCGAGAATCTCAAGAAACCAACCTTTCAAACGAAAGTCTGGAACTCTCTTGGTCCAAGAAGGAACTCCATGGAAGACATCATAATTTGATCAACCAAGAAAACGTCGATAAAATAGCATCGAACTACTGGTTGGCTAATTCTGACTTATTTTCTGAAACGGAGGCCTTCATGTGCGCTATTCAAGACCAGGTAATCCCCACCAGAAATTACCTAAAACACATCATAAAAGCTCCAGATATTGAAGACATTTGCAGAAAATGTAAGAGGATTAACGAAAACATTGATCATATCATAAGCTCTTGTACACAGCTGGCAAATACTGAGTATCTAAGAAGACACAACCAAGTTGCTAAAATAGTACATATGCAACTAGCTGGAAAATGTTTTGGAAATGTTTCTGAACCATACTTTAAATACTTACCAGACTCAGTATTTGAAAATATTGAATACTCCTTGTTATGGGATAGATCGATCATAACGGACAGAAATATACCAGCAAACAGGCCAGATATAACATTCACTGATAAAATAAATAGGCGCACAGCATTAATTGACATCTCTGTCACGAACTCCAATAACCTAGAAAAAGCGTATAATGATAAAATTGAAAAATACCTACCTTTAAGTAATGAAATCAAAACCATTTGGAATCAAGAGCAAGTGCAAATAATACCAATAATAATATCCGCTACAGGGATAGTACCAAAGTCATTAAAACTATCACTCAAGAAACTTAATATCGACGAACATTTAATAATAAAAATACAAAAAGCTGTAATCATAGAAACGTCTCACATAGTCCGTAACTTTTTGTCTGTAGATACAACAATGTAATATATACTTACCATCAAGTAAACTGCTAACTTACCTGACTAACTTGTGCTTGCACCGTTAGATGTGGAATCACCAGGAAACACCTGTGAAAAGGGAAAGATAATAATAATAATAATAATAAAAATAATAAATAAGCAGGGAGGTCCATTCCATCTGTGGCCTTTGGTGAGTAGCGACACCACTTCCCCGAGCAAATGTGCGCGAGCACCATGTGCATATTGGACTAACGCCGCATAGGCGCACAGACCTGTATTCCGCGATCTACGGATACAGGAAAGTTAGCCGTAAGTACGCCGGTTAACCCCCTTCGTACTTAAATTAACTGGTTCCAAACAATGAGCCGAGTAAAGCTGCCCACAACACGTCTGAATCGGATAGGACGTTGGGACAAGTTGGGAGCAGTAGTAGTAATAATGACACAACGAATATTACCGTGCGCTTTGAATGGTCTGATACCCTATGTTTTGACCTTTTTGTATGTTATGAATTGAGTGACCCGAACACCAGGGGATATATGAAACGCCTGCACAAACTCTGGAATGACATGCATCCAGAATTAAACAGGTTCACAGCACAAAATCTGCGTGATCACAAACAATTGACATAGACAAAGAAGTTGAAGAAAGTTTTCTTAGACAATTAAAGACTTGCAACATACAAGATAGAAGAAGAAACATACATATAAAACATAAACTTACCTCAGATAAAATAAAAATAGTTAACAGTTTACTTACCAAATACTTACATAACAATTGCACCATCACAGAGTTAAATAACGCAGTTTACGCGGGAGCCTCAGCAGTGATAAACAAGAAGCCAAGGAACGAAAGACTGGATAAACTGAAAAAAAGAAAGTGCCAAATTAATGCTAAAATCACAATACATCGGAAAAAAGCGTCGCAAATTGAAAGTTTAATAAGATATATAAAGGAAAACAAAAAGTTTACACCCAAAATAATAAAAATAAATAATGAGCTCAAGAAACAACATCACACTACAAAACTAAATACCTATGTAACAATTAGAGAGAAATCGATTGACAAGATAAGAGCGCTGACAGCAATCAGGAAAAAAATCGACAAAAGCATTAGATATCTTGAGCAAAATATGGCTTTTAACGACTCACCGAGTAAATTTCTCTGTCCAAATGCGCATCAAGAAGGACCGCTACCAGATGTAAGCGAAGTGGAAGTATTTTGGCGAAATATTTACCAAGAAGAGGTAAATATACAGTATGACAATGACATCATCAGAAAGTTTAAAAGAAAATGCCGATCAATGGACTTTGTAGCTACACCCGATAGCCCAATATCTGCAGACCAAATTAGAAAAGAATTAAAGGGAAAAGCAAACTATAAAGCCCCAGGTCCTGATGCAATTAATATATTTTGGTGGAAGAAGCTGCACGCCACTCATGACCATCTAACAAGATTATTTAATGCATTTGTTAATAAAGAATTCGAAATGCCAGAATGGTTCACTGAAGGTCGGACTGTGCTCATATATAAAAAAGGTGACCCAAAGCTCCCTGAAAATTATAGGCCTATAACGTGTCTTAACACAATATACAAACTATTCACCAGTATACTTTATACCAACATCCTAACAACAATAACGCCAATATGGGAAAGCATATATGAGCAGAGAGGATCAAAGAGGGGTGTGGCAGGAATCCGAGAAAACCTGCTTATAGATGGCACAATATGCCAAGATGCGAGGAGGTATAAAAGAAATATTTCAATGGCGTGGATTGACTACAAAAAAGCGTTCGGTAGCACTCCACATTTACTAGTCACCAACTTACTAGAGGAAATGCATGTCAACCCAAAAGTCGTTAACATATTAAAAGTTGTTATGGCCTCCTGGAAAACTAAATTTTTTATCGGCGGAGGAAAAAAGCAAGTGGAAACATCCGTCATCAGGATTTCAAGAGGAATTTTTCAAGGGGACACACTAAGCCCGCTGCTTTTCTGTTTAACTTTGCTTCCACTCTCAGTAGCGTTAAGGGAAGAGCCAGGTTACTTAGCCGGACCACCAGGCGAAAGAAACAATAAAGTTACGCATCTATTTTACATAGATGATCTAAAAATATATGCACAAAATGAGAAGAACTTGGAAAAAGCCCTAAATGTAGTACAGGAATATTCTAACTGCATTGGAATGTCCTTCGGATTAAGTAAGTGTGCTGTATTCATCCTAAAAAGAGGCAGAACGACTGAGGATATTGAAAATAATGTGGTATTACTGGATGGAACTGAAATTCAACATCTTCCAAACAACGAGCACTATACTTACCTTGGTGTGAAAGAAAGGGAGTTGCTTAATATCCAAGACATTAAATCATCCCTGTCAAAAAAATATTTTAAAATCGTGTCAGAGATTTGGAAATCAGAACTTACCGGTATTAACAAAGTCAAAGCAACCAATATCCTTGCTGTTCCAACCATAACACACACATTCGGTGCAGTGAAATGGAATCATGATGAACTCCTAGATTTAGACAGGAAAACTAGAAATATTTTAAGAGAGAATAGAAGTCTACACCCAACATCCTCAGTTCAAAGAATATACTTACCTCGGTGCCTAGGTGGAAGAGGACTCCTCTCACTAGAGGATCTCCACGACAGGATAGTAATTGCTGAAGCGTGTAAGATAATAAAGACAGACGATCCCCTACTAAGCGCTGTTAGAGTTCATGAACTTGAACAAAATAACTCTTTCCTGTTTCGATCCGCCTCCAGGGCCGCCCAAAAGTTCGGGTTGCAACTAGACCTACAACTCACTGGTAGATCAAGACAGAGCATCACCAATCTTGAAGTGAAGGATCTGAAAAATAAAGTTAAAACTGCAATGCAGGAGAAAAATCTTCGTCAGCATATAGACAAAAACATTCATGGTCAATTCTATAAAAATATTGAGGAGCTGAGTCTATCAAAAAATTTTACATTTTCATTCCTAAGATCATCTTCGTTGAAGTCCGAAACGGAGGGATACATAGTGGCGTGCCAGGATGGTGTATTTAATAGCTTGGCATACAGGAGTAGAGTTTTAGGAGACAACAGCCATGGAATTAGATGCAGAGCATGTAAAACATCTACTGAAACCACAATACATCTATTATCAGCATGCCCCAAATATGCACCGACCTTTTATATATCTAGGCACGACAGCGCATTATATGATATGATATGATATGATATGATGGCGGACGGTAAAGATCCGTGTGAAAAGCAGCTAACAAAAAGTGCCGAAAAAACATGTTTAAAGTGTTATGTTTCTGTTAAAAACATAACAAAATGTACAAAATGTGAGGGTGAATTTCACCAACAATGTTATAAACACCACAAAGTAAAATGTGATGCTAAATCTATACCGAAAAGAATAGCGAGTGAAAGTGAGGTTAGAATGGAGACGCTTGAAATACAAATGCAATTACTGCAAAATGAAGCTGAAAAATATAAAAAGGAAAACGAACTATTGAAGAAAGAGGCACTAGAAATAGCTGAAGACAATAAGGTATTTAAAAATGAGAATATAATATTGAAAAAGACTATTGAATCATTAAAATCGAATAACAATAAGAAAACAAAGATCAGCGAAATTAAGAATCAAGACACAGAAACTGATAAGCAAAAAGAGCAACAGATAACTAGCAACTACTGCCTTATACTAGAAATGAACTACCTAAATAAGATCTTAAGTAATAAGGACGAGATAATAACGGAATTGAAAGAAAAGAACTTTCTCCTGAAGGAAAACAAAAAATTAGAACATATCATACTGGCGGAGAAACAAAACCAAGAAAGTGAAAAAACGAACACTAATGAAGAAGTTATCGAAAAAACAACGACATCTATTAATGTAAATCCGAGTAATACAGTAAATAACGTGCCCGGTGAACCTAACTCAGTTGAGACACTTGGAAATAAAATTGATAATAACATAAAATCGTCAGATCTTTCGAACAATGAAGAACATGAGCCTATTCAAAACAAGCACAAATGTTTAAATAAAAATAATAAAAATATGCGAAGGTCAATAACCGGGTCCAATACAAATAATAACCTTTTAATCGCGGGAAATAAAAAATTGGGACAACTATACGCGAGCCGATTGGATCCATCTACCACACAAGAACAACTGCAAAGCTACCTAAAAACAGAAGCTGCTAACATTGACTTTAATTTTCATCGTTTCGAATATCATTTCCAATAGAAAACGAAGAAGAAGTTTACGATCCATCTATTTGGCCAGCTAACTGCACAATCAACACCTACAGACATCCTTCGAATTTTCGGTTTGTGAGACGCAGGAGTCGGAGATTCTATTGGCGCACTTAAATGTACAAAGCATTGCAAATAAAAGTAATGCAATTCAAGATTTCCTACAACAACATAAAATTAATATCTTCTGTGTATCGGAACACTGGCTTAAAGAGGACCAAATTAGCCTTTACACCATACCTAATTATAATCTGGTAAGCTTCTTCTGCCGTTCAGAACTCATTAGGGGTGGAACGGCAATATATGTAAATGAACCATTATCTGAAAAATGTAAGAAAATCGATTTATGGGATTTTAATATTGAACGTGACTTTGAATATAGCATGATCTCAATTGATAATATTGGCATTATCTGCGTGTATCGAGCCCCAAGCGGTAATTTAGATATATTTTTTGAACTATTAACATCATTACTTTCCCGGGTAAAATTATTATGTGAACAAATAATACTATGTGGCGACCTAAACATAGACGGAAGAAAGGACAGTTTTGAGCTGGTCAGTTTGAATAATATATGCCACTGTCTTAACCTCTTCTCATGTAATAATGGCCATGTTGGTACTAGAATAGGTGTATACAATGATAAGTTAATTCAAAGCGAACTAGATTATATTATTACAAATTTGGAATATATTTCTTTTAAAATAGTAGAGCCACATATATCAGATCACTTAGGACAAATATTACAATTTAAATTGAACATAGGGATAACAAAGCAAACACAAACGGTCTTTTCCCGTATCTTTAATAATTCAAATTTATTTAATTTCAAGTGCTCACTAACTCAAGTTATTCCAGATTTAAAGCTTATTCAATGTAACATCGATACTGCATTCAATTCCTTTTGGGAAGTATTTAAATATTGCTTTGAACTATCATTTCCGATCCAAAAAATTAAATCAAAACAATCTACTCTCAATAACAGAAACAATGGTACACTGACGAATTAAAAAATATAAAAACTCATTTAGATAACATCTATTGGCTAAAAAATAACCTAAATTTAGATAAAATAACCCTTGCCTATAAGGAAGTAAAAAAGTACTACAAAAGTAAAATTAATGAAGCCAAAATAAATTACAACACGAATAAAATTAAAAGTTCTCAAAATATAGTTCAGTCGACTTGGAGAGTAATTAATACTAACCTAAATAGAAAACCAATAATAAAGAAAAATATATCATTATCAATTGATAATATTGTTATAGACGAACCAAAGAAAATAGGAAACTACCTAGGTAATTATTTTTCAAATGCTATAAAAGAACAAATGATAATCAACTTTGGGAAAAATTTTAGACCGGAGGGTACAGTTCAAAATATCGTTGAAAAATCAATTTATTTATCTCCTTGCACAGAAAACGAAATTTTTAACATCATAAATCAGCTAAAAAATAAAAAGTCGTGCGGAACGGACAACATTCCTTGCATAGTAGTTAAGCACTGTATAATGGAACTAACCCCCGTACTTACACAACTAATAAATTTATGTTTTGAAACGGGCGAATTTCCCAAAAACCTAAAAAAATCCAAAATATCACCAATTTTTAAAAAAGGAGACCATCATCTTGCCGAAAACTATCGCCCAGTAGCAGTGTTGAGTATCTTTTCAAAAATCTTTGAAAAGGCACTAAGCACTCGACTAACAGAATTTTTAAATAAGTATAATTTAATAAGTAAATCACAACATGGGTTTCGGCGACATTACTCCACTGAAACAGCTGTGGTAGAATGCACCCAGTTTATATGGGATTCAATAGATAAAGGTGACAGGATTATAGGAGTTTACTTTGACTTAACTCGTGCCTTTGATACGCTTGATTTTAATATAATGGCTATGAAATTAGACGCTATAGGAATTAAAGGAATTGCAAATAAATTATTTATTTCTTTTTTATCCGGCCGAACGTTACAAGTTCATGTTAACGGTATGCTGAGCGAATCTTACGACATTTCTACAGGTGTCCCACAGGGTAGTGTCCTAGGTCCTCTAATGTTTCAGATTTTTATCAACGACCTACCTCAACATCTTATGGAGTTCCAAACATATATGTATGCTGATGATACAACCGTTATTATAGCTGACGCCAACCCTGATTTATTAAAAACTAAGATCAACAATTTATTCGAAAAATTTAACGAATGGTGTAAAAAAAATGGCCTTATTGTAAATTCAAAAAAAACTGTTTACATGGAATTCAGTACATATGCTAGAATTCCAAGCATTGATAAGATTAACTTAAACAACAGCACAATCTCAGCGAGTAATTCGACAAATTTTCTAGGTATTGTGATTGATAAGAATTTGAACTTTTTTAGCCATGTAGATAGTGTTTGTAATAAGCTAAATAAGGCATTCTTTGCCATAAGTCAAATAAAACTAAACCTAAACTTAAGCGGTCTCCTTACATCATACTATGCATTGGCATACTCGGTATTCTCTTATGGCATAATTGCTTGGGGATCTAGTACTCATTTAGGCAAGGTGCTAATATGCCAGAAAAGGATTATCAGAGCAATATTTAATCTTCCGCCACTTACTTCCTGCAGACCTTACTTTATAAAACACGGGATACTCACTGTAACGGCTACCTATATTTTAAAGTTATTATGCTATACACACAAAAGTAAAAATTCTTTCCTAGTAAATAGTGACTATCACAACTACCATACTCGACAAAATAACCGAATAAGACCAAAAAAATATAAGCTTACAACATGTACTAAATCGCACTTGGAATTAGGTACTACAATTTACTTTCGTCGGATTTACAATCAAAAAATGAAAAATTATTTAAATCTGATCTAAAACTTACTCTAGCCAACATGTGTCCTTATTCGTTAGAAGAGTTTAAAAATGAAATAAATAATAAAAAATAACAATAAAGAGAATGCTATCTGTCTGAATTGCTCCACTTACTGTAACTGTAATTGTGACTGTATTTGTATTTACGTTTGTTCACGTTTAATTTAATTAAATATTGTTTTAGGTATTTTAAATATTGACATTGTTATGTACTCTATGTATTTTTTAAACAAATAAAGAATATGAATTTGAATTTGAATTAAAGGTTGTCTATCAAAACCTTAGAGTGAAGTATGATATCGATAAAAAAGTCAACCCACCATATGTAGACGAATGTCCTGAAAGTGTCACTATCGGAGCAAAATGTAAGATATTTTGGAACTTTCCATTTTCCACTACTAACCAAATTTCAGCCAATAAACCAGATATGGTCCTTATGGATATGGAAACGAAGGAACTGTTTATAATTGAAATGTCATGTCCTGGGGAAAGAAATATAGTATCTAAGGAAGAAGAAAAGGTCACCAAGTACAGAGACCTAATGTTTGAATTAAGACATACCTACCCAGATTATACTGCAATCTTTATCCCAATTATAATTGGAGTACTAGGCGGGATCCATCCAAACACCGCGAATCACCTGAAAAAAATAAAAAGAATTAAAAGTAATGTCACAGATATAATTACGGAAATGCAAAAATATGTCATCCTAGGAACTCTTCGGACTCTTCGAGCGCACGAAGCTACTTACCCTACATCCTAAGTAGTAAGTGTCTGTCCCTGCTTTAGTTGCTCAACCTAACGGTCGCAGCAGTATTAGTTCAATTGCATAGTTGGGTAACACCAATACGCGAGATGTGCAATATGAACGCCTGAAAAAAAAAAAAAAAAAAAAAAAATAATAAGGTCCAAGAACTGGAAATCACCAGGACCAGACCATATTCACAACCTCTCAATTTCAAAATTTTCTAGAACATCCAGAAGAACTCCCTACTTTCCTAACTCAAGGAATAACGTATATGTTGCCCAAAAGCGAAACGCCATCTAGTGATCCTTCTAAATACAGGCCCATAACATGTCTACCTACATTCTACAAAATACTTACCTCAGTTATTTCAGGAAAACTATACAAGCATTTAGACAGCAAAAACATCTTGTGTGAAGAACAAAAAGGGTGCACAAAAAACTCCAGAGGTTGCAAAGAGCAACTAATAATCGACTCTGTAATTTATGGGCATGCCAAGAAAACAAAACAACCTCTTCACGTGGCATACGTCGATTATCAGAAGGCGTTCGATAGTGTACCTCATACATGGTTAGTCGAAATATTAAAAATATATCAGTTTCATCCAATGATAATCAAATTTCTCGAAATTACTATGAGAAACTGGAGAACCACGCTTCTAATTAACTCTCATCAAGAAGTTGTCAAAACAGGGGAAATATCAATTAAAAGAGGGATCTTTCAGGGAGATGCCTTAAGCCCTCTATGGTTTTGTTTAGCCTTAAGGCCTCTAACCACAATTTTAAATAGAGGCAGGCATGGCTATGTATTGGGAGAGAATCAAACTAGAATAAGTCATTTACTTTATGTAGATGATCTTAAACTATACTCAAATTCTCGAAAAGATCTTGAAGGGTTATTAAAACTTACCAAAACATTCAGTGATAGCCTGAAAATGGAATTTGGATTAAGCAAATGCCGAATAAACAGCATGGTCGCAGGAAAGTGGGAAGGAAATGAAAATTTTGAAATGGGAAATCAGCTTGTTATAGAAAACATGGCAGAGAATGAAGTTTACAAATATCTGGGATATATGCAACACACCAATGTTAAAAATAAAAGTGAGAAAGAAAGGTTAGGAAATACTTACCTTAGCAGATTAAAATCCATCCTGAAGACTCATTTGTCCGCTAGAAATAAAATAAAAGCAATTAATACTTACGCAACCCCGGTACTTACCTATAGTTTTGGAGTTCTTAATTGGACAGATACTGATCTGAATAAGCTGGATACACAGACCAGAGTATATCTTACCAAGTTCCGAATGCATCACCCGCGCAGTGCAGTGGAACGGGTATACTTACCTAGAAGAGAGGGAGGAAGAGGTCTGGTTGAAATTTTCTCCAATCATTTTAAACAAATTGATAACTTGAGAAAGTACTTCTATCAAAAGAAGGCGATCAGCAACATCCATCTTGCTATTATAAAAGAAGATCATAAACTAACACCATTAAAATTATCAGATGAAAACTACGAACCGATAACTAAAACCACCACCATCCAAAACAGAATTGATAAATGGAAAGCAAAACCACTACATGGCCAATACCCAACAACTGTAAGAAAGCCGAATATAGACCAAAAAGCAAGTAATGGTTGGCTCTGTACGGGAAACTTGTACCCAGAAACTGAAGGATTTATGCTATCAATTCAAGATCAGGTGATAGCAACCAAACAGTACCGAAAGCTAATAATGCACGCACCAGATGTGGATAATGATAAATGTAGAATGTGTGGGACAAAAAGCGAATCTATCGACCATCTTATAAGTGGATGCACAACTCTAGCACCAAATGAGTATACTGAACGCCATAATAATGTTGCTAAAACCATACATATCAAAGTATGTCAAAACTTACTTCTAACTGAAGAAAAGCACTTTTATTACAAATATGAGCCTCAAAAAGTGATAGATACAGAAGAGTATAAAATACTATGGAATTGGCCAATAACAACAGATAAATCAATCCAACATAATGTTCCGGATATTGTAATAATTCTGAAGAAAGAAAAGAGGACCCTACTATTAGACATAGCGATCCCTTTGGCAGCAAACATCAACAAAAAGTACTCTGAAAAGATAGAAAAGTACTTACCTTTAGCCGAAGAAGTCAGAAGAATCTGGAAACAGGAAAAAGTAGAAGTTATTCCTATAATAGTGGGCGCTACTGGAGAAATACCGACAACACTCAAAACATCTTTAACTAAATTAAATATACCTGAAAACACTTACCTGGAATTACAGAAGTCGGTAGTTCTGGACACCTGTCGCATTGTCCGAAAAGTTCTTGGAAATAATTGCACGCAGTGATTATAGGTTTCTATCTTGCTTTAAGAGCCGGTGGAAACCCTGACCAAACACCAGTCTACCTGTGAAAGGAGAGAATAATAATAATAATAAATTGCAGGGCGGTCAGTATACCAATCCATCTCCTTCTGGCCGTTGGCGAGTAGCGACGCCACATTCCCCGAGCTATGAGATGAGGCCTGTCTACACTCTGGCTCTCTGTGCGTGTACGGAGAAAGAATTTGCACGCAGCGTTCTTTCCTTTTTTCTCGCTGGGTAGTAAAAACCTCCCTAAAAAGAAAAAAAATCCATATGTAATATGAGTAGATATAATTTGAGGAATAGGCGATTGTCCGAGGAGGACCGTGGTAGTGGAGCTGGTTCTGCGACCCACGCTTATGCGAACAACCAGTGGCGAGGTTTGCGCGGACCTCGTCTGGATGAACCCGAAATAGTTAGCGCACAAAACGAAAACGAAGATGATGCTACCCCATCTATCGATAATGAGGAACAACTACCACCAAGCTCCTCCCCAGCCCACAGTGTTATTCAACAACCTAGTGTTGCATCCACCAAAGCTGGTTTACCCAGAAAGCGCATGCAATGGACTAATCAGATAAACCGAGATCTAATGCGCTGTTATTTAAAAGTAACGAATCTGGAAACAACCCTAACAACATACAGAAGTAAACTTAGAGACGAATTTATCAAAATATATCCACATTTAAAACACCTCTCTGAACAACGACTATCAGATCAAAAAAGAGTTATTCTACGCAACAATCTTCTCCCTCAACCAGTTATCCAACAGATAAGACTCGAAGTAAGAGAAGAGATGGAGGGACATTTAAACCTAGATGACCCTAACTCCTCCACTTCGACAGACATAGTCAATGAAAGCGAGCAAGAGGAGAATGGAGCGCCCGAACACAATGAACCACAAGACCGAGACCGAGAACCAGTTTTACGTGAAACTTTTATTTCTCTCATAGCTCAATATGAGGGAATGGACCCATCGAAACTACCATCACTCACCAGACTTTACTATAAACCCAGTGTTTTCAAAAGTGTAGAAACAATGAATGGGATCATAAAAGACTTCATGTACAATAACATAGATATTGAAAAATTACACCTCTTCATCTATTGTGCTGCAAAGGCTTCTATACTAGTCATCAATGGTCAAAAGGAAAAGAAGTCAATGGGAAGAAAACAACCAATGTGGGAACAAAGAATTGTTAAGAAGATAGAAAACATAAGAAGAGAAATTGGTAGGGTTCAACAATATGCCAATGGAGTTTGAAATAAAAACCTATTAAAAAACCTTCCGAAAATAATGACTGTACTTATAAAAGAAAATTGCCACCGCCACCTTGTGATTGAACATCTAGACACATTAAAACAAAAATTACTAGCTTACAGTAAAAGGCTGAGAAGATTCAGAGAGCAAAGAGACCGAATTCAACAAAATAGGGACTTTGAAAATAACCAAAGAAACTTCTACAGAAACTTAGAAAATAGTGTGGGAGCAACCAACAAAAATCATCTACCAACACAAAGTGTAATTGAGGAATTTTGGAATAATATATGGGGAAAAGAATTCCAGCATAATAACAAAACACCTTGGATCGAAGAAGAAATACGCAGACACACAGAAACCCCACAAATGGATGAACTTAATATAACAGAGAATGATGTAGCAAACACACTTAAAAGCGTATCAAATTGGAAGGCACCGGGAGCTGATAAAGTACAGAACTTCTGGCTAAAGAAATTAACTAACACACACAAATTCTTAGCAGATGGATTTAACAATATTTTAAGACACCCCGAAACAATACCTAAATTCTTAATCAAAGGAATAACCTACCTGATCCCCAAAGCAGGTAACACTTTTGACCCATCTCAATACCGGCCAATTACGTGCCTATCAACATTATATAAAACGTTATCCAGTATTCTTTGCAAGAAAATATACCAACATCTGGAAATCAATAATATCATCACAGATGAACAAAAAGGTTGTAAGCAGAATGTATTAGGATGCAAAGAGCAGCTTACAATAGACGCTGTAGTACTTGGACAAGCCAGAAAAACTAGTAGGAACCTAAACATGGCATACATCGACTATCAAAAGGCTTTTGATTCCGTTCCACATTCATGGCTCATTAAAATCCTCGAGATATATAACATCAACCCAATAATTACAAGATTCCTGTCAATGACGATGCAACAATGGTCAACAAAAATACTTTTAAAATACGAAGAAAGGTACACTGAAACAAATGCAATTCAAATAAAACGTGGCATATTCCAGGGTGATGCTCTTAGCGCTCTATGGTTCTGCATGGCCTTGAACCCCATGTCAAACACCCTAAAAAACACAGGATACGGTTTTAACATCAAGACTAAAGACACCACGCTAAAATTATCGCACTTGCTTTATATGGACGACCTAAAATTATATACCTCAACGCGAAAACAACTTGAAACTGTCCTTAAACTAATTCACCAAATCAGTGATGACATTGGAATGAAATTTGGTCTAAACAAGTGCAAAATTGTAACTCTGGAAAGGGGCATTCTGAAAGACTCACCGGAACTTGTAATAAATGAGAACCTACAAATCTCTTCAATAGGAGAAGACACCTATAAATATCTGGGTATAGCTCAAAATTCTAACATAAAACACACCAAAATTAAGGAAACTCTCAGAAATGAGCTAGAGAAGAGACTTAAATTAATTCTTAAAACAAAACTAAACTCTAAAAACATAACAAAAGCGCTCAACACTTACGCAATTGGTGCACTCTCATACTCATTTGGAGTAATTTCGTGGTCTAAAACAGATCTAGAAGACTTAAATAGACGCGTCAGAGTTTTACTTACCAAATTCCGCATGCATCATCCGAGGGCATCTAAGGAGAGAGTAACCTTACCTAGGTCATCGGGTGGCAGGGGGCTCCATGATGCTGAAATCCTGTGCCAAAACCAAATCGCTGAAATGAGAAAACATTTTTACGAGAGAAAAGATGAATGCATAATGTCTACAATAATCGCAGCCGATAACAACATAACACAATTAGATCTAAAACATGATGAATACTTACCTCAAACCTCCACTGAAATTGTCCGCATAAAGACCGACTCCTGGGCATCAAAAGAACTTCACGGTAGATATTGGAACTGCCTCCAAGAAGATGG
Source organism: Stenus bimaculatus (assembly GCA_963971135.1). NCBI lineage: Eukaryota > Metazoa > Arthropoda > Insecta > Coleoptera > Staphylinidae > Stenus > Stenus bimaculatus. The sequence goes on along the minus strand of OZ020183.1, from coordinate 25,661,082 downwards.
AGTAGATAGCCAAGCTTCCGTAGGATGGCTGAAAGAAGGTAAACTGTTTCCTGAAACAGAGGGGTTTATGATAAGCATACAGGACCAAGAAGTAGCAACTCGAAACCACAGGCGCTACATATTGAAGGAAAACGTTGACACGGATAAATGTAGGAAATGTAAAAGCTACACAGAAAACATCGAACATATAATATCTGGATGTCCACAGCTAGCTGCAAACAGATATCTCGAAAGGCATAACCAAGTTGCCTGCATACTACATCAACAAATACTGCAGAACTGTGGTATTATTAACCCAGCAAATACACCTTATTACAAATGTAAACCTAACTCTGTAGAAGAAAATGATACATATAAAATATACTGGGACAGAGCGATAATAACAGATGTGACCTTGAATCACAACCGACCAGATATTACATTAATCAATAAAAAGACAAAAGAAACATTTCTAATTGATATATCTATACCGAACACCAGTAATTTAGAAACTAAATACCAAGAGAAGAAGAATTGATATAGAGAGTTGGGATACGAAATAAACGATATGTGGAACATGAATAGAGTAACGATCATACCCGTAATAATATCTGCAATGGGTGTAATACCAAACTCGTTGAAGGAGGCATTGATGAAGATAAATGTCTCTTACAATATATACTTACCAATGCAGAAAGCTGTAATACTACAAACAACCAGTATCGTTAGATCGTTTCTTGCTGAAGACTGAAGATTCTTAAAGTTTAAAGTTTGTCGTTCTTGGCAACTTGTGCCCGAATGTCAACTATGTAACCCCAGGAAGCACCTGTGCAAAAAAAAAAAAAAAAATAATAATAATAATAATGCAGGGCGGTCAGTACACATACCCATCTCCCCCTGACCGTTGATGTGTAGCGACGTCACATTTCACGAGCTTACGACATGAAGCCACGAACAACAGCCAGATGTGCTAAAAACCGCAGGGTAGTAAATTATTAACTTACGGGAAATGACACTCCCGCGGATACCCGAGTTAACCACTCAAAGTGCTGGCAGCTCTTGAGTGTGCAAATATTGCTGTACGTACAAGAAGGCATAGATATTCAGGTGGTACGGGGGATCAGGTCGACCCTGTTCGGAACCACCGCGTCCGACCTGTCGCACAGACTGTAGGTGAAGCAAGTGGCACCTCTGTGCGGTCTGGCTCCACAAGAACGGCTAACGACCAAGGAAATAGGAGTAATAAACACATTGATACCCCGGATGCTAACAACGTTGTTGAGAATAATACACCTCGACCCGTCTTAGCACCTAGACCTAGGCAAAGAACGAAATGGACTCAAGAGATTAACGAGTATATCGTTCGATGCTATTACTTAATAACTTAACTAGAAACTATCTCGACCAAGTATAGTGAAGAACTACACCGACAAGTTCTAGAAAAATACCCACAGCTAGAAGGAAAAACTATCCAGAATATACTGGACCAAAAAAGATCAGTAATGCGAAATAACAGATTAACCGCAGATAATATAAGTAATATCAAGAAGGAAGTAGCACAAGAGCTTGGTATAGTTGAAGAAGAGGAAAGTGAACATGAACAGCAACTAGACCAATCAACAACAAGAACCTAAATTATTCATCAACAAAAAGTCACTGGCAATTGTGAACGAGGTTAATGTAGAAATGGAAAAAATAGCTAAGGACAATATGACATTAGACGAATTACACTTATTGTGGAGCGGTAACAACATTAAAATTAAACAATCAGAAAATAATAACAAGAGAAACAAAGAGCACAAAACAAAAAAAGAAGAAAAATACGAATCAATGGGAAGAGAGGTTTAACAGGAAAGTAATGAAATTGAGAAAGTCGATAGGGCAGATAGAAGATTATATAAGAAAGAATAGCCCCAGTAACAAATTGCAAAAGAGTATAGAAAGAATTATTAAAGAAAACAAAAATGCAGAGATACAGGATATCAGAGAAATAAAAGAGCTTTTAAAGCAGAAACTATCAGCCACGACATCAAGGTTAAGAAGATATAAGCAAAGTAATCAAAGAAAACAGGATAATAAAATGTTTAATCAAAATGAGAGAAGGTTCTACAAACATATTTCACAAAAGAAAAATAATTCTCAATTCGAAAAATCTTTAGATAAAACACCAAATATAGAAGAGTTAAAAGAATTCTGGTCTAATATCTGGTCAGATAAAACTCAACATAAAAATTCCACTTGGATCTCAGAGGAGAAACGAAACATGAGGGGTCAAGTAAAGAACATGCTCAATTGGAAAGTTAGTAAGCCAGACGTGGTTAATGCTATCAAAAAAACAAGAAACTGGAAATCCCGAGGGAGCGATAGTATACATAATTTCTGGATTAAAAGGTTTACATCAACACATGAAATACTTGCCACCATACTAAACTAATTGTTAAGCAACCCCGGAGAAATGCCAGATTTTATGACAAAAGGACTAACTTACCTGTTTCCCAAAACAACACCGTCAGTAGCAGACCCGTCAAAATATCGTCCTATAACTTGCCTACCAAATTTGTATAAAATACTTACTTCAATAATCGCTGATAAAGTGTATAATCACCTTGAAACTAATAATTTATTAAATGAGGAACAAAAAGGGTGCAGAAAATTATCCCAAAGTTGCAAAGAGCAGCTCATTATCGACGCGGTTATTACTGGAGATGCTAGAAAAAGAAAAGAAACACTGTACGTGGCCTACGTAGACTATCAGAAGGCCTATGATAGTGTTCCACATTCGTGGCTAATAGAGGTACTAAAGATCTACAAAATTCATCCAATTATTTGCAGCTTCTTAGAGAAAGTCATAAAAACCTGGAGAACATCACTAGTGATAGCATCGGAGAACGCTAATATTCAAACAGGCCTCATAAAAATAGAACGTGGCATTTATCAAGGAGATGCGTTAAGTCCACTTTGGTTTTGTCTAGCCGTGAAACCTTTAAGCGCAATGCTAAATAAAGGGAATTAAGGCTATAAATTAGCTGAATCTACTACAAACATCAGCCATCTGCTGTATATGCACAACCTCAAAATATATACCTCGTCAAAAAAATACTTAGACAACTTGATAGCAACCACTAAGAAATTCAGCGATGATATTTACAAGAAATTTGGTCTGGATAAATGCAGAACAGCAGCTATGAAAAAGGGGAAATGGGAAAGCCATGAAGGTTTTGAAATTAGTAAAGAAGAAAACATTAAGAGCATGGACAGAGAAGAAACGTATAAGTACTTAGGTTACAAACAAGATCAAGGAATAAATCAAGCCTTAGCCAAAAAGGAAATAACTTCATCTTATCTAGATCGCCTAAAGATAATTCTAAAAACTCAATTATCGGCCCGAAATAAATGCAAAGCTATAACAACGTACGCTGTATCAATCCTCATCTACAGTTTCGGAGTACTTAATTGGACGAACACGGAACTAAAGGCACTTGACATTAAAACTAGAACAGAATGCACAAAACATCGAATGCATCATCCCAAAAGTGCACTAGAAAGAATTTATTTACCACGAAAAGAAGGTGGAAGAGGAATGCAAGAAATTTTTTCAGCTAATAAGACACAAATAGCAAACCTTCGAAAATATTTTAGGGAGAAGGCGGCAACAAACGAACTACATCAAGCTGTGATACGTGCAGATAAAAGATTAACTCCATTAAACTTAAATGATGATGAGATGAACCCAAACACAGAAATTACAACAACTGCTGAAAGAATAGAAAAATGGAAGAGCAAACCACTGCATGGTAAATTCCCAACACTTCTTGAAATCGAAGGTATCGACGTAAAAGCTTCCCATGCCTGGCTGAGTAATGGATCTATTTTTGCAGAAACTGAGGGTCTTATGATATCCATTCAAGACCAGGTGATTGCAACTAAGTACTATCGTAAGCACATCCTAAAAGCTGCAGATATAAAAGATGATAGATGTAGATTATGTCGAACAAGTGGAGAGTCTGTTGACCACATTATAAGTGGCTGCTCGGTGCTTGCTCCAAAGGACTACACTGAAAGGCATAACAATGTGTGTAAAGTAATTCACCAGCAAATTTGTAAAAAAGCAGGTATATTCGTAGAAGAGCAACCTTACTACAAATATGAACCAAAAAAGTTCTTGGAGAATGACAAGTTTAAGATCTACTGGAATTGGAAGGTTATAACAGACAGACACATACCTCACAACATCCCAGATATCCTAGTGGTTAATAAAATAAATAAAATCACTTACATAATCGATGTAGCAATACCCCTAGCAGCTAACATAACAAAAAAACACACTGAAAAAATTGAAAAATACCTACCTTTAGCTGACGAAATAAAAACAATGTGGCAACAGGAATCTGTCAAAATAGTACCTGTTGTGATAGGAGCCACTGGAGAAGTCCCTAAAAAACTCTTCGAAAATCTAAAAGAAATAAACATCAATGATAATACTTACATAACACTTCAGAAAATAGTAATCCTTGGAACCTGTAGAATAGTTAGAAAGGTATTAGGAAATAGTTTAGGTTAAAGAATATTTTCTTACCTTGTTTCTTTATGAAACCGGTAAAAAAAAAACAAAAACGGGAGAAATGCCCTGAAAAAGAGAAGAATAATAATAATAATTACAGACTTTCTCCGGTGCACAATGAAAAATTGGTCAACAGAACTAACCATAAAGAACGGAAAAACAAACATCATAACAAAAGAAATCAAAATAAGGAGGGGCATATTCCAAGGGGACTCTTTAAGTGCTTTGTGGTTTTGCATTGCTCTTAATCCACTCTCTAGAGCATTAAACAATACAAAATATGGGTTCAATGTTAAAACCGGCCCTAACAGGAGCTACAAATTGTCACATTTACTCTACATGGACGACCTGAAAATATATACATCTACACGAAACCAATTAGAAACTATTCTAAAATTTGTTCATAAAGTAAGTGAAGACATCGGTATGGATTTCGGAATACAAAAATGTCGTAGTGTTACTCTGGAAAAAGGCATACTTAAGGATAGCCCGGACATAAATATTGGAGAAGACACCACCATAACACCAATAGGTAACTGCCCATACAAATATCTTGGTATTGCACAAACATCAAACATCCAACATACAAAAACTAAAGAAGAACTGACAAACGAAATGAACAAACGTCTGAAAAAATTACTCAAAACAAAACTAAACAGCAAAAATTAAGGCTATAAACACATATGCAATCTCCCCATTGATATATTCCTTTGGAGTGGTCTCATGGACAAAAACTGATCTAGAAGGACTCAACAGACTGGTAAGAACCAGCTTAACTAAACACCGGTTCCATCACCCCCGTGCATCAATGGAAAGGGTCACACTTCCTAGAACATCGGGAGGCCGGGGTATTAAGGACATTGCAATGCTTTGCCAGACGGAAATAAAAAATATGAAAAAAATTTTTTATGAAAATGAGAATGAAATCCTATACTCGACGCTTATTAATGCAGACAACCAAATAACGCCCTTAAACCTAAATGATAGAACTTACTTACCTTTGGCATCAGTACATACAAACCAGGAAAAAGCTGATAAATGGGCGTCTAAAGAACTTCACGGTAGATTCTGGAACGACCTAAATAGACAGGATGTAGACTCGACAGCTTCATTGGGGTGGTTAAAACAAGGTGATTTATTTCCTGAAACAGAAGGGTTCATTTTGGCTATACAGGATCAGGTAATAAAAACAAGAAACTACTCAAAATACATACTAAAAGAGAGAATTGAAACTGATAAATGTCGTAAATGTCGTAAATGTAATATATATCCTGAAAACATAGAACATATCATAGCCGGATGCCCTAAATTAGCTCCAACGAAATATCTAACTAGACATAATCAGGTAGCAAGTATACTTCACCAAAATCTATTACAAACATATGGGATAAACGATTACAGTCAAACTCCCTATTATAAGTATAAACCCAATCCCGTTGAAGAAAATGACAGGTATAAAGTATACTGGGACAGAACTATAATCACAGATGTAACAATACAACACAATCGGCCAGACATTACATTGATCGACAAAGGAAACAAACAAACATTCTTAATCGACATATCAATACCCAATACAAATAACATCACAAGCAAATTTGAGGAAAAAGTTAATAAATATCAATCATTGAAGAATGAAATTAAGGATATGTGGGGAATGACTAAGGTAACTGTTGTTCCAGTGATTTTATCTGCGGTGGGAGTGGTTCCTGTGGCGTTAAAACATGCACTTGAGCAAATTAACATTGAATATGATACTTACAAGAAAATACAGAAGGCAGTTGTACTCCAAAAAAAAAAATAATAATAATAATAAGCAGGGCGGTTTATTCCATCTATGACCGTTGGTGAGTAGCGACACCACTTCCCCTAGGCAAGTGCTCCAGCACCACTGGGTAAAATCGCATCAGCCTGACTAAAGTCAGACCCAGCAACTGTAGCTGAGCTTTGGTTGAAAGGGTTAACCATCCTTAAACTGTTTAACTGGTTCCTAATAACGATACTAGTAATACTGCCCACAATGTACCCGTTTCGGATAGGGTACCTGGACAAGTTGGGAGCAGTAACAGAACCAATTTGGTCAACAGACCCCGACCAAATATCATGCGCTTTGAGTGGACGGACAACTTATGCAATGACCTACACAACTGCTATGAACAATCCAGCCCAAAGAGAAGAGGTTATATGAGCAGGTTGCATAAATTATGGAATGCAAAACATCCAGAGCACAGCAATTTTACCCCACAAAATCTCAGGGATCAAGCAGCCTCAATACGAATCAGAGGCCTTGTAGGAAGACAGTAGGAAAACCTAGAAATGGAGAGACCAACATTATCTGACAATCTACAAGACGAAACACAAATCACAAATAGCTTACCTGAACTGGATCCGGCTACTGAAGAACTTTTCCTGGAAACTCTCAAAAATACAAATCTTCAAGATAGAAAGCGAACAATTCACATAAAACAAAACATAACATCTAAAACGACTACAGTAATGAATACATTGTTAGAAAAACACTTACCTGCAAACAGCACTCTTGAACAGCTTAATAATGCGCTTTACGCAGCAGCTTCTGTATTAATGACTAAGTCAGGAAAAAACGAACACCTAGGAAAAACTAAGAACAGAATGAAAAAACTAGAAAATCAAATGAAGTTGCAAAGGAAGAGGATCTCAAAGATTGAAAGTGTCATAGTAAGTATAACCAAAGGTAAAGCATTCACAAAGGGAGTCAAAAAGATAGCCAAGGAATTAAAACGAGAGGTCCATACCACAAACCTAAACGTCTATACTACATTAAGCGAAAAAGCCAAGGATAAACTGAGGTCACTACAAGCAATCAGGAAAAAACTAAAGAAAAAAGTATTATACATCGAACAAAATAATACATTCAACACAACCCCGTCAAGATTTCTGCAAACTCCTAGTGGGGATGCTCAGAAATTCCCGAATCTTCAAACGGTGGAAAAATACTGGAAGACGATGTATGAAACAGAGACCGAAATAAATCTTGATAATACCACCTTCAACAAATTCAAATCATTCTGCATGAAAGAAGACCGGATGCCCGAAGAGGATATAACAGTAACATCAGATTTGATAAAGCAAGCGTTAAAAGGAAAATCTAATTTTGCCGCCCCAGGCCCTGACGCAATAAATATAATATGGTGGAAGAAGGCCACAGTCCTGCATAAAGAACTGGCAAGAATCTTTAGCCACTTTCTAAAAGGCAACAGCAACATACTAGAATGGCTGACTGAAGGACGAACCGTGCTAATATACAAAAAATTAAATCCCGAAGATCCGGGAAATTTTAGACCCATAACATGCCTTAACGCAATATATAAAATACTTACCTCCATTCTTCATACAAAAATTCAAAACACTATAGCCCCCATATGGAATGACATCTACGAGCAGCGGGGTTCGAAGAAAGGAGTGTCAGGAATTGTTGATAATCTTCTGATTGATGGTAGCATATGCCAAGACGCGCGGAGATACAAACGCAATCTCTCCATGGCATGGGTCGACTATAAGAAGGCCTTCGATAGCACGCCACATTAACTAATACTAAAGATACTGGAAGAACTCCAAGTAAGCAAGGAAATCAGAAATCCTGCAAAACCTAATGGGACAATGGCACACCAGAGTCTATTTACACGTCGAGAGAAGACAGGTCAAAACGGATAGAATAAAATACCAAAGAGGAATTTTTCAAGGAGATATATTGAGTCCGCTGCTATTTTGCCTTACTCTCGTGCCCCTATCCATCGCATTAAGGGACGAACCTGGTTATATGGCGGGACTTGAAGATATATGCACAAAATGAGCTTAAGCGTTGATTGATATTTTTCAAAGTTGACGCCGACGAAAATTTTAATGTTACTCAGAAACTGCACTTCCTACGCAAAATTTGTAGGGTACAAAAAAAATGGTTGGACAGCCAAAACAGGTTTGGTGTTTGGCATTGGTTGGCATCATTAAATCAATGATCAACGTTGCCGTTTAATAAAAATGTGCATTTAGCGCCATCTAACAATGTACACATCAAGCTAGAAAAACGATCGCAGCGCTGCAAAGCGGCCAATACATCGTCCCCGTACGAAAATGCCCGTAAGGTGGGCTATCTATATAATATGCCAATCAACGGCTTAAGTTACAAAAGGCGTTAAATATAGTTAGGGAATATTCCGCTAACATCGGAATGCAATTTGGAATAGAAAAGTGTGCAATTATTAACCTTAAACGCGGGAAGACAAGCAACACCGATGGACTTTCGGACGACATGAACCTACTTGATGGAACAGAAATCAAGCACCTTTCAAACAATCAATATTATACTTACCTGGGAATTAAGGAAAGAGAAATCCACAACATCCAAGAAATTAAAGACTGCCTAGCAAAAAGATACGAAAGGGTAATCACCCAGATCTGGAGATCAGAGCTTACAGGATCCAACAAAGTTAAGGCAACCAACATGCTAGCTGTACCTACCGTTTCTTATGTGTTTGGAGCTATTAAATGGAGCCCCAGTGAACTACAGCAACTAGACAGGACTACTCGAAGAATCATGAGGGAAAATAGAAGTTTACACCCCAACGCATCAGTAGAGAGATTATACATGAAACGAAGAATAGGTGGAAGAGGCTTGATATCTCTTGAGGATCTTCATGACAGGCTAGTTATCAGCGCAGTAATAAAGATACAAAAATCAGACGATCCACTTCTAAAAATTGTAGCTACCCACGAACGCGAAGGCAACAACTCATTCCTATATCATGCGGCAGAAAGAGCGGCAAATAAATTAAATATGAAACTGGGAATAAACGACGCCAACAGGACCAGACAAACTTTGATAAACAACAGCCCAAATGAAGTCAAAGTAAAGGTGAGAGAAGGACTAGAAGACCTTAAACTAAAGAAGCACAAAAAAAACTATTCATGGCCAATTTTATAAAAATGTGGAAGATCTACAGTTATCTTGCAAGCTAACCTACGCATTCTTAAGATCAGCGGGACTAAAATCTGAAACTGAGGGATTTATTACCGCCTGCCAAGACGGCGTCTATAACAGCCTCGGCTATAGAAGTAAAGTGTTTAATGATAACAGACTAGGAATTATGTGCAGATCCTGCAAAACATCTGTAGAAACAACTATGCATCTCCTGTCAGCTTGCCCTAGATATGCAAAAACCTTTTACATAAGTAGGCATGACACTACGCTGGAAATTCTTTATCACCACCACCACCTCTGCTTCGAATATGGTCTAAAACCAAAAGTTATAACGTTTTATGAGTCAGAACCAATTGAAAGCGTGGTAAGAAATGAACTCTGCAAAATATTTTGGAATGTGCCATTTGCAACCACCAACCAGATTCAGGCAAATAAACCGGATATGGTCCTAATGGACAAGGAAGAAATGATTTTATATATTGTCGAGATGTCCTGCCCTGGAGAAAAAAATGTAAGATCTAAAGAGGTAGAAACTGAGGTTGGTTTTAAGACGTTGTTTTATTACCCTATTATGGAACACCAACCGTTCAAGGATTTTCGTTTAGAAATGTCTAAAATGTAGCTTAGAGCTGTTTCGCAGCTGTACCCTTTACGAAATCCAGATTGAATTTCGGGTAATAGTTTATAACTTTTTCTATGAGTTTGGATAGAGTAGGGAGTATGCTAATTGGCCTAAGATCTTTGAATGTTTGCGGGTTTGTTATTTTTGGTATTGGAGTTACAATAGCATGTTTCCAAGATAGGGGAAAGTAACCAGTGAGAATACATGAATTTAATATATGCGTTACAGAGCTGATCATGTAAGGACAACACATTTTTATCATTGCAATCGAGATCCCATCATGTCCCATTGCCTTTGTGGTAATAGAATTAATAATTTTTTGCACCTGAGCATTATCTACAGTGACAAATGAAAATTTTGTATTAGCTCTCAACATGTTGTAGCGATTAATGGTATAATTCAGATTATTATTTGACTTTGGAATGGAGGCTAATAAATAATCATTTATTTTTTCCACATCCTGTAGATTCACTGGAATGACATTTGTTTTAGAGCAGCCAATTATTTCAGATTTTAAAATTTTCCAGGTTTTTAGCGCATCAGAGTTATTTAAATGAAAGTTAAAATATGCTGTCTTTTCTTTTTTTATTGCCAAATTAAGAGTATTGTGCATAGATTTATAAAATTGTTGATCAACGAGGCTTTTAGTTTTTTAAAAAAATTTTAATGCACGATCTCGTACTCGTTGAATATTATGAGTTAACCAGGGCGATGGTTTTTTAGTTATGCGAGAACGAATAATTGGCGCATGTAGGTCAAAGAGATTAGGAATAATATTGTTTAGAGTTTCAACTTTATCATCTATGTTATCAAGAGTAATAATAGTATCCATGCGTGAATTCATTAGATCGGTTTGGAAATTTTCTAAAATAAAGAATTTAAACAAGCGATGTTCTTTGTAGATAGCTTTTTGGCGCCGTAACAAAAGCGCGCAGGACAAAAGAGCGCAGACAAAACCGCGCAGACAAAACCGCGCAGACAAAACCGCGCAACGACAAAACCTCGCAGGACAAAACCGCGCGACGACAAAAGCGCGCAGGACAAAACCGCGCGACGACATAAGCGCGCTGGACAAAAGCGCGCAACGACACAAGCGCGCAGGAGAAAAGCGCGTAATGACATAAGCGCGCAGGACATGAGCGAACAACGACCCAAGCGTAAAACGACATAAGCGAGCAGACATAAACACATAAGAATAGGTATTTAGATAAATTTTCAAATAATTTGTTCTAATAATAGAGATAAATTTATTAATACATTTATAAAATGTTAAATCTCAATATTGCGAGCGATCCTTCGTAAATAATCATTTAGTGGTACTGTTCCATAGGTTGGTACCAACGTTTGTAAACGTCGATTAAGTTGCATGTACTTGGATTTAGATGCCGCTGGTTTTCTGACTCCTGAGCGAAACCTCTCGATCTTCAATTCGTAGTGATCCTGTTCTTGACGTAAGTGCTCGATCAGTCTGTAGATCGATGGATGATAGCAATCTACCGTCTGCTGGAAAGAGCGATGCCAGGCTTCCACTGAATTATTGGTACGAGGAAGGTTGTTGTTTACACGATCTCGGACGTTCCACAGCTGCAAATAAAATCTTGGATTTGCACGTTGACCTCTTCGTTCTCTGCCGATGTAGTTATCTTCCCAGTAGTCCACCAGGGGAGCCATATCAAGAGGAAAACTATCAGTTAAGTCCTCAAAAGCAGCAGGAACATCAGCTACCGGGACGAAACTTAAAGCTAATAGCATTTTGACATTCATGCGTAAGATTTCGTTGTCACGATATGCCGTTGTCATATTTAAATATTGAACTTTGCGCCACAAATTTTGTCCAAGATGAAACAAAAAATTCAACTAAAGTTACTCCTGGAAAGACGTTTACACAAGCATTTTGACTAGCTGTTTCATAGTCTGTCATTATACTAGACGGATTAAGCATAGGTTGAATTTCTTTCAGTTTATGCAGAACCCGTTCGTAGCTTTCTTGCAATTTGTCTGGCATTAGTATGTAGATGAGAGGATATGCAGAATTATCAATCAATGCATGTATAGTAAACAATTGATAAAATATAGTTGGGGAAATTTTGAAAGTTCCATCAATGAACCAATGATCATACTGTTGAAGAAGATTCAAATTCGCCATTGTACCAAACATCAAAATTCGTCTTACATCCTCTCTACCGGAGTCCCAAAGCACGAAATCTTCATTTCTGGTCGTATGTTGAAGTGAATCAGGAATGACGATATCGGCGATAGAATTCATTGGACCATAAGACACAACATTGCGCTTCCTTTGGCGTTGAACCGTTCTTTGAGATGCCGTATATTCTGGTAAAAGACTGGCTACTTCCAAAGGAACGCCAGCTGTACTTTTTAGGATAATCTACCTGGGTTTTTCAAGAGTGGTCACTGCTCGTCGACGTATTTCTGCAACAACTTTAGTTGCTTCATTTTTAAACGGATCTGGTGCATGATTGTGTTCTGTGATGACCCTAACATCATCAGCTTCAATAACTTTAATTCGCCCAGAACAGTTTCGTTTCGAACATCTCCATGAGGTACTACCATCAGCCAGAATCCTATCCTTGCGTAGTCTGTATCCACCATGCAATAGATGATCTTTCTGCTTCTGCGATTTCGTTTTCTCCATGACTATAAATAATTTTGTGGTTGAATATTGAGTATTTTATCTTCGCATATGCTCGCTTATAGTCGATGTTCGCTTATGTCCTGCGCACTTATGTCTATACGCGCTTTTGTCCTGCGCGCTTTTGTCGTTGCGCGCTTTTGTCGTTGCGCGCTTTTGTCCAGCGCGCTTATGTCGTCGCGCGCTTTTGTCCAGCGCCCTTTTGTCGAGCGCGCTTTTGTCGTTGCGCGGTTTTGGCGGGACACCAGCTTTTTTATCTACGAAACAATTTACGTGACAGTATACAAGCTCGTGATCCGCGATGTCATCCACACATCTAGTTCCCGAACTAAGCACACATTCTGTATTAGACGTGTAAATATGGTCTATGAGAGTTGCAGAGTTTGAGGTAATTCTAGTAGGTTGATTTACTAATTGAGTAAGACCAAAAATACTCATCATATCTGTTAAAGCTGCTGAACTTGAGTTATCGGCAGCAAGTAGGTTAATATTGAAGTCACCCAATAAATTAAGTTTAATAGTATTTTTTACGTAAATGGCCACACCTCCTCCTCTGCTATCCTCGCGATCGCATCTTACGATATTAAACTCATCTATTTCAATAGCTTTGTCATTTATTTCCGTTTTAAGCCATGTTTCACTTATAGCGAATATATCAAAATCTGATTGGGATAAGTATTCACGAAATGCATTAAACGAACTAGTCAACGAGCGAACATTTAGATGTCCTATACTTAAACAAGACATTGGTTTAGGATTAATTTGAGTTAGTATATTGTTATTATCTTATTATTTTAGAAAATATTAAGAGAAAGACCTTTATAATGTGTGGTTTATTCTAACTAAAAATGTTTTTAAGAGAAAAATGGTATACAATGTACTAAAATATTATGCTACGCAACTACAGTAAAATAGTGCAACGCTATTTAGCAAATAAAGAATTAATAAAATTAAAGTAATTAACCAAAAACTAAATATTGAAGAATGAACATGTTTAAAAACAGATATTGGGATAATTATTCACCATTTTTAATTTCGCTTATGTTGTTTATAAATTTTATTGTATTGTTCATTTTGACAAACACGCGACCATCAGTTGTCCACACATTTTTAAATTGGAGAATCTCTGCTGCCTGTCTAACCAGCTGAGCGCGTTCTGAAGTAAGATCTTCTTTGATGACTATCTTTGAGCCGCGTAATGATTTTTTGCTGCTGTATATCAACTTCTTAACATTATTGTTGCATAATTTTACTATTATGGAACGTGATTTGTTGGGGTATTTCTTTCCTACTCTATAAACACCTTCGATATCACATGAAGAGACTTTTAGTTTCATTTTGTTCTTAAAGATACGTAAAACTTCCGCATCCAAATTTTCGTTGTTTGTTTCATCAAACCCCATTATTCTTATATTATTTCGTCTATTAAACTGCTCTGTAGAAACAATGCGATCTTTTAGCTCACAATAATCCGTTTCTAAATCATTTATTTTTGAGCTTAATTTTTCAATAAGTATATTTTGCTCAGTGATTTTTTCATTAACCATTGGTATGACGTATTGATTTACTGCATTCATTACAGCCGATGATATAGCTTTGGTAAAATTATCAGAAACAATAAACTGATTTAATGCCTTTTCGACTGACCTGCAGATTTCGTCGGATAGCTCACGTGTTACCGGCATGTTGACTTTTAAATTTTGAACGTTGTTTAGCTCGAATCGAGAGATACACGGGCAACGTTTGAAATATCACTTTTTATACCTATTTAACGAGGCCGAAGAAACTATTTTTTTTCAAATTCTTCCCTCAAACAATCATTAGCACAGAACTGCCTTAAAAGAGTATTTTTGTTCCAGTTAAATACACGATTTTTCACAGAAAATATAGCGGAGCACTAAAAACACGTCTACACGCCAAACATTTATCCTATACCTAGAGTAGGCTACCAATGTGCATTATCTCAGGCTTCAGTGAGTAGATCTATATCTGAAGTAACAAATGTAATAAACGAGCACCTGGCGAATACCTATATTAAATTTCCCACTATTTTACAAAATATTACTAGAGTGAAACAGGGATTTTTCGAAAAGTATCAGTTTTCAGGAATAATTGGGTGCATCGATGGTACTCACATTGCAATAGTTCCTCCACCAGCTAATGATGCAAATTACCCAGGAAATTTATTTATTAATAGAAAATCGTTCTACAGTATAAACGTACAAATTATATGTGATTCTGATTTAAAAATTTTGAATATGAATCCACGATACCCTGGATCAGTTCATGATTCGGCAATTTGGATGATGAGTGAGATTAACACATTCCTTGGTAATAAAACGGAGGATTTTCTCCAATTCATCCAAATAGAGTTCATACTGCTGATACGTTGATTAAATACAGCGTACTTTTTTTCCATTTTTTTTCAATATTTATTATAACTTCTATCTATGATTTTAACAGCACTTTCAACTTTTTTGCAAAGAACTCAGTCGTTATTTTAAAATTCTGTGCGCCCCCTGGTGGCGGAAATAGGAACCTCTAAAGCCGATGAATACCTTTTTGATTATACTCATTATAATATGTTATCGTTTTCAATTTTAGTTTGAAATAAAAAATCTCTTGATGTTTTGTTGCATATTAGGTATAAAATTGCAATTTAAACACACAATTTGGCACTGACAATTATAACTAACAGCGCCCTCTAGCTATTCTTATTAAAAACGTTCGAATATCGTAACCTTTCGTTTAAAGGTCGACTTACGAACGAGCGGCGATAGAGAATACAATTTTAACGATTGTCGTTATACGGAACGTTAAAATTTTTCCTAACGATTATCGTTCGTGAACGAGTCAATTTAGCGAATAAGGGGGTAAATCTGATCTGTCACTTTAACCAACAAAGCGTCTCTCAGCAGTTTTTCTTCGGGTATTTTTTCAAGTTAGCATCCCTACAGAGTATGTTTGGTTCCATAGTTGCGGTCACTGTACCTCAGCATTGATGATTCCGGCTTTATCCTTCGGATGAATTTTCAATCGCCTTGCTGTAATATCATCGATATTAAATGTTTTAAAAAGTTCACCAGTGCAGGAATCATCTAAATCACATTCCATAAAAATAATCCCAAACAAAAACTTTTGCTTAATCGTAAAATATTTAATTTTGGCAAAATGGTATACCCATTTGGTGTGTTTCGAGGCTATCGATAAATCTAATGTCGACTTCATTAAAAGTATAACCGATTAAAACCCAGCCTTGTTTTAAGCAATCGGGTCAAGTATACGTTTGTTAAGTATACTTGCGTTAGTAGTTCCCGATGTAAAGAAGCGGAATCACCAGAATTTCTTAAAGCGTTTCCTAATTCGTTATCAGAAATCCAAGCCTGGCATAATAAAAACTCAAAATCGATGTGTAAATTTAATTTATTTTCTAGGAGTCTCGCTTGCGTTTTCCTAAATGTACTTCCTACAAGATTTTTGTTTATAAACTCATATTTAAAAACAAGTACGATACGTACAATTATTTTTTCTTAAATATTTCCGTTATTGAATGCATGGCGCGTCTATACTCCACCCATTTTGAATTAACGTTACAGTAAACCAAATCGGTTAAATTAGGGTTGTAAAATGAATACCAAGATCTTTGAAATTTATGACTCTGTTTAAGATATTATTATCCATTTTATACTCAAAGTAAACACTATTAGTTTTTCGACTATAAGACACGATACTGCACTTTTTAGAATTTAAAGTAAGACCGTTTCTCACGCACCACTGAGAAACTGCTTCTACATCCTGTTGAAGTTCCACGCAGTCACTAATACATCGAATAATCCGATAAATCTTCACATCATCTGCATAAATTAATAGACGGGAGCATGATATATGTTCAGGAAGGTCATTAATGAATAGCACGAAAAGTAGCGGACCCAGGTTGGAACCTTGAGGCACACCACTTGTCGATACATAAGCTTCCGAGCGGTAACCATTGCAGAATACTGTTTGAAGACGATTTTCCAGGTACGAAGACAAAACATGAAGGACGTTACCAGGTATATCGAAACAACTTAATTTCTCTAAAAAAATGTGGTGGGGCATACGATCAAATGCTTTAGAAATGTCATTGTAGACAACATCAACTTGTAAATTTTGATCCAAAGCCTCAGATATAAACTGGGTTACGTTAAGTAAATTGCTGGTCGTTGATCTACGCGGTGTAAACCCATGCTGATATGGAGAAATGCGTTGTTGAACCACACCATAAATTTCAGCACTTAAAATCATTTCAAAAATCTTAGAAAAATTGCTGAGTATTGAAATTGGCCGATAATTACAAATATTTCTTTTGTCTCCAGATTTAAAAACTGGAGTTATCTTTACTTCCTTCCATTTCACAGGGAAAATACCAGTTTTGAGAATTTGATTAAAAAGATACGTAAGAGGTTCAGCAAGAATATAGGCAATATCCTTAATTATTAGCGCAGGAACCATATCTAGACCCATACTTAAATCACCTTTTAATTTCTTTGTAAAACTTACAACAGTTTCTTTGTCAAGAATCAAGTTGCCCATACACTGTGAGTCATGAGATGGTTTTGAAAAGCTGGTAGAAGGTAGAACAGCTTCTTTAAAATAAGATCCAAAAGAATTCACTAAATTATTAGGTTCATCAATAGGTTCACCTTTAAAACCCATGCTTCCTGGTATCCTAGAGGTATTTTTAACAGAATTCAAATAGGACCAGAATTTGGTGGGATCTGAATTTAAATCAGACTCTACTTGAGAAATATAATTACATTTTGCCATTTTAATTGCGTTTTTTTAACGATCTTCTTTCATTTACAAATAACTGCTTATCAATCTCAGTTCCTGATCTTAGGAATTTTCTACGTAATCTATCTTTTGCTTTCAGTTGCTTGCGAATAGTATTCGTAAACCAAGGTGGACCAGTAGGCCTGTTTTTATTCGTAGTATATTTAGGCACAAATTTTTCAAAGAGTTTGTACAATTTCGTGTAAAGCAAGTCACAAACTAGGTTAACATCAGTATTAGTATAAATATCATCCCAGTTTACTAAACAAAATTCATTGTACAGACCTATGTAGTCAGCTTTCTTGAAATTAAAACTATTCAAGAAGTTGGAACCAAAATTTGATACACTTGAATCTGCTAATGTGGCGGTAATAAAAATTGATGGATGATAGTTGTCTTCTTTTATAAGAGGTTCACAATTTCTGTTAACTGTGCAATTAAGTTCCTTCGATGTAATAACTAAGTCAAGTATCCGACCACTACTGTTTTCAATATAATTATTTTGAACAAGATGATTATATTCAATAAAATGATTTAAACATAAAACTTTGTCATCAAATTGGTGGCCAAGGCCAATGAAAACATCTTTATAGTTAGTAAGATTGAAATCACCAACAATTATCATCTTAGATAATTCCTTGGAATGTACAGCTTCAATTGTTTCAAAAACAGATGTATAGTGTTGAACTGATAAAGAAGGAGGTATATAACAGTTAACTAAGATTATAGAATTATTCTTAAAAGAAAGTTTAACGATCACTATTTCAACATCTGGAATCAAAGTTTGTAGCTTAATTTCTTCAGGTTTAAAAGTGCTTCTAATAGCTATTAAAACTCCCCCACATCTTCTATTAATCCTGTCAGCACGAAATATAAAATAGTCATCAGAGAAAAGTTCAGAATCATAAATTCCTGGATGTAGCCATGTTTCGGTGATAAGGCAAATATCATAATGATCCCTCGACATTAAAAAGTTATTGGAAAATTCATTAGTTTTCGTTCTAACATTTTGATAAAACATTTTTAAATTAAAAATAGATTTGTGCTGTTGGGACGGAACTAGTTTTTTGTAGGCGCAGTGGTAACAATCTTAGGACAACTATTGACATATAAATAATAATAAATCCTTGTGAACCCAAAATAAACTCGGTGGTAGTAATATTCTTCCGACTTTTTTATAAATTAATTTGCAAAAAAATTTAATTAAATGATTAACATAATCTTATTTAAAAATTTAACAATGGTCACTTCCGTAATCAAAATTAAACCTGTAGTATTAGTGATTTGTTTCGCTACTTCAACAAGATCAATTTTAGGTGATTCCAATAAAATTACATGCGATGTATTAATATTTTTGACTGCAGACGTTAGTAATTGTTTAATAAAAATGATGTGGTATTCAGCAGGGTAGGGAATCTCCCATATTAAAAGTTTTTTCTCCAAGTTCGCGAGGACCCCTACGTGATGGCGCTGCTTTATTAGTTTCTTAGGCAACTTTTTTTACAAATTCTTACCCCTCTATGCTTCCTCTTAATAAAAAAATATAAAATAAATAAAAATTTGGATAAATTAATCAAGTATTGAAAAGTAAAAAAAATCCATTACATTTTGAATTGTTTCTTTAATTTTCTTGACTTTGCATTATTTTAAAAAATAATTAAATTAAAAAATAATTTTATAGTAATCTTTGGAAGTAATGTCATCGTCATACTTCTATTTTTAACTTAGTTTTTATTTATGCGCTTTTCGGTGTGTGTTTTTCTGTTAAAATTATAAGTATTATGGACTGATATACAACCAATAGTGAATTTTTACCAAGAATAATTTCTAACTTGGAACTTGAAGAAGTGATTTGCAACTGTTGTAAAAATAAAATATCCCAAGTATCCTTCAACTCTTCAAACAGCACCAGCACAGGACCTCAAAATTATTTTATTTTTGAAATTTGAAATTAAATGTTTTGTAAGTATCCATAAAATGTACTCATGTACAGAAACATAAATAAATATTAACCACTTAATTATATTTGTTTTTTTTTCGTTCAAATAGCTAAATGTTCAAGTGCAGAAAAATGTTTACTTTTTATTAAATATTCTAAACGACAATATTTATTAAAAAGGAAATATTAAATACATTTTAAAATGATAAAGTAATTTTACAAAATATCTAAGGTTTTTCCCGCCGTTTAAACGTCCAAGTTGCGGGAGAACCCTATCAGAGGGCGCTATTTTTGCTGTCCGAAAATTTTGTATTACAGTTACCTATCTATTTTATCTATGGTTGCGGGGAACCCTTTCAGATGGCGCTATTTTTTATGTCCGAAAATTTTGTATCCCAGTTAGCTATCTATTTATCTATGGTCTTCAGGTTGATGTATCACAAGTTGACGTATTAACTCCTACAATTTTATTTTATGTATTAATTAAAATTAAAGCAAATTACGTACATGAAAATGTTATGTTTTTTTAAATAAG
Organism: Stenus bimaculatus; assembly: GCA_963971135.1. NCBI lineage: Eukaryota > Metazoa > Arthropoda > Insecta > Coleoptera > Staphylinidae > Stenus > Stenus bimaculatus. Next base: position 25,641,027 of record OZ020183.1, on the reverse strand, counting down.
GGACTTGCCAAGGTGGTATAGTTAGTTTACGTTTCGGATAGTCAGACATTTTTAACAATTTTTAAAAGAAAATAATTGACATGAGTCAACTTGATTTTTATTCAAAAAAGATAAATTCAGTCACGTAATTTTCATAAAAAATATACGCAAAGGTTTTTTACATTTTATCGGAGATTAAATTAAGAAATTATGTATCGCTTTTCCATAATTTTATTGTTTTGTCATTTTTTAATGCTGCTGAGGCGATGATGTTCTTGGTTGGGTGGCACGTCGTACACAAAACAACGTCTACAAATATTTAAACTTATTAAAATAATTACAAAAAAAATTAATTTACCTGTGTGTCCTTGCAATTTTTGCACGATTTCTTTTGTTTGCAAATTCCATATGTAAACCATGTTATCTTCGGATCCACTCACTATCCATTTACCACCAGTTACAGAAAAATTAGCAAAAATACAATACTCTTCGTTTTTATGACCTGAATACGTTTTCAAACATTTTCCTTTAGAATAATCCCACAATTTTAAGGTGTTATCTAAAGTAGCTGTCAAAATAAAGTAGCTGTCAAAATATATTTTCCGTTTGGCGAAAATTTTACAAAAGAAAAAGGCGGATTATGATCGTCGATTAACGTTTTTAAACATTGTCCCGATGCCGTATGCCAGATGCGACTAAAATTATAATTTAATAAAAATGTTTACATTAAACACAATATTACCATAATCCATCATAACTACTGCTTACAATAAGTGAGCCATTTGTATCAAAATGCACTGCAGTAACAGGTTCGCAATGTGCAGGTAGTGTTTTTAAACACTTTCCCGTTTTCACATCCCAAATTCGTACAGATTCATCAAACGATCCAGACACAATTAAATCCGATAGTTTATTAAAATTACAGCACATCACGTAGTTTGTGTGGCCTTCTAATGTTTTCAAACATTTTGCTGAACTTAACTCCCATATTTTTAAAGTTTTGTCATTACTTGCGGATACTAAAAATTAATTATACAATTATACTCAGTAATCAATCAAAAATAAAATTAATACTATTTTTTACCCAATAATCGGCTATCACTGGACCATGCAACGTCGCTAATACTCAATTGATGTCCCGATATGGTTTTTTCAAACTTTCCATCGTAAGCACCCCAAATTTTAATCAATTTATCGGCAGCTGTCAGATAAAGAATTTGATTATTAAAAAATAAAGTAAAAATTCTTGCAAAGATTTGAATATACAATATAAATGTTGACGTGAAAATTTGGTTGCCTATAAATTAAACAACAACTTCTCACTTGTTTAATTTATTTTGAATATTATATTAATTTTTTTGCTCAAAAATTAAGTTATATAAATCCTAATGTAAATTGAAAAAAAAATTAAAAACATTTAATTTTTAGGCAACCAAATTTACACGCAAATGCTTTTAATAATATAATTATTATTCACTATGAATGAAATTCACTTACATGAACTTGCTAGCCATTCCCCATTGGGGCTGAATTTTACTGACGTCACTCCTTTGGTGTGTCCGGCTAATGTGAATTTAAGGGTATAATTCGGTTTCTATAAAACTAATACAGTAGAATTTTGTATAACAATTTTAATTAAAACTTACGAGGCTACTAGATTTATTCGAATTTTCCGTTGGCGTTGGAGTAAGACTATTTGAAGTTTGCTGATTACTTTGCACTTGATTATGAGGCTGCTGCTGCTGCGTAGTTGATACAGGCAACATTTTGCCTTATATTATAATTATTCTACAATAACAGGTAATCGTAAACTGTTTACAAGTTTACCCCAAAGTTTATAATGGCAGGATAACCACAAAATTGTCTTGATTTGACAAATGGCGAAATGGCTCCCGTGTCCAGCGTTGCCGTTAGCAAATTATAGAATGTACTAAGAAAAAGACCAAAAATGTACTATTCTGTACTAACACAGCACCATCTGTTATATACAGGGTGATTCAGACCACCCGTCCCACCCATTTATCTCGAGAACGCGTTATCGTAGACGATTGAAATAAAAAATTTCATTACCAAAGCGAACTTAAAGAATCTATTGGTGAACTTATTTTTTTCCGGAACAACCCGGAACAATCCGGAACCGGAAGTAACTTTGTTTTTTTTTAATGGCAACATAGGTCAAGTTTGGTATTGTTTGAAAGGTCTTTTAAAAAGAAATAACTTTTACTTATAATGATATTATACTTTTACTTTTATCAGAAATCACTGTACAATTCACGAGAATATTTATCTCGTAGAGCCAAAAGAATTCTATGCGAATCGTTAGTCCTATCCATATTGAACTATTGTGATTCGGTCTACAATGGTTTTTTAGTTCATAATGATATCTACCGCATTCAAAAGCTTCAAAACTCGTGCATTCGTCTTATCTACGGGCTCCGAAAATATGATCATGTATCAGCAAAGCTCGCAGAGCTAGGCTGGCTAAACATGAAGAATAGGCGCACACTCCACTCTGCTACTCTATATCACAAAATAATAGATTCCCAAAAGCCACCATACTTGTTTAAAAAATTGTCTTTCCGCACAGATGTACATAACATAAATGTCAGACATAAGGGTACGCTTACAGCGCCGCAACACAAAACAAAATTATTTAGCTGCTCATATTCGGTTACAATAACTGTAACCTACAATAATATCCCAAAACATCTCAAGTCTCTGCCACTAAAATCATTTAAAAACAACTATAAACTGTATTTACACCAGCAACAGGTTCATGAAGCCACCGTAGTAATAACATAACATAAAATAAAAAGGTTAGAAGTATATACATGCAAAACAATATCTACTGATAAAAACATATTAGCGCGAATTCAGCCCGCGTGATGAAAATATTTAGAGACGTGTGTATCGAAAAAGACGTTGTTAAAAAATATTTCGTATTCATTTGCCGTGATGAGCGTTCATCACGCCTCAGAGTTAATCACACGCGTCTAGAGCGTTATTAAAGAATTGCAAAATACGGTTTAACTCTAAACGTTAATTCGGCGACTGTGAGGAGCGATCATAACACTCTATGCGCATGTGCAGATGCCTGATTACGCGTCTTTAGGCGAGTGTAACTAAGCCCGTTTTTAAAGACGGGTGGAGCATCTTTATGCTTTAATAACGCGTGATTATTATCGTTTGACAGTTCTCGATTTTATAATTTTAATTGTTTTCTACCTTAATTCCATATTAAATAACGTATTTTAACATCGGATTTAATGCAAAATAGTTAAGAAATCCATTATATCACGTAAATAATTTCCAAGATTTAAGGCGACTTTAAAATCTGAGGTTATATTATTTGTTTATTTTGTAACTTCATGGCTGCGTTCGAAAATGTACCCAAGCGGTGTAAGAGTTACCCTAGTGATTACATTAGGCGTTCGAAAACGCTGGATAACATTTGTGTACTCTCTCCTAGTGATACGCGTTTGCGTTCGAGAACTTGGGATAAACGCCCGGGATATGTACTTTTTTAACCACCTCTGCGAGGCAGTTAAATGTTACCCACGCAAGCGCATTAAAAAAGAAATCCAATTTCGTTGTATCTTGGTTGATTTTGCTGTCAATTGTCATTTGTAGCGTGTTTCTTGGTTCCTTGTTCATCGTGCCTCTTGTCGGCGCTTTTTATTTGATTAATCATGGAAGTAATTACTGCCGATACGCACTTAGTGTGTAGAGACAATAATGGAAAAATTATTTTTGAAAAAGATAAAGTTTTAATTAGCAGTTTAGATTGTAAGTACAATATTTATCACAGTTTATTAAAGTACAATAAATAGTTAAGCTAGAATGGCAATTAATAACAAAAATGATATTTTTTAGACTCGACTACATTTTGGTTACCAATTAATAATGACTTAAAAATCGTTTTTGGTTCTTCCGTTCATGACGAAATTCAAAGTAGATTAAATGAAGATAAATGTGAAGAGCAAAAAAATTGTAAAAAATATTGGTCTCACAATAACATATTACGGCTTATTTATTATTACAAAATGCATTACGATAAAATAAAAAGTTCTACCATTAAAAACGACAGCGTTTTTCATTTAATATCAGAAAATCTATCAAATGAAGGTATTAAATTTAGCATGAGACAATGCAAGGACAAAATGAAGTACTTAAAAATGAAGTATATGGATAAGGTAGACAATATGAAAACAACAAGTAGTGGAGCAGAAGCTGTTCATTATGCTTACTTTGAAGAAATGGATGAAATTTTGGGCAAAAAACCAAATGCCAACCCTGTTGCCTTGGCAAGTTCAAGCGAAAGTGACACTTCTTTGGCAGGTTCAAGCCGGAGTAATATTGCATCCAGAGAATTAAGACGAGAGCACCATAAAAGTTCAGATGGTAAATATATTAAATCCCACTACTCAATTCAAAATTTCTTACTTTTAAAATATTTATTTTTCAGATGAAGATGATGAAATTACTCCAAAAAAAAAAGAAGGAGTCGAGAGAAGAAGCTATAGAGAGACGTCATAAAGAAAGGATATCTGCCCAGAATAGAGCTTTAGAAGTCTATAAACAAACGATGGCTGAATTGCTAAAGAAACTTTAATATTTTTTGTTTAAGAATCAAAGTTTAAGATTTGTATTTATTTTTATACAGAACTGTTTTTGTGAGTATTTTATTTAAATTAGGTTGAATATTTTGTTATTTTATATGTAAGTATACTTGCAAGACAAAGTAGACGTTACGCTGTGTACTATTTGAGAGATGAGGACTTTAAAATTTTTCTTTATATATACATTTACATACAGGGTGTTTTTTTGGATTGGTACTTTATTTTCATAAGATGTAAAACTAGAAATTTGGCTATTTTTTTATTTTCTTTATTATCTTTTTACTTCAAATAACTTTTTTATTTAAATTTTTTTTTGCCAAATGACTTATTTTATAGTTTTACAACCTATCAAAAAAAGTACCATTGTGTGAAGCACCCTGCATAGAAAGTCATGTTAATAATTTTTGTTTCATTTAATACAGATCTTTATTTTATTTTATAAAAACTTATATAAACTAAATACATTTGTTTTAGTAGACGTATAGAAATATAAATTATAATTTTTCTGTTATTTTTTATAATAAAAGTTTATTTTAAAGGTTTCTATTTTATTTTTGCATAAAGTATAATAAATTAATTAAAACATAATCAAAATCATTTCTAAAGTTGAATTTTTTTAGCGACCGTGATGAAAATTTTAGAGACGTCGTTAAAGATAAAGACGTCTTTAAATAAATATTTCTTATGAAGAAATATTTTCTAATGACGTGTTTAACGTTAACGACGTCTCTAAATTTTTCATCACGGTTGCTAAATACAGGCACATGGCTGAATTATTGAAAAAACTGTGATATGGATAAGATAAGAATTTTTTATTTATTTTATTAAATGGTACTTTATTTTTTACAACATATGAATGGATATGTAATCATAAATAAAGTGTTTATTTTATTTTTGAACTATATAATTTCTTCAAAAAGTTGTTGAACTTGTGCATGTAGATTTTCATTTTCAATCTCTTCATTTCCATTGATATGAGGAGCACCCTCATTAATATATTCTTCAAGATATATGTCATTATTATGGAGACAAACATTATGTAAAACGCAAGCTGCAAGAACAGTTGCAGGAAGCATATCAAACCTATTCATGTCTAGAAACTTTAGGCGGCGAAAACGTCCAAACAGAAGAGCGAAGGATCTTTCAATTGTTTGCCTGGTTTGCGACAACTTTAAAATTTCTTTTGGCTGCCGTCATGTTTCCCCTATTTATATATGGTGGAATACACCAGAAATAAACTGGATATGCCTTATCTCCTACAATATATTCTCCATCATCGAAATAAGTGTTTATATTGTTTATAATTTTATGGTATATATCAGAATTTCTAAAAATCCTGGTATCACTCACTGATCCTGGGTATCCCACATAACAATTCAAAAAAGATAAAGCTGGATCGCATATAGCCTGAAGAGTTATGGCATAAAAACATTTTCTTGTTACATACGCTTCTGCGTCATTTTTGGGAGCCTTTATTCTAATAAAGGTACCATCAATGGCACCTATGACGCCTTGTAACCCACCCATTCTTTCAAATTTATGTTTAATTTGAGGTTTTTGGTGTGCCGTTGGCCACTTAATAAATTGGGCCGCAATCAAATTTAGAATTTTAATAATCTTAAAAAATGAATCTGAAACTGATGATTTGCCCATATTAAATCGATCACCTACAGACCTAAAATATCATATAATATAAATATTACTTGTTTTAATTTAAGTTTACTAATTTCAGTTATAAATATTAAATTTATAAATTAAAGTGACATACCGAAATGAATCTGGGGTGGCTAATAGCCACAAAACGGAAAGAAATTGTTTTTCAGGATCTAGTATGCTCCTGCCTATCTCATTATCTTTTTTCAAATGTGATGCGATGATGGGGAAAAGTTTTTCAAATGTTCTTCGATTCACTCTAAAGTGTTGTTGAAACTGTCTATCAGTTAAGTGAGGTACAACATTTTCTAGATAACTTGTATTTCTAACCGGAATTCTTCTTGGTTCTGCAGTTTCTTGCTCTTCATCTGAAGTGTCGAAGTATGGTGGTAATAAATCAAACGCACTTAATAAATCAGTGGATAACTTTACGGCAGCTGCAGCAATTATTTTGGAACGGTTATCCATTTCATAAAGTAATAATTAATTTATGTAACTAAAAAAGAGCATTTATTAATAATAAAATATAAGATGCAAGTTGTTTGTTTACATGATTTTGACAAGGTTAATTTAAAGGTTATGATAGACGCTAAAAGCGTTCGAAAATGTAGGGTGAGGTGAAGTCACGTGACCTTATCCTAGTGTTACCCATCACTACCTTATACTTATCCGCTTGGATATATTTTCGAACGCACTCCATAAGTGAAGCAATATGAGACAACAAAAATCAGTGTTTGCTACTTTATTTTACGAGAAAATCATTTTGCATCTGAATCGAAGAAGTCCTTAAATCATTCATCAACTAAAACGTTTGATGTGCTGCGTTTAAGATAAATACTGCTCGAAAGAAAAGGGACAATCAAATTAAAATGGTAAGTTAACTTTTATTTTAAATAATTTATATATTTCACTAAATCCGTAAAAGTTGTTACCGATTAAAATCTTGTAAAGCAAATTTTTATAAAAATTTGCTGCTCGCTGTTACTTGAAATAACAGCGATTATAGACCTTTAGCTCACCACAGGAAATTTGGTGCTGATCGTACCCAATATGCCCTTTTGGTATTGCACATTTGGTATGTGCTGATCAATCATCCGTAGACTTTAAAAAATAACTCCAAACTCCAGTCATTTTCTTATATAATGAAACCTTAGAGCAATCGCTGTACGTATGCCAATGTTTTGCAATGAATTACCAATCAAAAATCTATTATATGCAAAAATGACTGGAGTCATTTTTTAAAATCTATGGATAATTGATCAGCACATGCCGAATGTGCAATACCTTAAAGGGCATACTGGTATGATCAGCACCAAATTTCCTACGGTGAGCTGAAGGTGTGTTAATTTAAATTTCAATAAAAATAATTTAAAGATGCTTTGTGCCTTGCTATTGGTAGTGGAAACCATATTCAATTATGTAAAGTTTTAAGTAGGTGATGATACTTTTACATTTGAATTTTTCAAGTTTGTTTTATATTTGCAGATTTGGATAATTTCTTTCAAGAATCTAAGATCTAAGGAAATTCAAGCTGAATTAGAAGAAATTAATTTACAAAACAAATTAATTATACAGGGGGGTTCATATTTATTGCAAAATCTCTCTGCTAGTAATTCTTCGGGAACAAAATAAAATAAACCTTCTACAAACAGGGACCTACAAATTTGGGATTTATTTCAACCGAAAGAGTGAAAATTGTTTACCGATATTGGTGTACACATTCTAGGTGTGTTCTAAAAATTCCTGAAGTGTGACTACCTTTATCTTAAGCCTAACTATTTCCAAGGTGCCTTACTTTGCATCTTTATTTTCATGTTTATGGGTTTTTTATTTTTATCCAGAGAATCACCACCTGAGAGATTTTAACATAAATGTGAATTACTCTAAATTTTTAAAATTGTTCATTCAAGATTTGTTTTATCTTCGGATTTTGATTTGGATGAAGTTTCTACAGAGAATATGATTGATAGATTAATTCCCATTCATTAATTGACCTGTAACATTTTATATGTAATAGTAATTATTTACAACATTTTAAATAAATCCTGGTACAAACCACTAACATAAATATTTTGTTTATCTTTCATTTTCTCCTGCTTTACCCTTTACCGATCGACAATATCAACATTTCAGTAATAGTTTACCGAAAACTTCAGTCTTGTTTAAATATATGTACCTTTGAATTTTAATGAAATTGGAAACTATATTAGCTGTGTTTTATTTGCCTTTACAAATGATCAGATACAAAATACAGCTGTTGCGATAGGCTATGATTATAGAACTAAAAAAAAACTGATAATTTTCCACCTATTAGACTTTTATTACATTTATGCAACAATTGTTATTCTGATAATTTGTATAAGATTTAAATAAGTTTTTATTTGTTATAAGTAAAATTATAATAAGATAATAACATATTCAAGAAATACTTGCCTTTATTTCCAATATTCAACATGAAATTTAACAAATACCGAAAACCAATTATTACATTTATGCCTTGAGTACCATGGTAAGTACTCGAGTCCTAAATATATACGCGAGTTGCGAAAGGTCTTAAAAAATAGTTAGACTTGTTTTTTTTAAACATTGAATAATATTTAAATATTATCCTAAACAAATTTTCCGATTTTCACCATGCGGACTGCTAGTCCGCAGTAAGTAGTCGTGTTCTAAATATTCGCGCGAGCTCCAGAAGTTTAAACATTGGTGCGATAATAAATTTTTGTAGAGTTCTATGGTACAATAGGACTGCAATATTTAAGAATAAATTTTAATAAGTTTAAGTTAAAAATTAACCATTGTTTTAATTTTTAATAACTTTTTTAAAACATTGGTTCAATAATAAATTTTTGTAAAATTATGTGGTGCAATAATATAGAATAATTTTTAACAAGTTTAAGTTAAAAATGAACCATGTTCCGGCTGGGGTTACGTTGTTTTTGAATGAAGTGCAATACTTTGGATAACTTTTTATTTAAAATTTCGAATGTGGGTCGGCTGGGGTTACGCCACCGCAATGTATACTTAAGAGATTTAATAAGTTTAAATTAAGGTCATCAATATTTTGTTTTTATTTGTGTGAACAGAAATACCTATAAAGTATAAAAATTACAAAAACAACTTAAATGAAGGAATACAGATTAATAATTAGACTAATAAGAATAACTACTTAATCTTCATCGGAAGAAGGCCAAGCGAGTCTTTGTTCATAAAAATCTATTACAACTTGTGGGCAAATTACATTCGCCTTTTTAGCAGGTACTAAATCAGGTTCATCGATTCCCTTCCATTTCATTAAAAATGAAATTTCGCCTGTAGTATCTGATGCACCGATTATTTTATCGGCCTTATATCCCTTATCAAACCCATCCTTCTCAACCACCGTATTACTTGCAGGCCCTTTTTTCTTTTCATTATCAGACGAGAGCCGCTTACGCTTATCTTTCTTCGCTTTTTCCTCATCATCAGATTCCTTATCCTTATTATTTTCCTTATCTTCAGATTCTGAATCTGATGAATCCGCCACCACTATCGATTTTGGCTTCTTTCTTATAGTCTATAAAAACAAAATAACTTTTAGAATTTTCAAAATTTTTGATTATATTACTGAAGTTGAATAAAGTTTATTATAAAAAAAAATTTCAAAATGCTACATCCAGAGGGCGCATGGAATTCCGAAATCGCCAATATTTGTTCGGAATTTCTGCTGAAAAGGCGATCTAATAAAGTAATTGACTTTATACCTTTTTCTTAGAATCAACGTCCTCTTTCTTCTTCTTGGCATCGTTGGATTCCTTGGTCTTCTTTTCTTTTTCGGACGTTTCAGATGACGTGGGTAATGATGAGCGCTTGGAAATTGATTTTTTCCTTTCTTTTCTGTTTTTATCTTTCTCTTCAAGCGATGGAGACCGCTTTTTCTTTTTACCTCCATCTTTTGCGGTCTTAGCTAATTTATTTTCTTTCCTCGTCTTTTCGAAGGCTTCAATCAGTTCTGGGCAATCTAAATTATCTTCTGGTTCCCAGGAGTCATCCTCATCTGAGTATTCTTCTTCTGAATCCGATTCATTAGCTTTCTCCTTACCCATTTTGTACTGTGAAAAATTTTAATAATCATTAAATTATTTTTTGTATAAACAATGCTAATATAAACCGGGAAAGTTCCTGGCACCTATAGTTTCTACCGGGTAATAAATTCATTCATTTACGCCAATCAAATTTTCGGGTTACTTACCCAATTCAGTGTGGATTCCATGGTTGAGGTTTTCTAAGCCTGCAAGTTTCAGACTTGTGTGAAATTAGCAATAGATTGCAGCAATAGATGTTTTTTCATATAAAAATTTGTTTTTTAAAATTTTTCTTTCATAATTTGCTTCAATTAAATAATATAAACCTGGGAAATGCATTTTCATAAAATTTTAATAAATTCTAAGGGTAGAAACCACCCCTAAATAATTAAACAAAAAAGGGTTATTTTTTTTTAATTTTACTTTTGCATTTGTTTCTTAAAATAATTCGAAGTAACGTATCAAAAATTTGAGTGGCAGTTATTTTTTGTTTCTTTGTAATACCCGTTTAAAATTCCGCGATTTAGCAATATTACCCATATGTATACCGGGTGGAAATGAAAACCGGGTCACCTCTATAACTTTTTTATTTATGAATAGAAAAAATTTGAAATTTGGCTATGTTCTATGGTTCAAAAAACAAATTTTATGTGCATTTTTTATTTTCGAAATCACTTCCGGTTTCACCGGAAACACCATGAACTTTGTTTTTTTAAATGTAACATCCCATATTTTTATTCATGGCTTAAAATACTTTTAAAAAAGAAGTATTTTTGAGATATTAGTTTTTATTTTTTTTGTAAAAAAATTTTTTTTCAAAAAAAAAAAAGTTTTCGAAGTCGGTGAAAAGTACCAAAACTAATTCTAAATAATTCAAATACCTAAATAAAATTGTAATTTGAAAAAAAATTTAAGTGGTTTTTGAACTATTAATTTTTAAACTTAGTTAATGAAGATTTTATCAAATATCTCACTTTTTTTAAATGCAATGATGCCGGGTCATTCGACTTTTTAAAAAGAGGATTTTATAACGATTATTTTGGTACCCCATATGTAGGGGAATGTGTTTGTGATTAATTTTTTTTAATTTTGAAAAATCCCGAGTACAAAAAATATGATAAACTGGGACAAGTAAATTGATTGCACCCTACATATGGGGTACCAAAAAAATCGTTATAAAATCCTCTTTTTAAAAAGTCGAATGACCCGGCATCATTGCATTTAAAAAAGTGAGATATTTGATAAAATCTTCATTAACTAAGTTTAAAACCTTTTTTTTTCTTTGAAAAAAATTTTTTTTTCAAAAAAAGTAAAAACTAATATCTCAAAAATACTTCTTTTTTAAAAGTATTTTAAGCCATGAAAAAAAATATGAGATGTTACATTTAAAAAAACAAAGTTCATGATGTTTCCGGTGAAACCGGAAGTGATTTCGAAAATTAAAAATGCACATAAAATTTGTTTTTTTAAATCATAGAACATAGCCAAATTTCAAATTTTTCTATTCATAAATAAAAAAGTTATAGAGGTGACCCGGTTTTCATTTCCACCGGGTATGTACTAGTATATATTCTTCAAAAACCGAAAAAAGATTTATTTTTTTGTTTTAAATTATTCATTTGAACAATTTTAAATAACATATAAAAAAATGGATGGCAGTAATATTTTGTTTTTTTGTAAATCGTGTTTAAAGTATAATATTTCTCAAAGTTGATCTTTAAACATGATTTACAAAAAAATACAAAAAATTACTGCCATCCAATTTTTTTATATGTTGTTTAAAACTGTTCAAATAAATGACCACGGAAGAAAAAATTTAAAAAAATTAACATTTTTTCTGTTATTGAAGAATGACTAATTCATGTAGATAAGGATCAACGTTGAGAAATAACGGAACTTTAAACACGATTTACAAAAAAACTAAAAACTACTGCCATCCACTTTTTTGATATGTTAGTTAAAAATGTTTAAATGAATAATTTAAAACAAAAAAATAAAACCTTTTTCGGTTTTTGAAGATTATGCTAGTACAAATACATATGGGTAATATTGCTAACTAGCGGAACTTTAAACGTGTATTACAAAGAAACAAAAAATAACTGGCACTCAAATTTTTGATATGTTACTTAGAATTATTTTTAGAAACAAATGCAAAAGTAAAATTTTAAAAAAATTAAACCTTTTTTGTTAAATTATTTAGGAATGGTTTCGACCCTTAGAATTTGTTAAAATCTTATGAAAATGCATTTCCCAGGTTTATATTATTCAATTGAAGAAAATTATGAAAGAAAAAATTCAAAAAAACAAATTTTTATATGAAAAAACATCTATTGCTCGAATCTATTGCTAGTTTCACACAAGTAAGATTCAGGTAAATTATTGCGAGTTGCTAGTTTTTTGTGTGTTTACGTTTTAATCGTGAATGTAGAAAATCGGAAAAACCAGGTGCACAGATTTGAAGCGCACACAAGTCAAATTAACAAAACAAAAATTTAAATCGAAGATAATTTGGGTTTGTAATTATTTGAATTAAAGGTTGTAATTGTAACCAATGCATTGTTTGAACAGCAAAATACAAATACACACAAACCTTTTTAAAAAATTTAAAGAATAAATATCTTAATTTTCAAAGTACTTTACCTGCAATTTTCGCACGTACAGAATAAATTATTAAAGCACGCTTGGGATGAAAGAGGAAATAAAAAATGGCGTGTAAGCGGAAGCAAATACGTCAAGCGGTCTTATTAAAATCGATAATCTGAAGATGTTGCTCTGACCATGTATTAATTGCTACTCAGAGACAACATTTGGGAGGAATTAAAGGAAGTTAATTAAATTAATTGTTACCTTTTATATTTAACGTAATTATCCTGTACTTCCCAAAATAATCCGGAGAAAAACCGAGAAACCGCTTCTTTGGCGATGTTTGACGTCTCTACAATCGCGCAGTGTTGCCGTTTGAAAATCATAGAATGTACTCAATGTTACGCCAAAATTGTACTATTTTGTACTTAACCTAAGCGCCATCTATTGTACTATTTTGTACTGACAGTGAGCGCCATCTATTGAAGAACAAAAAAATTGGAGGAAATTTAAAATCTTTGTCGGAAGAAATAACTTCCAGAATAAGTAAATTTGGTATAGGAAATGTGGATAAAAAATATAAAACACTTTATATTGAAAATAAAACCCTCTTAAAAAAATATTTATTTAAAATAAAAAAAAATATACATAGGTATATCAGTCTTATGTTTCACGACTAAACATTATACATAAAATTAACAAAAAGCAGACATTACCATCACTATAACCAGAAAGATGCTCTGTTTCTCTTGAGCTTGAGGGTGTTTCTTCCCATTGTCTTTTTAAAAATCTAAAAGAGTAAAATATAATAATAAGATTTGTTTTAATATGCATGTAACAAGTTACCTGTCCATCTTAATATTTCTTCAATTAACGCAATACTAAATGAGTAACAAAACAATAAACTGAACCACTGCTAAAAGATTTACTAATTATATATTACATTTCTGTCATTTGTCATTTCTATGTGATTTCTATTAAAAAGTCTTTAGCGTTGATTGAAGTATTAGGAAGATAGTCCACCGCGTGTTGAAAAGCGTATACGAGCAATCCTCAAGGACAATCTGATTTCGTATCGATAGGTGCTGCCCCGAGCTCCGATCGGATTTCGGCTGAACTATTCTAACATTTCTGATTATTCAAGGCATATTCTAGGTGGTTTTCTGGGATAGTGTCGCTTCTCTGCGCTACTCGCAACGCTTTCGCCTAGTTACCGGCAATTTATGATTTATGATCCCTCGTAAATTTAGTTTTCCAGATGCATGTGCTTTGTCTCCTCTTTCAGAACTTTTTGTTTGATACTCGCAAAGGGTAAAAAGGATATTTTTTTAAATTCTTCTTAATAAGTGTGTTTAGAAGATTTGTATATCTTTTTATATTTTGAAATTTATTTTTTTTTATTTGTATCTGGAAACAATAAAATTTAAAAAAATCTAAGAAAAATATATCTTCTTTGGCAACTTTAAAAATTGGCACAAATCGTGTTGCAAGAAAAATCACTTCTAAACAAAGCCCCTTAAAAATTTATTTCCATATTTTTATCCGATTTAAATAAGTGACACATATCTAATTAAATGCTAGAAAAAATACTATTATCTGAAATCATCCGAGAAACCCTAGGCAACTTTTTAATTTCAAATTGCAACATGAGTAAAAAATAATTGCAAGTGTAATTTTAGTCAATAAAACGAATACATTTTTTAATTCTTTTTTAGTTTTTTTGTAAATATGTACTGCTAAAAAATGTGGAAACAATGACACATCGAATCAATACCTACCGTGATTTACTTATTTTTTTTATGAATTTATTTTAATGAGTAAAAATAAATAAAAATAAAATTAAAAAAAAATTACAAATGTATTCGTTTTATTGGTTTTGAAATTACATTTGTAATTATTCTTTTACTCATGTTGCCATTTGAAAATCAGAAGTTCTCGAATGTTTTCAGAAAAAAGAAAAATCTTTTAATATCCAAATATAGTATTTTGTCAACCATTTAATTTGATATGTCACATATTTAAATCGGATAAAACGCTTTGGGGAAGATAAAGTCGCGTTATGGTTTTCATGCATTTTCGACGCTTTTACTTTGGAATTTTGAAAATTTGTAACTTTTATTTGGAATAATCTATAAAAGTCAAATATTTCTTGTTTTCTTTATTACCATTTTATATGCGTAAAACAATCAGCACACAAATTTTCACCTTGAGTCTCGGAAAAAAGATCAGACTCAGGCATAAATGGTCAATGAATGAGTTCACAAGTTTCAAAAAATTATCTATCAAAATGTTCTTTTTGAACAACCACGCCTAAGATTTCGCAAAATCAACGAAAAAAAAATAGTTTTAAGATCGATTAAGTCACATTTTTTAACTCGTTTCGATAAAACCAACTCCTGGAATTTTATTTCACTGTTAATTTCGTAAAAGCTTTTAAAGTCTTATTTACGACAAAAAAATCTTGTTTAGTTTTCGAGTAATAACTGAAAATGTAGCTAAAATAAGCAAAAACTTGGTTATTAAGAAAATGTCCAGCCACGGTATTTATATTCAGTAAGAAAATTTAAATTGGTAAACTTCTACTTATACCTTTGGTACCTTGTTGGTTGTTGGAGACTTTTTTAATAGAAATAAATTTTATATGTGAACAAGTATACATATATTAAAATTTGCAATTTGAAACTTAATTTTTTGATGTAATTCTACGGAATAAAATTTAGAAAAAATCAAAATATCAAGAATCAAGTCTATTAGGTATATTTTTTTTTAAGTTATGAGATATGTTCCACCGAAAATGTTAATTTTACACATAAATACACAATTAAAGAGTGATTCGAAAAAACAACAATAAAAATCAAAATTTCAAAAAAGTAGTCTGCACGTTCGAAAGAAATTTGTATGTGCAAAAGTCTTGATCAGAACACCCCGAAAAAAGATAATCCACCCGAAGGTATTTTCGTTTGCACCCCCCTAAGTGCTGTAAACTATCTCGAATCTCTTCAAATTTTAAAATATTGCTAGACAAAGGATAAAACTCCGCAAAATTTTAACCCTTTGCTTCAGAAAAAATCAAACGTAAAATGTTCAAAAAATTGCGCCAAACGCGGCCGATTGGTACTACCACTGTAGCCCACAGTTTCCAAAAATCATTAAATTTGTCTACACTGCCTTATAAAATAATAATTTCAACAACGGATAGAGCGTAGGAAATTTTTATTTTCGAAGGGGTTCGGAAGTAATGCCTAAATCAACTTGAAATTTTAAATTTTGGGGTGAGTGGGTCCCATCGGACCATTTTTTAACCGATTTTCAATTTTAAAGGTTCATTTGAATCTACTTCCCGAACAAAAATCGTCCACGCATAGGGTTTTTTGAATTTCTAAAAAATAACGAAAAAAAGTCGTAATTTTTGACGCGTTTCGGTCTATTCAACCCCTCAAATTTTATTTTGCCCCAACGTAATATACATTTTCAGAAAGCTTTCAATGTCCACTTTAAAACAAAAAAGGAAGGCTTAATTCGTTATCTCTTTTCGTTATCGAGTTATGGCCGAAATAGTTGCAAAAACATGCAAAGTCTCCGTTTGGAGCCAAAATTGCGGCTTGAAATTTTTCACAAAATAATTAATATCTTCGAAACTATTAGAACCACCAGGACGACTGATAGCTTAAAATTCGCACCCTCATCTCCCCCACCAAATTCCGTCGTCCAGGGCCGTCTTTGTACCAAAATTTTGCCAAAACTTTGCGAATATTTTCCAAAAGAATGTTTAACCATATATTTTTTAAAACGCGTCTATCCATGGTGTTTACCTTTGGTAAAAATTTGAAATCGCTAACCTTTATAGTTTTCAAGAAAAACAATAAAAATCGATTTCCATGAAAAATTTCAAGCCTTAAAAAAATCTCAAAAATTTTTTTTTCAAATTCTTTCAAAATCGACATCGCAAATGAAAGATAATAGAACATGGATGAAATTTAGGGGGTCAGTTGCGCTCTTCACCGCCAAAAAAAATTTTACATCACAAAAACTCAAAAAAATCAAATTTTTTTTAGGTAATGTACCTTAAAAAATAACTAAATTTTAAAAAAATTAATAAGACAATAAGGATAATTTTTAGAAACTTATCTGTACGAATTATTGTTTCTTAATTTTAGTTATTAAGCGAAATATTAATTTTTAACAATACACATTTACTCATATTTTAGAATGCCATATTTTCCATAAAAATTCATTACTTTTGAACAAAAATTCGTAGAGCCTTGAATTTTTTTTATTTTATTTTTCTTATTTCTTTATACTGCAACCTAAAATTTTTAACTTTCAAATTTTTAATTTGAAACGCTGCACCCTTGTCATATGCAAGAAAATTTAAATTGGTAACTTCTATAGTTTTTGCAAAAAAAAATAAACAGATTCGCGAAAAAAATTTCATGTCTTAAAAAATCTTAATCTAAACAGAAAACTTTTTTAGAAAACACGAGTTTGGTTGAAGCCCTCCTCTAGAATTCAAAAATATGAGTTGTCAGAAAATGATTATTAATTATTAGCATTTATTAGGTAGTTTACCAGCAGGTACAACTTTTTGATAAAAAGCTACTCTTTTTTTTATTATTTGGATTTAGAAACATTAAAATATACATATTGATAATATAACTTGATTTTTATTTTATATTTCTGTTATTTTTCCGTTTTCATTTATTATAAAAGGTAGAAAAGGTAATATCTTTAATTATTTTAAAAGAGTTTACTTAATTAAAAATGTAAAATACTCCATATTCCTGATTGTTTCTCTTGTAGATCGTTTTTATGGAATTGTATGGAATATCCACCGCGCTACCTGCTCATTCCTTTAGTCGCTGAACATCTGTTGTCTTTGAACTGTTTGAACGCACGTGTCTTTCAAACATTTCAAATTCTAAATAGCCTAGTTTCACACCAATCTGAATACAGATGTAAAAACTTTTTGTACCCGGCGATAGAGGGAAAACGACCGACGCGCTGCACAGCGGCCGGTACATCGTCCGCATACGAAATTGTCCATAAGGTGGACTATCTTCCTAATACTTCAATCAACGGTCTTTAGTGGAGATTATCTTACTCTCTACCACCGACGCCATCTATCAGTAAACTGTATTAACATTATGTCAAAAGTCAACTTGTAAGTATACATGGTTGTATAATTTTAGAAAAAATGGAAAAATGTACTAATGGACTCAAAAAAATAAAAATGTACTAGAATAAGCGAAATATAGAGAAAAATGTACTATTGTACTTTTATAAGAAAAATGTACTAGATTTAGTCACAGAACAACAAGAACTCGCTAGCGTTTATTGTTATACAGGGTGTTAAAAAGTTATTCTTTTATTAAAATCAACAACAAGATAAGTATTCTTTTATAAAATACCCAGATTCTGGTCAAATAATTTAAGTTTAAAGGCCTTTAAATTTAAATTTGTTATATGCGTTGTAATGGTCAATTTCCATGGTTACCTTATTTGTTTCTATTTAAAGGCTTTTAATTTTGACTAGAATCTGCTTAAAGTGCTAGAAATCTTATAATTTTTTTGAAAAGTAAATAATCTTACATTTTTTGTACTTAGTGATACTTATTGGGAATGATATTTTCGTTTATGGCGTATACATAGTGTAAATCTCACGTCGACCCTCAGCTTATTAACCCCTGTTGGTCTATATTATGGTGTTATTTAAAATAATATTTAAGACTAAACAAAAAGATGTCCGATCGCACATTAATTAACTTAATAATTATTATTGGGTTCTTTTTATTGGGTTAAGCCGACGTTTACATGAAACTCAATAGTGACCAACTTGAACTTAAAACAAAACAAGCTGAGTGATTATTTTCTTCTATGTTGGTTTGACTTACTAAAACTACCAAATTCAAAATTAATAAAAATTACTTACTTGTTCTTAACTATAAAAGTTATATTCAATTAATATTAAATATATTAAATAAAAAAAATAAGATTAAAAAAAATATATGTAAAAGAAAGGAATAACGAAAAAAAGAAAGTTCACTGAACAATAATAGTAAGATGAATAATAATAATATAATAAAAATACAATAATCTTTAGAATTTGGAATTAGTTTTAGTTGACTATAATTTCAACATAATTTACAAACAAATTAGAACTTACTTAAGAACCAATAGAAACCTTAAAACCTTCAACAAATTACACGATAAAACGAACAAAAAAAAACTAACTTTATGAACAAAAATAAAACATCATCTATTGACAAATTAAATGAATAACGCGACACGAAGAAACTAAAAATGAACTTGACTGATCAGAGTTAAGATCAAACATTACTCTAGATCAGAACATTATGGAATTCCTCGATTTTAAGGTTTCTTTACAATATATAGACTTTTGGCTTGGCGTTCCTTCTTACGTCATTACTTAAACTAAGAAGCAAATAAACTTCATCCCTAAGCGCAAGGTGAATTTGGTAGCCTACGTTAGGAAGCTATTTGAATTAAAAAAAAAAATCAAATCAATTTCTTTTCAATTGTAGCCTTTATTTGAAATACAATTTTTTATTAAAATAGCTAATGCATTTTCGATCCTTAGATCATATATATAGCCTGATGATGATCTAAGGATCGAAAATGCATTAGCTATTTTAATAAAAAATTGTATTTCAAATAAAGGCTACAATTGAAAAGAAATTGATTTGATTTTTATAAAAGAAATACATACACCATGGACAATTATATTATTGATCTATTTGAATTACTTTCATCACATTTGATATGGAATTCACTTTCTACACTCGTAATATATTACATAATAACCCAAACTGGGATTATAATCATAAAACATACAAATTTTCATTTTAACAAAATTTTGCTGTAGATATTGCTAATAATTGTAATAATAATAGTGGGAATGTAATTCTAATATCCTCTTGTTTCTTAAAAAAAACTCTTTCTAATGCTTTAGTTAGTTTATACCAAATAGAACAAATTATTATTTATTTTTTTTTATGTTTAAATATTATTTATGTTTTTTAAGATGTCTGGGCCCAATCCCTTAACCTTTGAACTTAACCCTCACACTCCCTTATCTTTCCTTAAGATGTCAATGACATCTACATTTTTCTTAATAGTAACTTTTATAGGTCTACATTTATTATTGTTCTTCTTACCTATGCGAAATAAATTAGAGACCTCAACATCTCGATTTATTGCTTTTAGGATATCGTTTACAGATCTTAAATCAGTATCTTTTTCATTTTCTGAAGAACTGTTTTCCAGTTCAGGTATATTATGCATTATTAGATTGTGTTTACGCTTATTTCTTTCTTCTAGTTTCTATTTTCCAACGTTAGTATTTTATCTTCAAGTTCCTTTATTTTTGTGTTGTCTTTAATTTTATTAATTGCAAATATACTAAGTACACAATACCTCGCAATATTTTAAGGTTATAAATATAATTTATTAAACTATAAATTTATTTAAAGTAAATAGATGAAGACAAACCTTACAATTATTACTAATCATCACACCGAATTGTTTACAATCGAAAACTAGTTATTACCATCAATTAATTTGGTTTTTTCACTGGATATAACTATTTTATTACTTGACCTTAATAAATTATGTATGATACGGCACCTAATTTTTGTTTTATATAGAGAATGTGTGCTCTTGCCAACTCGTTTGCTCTAGACCACGATTTAGACTTTTTCTCGGATGGTATCAAGAAACTGGTTTCGCATTTGAAGTAGTTGATGTTGTTATTGTTATACAAAGTTTTATTTATTTACTGTATCGTTATTATAATTTTATTGTATTAAATTAAGTTTTCCCGTGCAATCAATAAAATAAAATAAAAAAAATAACGTTGTGAAAATAAATACAAAAATAATAAAAATAAAAAAAAAAAAATTAAAAAAAATGGAAAAAAAAATATTTTTAGTTAATTGGAATTTGGTAGTCGGCATTGTTAAATTTTGCTCGTGGTTTCAACCTTTCAATCTTTATTCGAACATCTGGTGCTAACAAAAATTAAGTAAGCGCGTTTCAAATTTACAATTTGAAAGTTAATAATTTGAAGAAAGAACTTGAAAAAATAAAAAAGTTCAAGTCTTTACTGTTCAAAAGTTATTAATTTTTGTATATAAAATATGGATATTCTAAATGCTGATAGATTTCATTGGCCACTCATCTACAAAAATCGACGAATAGCACCAACAAAGCTATTGTATACTACAGATTTTTTTCTTATTAAAAAATATTTTCTTCAAACGTCATTAAAGTACAGTTTTCTGTGGGGCTTTAAAATGTCACTTTTTATGTTCGTTGATTCTATGGTCACTTTGCACTGTGTAGGAGTAGAAATTACTACTTTGCACTGACAAGAAATAAAAGGTCGTAGTAGAAATGAATTTAAGGCAATCCAACATACATTAACATTGTAGTGTGTGTTGTATGTAAATTAAATGTAAAATTTTAAAATTATTTATTATATTACTATATTAAAAATTTCGACGTTTGCATGTATACGCGGTACTTGCAAAGCTCGTCCCACAAACCTACATGCTCGTCACAAAAAGTACTTCTTTTAAACAATATACTATACAATAATACTGAAGAAACTTTATAAGATTTTTATATTTATAACTATATTAAAAATTGCGGAAAAGTGGAACTCCCTATATTTTATATACTTACCTACTTTGTAATTATGAGATACAAATAATAACTTAGTACTTATACTTACCTCAAAGTTTTAATATATTTTTAAAAGAAAAGCTTGTATGGAAAATTTATTGATTATTCATTCTGGAATATTAAATAAAAAATAAATTCTATGAATTTAAAATAAACTTTATTTTTCATAATTAACTAAACATCAATTCATTCGTCCAACAATAATTTAAACTGAACTGCATAAAACATATAATTCTTCATCCACTTCGTATTCGTCTCCTTTCCTTATTTCTGCGAAAACAAAAATTTCGTCCCTTTCCCTTTCCCTTTCCCTTTCTCTTTCCTCTTCATTAGCCCTCTTATTTTCTTCCTCGGCTTCCCTTTCTTTTCCCCTCTCATTTTCTTCCGCGGTTTCCCTTTCCTTTTCCCTCTCATTTTCTTCATCGGCTTCCCTTTACTTTTCTTTTTGCTTTCGCTCCTCGTGACTTTTCATTCGGGACGCCTTCCTTCTGCCTTTCAAAATTCCTTTCCCTTCTGGCCTCTTCCTCTCTCCTCTTCTCCTCTCTTCCCTTCAACTCTCTTCCCCTCTCCTCTCTTTCCCTCTCCTCTCTTCCCTTCTCCTCTCACCACTTCTCCTCTCTTCCCTTCACCAATTACATTGTTCATCCGCGCTGCGGCCCAAAAGCAAATTAATGTCGGAGAACATCTTTTCTTTGACTAAAAGAGTATTTCTTCAAACGTCAGTAAAACATGTCATTATATGCTTCAATACAAAGGTTAAACATGTATTTTAATGCCTAGGAGGTTAAAGTACTTTTTCTGCCGGCCATGAGCGCCCGAAAAAGTTAGTTTTTCTGCCGCTCAAATGTGTCAAATATATTTATACCAAATGTCAAATCAATTGAGTTTAACATATTTATTCTGTTGAATTTAAGCAAAATAATTTGAATTTGATTTACAAAAATACATTTTAATAAAAAAATAGAATTTTTTTTTACCAAATCGTGAACAAAAATAGAAATCATATGTTTGTAAAGTTGATTGCTGAAAAAATGAGGTTATGTTGCTTCAACTATTATCATAGAAAATGTAAACATATTTAATGGAATTGTCAAGTATACCCCAATAAATCGGAAATAATCGAACGAGATCGTCCTTCGACGTTTACCCCGCCTACCCTGATTCAAAGATCATTTTAATCATGCAAGCATATGTAGTGAAAATATTAATTATTTTAATTTTAAATAGACGTTTGAAGAAAAAATAGCATGTTTTATTCGGAGCTAAAGTGCTTTTCAGTACCTCGTTCCCAAAATTGGAGGACTCGCTACTGAAAAGTGTTACTGTAGCTCCTAATAAAACAATATACTATTTATTATTAAGTAATTATAATTTATTTTAACTTTTTTTCAAAACTTACCACATTCTTCGCGATGCGGAGTTTCTTCTCCCACTACTCTTTCAAACCGACTATCAATAATTTCTGGTAATAAACAATTCATATAAAATTTATTTAGTTTGGGTAACATTTTTGTTTCCCAAAAATTTATATCTCTGCTAATACATTCAATTTTCATATTTTTCGTCGTCCATACCCCAAAATAGCACTTCTTTTTATTGGCCACATTTAACTGACATTGAATTTGGTAATACCAAATATGTTTTTCATTTATTTGTCAACATTTAATTTCTACTATACAATCATCTTCCGTTATGCCATCCGAAGATGCTGCTAAATGAGGATACTCTTCACAAATAAACATGCCACAATCAAAGATTTTTTTATTTATTATCTTTTCCATTTCTTTCCTTGCCGTTATTTCATTGTCTATGCCGAATTTAATAGCTGGTAAATGTTCCAGTTTTTTATTTGGATGACAAATTTGTTTCACGGTACTTTTACAACTGGTATGTGGTAATAACCTACAAACTTTTCCAAAATTAGATTCGGTCAATAATTTTTTCCTTCCTCTTTCCACTCTTCTGAATCTCTTTGTTTTCTAGTTAGTATTTCAAAATCTTTTATATCTTTTTCAGATTTTTTTAAACCTTCTAAAAAGACCGTCTTGTTATTTTCAAAAATGTCTTCCTGCATGTCTG
The DNA here is from genome assembly GCA_963971135.1 of Stenus bimaculatus. NCBI lineage: Eukaryota > Metazoa > Arthropoda > Insecta > Coleoptera > Staphylinidae > Stenus > Stenus bimaculatus. Next base: position 25,617,347 of record OZ020183.1, on the reverse strand, counting down.
GTTACATACACTTATCTCCATAATCGCGATCTCCTTTAGGTTGTTTATTATACAGGGTGTCCCGTAAATGGCGGATAAGCTCTCCAGTACGATGTAGGGTACCCTTCAGGAAACCTTAGAAAAATATTAAAAAAATTCTATGAACTTTCTTTCTTGTGTTATTGACTAAAAACCAAAAGGTACATTTGGCAACATGGGTGCCAGGTTTATAATTAAAGGTGAAGGATACACCTTTACCTTTAACCATATCTGAAACATATCTGACATATGTATTTATTTTTTTTCAAATTGACTGATGAATAGGTATTTTATATGTGTACAAAACAAGTTCAATTCAATAAAAAAAATTGAGAGGAATAAAACTTTTTATATTAAAAACACAATTAATGAAATAGTAACAGAAAGTGAGGTTTTCAGTTTCACTAAATCAAAGAAATCAAGGAAACTAAAATTTTTAACAATAAGGGTTATAGAAATTATTTTAAACCTATAAGAGGTGTTCAAAATGTTGCCCCTGCACCTCCAGACAAATTTGTGCGCGTTGTTTAATATTTTGTTGAACCCGTTGTAACATATTTGAGGAGTTACAGTTTGTGCTGCATTTCGGATCCGATTTATTAAATCTTCTTCATTAAGAACGGGAGTCCGGTATACAAGAGCCTTGATATAACCCCACAAAAAGAAATCCAGCGGCGTCAGATCTGGACTTCTTGGCGGCCAAGAAACATGTCCGTTGCGACCTATCCATCTTCCCGGATATTCTGCGTCCAACCATTGCCTTACTGGCAACGCAAAATGTGGAGGAGCACCATCTAACTGTATCCACATATTTCTAATGGTAGCTAGAGGAAGACCATCGAGACGTTCTCCTAGGTCATTTATTAAAAAGTTTAAAAAGTTTTCACCATTTAATCGTTGTGGTAATATTGGGCCCACTAAATGATTCCCAATTATTCCAGCCCACACATTCACACTAAAACGTACTATTTTTCACGTGCGTTAATTCCGGATTTTCAATGGCATAGTAATGGCTATTGTGTTGGTTAAAAAATCCATCTTTCGAAAAAGTGGCTTCGTCTGTCCACAAAACACGGGAAGTAAAAGTAACATTTCTCTAATTGGGAAGTCATTTGGTGATAGGGCTTGAACTTTGGTGAAGTGATATGCATGATAGTCTTCACTTAGAAGGAACCTGTTAACGGAACTTTTTGATACCCCTAATTCGTTTGAAATACTCTTAGTGCTGCTTCTTGGATCTGCTTCCAATGCATTGAAGATTTGTTCCTGCATGTCGGGAGTCATCACGTGTCGTGGACGACCCCGATCTGGACCAGCGACTGGTGCTAGCATTCCGGTTTCTCCACATCTTTGGTCTACCCTCCGAATTACATTGTTATTTGGATGTCTTCTAGCAGCATACCTTCAGCATACACCCTCGAAGCTTCCATTGAATTATCGTGGCATTCGCCCAATATCTTTAACATATCCCTGTATTCCTGGTTACTGTACATGGTTTATTTTTATTATTAAATATTAAAAAGGTAAAAAAACGGAACTAAAATAATAAGAATAACGAAAATAATACTAAATTGAACTCAAAATAACAAAAACTATAAAAACCAATAAAAATGAAGAAAACAGAATCTTGAATACGTTAAAAATTGAAAAAACACTTTAAAATTATGATATGGCAAATCAATTTGTCAAAAATTGTCAGATTTTTTACAAATAATTAGTTTTTATACACTGTTGCCAGATTCGTTTTTTAGAATTATTTCAGGTATTATTCAATTTTAAATATTTAATTGTGATGTTAATAAAGCACAATTTAAATTAAATTTAATACTAAACAATAAAAGCGACACAGATCTTTACAGGTAAAATTGCTTTTTTCGATAATTCATGATAATAACGAAGTTGAATTCTCAACTTCAACTTTTCATATCTCAGTCAATTGATCAAGAGGATTTTTTTTACAATTTTTCTGAGGATCCCTGAAGGTTCCCTAACAACGTACCGGAGAGCTTATCCGCCATTTACGGGACACCCTGTATTTTTTAGATTTTCTTTGTTTTAAAATATTATTTCGGTTACTATTTATTCTTTTCAAAATATTTTGATATTTTTTTCGTATGGAACTAAGAATTCACCTGGCGGTTGTTTGGTTATTTTTTCAACCACAATACTCAAAGGTTGTTTTGTGTCATATGTGAGTACTGCAGCCAAACACCTAGTCCTGTAAGATTGAGATTTCGAAAAATTTATTCGTTTGCCACCGACATATTTAGTAATAATCGCATTAAATTGTTCAACCATATTACTATCTACATTTTGAATTAAAGTATTAGAATGATTCGACAAATACTTTACGATGTTTGACATTTTAGAAAACAATACCGTATCTTTCATTTGACTAATAAAATTGGTGCAATCATCTTTAGAAGAGCAAAAATAGTCAGCACATTTGTCGTTCTGTCCAAAAACGTGATATGGGATATTTATAATGTCCTTTGTTAAATTGTTTATTTTTATTTCTAAAGAAACATCTTCCGACTTTCTATACAAATCTCTGCGCATTCGTAAAATATTATTTTTGAATTCTTTGCGTAATTGTAAAGAAGCTACTCGAGTGTCTTTTAAAATATCAGTAAGCTTATTGGGAAAATTCCTAGGCAAATGATTTTTACATTCGATTTTTTTGACACGAATATTATTATTACGATAAGGATTGGCTGCTAATATTTTTTTGTAACTACTACTGTCCCCATCCGCAATAAATTTATCATAAATTAGTCCCCTTTTCGTTTGACTTTCTTTAAAACCTTGAACAAGAATATCAGCTTCCATAGCAGATGAACTGCCTGTCCAATTTGCATTACACTCGTGTTCCCTAGGTGTGATATTCTTATTCTGGGCTCTTTTACATACCTCACAAAATTTATTTCGAACATCCATAAACAATACTTTCCCAGTTTTGTGTCCTAATATAGAAGCTGCACCAGAAAAAGCATCGTAGTTCTTCCGGTAGCTTCTCTTAGACCAGGTACCGTCACAAACCACAGTAACTTGGTTAGAGTTTTCAGCTTCCCGTTCCGCTACGGCGGCTTTTACCATGGATTCTTCCGCAGCCTCCTCCCAATTTTTTGATGCAATTTTCTCACATTCTTTGTATAAAACCTGACTCATACACCTCATATTTAAAGCAGCTGTAAGTTGTTGCAAATGAGAATATCTAGAGCCAATGCTTACCACTCCAACAACCGCCAATTTATTTGTTGTATCATCTTTATCCCTTGTAAATCCACACATATTACATTTAAACATTATAGTGCTGCACAAGCCACGAATATGTGTTTCGCCAACCACCTCCATATTTCTAAGAGTACACCCAAAAATAGAATTATAAAAGTGGCCGCACATTTTTTTAAAGTCCTCAATAAATTCCCCGATGGATACCAACCTTCTACCCTTCAACGAAAAATTTTCTATTTCGTCTGAAACAGAAAAAACACATATTTAGTAAAAAGGCTGTGTTATAAATCAGCCAATCAAAAACACGGATTCAGGTTTTCAATACTGCATGGAAACGTGGTAAATAATTGAAAATATCCTTACCTGTAACCTTTTCATTGATGGAACTATAAAAATATTAACTTTTGATTTTTTGATTTTTTGATTTTTCGATTTTTTGATTTTTTGAAAACAAACAACATAATTAAAAATATTGACCCAAATCAAAAAAAATTAAAAAAACTGCTGGTCTAAGTTTCATAAGCGAATAATTAAAGAAATATTAAATAACATCTGCATAATTCTTAGCTCATTGGACATTGAAACTAAGTATATAGTATATTTAAGAACATAAAATTTGAAAAATTTGAAAAACATTACGTAAGTGAAGTTACTTACATTTTAATTTTTTGAAGAATATATAATGTAGTGTTAAAGTTTACCAGTTTAAACGGTATTAATTTAAAATAAAACAAATGAAGAAATAATTTAGCAGTTTTATTAAAAAAATAAAGTGCATGTTCAACGTGAGTGCCCTCTGAACGAATACAAGAATTAATACGGCGCAAAAATGAAAATCGAATAGATTCAAAGACGTTTGGGATTTCACGTATCTCATTGGTTGCGTTGACGATTCGTACCCAAAGATCTTCTCTGCTTTCGACTGGACTACTGTAAACTTTATCTTTTAAACAACCCTAAAAAGAAAAATCTAGAGGATTTACATCCGGTGATCGCGGTGGCCAAGTGACTGGTGCTCAGCACCCCGACCAATCCATCGGCGAAGAAATTTTTCATTTAAATAATTTCTCACATTTATTGAAAAATAGGGGGGGGGGGGGTGTCTTGCATAACCCGCATATGTGGTTCTACTTCTTCTAGTAGTCCAGAAAGATTATTTCTTAGAAAATCTAAATACGACACACCATTCGGTCTTGGTGGTAATTCAAATGGGCCTTTAATATGATTGACGATTATACCTGCATACAGGTTGATGGAAAACTGTTTTTGATAATTGGCTACAATTTTCTCATGGGGATTTTCATCCGACCAGCTATGCAAATTAATCACTTCGCTTCTTGAGCAGCAAGATTCGTCAGTAAACAAAATTATTCTGGCCATATTTGGATTTTGGTCGTATTTGCGTTTGAACCATTGGCAAAATAATAATTGTTCAAATCAATCGGCAGCAATTCTTGAACTTTGCGAAAATAGTATGGATGAAGTAACTGTTCTTGAATTGTTCTGTATACAGCATTTTTTTTTGAATTTGTAATTGCGTAGAAATGTCTCTTACACTTACTCTGCGATTCTCCTCCACACATCCCAATATTTGTTCTTCTGCCTCACTTTCCAGTTTACCATATTCACGCAAACGACGATCTACGTTAGCAAATGTTGTATGATGAGGAGTTTGACGATTTGGATACTTCTCAGCAAATCTTCTAGCAGCAGCTCTACCATTACTGTGACATTCACCGAATACTAGGTGTACGTCGGCATATTCATTTAAAGAATAGATTGCATCCATTTTATAAGTAATTTTTATAAATTGAAAGTTACTGTATTATCTATTATGACATCAATGTTGTTAGTATGGTTTTGGTTTCAAAGGGCGACTTAATATTGAAACAATAGGAAAAAGTACTTTGTGATGCCTAACTTTGCTGTTTTGCACTAGTTTTATTTTTCTCATTTTCTGTAAGAACGGCATAATTTATTTGGAAGAGATAAGAGACAAAAAATATTACAATTAAATGATTAAATGGGAATTGGTAACTTTAATGTTAATATCTTAAGAAACTAAAAACTTATAAGGAGGTTTATGTCCATCCTCTTCGATTTAAACCCTTTGCAGATGTTAAATTTTGTCTAATTTTGTACAAAGTGCGCGTTTCTTATAAAAATTCAAGTATACCAAATTTCGTCGTAAAATCTTCATTGTTTTGGACGCAATAAAGAAAAATGTATTTTTTCAGTTCAACTTCAAAAGCTTATAACTCCTCAGGGGTTCACTTTTGTATAGTTCTTGAATTTGATGAGCAATATTCCTTGGGTCACGGGTTAGGTTATGATAAACTCAGCACTGGTTCAAAAAACGTGTTCGGCTTATAACATGCACTGGCTTGGTGGAGTTGATAAACTGATAAAATGATAAACTGGAGCAATGCAAGTGCGCACCGAGTGCAGTTAACCATATACAGGGTGATGATAAAGTTTGGAACAAAATTCATAATTGCCGTATGTAATGTTTTTGAAATAATCGCTCGGACAGGTCAATTTTAGTTTTTAAAATGCCATATTTTGGTATAGAAAAACATTAATGACGTCACTGGTGATTTAGCAATGACGTCATCATCGATTTTTTTAATGAAAACCCCTACTTCTTTTACTATTTTGATAAACATTTATGTCACTTAAACAATGATAGAAAAAAATGATTACATTTGTAAACAAATTTTTGAATAAAAAATTTTTAATGTCAGCTTAAAATTAATTTGTAGGTACTATTAAATTTGAAAGATTTGAATGTTTTATATGATTTATTTTGACTGATTTCAGTAAATGGTAAACCGTTTAAATTTAAAATTTTATTCCTTGTACATTTTCTTACATTTAAATAGAATCAAAAGAAATTGTTTTTTAAGTTTATTTAATAAATTTTATTAAATGTAATGCGAATTATTTAAACATTTACTTACAGATTTTTTATTTGAATTTGATTTGCGATAAATTTTGTTATTACTAACTTAAAATTAATTTTATTTTTTTTATAAAACGTTTGTCGTTAAGTAAAATTTTCTTTTTTGAAGTAAAAAGATTTTTTATTCAAATATTTATTTACAAATCTAATCATTTTTTTTATATCATCGTTCAAGTGACGTGAATGTCTATGAAAAACGAATAAAAAAGTGGGGATTTTCATTTAAGTTTTTTTATGTCAAGATATGGGATTTTTAAAACTAAAATTGACCTGTCTGAGCGATTTTTTCCAGAAAATTGAATGCGGCAGTTTCGAATTTTGTTTCAAACTTTATCATCGCATTAACAAAAGAAAAAACAATTTTTCTGTTAAAATAAAAATTAAAAAATGGCCAAAATAACAGTTTGAAGTCCAACCTTTTAAAATTTTAGAAATTTAATGAGACAAGCGCTTAAATTGCTTTAAAAAATATCTAATTATTTTTCTGTTTAAGTGAAGATAAAAAATTGAAGATAAAAAATTCTAGAATAGACGTGAAGAAAATTACTAAAATCCAGAATATTTAAGTAGGTACCTTTGAATTAAAAAAAAACCAAAGTGGATTAGGCCTGACGGGGAAACCACTTTAAAAAAAGTGCACTGAGTTTTATACTTCCTGGGTGGTGTGGAAACTAACACATAATTTTGTAATTATGTATGATTTTACCTGGTAATCAAGAAAATACAGCAGGATGGATATAGCGATTTTCCTGGGAAAGATGGTGGTGATTGGACAGCTTAGAGTATAAAAAATTCTAATTTTGAGAATTTTGTGTAAAATATAAAAAAAAATACGTAAAATTATAGGCGCCATTATTAAATTTAACGGTGTTGGAAAATTTTTTGATTTAAAAAATATTATTTTAGTCGAATTTTGTGACTTTTGTAAGAAAATATAGTTAATAACTTTTTTATTGTAATAAATATTTTTACAAAATTTTCTCTACATGTTTAATATACCATGGTAAAATAAAGGAAAACGTTTTACTGGAAAATTTTAATGAAAACTTTGGAAAATTCGCGTTTTTTTTTTTTGGAGAAAACCAATATTTTAGGTTCTAATTCTATGATTTGAGCTAGAAAATTGTTAATAACTTTTTTTATTGTTTCTAATATTTTTATAAAATTTTACACATTAGTTTATGATACTACTAATAATAATAATAATAATAATAATAATCGGGACGTTAAACATTCTAAGAGCGCACAACACCGTAAGAGCGTGATTGCTTACCTGTAATAGGAGTGATCAAATCCACTGCAGCTCAAGACTGCTAACTGGAACCCTATGCAATGACGACGTAATAGTCTGAAGAATAGGATCTAATTACATGTCTATCTAGAAAAAAAAAAAAAAAAAAAAAAAAAATAATAATAATAATCTTTATTCAAGAAGAATGTAAAATGTAATTACATATTTTACAATAAATTTGTACATAGAGGCGTATATTACAATAATATGTTTATTTTTACATCTTTGATCCTAGGAATAAAGAGTTTCCGGAGTTATCCGTGGCACCTAAGTGATTTAACACTTGTATGTGCCTGCTTGGGATTTGTTCATAACGGTGTTGCACAAGCATCGTGCGGGTGTCCATACCAGTCTGGAAAGTAGAATGTTTTTTTCACTATTACATTTTATTTGTTAAATTTACGCTATGGGTGCACGCTATAGTGTTGACATTTTAGTATAGATGAATTTTTTTGTTTCTGCTTTGAATTTATTTATTGTCAGTGATTTGATTAAAGTTGGTAGTTTGTTGTAGATTTTTGTGGCTTGATATTTGAACGAGTGTAAATTAAGGTTGTTGTGATTAGCTGGGGTTTTGATCATTCCCGTTACTCTGTATCTGGTGTGATGTGTATGACTAGGTAGGTCAATTAGTTCTCTGTGTTTATGCATATAAATGCAGATGTTTGTGAGGTACAGTGTACGAATGTTAGGTGTTTCAAGTGTGTGGACTAGTTGCGTGGGATGCATCTTTGGTAGATGTTGGATTATTTTAATTAAGTATTTTTGCATGGTGTTGAGTGGTGTTAATGCGTTTTCGTGCAGACCACCCCATGCAATTAGTCCATATCTTATTAGCGATTCTGCTAGGTGCTTGTATATTGTAATAAGCATCTTCCTATTGAAAATGTTACGAATGGTGAAGAATTTGTAGATTAGTTTCCTTAGGCTTGTAATTATTTTCTGAGTATGAGGTTTCCATTTCAGATGTTGATCAATGATTATTCCCAAATATTTTATTCTGTCTGTTTCTTGTATGTTGGTGTTATTGTCCACTTTTATAGATTTTTGTTTAGGTCTGTTTTTTCTGGTGAGTGAGAACGCTACGTATTTTGTTTTGCTGATGCTTAGAGTTAGTAGGTTGTGATCGAGCCAGTTTTTTATTATATTGAATCCTTTTTTTGTGAGGTTATTAGTTTCCTCCCACGTGTCACTGCTGAAAATATTTTTGCGTCACATTCAGTATCCGTTAGCAAGCTGTTTATATAAATTAAAAAAAGAATAGGGCCGAGAACGGTGCCTTGTGGTATTCCTATTTTCAGCGTTAGTGGGTCACTAATTTCATTACCAATTCTTACTCTATGCTCTCTTTTCTCGAGGTAGTTCTTGAAGAGTTCTATTACATTACCGCGTAGTCCCATTTTGTTGAGTTCGTTGCACAATCTGTCGTGAGGAATGGTGTCGAAGGCTTTTGCCAAGTCAAGGAAGACTGCAATCGTTTTCCTGTTATTATTTAGTTCGTTTGTGATGTGGTTAACTACATGGAGTAACGCATCCTCTGTTGAGCGTCCTGGCATGAAACCATATTGAGTTTTGGATATGAAATTGTTTTTACCCATGAATGAGAGCAGTCTATTTTTCAGGCTTTTTTCAACTTTTTTTGCAATGTTGTTAATTAGACTGATGGGTCTATAGTTGTCTATCTTCTCTGGGCTAGAGGCCTTATGTATTGGGATTATTATTGCGTTTTTGAAGAGAGACGGGAAGATCCCTGTTTCATAGATTCTATTTATTATGTGTTGTATGGGTGACGTTATGTACTGTTGGCAACTTTTTATTAGTTTATTGGATATTCCATCTGGACCTGAGGCTCCATCTGTTTTTAATTCTTTTATGTATCTCACTATTTCAGTTTTGTCTATGGGAGTTAGGTACATCGAGTGATTGTTATTATTTTGTTTAGTTTTAAATAGAGTATTTTTTGGTTGTTTTATTTTCTTTGCCATGTTAGTGCCGATTGCGTTGAAGTATTTATTACAAAAGTTAACCATCTCTTTCTTTTCTTTGAAGGCTGTTCCATTCTCGTCTTTAATTTCCCCATTTGTTTTTTGTTGTGTTGTTACGTTTGTAGCCTCTCCTATTATGTTATATAGTTTTTTAAAGTTGTTTCCTGCTTTGTTTACCTCTTGTTTGTAGTAATTGTTTTTTGCAGCTTTAATTACTTTAGTTAGAGTGTTTCTGTATTTTTTAAAATGATTTTTTCGTTGTACACTGTTGTATTTTAGGAGTCGTTTTTTCAGTTTGTCCCTTTCTTTAAGTGAGATACAAATTCCTTTGGTTATCCATGGTTTTTGGCCTTTTGTTTTTTTTATTTGGAATGTTCTTCTTGTGGTAACTTTTTCTTTTATATTTGTGATGATTTTGATGAAAACTTTTGCAGCCTCTTCCGGATTTTTTTGATTTTCTACTTGATCCCATTCTTGCTTTGCGATTATTTCGTTAAATTTTTTATAATTTATTTTGCTACTGTTTATTATTTCCTTCTTCTTTTCTTTGTAGTTGTGTTGTATGCGGTTGAAAATGTTGAGCATGGTTGGGTTGTGGTCAGTTATGTAGGCATTAAGTATGTAGGAAGAGTGGTTAAGGGTAGGATTTTTATATTTAATGAAGATGTGATCCAGGCACGTTTTTGATGTCTCTGTTGTTCGAGTAGGGCAGTTAATACATGATTTAAACCCATGATGGTTAAGGGTGGCCAGGTATAGGTTTGTTAGGTTGGCGTTATTGTTGATTATGTTGATGTTCATGTCTCCGAGTAGAATTTCGACATCATTTTCACTTTCTTGGGTGTACATATTGTTAATGTCTTGCACAAAGTTTTCCGGATTAGTACTAGTGGATCTATATGTGGCTGTGATGCCGTAGGTAATATTGCTTACTTTTAAATTTAATCTAATGACGTTGATATCTGTTTTAGTAAGTTTGATTATCTTTTGTGTATGTTGAAGGTTTTCAATTATGTATATTAGTACGCCGTCACATTTGTTTAATTTACCTTCATTATAGTAGGTTTTGTAGCCAGGAATGTTAAAATTGTCTGCGTTAGTAATTTGCCAGCATTCACTTAATACTATAATATCACATAAATTTAAGTTATAAGTTTTTATAAACACTAATAATTCGTCCAAGTGGCAAGCCACGCTTCGAATATTTAAGTGCAGTAAGTTAATTGTTTTGTTATTTGTCTCTATTGTCTTAACTATTGCACTGCAGTTTATGTATAAGGTGTTATTTTCATTATCCTCTTCCTCCAAGTAGTCGAGGATTTGAATTTCCTGTTGATCTTCTAACATTCGTGTGTGTCATCGATATATTGTGTTCTATTTTTTTGTATTTGTAGCTGGTGTTTATAGGATTCGCATTTGAAATCGATAGCTTCATGGTTGATATTGTAGTTTGTTTTGTATTTTCGGTTTGATTCAGAGCAGTTAATACATTTTTTAGTGGTTTTGGGGCATTCGTCTTTATTGTGGTCTAGAGTGCATATTGGGCAAGCTCTAATGTTTGTGCAGTTTATAGCCTTGTGGAAAAATCCCTGACATTTGGTACATTTTGGTACTGATAGGTTTTCATATGCCAGACATCTATTCCAGCCTATGAACACCTTCTTGTTTCTCATTATGGTGCTGAAAGTCGCTGGAGTGCATTCCCCAAATATGATTGTTCCCTGCTGTTTTGATTTCACTGTATATGTTATGTTGATACTTTTTTCTTCATGTAGGTTGTTTTGGCACTTTATTGTTTCCTCGAGTTCTTTGTAGTCTGTGATGTTTCCTTCGTACCCTGTTATTTTTATTTTTGGTTTCAGCATTTTTGTTTCTTCCACGTAGAATTTTTAATTAAGTAGGTCAGTTGCTTTCTCTTTTAATACTTCATGGTCTTTTTTGGAGTTGCATTTGATAAGTACTGTGCCATTTTTGTTTTCCTTAATTGTTTTGATTTGGATTTTAAGGTTACCTGGGATTATCTTTTGTAATATTTCTTGTTTGGTGTTTATGTTATCATTTGGATTTTTTTGTTTGATTATGATATTTGGAAGATTAATTTCTTTGTTGTTTACTTGCATGTTATTGTTTGGTTGTGCACTTGCGGTTGCCGCATATGTTTTGTATTGTTTTGCATCTTCCATTGTTTTGATTTTCTCCTCAAGCATGTTCACTTTTTCCAATAATAGTTTGTTTTTGTCATCCATTTCGTTAATCAATTTTTTTAATAATTCATTTTCTTGGGTTTTTGGGTGGTTTTCATCAACAGTGAAAGTTGATTATTTGCAAATTGTAGGTTAAATTATTTTCGCAGCACATGATTCGTGAGTTATCTATGTATTTGATTGTGTCCACTCTACTTGCACAGCTCATATGAAACACCTCCCCGCAGTTTATGCATGTCACCGTTTTGTATTTTTGATTTTTACAACATTTATACGTATTTTTATCCGGCGGTGCCGTCAGCCCGCCCGACGCGCCCGCCATCTCGAAAAACTATTTAATTTTTTGTTGGAAAATTCCAATGGAAACTTGACAAACTTTGTGATCTTATAAGTAATTTCGTATTTTAGTTATTATTTTTGTATATTCAGTTACAAAATTGTTAATAACTTTTTTATTTTTATAAATATTCTTATAAAAGGACCTTATCGGATTTTGGGTAGATTTCCTCCAGCGACGAAACTTATATTAGTATAAGTATATTAGTATGTAAATATCACTCAAATATACAAATTTGAAGACATATTAAGCTTGATAGTGGCTGTTCAGGGCTAAATAACGAATTTGAAATTCATTAATTTTTGCACAATTGGATAACGATGTCATTGTTTTCTAGCAAATGGTTGCCTATGTCATACTTTTACTTTGAATTATCAACAATAATACAATAAAAATTATACAATTAAATATATATTTATAAAGATTTCATTGTATATTTATTTTTAAGTATCTATTTGTGTCAAAATATACGGATATTTAGTAATTTATTTTTTTTAAATTATACAATTATTCCACTGTTGCCGTTTTTTGGATTTTTTAAATTTTTTAATAAACAAAGACTTTTCCAGTTTCCTGGAGCTCTAATATTTTTACTGTAAATTAAGTAGTTACGGTTCTAATAGTTGTAATAAGATGTGTAATAATACGGGGCTAAATAAAAATAAAATCATTTTTACAGGAAATCTTAAGACTTTTTTGCACAATCATGCAACATTGAACTCTTTACCTGCTAAAATTAAAAGTTAAAATTAAAATTTAAAAATCGAATTTATTAATAGAATTTAAAACCGATATTTTAAAATTATTACCATTCTTTTAATTTAAACATAAATTAGGAATAAAGATTTATTTATCTGACAGAAGATTTGTCAAACTTGTCAAAATTTGAATTTTAGCGTCCACTGTTGCAGAGATAAAACTAATTTTTTTAAATAATGTAAAATCTAATAAATTTTTTACAGAAATTAAGTTTATAATTTATATTAGGAGGATATTAGTTCATTTTGATAAATTTTATGTATTTTTATTTTTACCCAAAAACCCATATGAAAACGATAACGTCCTTTTGTACATTTATCAATGATACTACGGATGTACTAATGGTAAATTTTTTGTTAAAAAATTCTAATGAAAACTCCAGAAAATCAATTATTTCTTGAATAATTTGATATTTTCATTATAAATATTAGTACTTGGTGTTATAAAATTGTTAATAACTTTTTTATTGTTGCTAATATTTTTACAAAATTTTGTACATAAATTCATGATCCCACGATTTAATAACCACTTGTTCCTAGTATAAAACAGACTAAGTTAATTTAAAAAAAAATCCAGTTTCGCCATAATATTTTTAATTTTTTATAATAATTTTAGATACAAAAATAGAACATGTTTTTTAAATTATTTTTTATGAAAGTTATAAAAAGTAACATAATTTTTTTTAATATTATTTAATAAATTAACAAAAAAATCGAATTTAATCGGAATCACTATCCGAGTCATCATTTTCTTTTGCCTCATGGCCATTATTTTCGTTATCTACACCTACACCTTTTTCTTGAAGCCTACTATATTTAAGAATAACCTCATCTATTCTACTATGCCCTTTCCTTATACTCGCATGCACATTTCTTCTTAATTCCGGACTAATTTCAGCAGGATCTATCGAATTTGGTTCTAAATAACTGTTGTGATTGATTGCTAAATCTTGCATCCTCCTCCGTTTCATTAAATTACCTAACCTCCAAAAACATAGCTTTGCTAAAAATAAAAAAAAATAATATTTAATTTATTTATTACCATAAATACTTACCTTCGGTTTCTATTTCTTTTTTTGATAAAATCAAAGTTTCCGAGTTTTTAACAGCTTTTGTAATACACTTTTTCACCCCTATCAAGGTTGGAAATGTAGGCAATCTATTTCCTGCCACGTTTCTACTCTTATACTTTTTGTTCAGGGCTTTATTGATGTCGACATGTCGAGACCCTGCAAAGTCTAATCTACCATGTTCTATCCTTCCATAATTTGGGACTTTATTCATTAACGCCAGCTTTTTCTCGTATACTTGAATAAAACGTTTCATATATCTATCGCCTCTCACATATTCAGAATTGTTCTCGTTTTCCCACATAGCTTCCGCGATCTCACATTTTCTAATAGTTTCCAACAGTTTATCGCAGTCTGTCTGGAGTTTTGCGATTTTATAACTTGTTCCTGCTCCACCATTTGTTTTAAACGTATTACAAAGATCTCTAATTCGTACAACGATATCATCTTGTGAAATAGGTGGTACCCGTTTTACCTCAGCTAGTAACATTAAAATTTCTTTTTTATAATCTTCAGAATTCACAAAAGTAATCGCTTTATTGTACATGTTAAGTATATATTTTTGTTTCGATCGAAATTTCGTTAAAAGGTTTAAATCACCCTGCATAATTTCTTCGACTTTCTCGAAATATTCTCGTGTTAAAGGATCTAACGGAGATAAATCAGAAGACGGGGAATCACCCATGTTGCTGCTTTCTTCTTCATCCGATGTTAGTAATATCGATTCTGGTGTATTATTATGAACATCTTCAACTTCACTTTCTTCCTCGCTATCTGAGGAGTTTATTTCTTCAACAATCTCTTCCGTTTTTTCTTGTGACTCAATATTATCGACATCATTTTTAGGTAAAAACTCTATAAAACCGCTTTCTACTGGAGTTTTATCAACAGGAATTTGAGTTTCGGTTGCTTGATCAGGTAAATCTAGATCATCATCCAGGATAGTTACCACTTCAGGTATAATAATTATATCACTTTTACAATTATTATTTAATTTAAATTTCTTTATTACTGGCTTGAATTCAGTTACTTCCGTAACATCATCATCTTCATCAGATGACAATAACACTACAGTCTCCATATAAGCGGTTTTTTCGTTAAGCGCCACCCCCATTAAAATTTTTCAAATTTTTTTACGTTAAGTTTGATTATCTATCACCTGCCGGTAAAGTAGAAATCAAAATTGCTACTAAAATTTATCAACAGATGGCCTTGACTTTCTAGCCTAAAACAAAAGCCGCCTTAAGTTTGAATTTAAGTAAATTAATTTAAGTAATAGTAGTTATACCATTTATTATACCAGTTGTTAGTAATATTTAAAATAATTAAAAATAATTAGTTCAAAGGAGAAATGTCAAACAAAATTAGTTCCATTTAAAAAAATTTAAATAAAATAAATCAAGTTACCTTAGGCCACTTCACATGCTTATTGATTTTTATAAAATATTTTAGGTTACGCAATTTTACAAGCAAATAATTATTTTTATTGCTTAAATTTGATTAATATGTGAATAAAGATGCCTTAAAAATAGTTGCAATAAAATTAATTAAGTATGACTAAAGGTAGGCAACTCTATGTGACGTACAGGGTTAATACAAGCAAGCAGTGATATATGCCGCTTGCAAAAAATGTGTTTATTTAAAAAAATGCCAAAGAAATGTTTAAAACGCGTTAAAAATAATTTAATTAGTACTCACCTAGGAATTGTTTTACTTCAAATTTCACTCTTGCGACCTTTCAGGAACAACATCAAAGGATAAATGACAATAAATGTCAGAAACCCTTAGTTCTATAGCTACTTCCTTAGCAACGGCCACTCCATGTGCTTCTCGATTTTTTTAATTTTTTATGGTTAGTACAAATATTTTAGGTAGATGGCGCTGGTGAAATTTTACAAAAAATAATTATTTTTATTGTTTAAATTATACAGGGTGTCCCATAATGTGTGGGACCCACTTCTAGGGTGGGTAGTAGATGCCAAGAGAATAATAAAAGTTCATATAAACTTATGTCCAACTTCGCCTCATAAGGGAGCTACAGCTCTTTAAAGGTGTTGTTAAAAAGTAGTTTTTTTTCTATTTATTTCAAAACAAATTCAAGTACAAATTAACACATTTGATATTTGGTATGAATCATAATACTGTTAGGATATGTTTTCGTGATTTCTTTCAATTTCTTAAACAGTTTTGTATGACGCCCCGTTGGCACATTTAATCCATGTATACGGATATCTAAAAGTTATCTAAAATTGGTCACAAGATGCACTTGGTCGCTAAAATAAACTTCATCTTATAAAAGGTCTCCAAAATTACAGGAAATTGCCTAACTTTTTATTGTAGTATGCGGTCTTTTGGTACAAATAAATGCCGAGGTCTTTTTAATTCTTCCTCAAATTGAAAGTATCTCTGAAATTATAACTGTAGGTACATTTTTATTTTAAAATCAAAGTCATCGGAAATATTTCTTAAATCAAAGAGTCTCCAAAATAAACTTAAAATTATCGATGAGCAAAAATAAAGCAACGCCAAAAATCAAATTATAAACCAAGGAAAAATATTACTAAATTTTTTCCATGTTTTAAACATTTAGATTTAATTTTGGATATATTATCTTTGAGAGCATCGTGATTTAAATTTTAGCGTAACTATATTTGAGACCATCATCGTATTTTTTTAATTTCAGCGTTTGTTAATTTTTGAGACCACCGAGATATTCAAAACTAATTTCAGCGTTACTTTATTTTTGAGACCATCGACTGCTTTATTTCGGAGAATGTTTAATTTTTGCCAACAGATATATAAATCTTAAATGAATTAAATCGTTTATTTGATTTTCGTGGACGTTGAATTTTAGCGGTTGTGATTTTTTTTTAAATATTTTTATGTGATCATTAATATGATAAAAAGGTCTATGAAAAATGTGTAAAAAAAGTAGGGGTTTCCATTTAAAAAAATTGATGATGACGTCATAGTGAAGTTATCAGTGACGTCATGAATATTTTTTTTTTAATCTTGTATTTCAATTATAACATCTCCTACACTGCTATCTATAAAAAATAGATAAACGGTTACTTTTAAATCAAAATTATTATTTCAAACATATATTTTTATTATTATATGAGCTTACAAATGAATTACAATTAACATACTTTTTAAAATAACAATAATAAATTGAGGGATGAAGGGTAACAGCAATAACGAACAATTATTTCAGCAACTTGATTTTTTAATTTGAGGCAATTATTGCTGTTACCCTTCATCCCTGAATTTATTATTACGAACGAAATCTTATATTGTGAATAATAAATTGTTTAACTTAAATATTAAAATTAAACACAAATTATAATGGAAACTCTGTCAAATCAAACCTTACTGCTTGGCTGACGAGACATTCAACATCAGCAGGCTAAAAAATAAAATGAAATTAATGCCTTATCCCTATCAAAAAATATAAAACTTACAGTTGGCCATATTCCAATAAGAACATCAGCATGGGAATAAAACTCCTCTTTCAAAGAAATAACAATTGTCTGTAGTGATTCTTTCTTTTGTGTTATATATTTCGCGACCTTTCCAATATTTATGTTATCCAAAGCAGCATCGACCTCATCAAGAACGAAAAATGGTGATGGTTGATAGCTATGAATAGCAAACAAGAGAGCTAAAGCAGCTACTGTTTTCTCTCCACCAGATAAATTCTTCATAGGCTGAAATCTTTTACCAGGAGCAACACAATTGTAATCTATTCCATCTAAATAAGGTTCTTCAGGATTTTTAGCTGCCAAAAATGCTTGAGCAGAGTTATTTTCAGCCAAACTTTTGTAGATTGTATCAATTTCACTAGCCACATGATCGAAGCATTTAGTGAAACGTTCATAACGCTGCTGTTTGATAAGTTCAAAAGCAGATGTGGCCTTTTTGTTATCTTTACGCAATGATTCAAATTCAGCATTAGTCGATTGTAGACTTTCTTGGGCTTTGTCCCATTTTTCTGTCGCCTAAAATAATTTCAATTTTATTTTAGAGAATTAGTAACTAAAAGGGAAAAGCTAAATTGTGATAATTGAGATAATTGATACGAGGCCGGATTTTGTTTTAATTTCATATTTATCACCAATTTACAATATTTTTGACCTTCAAACCAACAAAAAATTCAATTTAAGGGAAAATGGGGCAATATAGCTAACATTTTTCAAGTATTTCACAATGTTTTATGTTATGTTTAAATTATATTTATTTAATAAAAATCCATTTAATTAACCACTTTGATTATGTAATACAGTGGATTCCGCTTAATAGGACCACGGATAATCGGCCCTGCGGGCTATTTGGACCAAAATATAAAGTCCCGATCCAAATCTATGGATATAACCTAAAATTAGCCCACCTATTTGGACCAATTTTTCCTGAAAATTTGATCAAAAGTAGGTACTTTTAAACAAATTTTAGTAAACATTTTTAATTTTGAAGTAAATGTGAATTCAAATTATTATTTTTCCATCATTTTAATACTCAATATAGTTCTTTCCAACTTTTCAGAAGCTAAATATTGTTTTTACTTTACATTCTACTTAAATTTTTTTAAAATAATCATCAAATAATTGTAGATATTCTGTTTTTATGTACCTATATATTTTATGTTATATTCAGAATTGATTATTATGACTATGTTTAGCTTGAGCAGGTCAAGCCAGCTTGAATTCGGTTGGCTTGACCTCTACCATTTGAAGTAGATGTAAAAGGTTACATACATCAAGCCCGAATTCAATCTGGCTTTTTTTTTAATTATGAAAAAAAAATTAACTTCGGTTTTTTGGACCAGCCGCTTTATCGGACCATAGCTGCATTGGGGCAATGCAGCTATGGTACGGGGTGTTTGCCTCTGAATTGAATTTTTAGGCTGTTTCACGGCCACCAAATTGTAAATTGGCGATAAATATGAAACTAAATCAAAATCCAGCCTCTGATGAGAAAATGTATTCAATAATAAACATGCATTGAAAACAGCACTTAATTTCATTGAATTGAGTGCTGGAGGAGCAAAATTTGCCACCTTACCCTTAAATTAGGTGCTCGAATTTTGTTAAGAGTGTCCTGTAAAGATTTAATGGCACTAGTTAAGTTATCTGCAGCTTTTTTAATTTCGTCTCTTTCTTCCATATACTTATAATGATCTGACAACATCTCATAATCAATTACAATTCTGAAAATGTAAAAGGTTTTCAAAAATCTTAAATTATAATAAAGTATAAATTGTAAATATTTACCTTGATTCTCTTTCAAATTGTTGTGTACTGGTGTTGGATTCTGATTGGCTTTGATCAGGTCCTTGTCCGATATCTTCCATGTTCCCATGAGTCATAGGTATAGCTATGTCTTGCATCTATTAAAACCAGGATACAATTAAAACATTCATTCATTAGTAAATCAACAAATTTCGCAACCGAATCAAGTTATTTTTTTAATTGGAACCCTAACTATATTTTTGCTAAAATTTTCACCATTTTTAACAATGGGTTACTTTTTTAAATAAAATTGTGAATATTCCAAACAAATTCAAAATGAAGTTTTTCGGAGGCATACACCATCTCTTTACCTCCCAATTTATTTGTATGACGCATTATACTTAATAAAATCAAATTTTTAGTATTATTTGCTTTTATATTGCAAATAGGAAAATGTATTGCCTCAACATTAGAACAAAAATATGTCTCCAGATTTGCTCATCAAATTAAAATTATTTTAAGGTAAAATTTATTTGGATAATTACAATAGTAGGTAAAAAAAATTATTAGGTGTAAAATAATTGTTTCTCACCTTGCATTCCATAAGGATAGCATGTCGATCGCTTTTTTTCCTGTCAATTTTATTTTCTAATGAAACCACCTGTTTTTGAATTTCTTGGACATCTTTAGCAATTGTACCAACTTCACGCCTAGCCTTCCCAACCTCGTCTTCAATGGTGTCACATTCTTGTCTTTTATGTAATCGTTCACTTTTAAGTTCCTCAACTTGACGTAAATCTTTATCGATTTCATCACGGTGCTTTGCCTCCTGTTTTCTACAGGTCTCAAGCTTTTCTTCCTCATCATTTACACTCCTCTCCCACCTACTAACGTTACCTGAAAATAATATGATCAATATTTTGTCTTCAGTTGAATATTAAAACAAAGACAGAATATCGCAGTTGCCAAATAGTGAAACAATGGCTTTTGAGATTTTGATATGATCATGAATTAACTTACTTTGCATGTCACGGTTTCTTTCAAATTGCAACATGCTGGAAATGCGGTTTATTTGCTTCTGAAATTCTAAACGCTTTTGTTTTCTTTCTTCTTGAGTACGCAATTCTCTATCTTCATACTGCCTAATATTACGTACTCCAATTTCTTGACAGAATGCTGAAAATACAACATCCTCCACTCTATTCATTTGCATTTTGACTTCTCCAATGTTCATTTCACGTTCTTGCATACTTTTTTCAATTTCCTCAATTTTAGGCTAAAAAATAAATATTTTAACAATTACAAAATGGTATTTTAAATATTCATTAATTAAACATACCCCATATTTAGTTATTTGTTGAGTCAACTTTGATAATTCAGAATCAACAATTTTTATTTGTTTGGTCTAAAATAAAATAAAACGGTTTAAGCGAAATTATTACATTTAATACTACAGCTACTTACAGTACTTTCCACATCAGTTTTTGCATATTTTAGTCTGGTTTCAGTACCTTTAATTTGTGAATCAACTGTATTAAGTTCTGATTCTTTTTGTGACTTTTTCATGGCTTCACGCAACTCTTCAGTTAATTTTTCCTGATATAAAATTTAATTGTTAATAAGACAATAAAATTAAAACAGGGTATACACTTGGAATTTCAATTATTTATCTAATCTAAATAATTTTAACTTGAATAAAATACTTACTTTTTGAGCCATTAATTGTGACATGTGCTTTTCATCCCATCTTTCGGCTTTTCTTGCCAAATCTAAACTACCACCAGAGATAATTCCAGACTTTTGATAAAAAGTACCATCCAAGGCTACAGCCTAAAATTTTAAATTTGTGTTTAGATAAAAATATATATTATTAAAGGCGAAAATATGAACCTGTTTATATAATTGAATACAAAGAAATCTAAACTTTTAATAGAAACATTCTCACAATAAAAAGTACTCACATCATATCGTCCTCCAATATCGTAAGCAACTTTCATGGCATCTTCTGGAGTCTCACAAACCAATGCATTATTAGTAGCAAATAAGACAGCATTGGCAATAGCTTGAGGCTCAAACTGTAAAACATCGTACAACAATTTCACACCTTTTGGTTCTGTAATATTCCTTAATCTTTCTTTTAATGCTCTCAATTTCAAGTAGTCAATGGGTAAAAAAGTTTCTGGTTCCAACCTCTGTTCTTTCAAATAAGTTATACAATTCCTAGCAGTTTTTTCTGTGTCAACCACAATGGCTTCCAAATATTTACCAAGAACTTTAGTAATCGCTACACTATATTTTTTATGCGATGGATGACACATATTAATCATTCGATCATACTGAAAACATTAATTTATTTTTATCACATAAATTTATTAGTTTTTAGTGCAGTTTAATTTATTTCTAATAAAATTTAATTAGTAACTACTTGGAGATTTCAACAGCATTATTTATTTTTGAAACTAATGTAGTGGTAGCATAAGACAAGTAGAGTGGGAAATGCTTAGTTAGTATTAGTTAATCACACGTATAACTCAAAATAGCAGTACAAAAATTGACTTGATATTTAGTAATTTTAATAAAATTAATGTTAATATTGACTCAGAGACAATTATCAGTGACCATTTAATTTTAAACTCTTATATAAATAAACCACAAACATTTGTTAATTGCCTGTTTGATGAAGACTATAAAAAAGTAAAAAGTACAAATAAAATTGATGCAAATCTGTTCCAAAAATATTTAAAATCATTAAAATGGGATATTGATAATAATGATGATAATAATTTAAGTACTGAGAATTTTTATTCAAATGTTAATTTATCAGTACAAAAATTTGCACCTTGTAAATTAGTTATAACTAAGTATTATAATAACAAATGGTATGATAAAAATATTAGGGGGTTAACTAAAGAAAAATATAAACAATTTCAACGTGCAAAAATAATAAACACTAAGGATGCTTGGGATAAATACAAAACGGCACGAAACAAAGTAAACCAAATAACTAAAACCCAAAGAAAACAGTATTATACAAATATTATTAGTAAACATAAAAATAACCCAAGGTTAATGTGGAAATATATCAATGAAGCAACAGGGTTAAAGCCCAAACATAAAATAATTAAAATGTCTTTTAACAATATTACATCTAGGAATAGTTTGGAAATTGCTAATAAATTTAACAATTATATTAATGAGAGTCTTGATTCTGTAGTTAATTCTTTACCAAGTACGGATATTATAGATTCTTATTTAAATCGAACCGAAATTTTTAGTTTTTACGAAATTAATAATGACGAAATAAAAAATGTTATAAGTGGTATTAAAAAAGGTACATCTACAGATGACATTACAAAAGAAATTATAATAAAAGGAGGTAGTTTTCTAATGGAAAAATTGACAGAACTCATAAACAGTTCAATACGCAGTAAAAATTTTCCAAATATCTTGAAAACAAGTACAATAATACCAGTTCCCAAAATTGTCAATACGTGCAATGCTGAAAATCATCGACCAATAAACATGATGCCATTTGTAGAAAAGGTATTTGAGAAAATTATGTATAACCAGCTTTATAATTATGTAGAAACCAACAATATATTGATCGATTTGCAATCAGGTTTTAGGAGACACTACTCTTGTGAAACAGCCCTACAGCTCGTAGTGACAAGATGGAAAAGGTGGTTAGATACACCTGGTAACATAATATTAGCAGTCTTTGTTGATCTGAAGCGTGCTTTTGAGACTTTAGACCGTAAGATTTTGCTTAATAAATTAAGGTCAATGGGACTTGATGATAATGCACACAAATTAATATCGAGTTATCTAAGTAACAGAAAGCAAGTAGTCAAAATTAATAATGAGCTATCCAATGAAATTCCAAGTATACACGAAGTACCGCAAGGCACAATACTGGGCCCATTGCTGTTTGTTTTGTACATTAATGACATTGATAATGTTATTGGAAATTTGGATCAGGAATCATGTTATTTGAATCTCTTTGCTGATGACACACTACTTGTAGTAGAAGGTAAATGTGCTGATCAAGTGTTTAAAAATATGAACTTAATACTAAGTAATTTTGACTTATGGCTCAGAAAAAACAAACTAATAATTAATGTACAGAAGACTAAAGCGATGTGTCTGGGTAGTGTGAATATTGATATCAACAATTTGAAACTATCTATACATTCAACTGATATTCAGTTTGTATCGGAAATTAAGTACTTGGGGATAATGTTGGATATAAAACTTAATTTTAAATCACACATTAATGCACTTGTTGATGGAATTAATAAAAAAATAAACTATTTTAGGCGTAACAGCTGTTCTTTAAATTTAGAAAATAGAATATTGTTTTATAAGAACATTATTTTTCCTAATTTTATATATTGTGCCACTCTTCTTTTTTATGTAAATAAAACAGAGTTAGATAGGTTACAAATTTTACAAAACAAGTGCTTACGGATAATATTGAAATGTAGTAGATACACGCGTATACAGACAATGCTTGATGCACTGTGTTTCTTCTCTGTGTTTCAGTATCTCTACTATCTTAATATGTGTTTCATTTTTAAACTTACAAAAGGTTTACTGCCCCCCTACTTAAGCAAATTAGTAATCTTAAATAATGATGTTCATAATTATAATATAAGAAACAAAAATAATATTTTCATCGAACATGTCAATAAGCAAAGAACAACTAAATCGTTATTACATAATGGGGTAAAGGAATTCAATAAACTAGGAAGGGAAATAAAAGAACAAAGCTCACTTTGTGGATTTAAAAGATGTGTTCGTTTACATATCAAAGAATGTATAAAAATTAATGGTTCTATATAGTTTAATTGAGTTATGTATTATATATCTTGTATTATATCTCTTGTTTTGTGAATATTTTTGAAATTTATATGTGTTAATAATGTACTTCTGTACTGAAATAAAGATTTATTTATTTATTTATTTATTTTATCAAGTTGAACTGTAATTAGTGTTAAGGTAATAATTGTGAAGACAAGTACAATTGTCTTAAGTTGTATGCGTGAAGAATAAAGAAACTAAATCTATCTGGTGTATGGATTTAAGAACCTTTTAATAAAACATTACATGGCGATCCTGCCACACCATTCCCAGTAGTTAAGAGAAAGTAGAGAAAAAAAAAAGAACTTAAATAAAAATGGGATCAACACAGTCAAAAGAAGAAGTTATAATCGCTCAAACTGCAAGTGGGGATGCCAAAGTCTCCCAACAATTGAACCTAACAGAATGGCTGTTAATTAGTCTTTTGGTGATTGTGGTAATTGTAATTTTTGGAATTATATTTAAAAAGTGTAAAACCTTCCTTAGGAAAATGATAAGGCAAGAAATTAACAAGAGTGAATTGAAAAAATCTCAAACAATAGAAGTTTAAGAGTAAACAACAAGAAAAAGTGCTATTCAGTGGAATATTGTGGAAAAAAAAAATCGACGAAAATAAACTAAACTAATTAATAAAAATTAAAAGTATTGTGTAAGTGACTTCAGTTATAATTATAAACAAATATAAAGTGTGTCAACTGTGTAATTGGTAACAATGCAGAATCAGCAAACTCAGCAATGGAACTTGGACATCATTGAAGGCGAGAATGACGAAACTGCAGGTCAAACTTCAAAGTAGGATCAACAGAGTGATTTGGATAACAATGTTGAAATCGCCAATTTTACAAAATTATCGTTCTAGTTTAATTGTTGTTCTTTAAAAATAATTACAAAGTTGCTTAAGATTAAATTATTGATGATTCTTAATATTAAGATATTAATTGTATTTTTAGAAAAATTATTAGGGATTTTCTAATGGGTTTAAATAAACTATTAAAATTACTTGATGATTTAAATAAAATTAAAACATATTTAGTTAAGATAGGGCCAAGTAGACGTACTAAAGGTGAAATATTAAATCAGAAAATAAACGAAGCTAAATTAATTTATAAGCCTATAACCGAAATTATTAGTCAAATTAATGATCAAATTAATCATTCTGAATTACACGATTCGGATATAGTAAAAGTTACAGAAACACAAAAATCAATAAACAGTGTTTATCAAAAAATTTTAGATTTTGCTTCTCAAAAGGACCTTGATACTGCGAAAATGGCTGCTTTTGATTTAAAAACGGCTGTTAGTCTTTTGCCAGCTATGGATGGCACAGAACAAAAAACGCAGCAATTATTAGACGCAGTGGAATTGTATGATTCAATGCTTGATGATGATGATAAACCATTATTAATATTTTGTTTTAAAAACGCGCTTATCGCCGAGTGCTAAATTAAGATTATCAACTACTTACGCTTCTTGTCAACGGTTAATTGCGGATATAAAAAGAAATTTATTAACCCAAAAATCGGATACAGCGCTACAAACAAAACTAACTCGCGCAAGACAGGGAGATAAATCTATTGAAGAGTTTGGTAGTGAATTGGAGGAATTATTCGTGGATCTAACTATTGCTCAAGCTAACGGAGATAACAATGCATTTTCAATTTTAAAACCGATAAATGAAAAGAATGCAATAAAACGATTTGCTGATGGTTTAAGGAACCAAAAACTTAGTACAATAATTTCCTCAAGAAATTTTACTTCATTGAAAGATGCGATAAGAACTGCACAAGATGAAACAATATCTCGAAATGAGAATAATCAAATGATGAGTTTTACAGGACGAAGTTTTGGTCGAGGAAGAGGCTATCAACGAGGTTTTAGAGGAAATAATTACTCAAATAGAAGCAACAGAGGTCAAAATAATTCACATCGGAATTTTAACAGAGGAAGACCGTTTTCGAATTTTAATGGCAGAAATTCTAATAATTACACTCAACGAGGAACTTTTAATAACAACAATAATAGAGGAGGAAGATCAAGAGGACAAAATCAAAACAATAGGGGAAGAAATAATATTTATTTCGCGGGAAATAATTCAAATGAGTCGGAAAACACAGAGGCATCAGATGAATTAAATTATTTTTTTCGAGAGAATGTCAACTAATCATATTTATATGTGTTCGGGAATGAGTGAGGTAACATTTTGTGTGAATGATAAAAATTTAAAATTTTTAGTTGATACGGGTGCATCTGTATGTGCAATCAAGTATGAATGTTTAGGTAGTAATATATTAATTAAGAAAGATATAATTAAAATTAATGGCATTGGAGGAAAGGTAATATCAGAAGGTTATGTTTATTTAAAACTTAATATTGGTAAAATATGTTTTCAAGAGAAATTTTACGTGTTTAAAAATTTACCATGTTCATCTCAAGGAATAATTGGACAAAACTTTTTTATTAAATATAAGGGTATTATAAATTTCGAGAAAAATAATTTATTGCTCTATAATCTGGGCGAAGAAATTAGCCTGTCCCTTAATTCTGGAAATAATAAAATTTTAACAATTCCACCTAGATGTGAAATTATACATTATGTTTCCACCACTATGAAAAATGAATGTGTGGTTGTCCCGAAAGAGTTATGCTTGGGTGTATTTATGGCTGGAAGTGTGGCGAAACCGAATAATGGCAAAATTCCAATTAAAATACTTAATACACGAGAAGAAGAGGTTTCATTGACGAATTGTATACCACATCTACAAAATCTAAGCGAATACAACATTTGTAACTTTAATACTACTTCTACTACAGTCAATCGGATTAAGAAACTTTTCAGCGTTCTTGATTTGAAGGATCTTACTAAAGAAGAACAAGTAGCGGTTGAAAATATTTGTGCCAAGTTTGCGGATATATTTCATTTGCCTGAAGATAAACTAACAACAACAAACATCTATAGTCAATCCATAAAATTAAAAGAGGATGTTAACCCAGTATATGTAAAACCCTACAGACTACCACAAGCTTTTAAAGAGGAAATTGGAAAGCAAGTTGATAAAATGCTTAAAGATGACATAATCGAAGAAGCACAGAGCGAATGGTCTTCACCATTACTTATTGTACCCAAAAAGATGGATAATAGCGGCGAGAAGAAATGGCGAATTGTAATAGACTACAGGTTGTTAAACCAACGAATCCAAGATGATAAATTCCCCTTACCAAATATTAGTGAAATTCTGGATTCCCTATCAGGCGCTATATATTTCAGTCATCTTGATTTAAGTCAAAGATATTATCAAGTTGAACTTGATCCTGAAAGTAGACCATGTACAGCATTTACAACAAATCGGGGTCAATATCAAATGAAGAGGTTACCAATGGGTTTAAAAAAAAGTCCTAGTAATTTTTCGAGACTTATGACGGTAGCAATGTCAGGTCTAAATTACGAAAAATGTTTTGTATACCTAGACGACTTAATTGTTTTTGGTAGAAATTTACAAGATCACAATAATAATTTAATTAAAGTTTTTGAAAGACTCAGGAAAGTTAACTTAAAACTGAACCCATCAAAGTGTGAATTTTTGAAAAAAGAAATATTATATCTGGGTCATATGATAACCTCAGAAGGAATTCTACCGGATCCTGATAAAATTAAAGTTATGCAAAATTATCCGGTACCAACAAGTTCAGATGAGGTTAAAAGATTTGTGGCATTTGCAAATTATTATAGGAAATATATTCCAAATTTCGCAGAAGAAGCAGCACCTTTAAACAAATTAAGTAGGAAATATGTTACATTTGAATGGACGAATGATTGTCAAAAATCATTCACTTTTCTAAAAACTGCATTAATGCAACCCCCAATTCTACAATATCCTGATTTTTCAGAAACTAACGAATTTAGGCTTCAAACAGATGCATCAGGTATGGCAATAGGAGCAGTTTTATCAAACAAAAACAACAAACCAATAGCTTACGCTAGCAGAGGCTTAAATAAAGCTGAATTAAATTATGCGACTATTGAAAAGGAATTATTAGCCATCGTTTGGGCCGTGAAACATTTCCGTCCATATTTGTTTGGAAGACATTTCAAAATACTTACTGATCACAAACCACTTATATATTTATTTAATCATAATAATCCATCCAGTCGGTTAACAAAATTTCGCTTGTGTCTCGAAGAATATGATTTTCATGTTGAGTATGTAAGAGGAACCGATAATGCAGCTGCAGACGCATTATCGAGAGTGATTGTGACATCGAGTGAACTGAAAGATATGAATGAAAATTTAATGGCAGTAATGACAAGGGCTATGAGCAAAGGAAAAACTAAGGATTTAGACGAAAATACTAACGTAACAACAAGAAAGGATAACTCTACAAAAATTTGGCCTGCGCAACCAAATGTAGTGGAAATTCTTAAAAAACCAAAAGAAGGAATAGAATTAATAATAGATTTTAACCAAAATATAGATAAAGTGAGAAATTTAAATCATGTAGCTACAAAATCAAATATAGTAATATTTGTACCGTCACTTCTTACAATTTTTATAAATCCAAAAACTCGATCAACACTGACGCGAGACGTATTGTTGAGAGATTTGGAAA
Organism: Stenus bimaculatus; assembly: GCA_963971135.1. Classification (NCBI taxonomy): domain Eukaryota; kingdom Metazoa; phylum Arthropoda; class Insecta; order Coleoptera; family Staphylinidae; genus Stenus; species Stenus bimaculatus. The sequence goes on along the minus strand of OZ020183.1, from coordinate 25,588,798 downwards.
TTTTATGTAAAGAAATGAATATAAAAGAACTAGTTATAATAAAGAATGAAAAAAATAAGAAGATGATTGATGAATTGGCCAATGGAATAGGAAGAAAATGCAAATGGACCGGTCCCCGTTTATGTATCATAAAAGAAGTAACAAGAGTAATAGACCAAGAAACCAAAAAGGTTATCTTAAATGATTTTCATCTACTACCAACTAGCGGACATGCAGGAATTAAAAGAATGGTAAACAATATTAAAAAATATTATTTTTGGCCAGGTATGACAAAAGATGTAACAAATTATGTTAAAAGATGTGATAGCTGTCAACGGAATAAATACCAAAGGTACATCAAGGAACCGATGTGCATAACATCTACAGCTAGCTCATCCTTCGAAAAAGTGTATTTAGACATCGTTGGACCTATTGAAACAGATGATAACGACTTCTCTTATATATTAACGCTCCAATGTGAACTAACAAAATTTGTAGAAGCTTATCCTCTCAAATCAAAAGACGCAGTAACAGTTGCCAAGGCTTTTGTCGAAAATTTTATATTACGGTACGGAATACCCAAAGAAATCGCAACTGACCGTGGTACAGAATTTATTGCAAAAACAATGCAAGAAGTATGTAAATTATTGCACATTAATCAATTAAAAAGCACGGCTTATCATCATGAAAGCATAGGATCATTAGAAAATTCCCACAAAGTATTAGGAGCATATTTACGGACGTTAGTAAGTACGCAAGGTTCTTCATGGAGCATGTGGATTTCCTATTGGTGTTTTTCATATAACACAACTGTTCATACAGAAACCCAATATACACCATACGAATTAGTTTTCGGAAGAGTATGTACGTTACCAAGTAATTTGACTAATAAGTTCGATCCATTGTATAATTTTAACGATTATCCCTTAGAACTAAAATATAGGTTGCAAAGAGCAAATATAGATGCTCGAAATAACCTTATTAAAAGTAAGACTCATAGGAAAACTAGGTATGATAAAAATGTAAATCCTGTTAATTATAAAGCAAATGACCTAATTTTATTAAAAAGTGAATCGGGAAATAAACTAAGTGCGGTATATGAAGGACCGTATAAAGTGATAAAAGAGTGCGAACCAAACGTGATAGTGTTAAAAAATAAAAAGGAATTGATTGTGCATAAAAATAGAACAAAACCATATTTTGTGTGAAAAAAAAAAAAAAAAAATAAACTTATGTATCTAATTGTAATCAAAACATGAACTTGTCGGGTATAAAGAATTCGCTTGAGTAGCATTTATAAAAAATGTGATTAGCTCACATTAAGTTGTAATTAATAGTATAGTTATGGTAGGTTAAGAATTAAATGAATAAGTAGTAAAATAAAGGTAATTATTTATAGTCAAAAGAATTTATTTCAAAAAGAAAAAAAAAAAAAAAAATTAAACAAATTCTTTTAAATTTCCCAATGGAGGTGTAGTGGTAGCATAAGACAAGTAGAGTGGGAAATGCTTAGTTAGTATTAGTTAATCAAGTTGAACTGTAATTAGTGTTAAGGTAATAATTGTGAAGACAAGTACAATTGTCTTAAGTTGTATGCGTGAAGAATAAAGAAACTAAATCTATCTGGTGTATGGATTTAAGAACCTTTTAATAAAACATTACACTAAAGACACAAGTTAAATTTTTTTGAGGATATCGATTTTGTAATTTGGTAGAAAAATTTCCACTTATATTCATCCATTCCCCAAATTAAATTGAAATTTAAAATCTGTCATAACTTTTAGACTTTATATTTAAACAATTGGTTATCTACTTACAACTCCAGGATAAATGCTCTTGAACTTTTCAAGAATTTCTTGTTTCTTCTTTCGTCTGGCATCTTCATGTTTATCTGTTCGTGCATCACCTAACTGTTCATTTACATCTTCAAGTTGTTTTTGAACTTGTTGTACACGATTTTTTGAAGAACCAACATCCCTTTGAAAATCTTCACGCAGTTGTCTCTGGTCTTGAAGTGCTTGTTCACTTGTCCTAAAATATATAATATATTTAAAAAAATTATTTTAGACAATTTTTGTCTGCTAAATTCTAGTCGATTAATATGATATCGTTACTTTGTAGCTAGAGTCAGAAAATTTTGAAACTGATGATTAATTTTTACTTAAACAAATAACTGAAAATTATTTTAATGAAATTAAAGTATTTTTCATTAAAGACAATTATATTCATAAAAATTGGTATATTTCACATTCACATTACTTACTTCTTCTTTAAATAATCAAAATAACATTAAGTGAGTTTTAAAAATAAAGAAAACTTTTCAGAAATAAGGTATGAATTAAAATTCAAAATGTATCTTGGCTCAACATCGTGATTTTTAATCCGCACACTATTTCTAACAACTCAACACATCTGTGCTTCTCACTTTTTATATTTAAACTTTTCAAATATATGAACCATCCTAACTGCCGCAATTTAATAACTACAAACCGTATATGTTCTTGCAGTTTTTCTACACGTTTCTGCATTTCCTCCTTCTCATGTTCTTTTTGCCTATGTTTATTTTCTGCCTCACTTCTCATTCGAGCTAAGTTATCCAAACGATCTTGGTCAGCTTTTTGTTCCCGATTAACTGAATCCAAATCCAGCATATAAGGCGCAGAACGTTTTGCTGCTTCTTCTTTCAATCTGTGATATTCTTTAACCTTCAAATACAATCAATTTAGGAGAAATCTACAACAATTTAAATATTAACTTACTTGTTCATCCTCCAAGTGCACATCTCTTCCCTGACTTTGTGATTCTCCAGCAATTACTGATTCATATTCATCTTTAGCTGATTCTACTCCAGCTAGTTCTTCTTCCAATTTTCTGATATCATTGTTATGCGCTTCATCAGCTTTTCTTGCTTGCTCTAAAGTCTTAATAGCAGTGTCTAATTTTTTTTGCGTGTGTGTAACTCTTTGTTTGACTTTTATAAATTGTGGCTTCTTTTTAGAAATTTCAACTTCCTGAAAATAACATAGCTCATTAAAGTAAATACCAAATATAAATATTTGTTTTAACCAATTCAAAAAAAAATATTTACGTTAGTTCAAAATTGAGAAGTAAATATATTTTCTTTAAATATGTAAGTAAATAAATGTGCTATAATATATGCACAGAAACTAGTAGCAGTCATTTCGACTATCATCATTTATCAAAGTAAAGATTTTATTAGTTTAAAATAAATGGGTAGTGCTTACTGCTTCACGAATATCTTGTTCTACTTTTGCCAGCTCCCTACCCAACTTTCCTTGTTCTTTTTTCTTTTCCTTTAAGACATCTTCTGATCTGACCTTTTTCTTTACAATTTTTTCTACCTCCCTAACCTTTGATGCTCTTTCATTTTCCAAATTTTTCATTTCACGTTCATTGTGAAATAGTCTGAATAATTGATGCTCCACTAATTTATCATTCTATAAATGCAACATTCAGAAGTTAATCATAAAAGGTATAACATATTCCATCACTTTAAACATTAATTTTTTATTATTAAATTGTCCTAAAGTTAAGGCGCTATGCAAACAGGTTGGTTGTATTTAAATACGTGATTAAAAATATTTCTTCATAAGAAATATTTTTTTAAAGACGTCTATAAAATTTTCATGACGGTCGCTGAATACATGCTAATATATTAATATGCGTCAAATATAGTTAAAATAAAATGTGTGCAAGTCTCAAGTACAAAATCTTGGTAAATTTATTTTTAATTCTTACCAAATCATCTTTCAACTTAGAATATTTCTCGGCTTCTTCTATTTCTATTCTAGCTTCTATTTTCTCTGCATTCATACCTTTCTTTTTTTGAAGAGCTTGGTTCATATCTTCTTGAGCCTTCTGTATTTGTCGTTTCAATTTTTCATATTCATCTTTTAATGCTCCAGAACTAAAAATATTATTTTATTTATTAAACCTCTACTTTTTATAAGAAACATGGGGCAATAAAAATACTTTATCTTACCCGCTAATTTCTTCAAAAAGTGCAGTGATTTCTTTAGGATTCTTCATAGCTACACTTTCGACTGCTCCTTGAAACACCAGAAAGTTTTTAGCTTTTACATTGATGCATAATTTTTCTAATTCAGCTAAATATTCTTGACTTGACACAATCTGCAATATGTGTTAATGCAAATATTTTTGAGTAAATACTAAACTTGTATAGGTAACTTACATTGCCATTAATCTTGTATTCGGAAGAAGAGCCTTGAACAGATCTCTGGAACGATACTTCTTTATTTTCTTCATCGTCCAAAAAAAATACTGCAGTTACAGAAGCACTAAAAATAGAAAATTTTGTAATAATTCGTACTTAAGTAGGATGTTTAGTACGTATGATACAGAATTATATTGAGGGATAGTCTAGACCAGTGGTTCACAAACATTTTTATCACGGAATCCTTATACAGTTTTCATGACATCGCGGAACGCTTTTTATGAAATGTAATCTGAAGTTGATGTTGCATATTCCTGTTGAAGGAAATTGAAACTTTAATGGTTGTGTCTTAGATTATGCGGCTTACGAAATCGTGAATTCAGTATATTTTGTGGTTTCTGAACTGGTAAATACAACCCAACTTTCTTTATGGGTCCGAATTTTAACAAAAACTATACCTTATACAGGGTGTCCTACGGTTTATGAGCCAACATGCCTGAGAGGTAAACTTCTTTGGCACATGAAAGCACACCTCGCGTGGATCAAACATCCCGCCCGTATCAATCTATTGCGAGCTCAGAGCGCACAACTAATCTTAACAATAATAACATGTGTGTCCAAATGCTATGAGCCAAAACGAAACACGAGGAAAGTAAACGGTGTGCAAGCCGGAAACTAAAGTAAAAGACTATGCTAAATGTGATAGTTGCAAAGTGTTACTATGCAAAATATGCAGCAATCTAACATCCTCCGAAGTCAAAGTGATACAACTGAAAGAAAGAGCTATGAAATTCTACTGTGCAGAGTGCTTTGAAAGCAGCCCTCCCGAGGACCTAAAAAAAGAAGTTATCGCTAATCGAGAAATAACCAATAACCTTAAGATGGAGATTAACCAACTCAAAGAAGATAATGCTAACCTTACCCAAAACCAACAAAGTGAGTATCACCAACATGGCAATCATGTTTCCGAAAATCTATCCGAAATCAGTAAAAAGGTTGATATATTTGAAAATAGTATCCTAAAGGAGTTAAAAGAAATTAGGAACGTAATGAAAGTGTACGAAGGAGCAAGAAAAGAGAATACCACCAAAATGAACCCAAAACAACAATATAGTGAAATTGTAAAAGGTAGAGAACCAATTATAATCATAGATTCTAATAATGATTTGTCAAACAAAGACATAGTTAAAGAAATTAAGAACAAAATAAATCCAGCAGAACTAGAAATTGACATCACAATGGGGAAAAAAACAAGAAATGGAGGAGTAATAATACAATGTGAGGACTCATCAACAATTGAAAAGGTTAAAAATACAATTAAAAGCAATATGGGAGAAGACTATTGTTGTGGTCTTCAAGATAAAACAAACGTAATTTTACTAAATTACTTTATTTAACAAAACTAGTGTTGGATGTTAGCTTTAAAAGATTTCAATTACAATCAAGTTGTTCTCAATGTGGATTAAGGCGTACTGACCCTTGGTTCTTAAGATCTAGACACTTTTTGGGGCTTTTGCTAAGTCCGCACTTTTAGCTACACCATGGGAACGGATGTGGACGCAGCACTATTCAACACGCACAGACTCTTTTGAAGAAAAATATGATAGTGACAAAGTAACAATCTTATAACACTTACATAATATAATATCTTATACTTGGGTGGTCTACAACACCCCTCTTCTTAATTGAAAAAGATTGAACAACCACAAGTTGTGAAATCTTTTAAAACAATTTATTGTAACATATCAAATCAAACATGATCTAAAATCTAAAACAATTTTAAGATTAACATACCTACATAAAAATAAAGAACTAAAACTAAAATCCTTATTCATTTTACAATTGATTTTCTACCTCTAATAGGCCTACTTAACTCTATAGGTTTTGTCATGCTAGTCTCTAGAGTCGTCATCGGATGAGCATCACTTAACTGGTTATCAAATTGGTTATCAATAAAAGAAGTTTCACTCTGTTGTATTTTAGATTCAAAATTATTTTTTACAGTTACACAAATTCCTCTTAAACAATTTCCGCAATTATTACCTCTATTACAACGCATTTTACAACAATAGCAATAACAACACAAACAGCTTAAGGTTAACGTTAATATTAATACAGTGTAAAACAAAAAACCATAATTTTCTGAAAGAGAAGAAGGTGACCAATTAAACTTATTTAAATTACTTTCAAGTTCTTCTAGTTTACTACTAGCTAAATTTAAATCGTGTAAATGTACATTAGTCTGTCTAAAATTTGGGTTTAAATTTAAACTTGAAATATTTAAAGACTTTTTCTTTGAGTTTTCATCACAACAATCATCTATTAAACTAACAGCAGGTAAAAATTGATTTGCAAAAATGGAACTAGAAAATGACCTTTCTGGAATTAACATTGCATTCTGACTATAAGCTATACAATTTTCTGAAATAGATAAAGTTCCTACTCCATGTAAAATTTCATCATATAAATTATTATCACACTTAAATGTAACCTTCTCAGCATTGGTCAAAACAAAAATCCATGAATTTGATGATTTTAATTGATGCCAAACGTTTAATTTTAAATTAACAATTCTCTTGTCACAATCTTCAGGTATTGTTTTAACTGAAAGAAATAAATTTACTTCACAAATATTATTTGTATGCGTTATAAATATAGGTTGAACTTGCTTACACAAAAATTGTAACTTTAAATATTCTATACAATTTTTAAAATTATCATTATTCATAAGAAAATATTTCTGTCTCAAATCATTTATAGCCAAGTAAGATTTTGAAGGTTGAATAAAAACGAATTTATTTTCAGTAACATGTACAGGTAAAGGTATCATTTCGTATGTACTATACTCTTGATTGTTTGTTAATGGTACGTTAATAATGTAAATTAAATTTCCCTCTTTAAAATAAACATCAATATCAATTATCTTTAAAAATATATGAGCATTTTCCAAAATTGGCATAATAGGAAGGTTTAAAGTAGTATTTTTTAAAATATTTTGAAATTCTAAAACTAATTTTTCTGGCGTTAAGATAAATGGATGAAGTTGTCCCCTCTTAGCATTTAATACCGATTCGATTATATTCTGCGTTTCGATTTGATATTGAAAACAAAGCATAGTAAACAATGAAAAATGTTCGTTAATATTTAGTTTGATCTCTAATAAATTTACGTCATCCGTTACATTTACCAAATATCGGCTTAACTTTTTGAGGTTATTCGCTAATATTCCCTCATTTATGTTTAAACTCCCTATAGTGTCGTTAAAATTTGAAATAGTAGTTTTTATTACATGACTTTGATCTTTAATTGTTTCAATTAATTTTTGTTCATTATTTGTAAATTGATTAATTTTCTTGCTATAAAATTCTGCATCGTCTTCATCTAGATTTCCGAATAAAAACTTAGTTACTTTTCCTACAGCATTTATTAATCCTCTTTTAACCCGTAAGTGATTATCGTTTCCCAATAGATTATCGACCATATGTCGTTCTTTTTCTAATTTATTTATCAACGCCTTTGTTACTCTTATAAAATTTTCGCAATCTTCCTTAACTCTATTAATACCTACTTGTAAACATAATTTTACCGTTTGCGAGTAATGAATCTGGAGTTGTTTAAATTTTGCGGTGTGTTCAAACATATCGATGTATGTAATTAAAGTCCATTTATCGCTAAACATTTTCAAATTTCCCAATTTTTCATAGTATATCCCGGCGGATTTCTCCAAATTTTGAACCGTATGACCATCAATTTTATCAGATATTATTATTCTTCCAAGGAGTGTTAAAATTAACCTAAAAAACAAAGTGCATTAATCGTGAAATAATTTTAGTCGATTTTTGTGAACAACCACTTCTTTTCGATTTTGTAAAATAGTATAGTTTACATCTGAATTAACATCAATAATTTCGAAAGGACCGATAAATCTAGAATAGAGTTTTTTACTTCTATTCGCTCTAGTAGCATTATCCAATAATAAAACCTTATCTCCTATATTAAACTTGAATTCAGTTGTACCTTTATCATAATTTTCCTTACTAGTGTGCTTGCGTTTTATTAAATTTTCTCTAGCCTCTTGTCTACTAACTTGCATTTTTAACTTTAAATCTGTTAGAAAGTCGTCATATGTATAAGAAAATTTAGGCTGACTAACAATTGCTGAAGGAAGTTCAGCTTGTCTTCCATATATTAACTCATAAGGTGTAAAATTTGTAGTTGTATGTGGAGTGGTATTATAAGTAAATTTCGCGTAAGGTATCCAATCACACCAATCGGTCTTGCTTTTGTTAACAAAACTTCTTAAATATTCCGCAAGAGTTCTATGACTTCGCTCTACCATATTAGATTGCGGATGATAAGCGCTACAGTTTATTTGTTTTATTTTCAAAAGTTTACAACATTGTTTAAAGACGTCTGACATAAAATTCGACCCTTGGTCAGTTACAATTGATTTCATAATACCATGTCTACAAATTACTTCTGTAACTAATTTATTTGCAACAGTTATTGCTTCCATATTTTGAATTGGAATTGCTTCTAAAAATTTCGTAAGTGCGTCTTGACAAGTTAGAATATACCGATTTCCATTTTCGGATATTGGTAAAGGACCTACTATATCCATATAGCATTTTTCGAACGCTTGTTCCGGAGTATCCGTAATTTGCAAAGGGGCTTTTAAGGGTTTATTTGTACCTTTATTTGTTTGGCATAGTCGACAACTTTTAACATATTTTTTTATATCGTTTTTTAAACCATTCCAATTGTATTTTAATTTTATCCTTTTTAACATGCGATTTATGCCCGGATGTCCTCCCGTTGGAAGTTCGTGATATTCCTTTAGAATTTCGAGTTTTTGTTCTTCAGTTATTTCTTTACTATCTTCATTATCATAAACATAAATTAGAACGTCGGAATTTTGAAAAATAAACCTTAACATTATACGAACCTTTTCGTATTTTAATTTGTCCAATCCACAACAGATTTTGGGCATTGCTAATTTTTTTATATTATTTTTTACACAGAATGTCTTGAGTGATAACAGTGTTTTATATAAATCCTCATAAGTTGGTTTATCATAGAAATTTTGTTTGACTAACAAATAAAATATAAATCTTTGTTGTTCAGGAACATAGTTTATTGAATGTAATTTCTGTTCTTGTAATTTTAATCTATCAACATGATCAAAATGTTCTCTAAAAGTAAGTGCAATGCCTTTTCCCATTTTTAGGTCTACACTAACTGCCTGAACTAAGGAAAAATCAGATGGCGCTAAAAATAAGTCACCAGGTTTATCAACTACGTTATTATTTATTATTATTTTACTAGATACATGCTGTAGATATTCACCAAATGTTTTATCTTTTAAGGAATTTATTGTGCAAATGCGCGAAAGTGCATCGGCGTTAACGTTTAACTTTCCGGGTTTGTAAATGGGCTCAAAGTCATATTCCATTAATTTTAATCTAAAGCGCGTAAGTCTTGAACTAGGATCGGTAATGTTATTCAACCAAACTAAAGCTTTATGATCAGTCACTACAAAAAACTTTCGACCAAATAAATATGGCCTAAAATGATTACAACACCAAACTATTGCCAGTAATTCCTTTTCTGTAGTACTATAATGTACGTGAAGCGTAAGCAATAGGTAAGTCTTCACCTATTTTTCCTTGACTGAGTATACCACCGATCGCGTATCCTGATGCGTCTACAGTTAAAACGAAGGGTTTTTCAAAATCAGGATATTGCAACAAAGGGGGGTTAATCAATTTAATTTTTAATTCGTCAAAGGCAATTTGACACCTATCCGTCCACACAAAACTCTTATCTTTCTTTAATAATTCCGTTAGAGGTCTAGCAATTTTCGAAAAATTCTCAATAAATCTTCTATAGTATGAAGCTAATCCTAGAAATGACTTTACTTGTTTTTGGGTTTTCGGCATGGGGAAATCTCGCACGGCAGAGATTTTGGTATCGTCCGGTTGCATACCTTTATTCGTAATTTTATGACCTAGATATACTACTTCTTGACGTAAAAATTCACATTTTGTCGGATTTAATTTTAGATTATACTTCCGCAGTCGATCAAAGACTTCCTGAAGCTTAATTTTATGACTTTTCAGATTAGAACTATATATGCAAATATCATCAAGGTACACAAAAGCTTTAATTCCTTGTAAACCTAACATTACGGTATTCATTAATTGTTGAAATGTACTAGGAGCTGTTTTTAATCCGAAAGGTAGGCGTACATATTCTAGGTGTTTATAACCGGTGCTGAAAGCAGTTATATGCCTATCATCTGGATGTAACTCAATTTGATGATATCCACTCGAGAGATCTAAAGTGCTAAAATATTTTGAATGACCTAACTGGTCAAGAATGTCTATAATATTTGGCAGAGGAAAAGAAAAACCTATTGTATTTTCGTTAACTTTTCTATAGTCTACAACTATCCGAAATTTACGTTCTCCGTTCGCGTCTGGCTTTTTTGGTACAACGAGTAGTGGTGAATTATACGGACTTTTACTTTCTTGTATTATTCCATCTTTTAACATTTGTTCTGTTTGTTTTTGAATTTCCTCTCGTTGGGAAATAGGTAGTCTATACGGCTTGATATTCACAGGTGGTAAATCTGATTGTAATGGAATTCTATGTTGCACAGCGTTTGTACAAGTAAGTTTTTCATTTGGCAAATGAAAAATGTCCGAGTATTCAAAAATCAGATCCTTTATGATTTTACTTTCCTCTAAATTTAGATGTTCTAATCGCGTTAATTCAAGTATATCTTCTGACCTATCACTAGTTTCCTTAAGATTAAACACATTTGTACATATATTATTCTCATTTAAATCTACAATTTCCAAAGAAACTTCTGGAATTTCTAACCTAAAATTTTCTTCTAAAGTATTTACTATACTAACTAAACAGGTATTATCTTCGCGTCTAATATTTGTTAAACAATTTCCTAAGAATATTCCTTTACTTATTTCTTTTGCTTCACAAATAAAACTTTGATTTTGACGAGATACATTCGGTTTACATTTTACTCTAACTATTTGCTCACATCTTTGTGGCAATTCAATATATAGCAAGTCACTTTTATTTTTATCTGCATTTCTCAATTCCTTACCATTTTCAACAAAATTCAAATCGTTATTAAAGTCATCTCGCTTTAATTCATTATATCTATTGACACAAAATTTATTTGTATCCTGATTCATACAACTAACTTCATTTTCATTTAAATTCTCTTCAATTTCACTATTAACTTCAAAATTTCCTTCACAATAGAAATTTATCTCTTCATTATTTACGTAAACCTTACAATCTCTATAATCTATTAGACATTTAAAATTTTCAAAGAATTCATTTCCAATTATTCCTTCAGAATTTATTGGGAAATTATCACTAACTACATGAAAAACTATATCTACATTTTTGTAAATTAAATTTACTGTACCCAAAGTACTCAAAACTGTGTCTGATATCCCTTTAATTTTGATGCTTTTTTGTGAATTTACTAAAATAGGGTTTTCGATTTTGGAAAATTTTACTATGTTGATAGCCGATCCAGTATCCATCAAAAATATCGCCATATTATTTTTTAAACCTTTTAACTTTAATTTTAAATACTTTAATTTACTTTTAGATGCCTCAAAATGAAATACATTTTCTATATTATTTTGATTTATTATTTCTAAATTCAAATTTGATGTTGCTTTTTCAAAAGGTCTCGTTACTGATTCGTACGGGTGAAATTTGGACGGGAATTGTTTCGTGCGTCCGACTGTTGTGCGTAGTTGTTCGCTTGCGTTGACGTGCTTGGTCCGTAAGTTTGGGGAGCCGCCGGCGCTGGACCATTTTGCGACGGTCTCATTCCGTTTCCCTGATTGAAATTTTTATTTCGTGCCCTACAATCTGCAATTTTGTGCCCTATCTTACCGCAGAAGAAACATTTGAATTCCGATTTCGAGACATGAAAATTTCGTTCGACTTTTATATTTTGAGGATGGAACTCTTGCTTGCCCATTTTGCTAAAACAATTTGCCGCTTTATGTCCTAATTTATGGCAATTGTGGCATTTCAATCCTTGAGGATTCATTTTAAAATTTGAATAATCTCTATGGCTATTATTACTGAACACCGAATTTTTTAAGTGTTTATTTGAATAAAGTTCTTGTTCTTCGGCCCTAGCTAATTCAATGGCAATTTCTAAATTGTTTGGATTTCTAGCTTTTAACTGAAATTTTATTGGATCTATAAGTCCTTGAATAAATACGTTTAATGCTTGATTTCTTAAAATATTTGAAATTTCATTGGCTATTTCGCCTTCTTTGCCAATTGTGGAGGCATCTACTAGATTGCTTAAAATTCGCTCAATTTTATTGGAATAAGTTGCTATATCTTCATTTTTATTTTGTCTACAAGAGGTCAACTCCATTTGCCAATAACTTATTGAACCGCTTTCAGAGAAAGTGTCTTCTAAAAATGCTTTAAGAGCATGCCAATTTTCGAACTCTCTATACTTTGTTAAATTGCGAGCTTTTCCAATTAATTTAGTTTTAATAACATTATAAAGCACTTGTCTACATTGAGGTGCTACCGAATTTAACGCCATTTCACAAACATCTATAAAATCATGTACCTTATCGCCCTGTTTAGAACCATCAAATTCGCGTAACAATCTAACTCCTGTATCTAAACTTACGAAAACTGGGGCAGGTTGCTCGTTATCCTGACCGTCAACCATTTTTTATATATATTATATATTTTTTATAATTGATTGATTTAATCTCAATAAATGTGATTAATTTTGAAAATTTACTTTTATTTGGCTATTTATGAAAATTGAAACAAAACTATTTACTTACATAAAACGAAACATTTTATTCCCACGTAGTTGGTTGTATCCCTCTCAGGTATTTTTTCAATTCAGTATCCTTCTAGTGGGGTTGTTGATCCTCCAACTTGTCCAGGTAAGTGTTGAATGTTGATCCAGTATCCTCCAAGTGATATTGAGCGACCCAATTTCTTCCAATATTTTCCAAATGATGTTGAATTTTAGGGATTTTCAGCAGTTTTGTGGTGAGCAGCCAATTTCCACTATCGTTATTTTTTTTTCAGATACCCAATTACGTCTTACTTAATAAAAGTTATTTAACTAACCAAACTTTCAGTCGTCGCAGTACTGAATTTTCACGACTTTTGATTGATAATTGTTGCACTAATTTTCTTGAATTAACAACAGTATTTAATTAGTTATACAATGCGTCAGCGGAGGTACGCACATCAATAACTAAAAATTCGGACGTGGTAAACGTGTTACACGGCAAGGGGTGCACTTGGTTTAAACTTAGTCCGCGGGTTACGAAATAATAATCCCGAACGCTGCCACCAAAATATCTTGTTGTGGTCTTCAAGATAAAACAAACGTAATTTTACTAAATTACTTTATTTAACAAAACTAGTGTTGGATGTTAGCTTTAAAAGATTTCAATTACAATCAAGTTGTTCTCAATGTGGATTAAGGCGTACTGACCCTTGGTTCTTAAGATCTAGACACTTTTTGGGGCTTTTGCTAAGTCCGCACTTTTAGCTACACCATGGGAACGGATGTGGACGCAGCACTATTCAACACGCACAGACTCTTTTGAAGAAAAATATGATAGTGACAAAGTAACAATCTTATAACACTTACATAATATAATATCTTATACTTGGGTGGTCTACAACACTATAAGATCACTATACCAAAAAAGAAACTTCCACTGGTCAAAGTGATAGGCATTAATAATGAAGAATATGAAAAAGATGAAGATGTACAAATGAAATAATGATAATATAATATAATATAATAATATTATATAATATAATATTATAATATAATATAATAATTACAAATGACCTGCTTCAACTGCAATCGTTTTGGACATATAGCTAAAGAATGTAAAAGCAGTACTAGGTGCCCATACTGCGCACAAGAGCATGAACAATGCGACTGCCAGGAAAATGAAGAAGCGTGCATAAACTGCAAACCAAAAATTCAACATAGGCATTAAAACCGATCACAACTCATTCGACCTAAACTGCCCTTGCTATCAAAGGCTAAGAACACAAAAAACCAATTATGAAACGCCATAGCCACTACTGGAAAAAAAAAACAGCAGACCATCTAATACAATACAAAACGAATCATCAACACCACCCAAGACAGTATCAAAAACACTAAACGATTCAAAATCTCTAAATACAGTAAGCTTTGTTCACTATAATATTAGATCAATTAGCAATAAACTACACAAGATAGAAGCTATGCTAGATGAAATAGAAAACTGTATAGTTTTTGCAGCTACAGAACACTGGCAATCAGAAAAACATATCCAAATGCATCACATTAACAATTTTAAATTAGAAACCTCCTACTGTAGGAAAATTAAGCATAAGGAGGAGTGCAGTGCAAGGTACGAAAATACATTAACAAAATAGCAATGGAAGGAACATTAGAATGTGCAGGAGTGGAACTCAAAGTGAACAACAAAAAAATAATATGCGTGGCAATATATATAGCGCCAGACGAGCAACTGATGAGTTTTTCGCTCGCATGGATTATCTTTTACAGATAAGTAGATAACAACACAAATTGAAGGACCTTAGTGTTGCTTGGAGACCTCAATATTGATACAAACAGAATTTCAAACCAACGACAGGAATTTATGAGCCTCATTGAATCCTACAATCTAATCCTCACCATAAACACACAAACTAGAATAAATGTTAATACTGAAACTGTCATTGACAACATCATTACAAACTTACAAGAAGGATACACGTCTAATTACACTATGGCACAGTAGGGTAAAGACTAACAGCAGAATGATCAAGTACAGGGAAATTACTGACATCAACAAATATAAATTCCAGCAAAATGAAGATACATGGATACAGTTAGATAACATAGGGCAACACTCAGATCCCGATGACGGTTGGATTATTCTAGAAAATATAATAAGAAAGAAGTATAATGAATGCTTCCCGTTAGTTACAAAAAAATCCAACAATAACAAAAACCATAAATATATGTATATACAAAACCTCAGAGATAACTCAAAATAAGCAGTTACTTGACGCACTCTTCATAATAGTAAAACATGATGAGGAGGCCAAACATTTATACAAACAACAACAAAAAAATTATGATCTACTTCTGCAAGAAACGAAAAAACAATCAATCACGAACAGGATAAGATCATCGGATAATTTCAATAAAACCACATAGCAAATAATAAACGAGTACACAGATAAAAACAACAAGAAATCACAAAACGAGCTGGGGCTAACACCCCAAAAGATAAACGAGATTAATGATTACTTCAGAAACATTACAAAAACTTTTAACAACTGCTTCACAGAAAATAATGGAATAGAAAACATACAACTAAATGCCAAATACATATACCTTTATCGAACAAATGATGAAGACATCCTAAGTATAATAAGGCAGTTAAAAAATTCAAATAGTGGAGGATACGAGATCAGCAACAACCTACTGAAAATATGCGCATTGGAAATTACTCCCTACCTGACACAACTAATCAACAATTGCTTATCAAATGGAACATTCCCAAAAAACCTTAAGCTAGCACATATAAAGCCGATCTATAAAAAGGGAGACCCACTAGACCCAGCAAACTACAGACCTATTAGTCTACTCAGCAGCATATCGAAAATGATTGAAAAAGTTATTTCCGTAAGAATGATAGAGTTTTTTAAAAGGCACAATCTGTTTTCGAAATCACAACATGGCTTCCTAAGTGGAAAATCAACACAAACTGCTTTATTCGAATTCATAACCACCCTACTTGAAAGAAAACTAATTCCCATGGGTATGTACCTAGACTTATCAAAAGCCTTTGATATATAGAACACAACATCCTTCTAATGAAACTAGAAAGGTATGAAGTTAGAGGAAAACCTCTAGACCTCATCAGATCATACGTATCAAACAGAACACAGAAAGTTATTATCAAGAACATACAGTCAGAAACACGCACAGTTAAAAAGAGGGGTCCGCAAGGAAGTCTTCTCGGGCCATTGCTCTTTATCATCTACTCCAACGACATGGCAAACATTGAGATCAACGGATCCATAATTACATATGCAGATGATACCAACATGGTCACTAGCGGATATAATCTAGAAGAAGTATTAAATAAGGGGAAAGATGCCTTCAATAAAGTGCACCAATGGTTCGATCAAAACCAATTAAATATTAACCTAGAGAAAACCACGGGAATAATCTTCAAGATGCCAAGATCTAATCTAATATCTCCTCTGAATTTATCTATCAATGAAAACAAAATAAAAATAGTGGAAGAAGTCAAATTCTTAGGAGTTATACTCGATAACACGCTCAACTGGAAAGCACATTGCCAACATCTAATCAGTAAACTAAATACAGTATGTTACACCAAATATGACAAATGTGAACACATTACTTTTAGTGTACAAATCCAATTTCATATCAAACATTAGATATGGAATTATATTCTTTGGGAGGTTCACAGACTTTAAATAAATCTTTATAATTCAAAAGAAAGCTTTGAGAATCATCTATAGCACGAAATATAACAACTCATGCCGCGGACTATTTATCTCACAATATTCGGTCTTTACATGTATGAACTACTTTTATTTAATTTCAAACATCAAAACCATTCAATGACTATGAACAATCTCATGGGTACAAAAAATGATATACAGGGTGTTCCGTAAGTAATGCATAATAATGAAAGGGTTTGTTCAGGACACCAAAACAAGCAACTTTTGTTAATAAACCCATATCCGGAAATTAACCATTAAGTCACTAGGTTGAGACAAATTTTTTTTAATTTAATTTACAAAAATAGCTTTATTTTCTTTTTTTTGTAAATAAATGCTTGCGATTTATTCTCATGTCTTTACAATGGACCGTGCACAAGAGATTTAAAAAGAAAACACGACACAAATTTGGAGTGAACAACTTTAAATACGCCTTGAGCGGCAACACTCCACTTTGGCCTGAATTTCTCCTAGACGAGCGGTCGTGGCTAACCCACCATCTATCAAGCGGCTGTGCCGTCCCGTAAGAGGGCCGGTGGGGTGAGTCCTTAGGGTGAGGGAGCGAGGGAGGCTGGCAGCGGGAGAGGATTTGGACCTCACCCGGGGACTATATCTCTCGGGTAGCCTGGCGTCCATGTGGACGTCCCAATGTTGGGGGTCCGTGGTGGCTGGGGAGCTCGAGAGATGAAGTCATGGGCACAAATGCAGACACCCAGAGCAAGGAGGAGGACCCAAATAAGGATACACTCCTTGTACTTGGCGTGAGGGAGGAAATCCTCAAGCACATTAAAGAACATAAAGGGTTGGTGAAATACATGTTCACCACCCTAAAACTGAAATTTCACGGGACGGCCGCGGGTGTCCCCCAACCTGTCATCTCCATCATCATGGAGATTGGCGGGGGGGGGGGGGGAAACCGCGCGACAAGAGCACAGAATCAACCAACTGATTGGGTATGCCACGGCAAACCAATCGGACCCACGCATGATTCAATGGCTAATAAGGTTAGTTTTATCCAAAGCAACCAGGAACCTTGGATTGTAAAAAACAAGGTTGCTGGACTTAGCAACTTAAATGGTAGTGTTCTCATTACCAAATATTCACAGGCCAAGAACGTGCATCTTCGTTCCTCGCCAAATACAGGCCAACCTACTAACGCATCTACGGAGATGACTGCGAGAAGAGCAGGAGGAACCTGATCATGGGCTGTGACGCAAACTCACACCACATGGTCTGGGGAAGCAGCGACAACAACACCAGAGGTAAGCACTTACTAGAATTCTTAGCAAGTACTAACATAGAAATAATCAATAGAGGGCGGGAACAAACTTTCGTCAACTCTAGGCACCAGACAGTGATAGAAATCACGCTCGGTAGGGCGAATATTTCAAATCACATCACCGGATGGCACGTGATGCCTATTGCATCAATGTCAGACCACCGGTGGATCAATTTCAACTTAGAATGCTGTGTCATGGTAAGCAAGCCGTACTGAGACCCAAGAAGGACTAACAGGGGGTTGTTTCTACAACAACTGGAAGACTCTCTGGGACAGGCTCCCATCGCACAGGAAGTTATAACTGTGAGACATATAGAGGCAACCACAAACTTGCTGCAGACCTGCCTCACAGAATTCTTTGAAAAGTCTTGTCCAGAAAGTACTGGGACGACCGGCCACCGAACAAAACCATGGTGGAGTAAGGAGCTGAGTCGTCTCAGGACTAAAGATTACAAACTCTTTAACAAAGCAGTGAAAACAAAAAGCAACACTGACTGGGAGGTTTATAATAAACACCGTCAGGAGTACAAAAAGCTAATATGCCAAAGGCAGCGGAATGCGTGGATACCATACTGCAATGAAATTGAATCTACCAACACAGCAGCAAGGCTAAAAAAGGTAATATCAAAAGATCCGAGGCAACAACCATGTGGGCTAAAGAGGGTGGATGGTACGTACACCAACACCCTTTCAGACACCGCAAAAGTTTGGCTTGACGCTCACTTCCCAGATTGCCAGGTCGGCACTACGGTGACCTGGCCCGATTATTCTCCCCCAACCCCAACGAGAGAGGAGAGGGAAAGGGTCAATCACGTGGTGACGGCCGAAACGGTAACCTGGGCCATCAAAACATTTCAGCCATATAAAAGTCTCGCTTGGGTGTATTCTTGATCACCTGGTAGACCTATTTCGGGCATGCGTGCTATTGGCATATATGGAGAGAAGTCAAAGTAATCTTCATTCCCAAACAGGGAAAGAATGATTACTCCTCACCAAAATCATACAGGCCAATCAGTCTAACATCGTTTCTCCTGAAATCATTAGAAAGATTGTGCGACAGACATGTAAGGGAGGAAATTTCAAGAAATTTTCCCATACATCCAAATCTGCTCGCTTATCTCCCAGGGAGATCGACAGAATCTGCACTAAACAATGTAGTGTGACAGATCACTGGAAGAGAAGGCGTACACATTTGGAGCTTTTATAGACATCGAAGGAGCATTCGACAAACCAACGTTCGAAAATATAAAAACTGCACTCGAAGAACATGGGGTTCTCTCCCCTATCAAGGGGCTGATAACGGACATGCTCTCAAATGGAGAGCAGGGACAATAAGTGTAGGAGACTGTAAAGTCAGAGGCACCGTAAGCAGAGGGTGTCCCCAGGGTGGAGTACTATCCCCGCTAATATGGAATATATTAGTAGACAGCCTTCTGCGGAGACTCAATGACGCTGGCTTCTACACAATCGCATATGCAGATGACATTGCAATTCTGCTCACAGCGAGATACACAGAAGTTCTCTGCGAATTAATGCAGAGGGCTCTGAACACTCTCGATGGTTGGTGTAAAGAACAGAACCTGTCAGTCAACCCATCTAAGACAGAGTTAGTTCTATTCACAAAAAAGAAGAAAGTGGGAAATGTGAAACTTCCCACACTCAACGGAACGCAGCTCACCCTACTCGGCGAAGTCAAGTACCTTGGAATCATGCTTGACAGGGCCTCCCATGTAAAGAGCAAAATAGACAAAGCATGCATGGCGTTTTGGCAGTGCCGTCGTGTCGTGGGGCGATCCGGGGGACTATCCCCGAAGATCACCCAATGGCTCTACACGGCAGTCATCAGGCCAATGCTATGCTACGGAGCACTTGTTTGGTGGCCAAGAACCACAACTGGCACAAATTACTCACGTTCAGAGACTAGCTTGTCTCGCAGTAACTGGAGCCATGAAAACAACTCCTACCGCAGCAATGGAGGCAGCGCTCTGCTATTTGGAGGAGATGGCACTGCGCTCGCTCCTAACACTGCGAGAAGGAAACCTCCTGAACGCAAGTTTCGAGAGAAGTAGACACCTAAAAATCTTGGGAGAGGCACAGAAACGTGAGCCACTCCTCGGGTTAGGGACAGACTACAAACCGGTAAAGTACATCTTTACCAGGAGCTATTACATTGATTACACGCTCGAAGAAAATAGGAAACCAGATGTGAACATTTTCACTGACGGGTCCAAAAAAGAAGGCAGATCTGGGATAGGGGTCCAGAGAAGCAGCGGAGAAAGAACTACGCAATAAAGTGATTCGCTTGTGGACAGACAGCAGGGCGGCAATGTTAGCCTTAGGGAGACCGAAAGTCACCTCTTGGCTGGTAACAGAATGCCACCAAATGCTGGAGACCCCAGCGATAAACAACACTGTAGAAATCGTCTGGATTAAAGGACATTCAGGAAACCAAGGCTATGAGAAGGCGGACGAGCTAGCTCGAAGGAGTGCCACCCAGCAATTTGTCGGACCGCAGCCTTCAATTCCCCTAGCGAAGTCCACTATCAATGCCTTGATAAAAGAGCACTCGCTGCGACAACATGCCAACAGATGGCTAAATACAGAAGGCTGCAGACAGAGTAAGATGCTCGTACGAACATCTAACCTGAAAACAGCGAACTACTGCCTACAACTAACGAGGAATAAACTAAACATGGACCGGGCACTGCCACGTAAACAAACACCTACATCAGCTGGGAATAACCAAAGATCCCAGCTGTTGTTAATGTGAAAGAGAAGATGAGACAGTAGAGCACTTGCTCTGCTATTGCCCTATTGAACGGAGGGGAGTTGGTAAAATGGGCCCAATTGTGGCGGCATAATTGCCAGTGGAACTCAACCACGCCCTCAACCTGAATCCAGATCTACCCGACACCGATTATTACCGGTATAAATACAACTGAGAATTCTGGGTAAGTATGTTTGAATTGAAATAACAGATCTTGGTATTTCTCCACTTTTTCCATAAACTTTGTTCTCCTGGACATGACATTTCGACCACATACATGGTAAACTCTGAACTATCTAGAACAACCATACCGGCTTGTTTGCCTGAATTTGTGTGGTCGTGGAAAAAGGGAAGTTACAGAAAATTTTTACTTTGTTGCCACTTACGACACTTTCTACGCATGGATTCTGGTAGTGTGGAAATAATGTGTCGTCTATACCGTAGCACTGCCTCCAGTTATTATACAGCACTTTAAGAGCATTGTCGTGGCGGGTGATGTAAGCCTTTTATGCATATTTGCTGCAAACTGATAAAATATTCGCAAGCGGCTGCAATAACACTGCGATCGTGCAGGTCCTCGATAGAAAGAAGTCCCCTACTTCCTTGTTGTCTGGGGATGTATAATCTCTGGACCGATGAGTCCAGGTGCAGACTTCTATTTTCCCTTAGAACAGTTCTAGCCTGCCTGTCTATATTTAACAGTTCTGTACGATTCCATTCTAGGGCACCGAAGGTGTGCATTATTGAAGGGATGGCTAACCTGTTGGTTGCCTCAATTTTATTTTTTCCAGTTAATTCTGATCTCCAGATTTGGGAAAGTACTTTTATGTACCTTCGTGTTAACGTCTTTTTTATACCGCTGATGTTGTGTATTCGCCTTTGTTCTACACCCAGGTAAGTGTAGTGCTCGCTGTTTGGTAAGTGTTTGATTTCCGTTCCATCGCTAAGCAACAGGTTATGTTCTAAATCTTCCGCTTTGCCCCGTTTTAGGTGAAACACGGCGCACTTGTTTAACCCAAATGACATACCGATGTCTTTAGAATATTGGTTAACTATGTTCAATGTTTCCCTTAGGTTAGTTTGGTTTTCAGCGTAAATCTTAAGGTCGTCTATATAAAACAAGTGGGTGGCTTTGTTGGTGCGCCTAACCGGGGGTCCTGCTCTGTATCCTTGCCAGTCTTTTAGTTTATATGAGAGGTAGAAGGGATATACAAAAAAGAAGTGGGTTTAAACTGTCTCCCTGAAAGATTCCTTGTGCATACTTAATAGTGTCAGTTTTTAGTGTCTTCTTTCCATCTCACAATATGAAGGAAGTTTTCCAGTTCAGCATTAAGTTGCCTAAGGTGTTGACAATATGAGGACTTACTTTCATACATCGTAAAACACTAAAGACGAATTCGCGTGTATTAGTTCCACATACGTTCTCTCCTTATTTGACGTGGTTTTAAATGTAAAAGAGAGTGAGCGAAATTATTAGCTTGTCTACACCGCACCTATTTTCACGGAGAATAAACTATAGGAGGTTATCTCTAATGACTGAGTCCCCTTTTTTTGATCCTCGCTGCTCAAAGACTTCCTTCCAGACCGGTGAAATAACATTTATGATTTTGTTGTACAATATTGAGGTTCAAGTTTTGTAGATGGTGTTTAGGCATGTTATTGTTCTGTAGTTTTCGGGGCGCTTTCTTTCTCCTTTTTCATATAGCAGTATAGTTCGACCTTCAGTGAACCATGATGGGAGGTTCTTGTTCACCTCTCATTATTTGGTTGAAATTTTTAGCCAGAAGTTGATGTGTAGATTCTAACTTTTTCCACCAAAAAGTGTTAATTGCGTCTACGCCTGGTGCGGTAAAATTTGATTTTATTTTCAGGGACTCGCTGATTTCACTTGCTGTTATTTCCTCGGATTGTGGATTTTGATGGAGGTTGTTCCTAAATCTTGAATTACAAACTCTCTGAAATTGTTCTAAACATGGACTATTGAAATTAATTGTCTCATATATGTTTTTCCAATATCTTTCGACTTCATCTAAACTAGGGGTTATTTCATGTTTTTTGTAATTCTTATTCATTTCGAGGATGCTTTAAAAAGGTGTTATTCTGGAAGATAAAGTTCTTCGTTTTCTCAACTTTCCTTTTGGTTGCTGTAAGAGATCTTAACTTATCCAGGTTTTTTTCTTTCAGAGTTCTATATACTGCCAGGTTGGTGGTGTGACATTTTTGTTTAAGAATGTTATAATCCTTTTAATCTTTGGTGTGTATTTTTTTCCACTTCTTATATACTCTATAACGCCGTTAATATGCGATGTTTTTTTTTCTAATCTGTTTTATCTTATCTTCCAGTATTTCTAATCTTTTAGTGTAATTATTTAACATTTGGGTTTTTTCTTTTCCAAGTACGACTGTTAATGCTGCTGCGTATACCGCGATATTTAGATCTTCCAAGTTGCAGTTTTCAGGTAAGTGATTCTGTAGTATGTTATTAATAATTTTAATCTTTTCTTTGGGGATATTTTGTTTCAGGTGTATTTGTTTCTTTCTATCTGTTATTTTACATTCCTTTAGGTAACGCAAGAAATTTATTATTATTATTAAGGGCGGTCGCTCTATGCGAGGCGTGCTTTCATGTGCCAAAGGAGTTTACGTCTCAGGCATGTTGGCTCATAAGCCGTAGGCACCCTGTATACAGGGTGAGTTTAAAGTAACGCATAAAAATCATAACTACCTTATTTTTTGCAATTTTCAAAAACGGTGAAAGACCATTGTTTTTAAAAAAACTTTATTTTGAACTCGACAAAAAAAATTTTTCACTATGACATCAACATTTTTTTTTAATGGATTGATATGGTTTTTATATCATAAAACAATACTTTATTAAGAGTGTTTTACAACGGTACCAAAAAGTTTATACTAGTGCCATCTAGATGTCATTAAAAAATTTATTAAATTTCACGTTAAGAGCATCTTCCTAGACACCCGCGTTAAATTTTCCGTTGGAGATAATAACAAGGTATAGAAAATTCATCCCACTTTTCTGGAGCTTCTTTACAAATTATGACCAAATAACTGATAATTAATGCGAATCCCTAGAGGGCGCGCGAGTTTGGGAGGAAAAATTGTGAAAAATCATGAAATCGAGCATTAGTTCTACAGTCATAACTCAAGTTTCCCTCGTCAGATTTTCATTTTTTTTTTCAGATTTATAATCTAAATTGATTAGGCTACAACTTGCTAGAGAGTTATCTTCTGCAACCTAGCACAAAATTAATTAGAGGGGTCCAAAGTTAAGGTACGTTTAGATCATTATATTTTTTTTGTACCATTTCCAATTTTTTTTCCTTCTGGCAAAAGTTAAAGAAATGACTTCTAAATAAACAACAAAAAAAATTTTTACAAAAATGTTGTTCGTACTAGCTTTTATGACTGTAGAACTAAACCACTATATTTACCGTTTAGGAAATTGCTCTTAAGGGACAGCTAGTTTAAAGTAACGCATAAAATTTATAACTACTTTATTTTTTAGAATTAAAAAAAACGGTAAAAGCAGTGCCGCATTGTTTTTCAAAAACTTTATTTTCAACTCAACAAAAAAAATTTCTCGGTTGACAAGATGTCACTACGACTTCATCAATTTTTTTTTAATGGAATGATATAGTTTATATGAGAGAATATGTGATTGCAATATTTCTAGACTTTAAGCGGGCATTCTAAACTATAAACAGAGACATACTACTAAGAAAATTACACAAAATTGGTCTACGGGAAAATGTATTGCAGTGGTTCAAATCGTATTTGACGGGAAGAAAACAAAAAGTGAAGTTTAAAAGTAGTGTATCAGATGAAATTCCAATAAATGAAGGTGTGCCACAAGGAACAGTGTTGGGACCGCTATTAGTTATACTTTATATTAACGATATAGTAAAATGTTTAAAAAACACCAGTGTTCAACTTTTTGCGGATGATACAATGTTATATATAACAGGGACGGATATAAACCAAATGACAAAATGTATAAATGAGGACTTACAACATGTATTTGAATGGCTGTGCAATAATAGGTTAGTGTTAAATGTAAATAAATCAAAATCAATATTAATACACAATAAGAAAGCAAATGTCGATATTAGTAATAAAATTATGATTAATGATAAATATATTGATGTAGCGCACAAAGTCAAGTACTTAGGTGTAATACTTGATGATAAACTAAACTTCAATGAACATATTAATTATATTAAAAATAAGATAGTTAAAAAAGTATACCTGATGGGAAGACTAAATAAATATATTAGTACAAACACCCTAATTACAATATATAAAGCGATAATTATGCCGCATATTGAGTCCTGCTCAACTCTCATATTTACAGCCACAGAAAAACAATTTAAGGAGCTTCAGGTATTGCAAAATAAGGTAATGCGTATAATTCTAAAAGTAAATAGGTATACACCAATACATCTGATGCTAAATACATTGCAATTTATGAGTATAAAACAAAGGATAATGTATAAGACATATATGTTTATTTATAATCTAAAGTATGAAAAAAGTCCATTATACTTAAAAGACAAAATTTTATATGTTAACGATATACATAAATATGATACAAGAAATAAAGAAGACTTTTATATCAATACTTTTAATACAAATCGAATGTTAAACTCAGTAATGACCAGGGGATTGATACTTTTCAATAATCTGCCTATTGAAATAAAAATTGAAGAGAATGTAAATAGATTTAAGAATAGTATATATAAATATGTGATTAATAAATTTTAGTTGTTTGTATATATAAGCTTTAATTGTAAATATGTATATATATAATGTATTGTGATAGCATGATGCTAAAATAAACTACTATTATTATTATTATTATATATCATAAAACAATACCTTATTAAACCCCTTATTCTCTAAATTGACGTTAATATAACGATAGTCGTTAGAAAAATTTAAAAGTTACAAAAGTAGAGCTAAGCATGTATTCTCTATCGCCGCGTGTTCATAATTAGTTGAACAATTATGTCATTCCTAAAAGAGTGAGTTTTCTTAGAGAATAGCAAAAACGATACCCTTAAAATAACGATTATCGTTCAATATCGAGTCGTTTACTTATCGTTAAGCGTTAGCGAATAAGGGGGTAAGAGAGTTTTAGAATGGTATCAAAAAGTTTATACTAGCGCCATCTAGATGTAATTAAAAAAAATATTAAAATTCCTCGTAAACGATAGTTTAAAGTAACGCATAAAAATCATAACCACCTTATTTGTTAGAATTTTCAAAAACCGCAAAAGACGTGTCGCATTGTTTTTGAAAAATTTTATTTAAGGCCGTATGACACTTGCGAATTTACTGTATAAAATCTTCACATGTTTATCTCTAACAGAAACACATATAGATAAAAACATATATGAACATGAAATTAATATAAAAGGATACAAAGTGGAAAAAACACTAACCGAAAACAGAAGAACAGGAGGTATCAGTGTGTATATAAAGGAAAACATAAAGTATAAACTTCTATCAAACAAGGAAGAAGGTGATTACATGAGTGAATTAACAGTAGAAGTAAATATAAACAAGAAAAAATATTTGATAACAACTATATATCATTACCCTCAAAAAAATGAGGCTATGTTTCTTGACAAAATCAGCGAAATTATTAAATCCATGGATTATCAAAAAAGTATACCTATTATTATAGGGGATTTTAATATCGATGTCAGCAAGACATCATTCTATGCTGAGAAACTAAAAAAAATCATATATGAAGAAGGTATGAGCCAAAATATTAAGGACTACACCAGAATCACAGATAGAAGTCAAACAATAATAGATCTGCTAATAACAACACCATTTAATCATATAGAACATCAAGTACTACTAAAACCTAAAATAAGCGACCACAACATAATTGTAGTAAGATTAAACACTGAAGAAGTAATCAAGAAAAAAATTTATAAAGAAATCAGAAATACTAAAAAATACAACACAGAACTATTACAAACTAAATTAGCAGAGATAGAGATCAAGAGTGACAATTCCAACGATGTAAATGATATAGCTAGTAATCTTATCACACCATTAATAGACGTTATAAATGAAATATGTCCGGTAAAAGAATTATGTATTAATACTTACCAAGCTAACAATAAATGGTTCAACGAGAAAATACAAGAAAAAATTAAAGTGAGAGACGATAAATACAAAGAAGCAGCCATCACAAACAATCGAGAAAAGTGGGAACAATATAAAAGAATTAGAAACGAAACAGTAGTAATTATACGTGAGGAAAAACAAAAATATTACAGAGAGATAATAGACGAAAACAGACATGACAACAGAAAAATGTGGAAAAACCTAAAATCTCTCCTTCCAAGCAAGAAAAACAATGCAACTTTAGATAACATCAAATTTGATGATGAAATAGTAAAAGACAACAAAGAAATAGCACAAAAGTTTAATCACTACTTCAAAAACAGCATAGAAGAGATATTGGGAAATATACACTCAAAAGTGGACTATAACAACATAATAAAAAATGTAGATTTTTATGAAAATTATAGCAAATTTAGAAAAGTAGAAATGAAAGAATTAAGAACTGTAGTAAACGAACTACCAATGAAGAAAGGAACAGACGAAGGAATATCGACAATAGTTTTAAAAGATAGTTTTGAAATAATAGGGCACGTATATCTGAACCTAATCAATACATCATTAACGGAAGGAGTATTTCCAGATGAATGGAAAACATCAACGATCATACCAATTCAAAAAATTCAAAACTCCATATTATGCAGTGACTACAGGCCAATTAACATGGTTCCCCAATATGAAAAACTACTTGAAATAATGGTCAAAAATCAAATTACGCAATTCTGTGAAGAAAATAACGTCATAATAAAACACCAATCGGGCTTCAGGAAAGATCACTCATGCGAAAGTGCACTAATCGACATCATTGATTCGTGGTGCAAATCTATGGATAAGGGGGAATACGTGATAACAGTGTTCCTAGACTTCAAGCGTGCGTTTGAAACAATAAATAGAGACATATTAATAAAAAAGTTAAATAAAATGGGTTTACAAGATTCAGTGTTAGAGTGGTTCACATCTTATTTAAAAAATAGAAAACAAAAAGTAAAATTTAATAACAGTGTGTCAGATGAAGTGATAATAAATGAGGGTGTACCTCAAGGAACAGTATTAGGACCAATCCTATTCATACTGTACATTAATGATATAACTAAATGCATAAAACATTGTAGAGTTCATCTGTTTGCGGACGACACCATGCTATATATTACAGGAACGGACATAAATAAGATGATAACTCTTATAAATGAAGACTTAAAAAACTTATATCAGTGGTTGTGCAATAATAAGCTAGTATTAAATATTAACAAATCTCAAGGAATGTTACTCCAAAACAAAAAATTAAATGTAGAAATAAACAATAAACTTGTGATAAATAATCAATATCTTAATATAACAAAAAAAGTTAAATACTTAGGGATAGTAATTGATGATAAATTAAATTTTAACGAGCATGTGGAATACATTAAAAATAAGATTTCCAAAAAAATATACCTTTTAGGTAGATTAAGTAAATGTATAAGTACAGATAGTATGATCACAATATATAAATCAATAATAATGCCTCACATTGAATATTGTTCAACATTATTGTTCACAGCTACTGACTCACAAATAAGAGAGTTACAAATACTCCAAAATAAAGCTATGAGAACTATCTTAAAAGTAAATAAATATACGCCAATAAAATTGATGCTAAGTACGCTAGAATTCATGAACATAAAACAAAGAATAATGTACAAAACATACTTATTTATTTTTAATGTTAAACATTCAAATAGTCCAGAATACCTACAAGAAAAGATAGTATATGTAAGTCAAATTTATAACTATAACACTAGAAATAAAAACGATTTCTATGTTAACACAAATAATACAAACAAAATGATGAAATCAGTTATGTCACGAGGACTAATAATATATAACGAACTACCAGAAAGCATTAAAAATATAGAAAATATTAATAAGTTTAAAGAGAAACTCTATAACTATGTTAAAGAAAAGTACCAATGATGTAAAATAAGAAAACTGTAAATAATACAATATTTGTGATTGGTTGAAGTTGTTAGATATATGTATATTTGTAATGTAATGTATATATTGTATATATCTATGTATTTAAGTATATAATAGCAAATTGCTAATAAATATATATTATTATTATTGTTTTCTCGTGAGTTTCTATGGTAAAAACTCGCAAGTATCATACACATTTTTTAATAGTTTTGTCGCCACTTTTTTTTCTTTTTTTTACAAACCTCAAAATGTAAATAAATTTTAATTTAACAAAGAGCAAGTGTCGTACAGCAAATTTTATACAAGTTACCAAGGATTAATCATGGATTGAAAAATTCAATCCAGGACAAATGAACTCTGTCGAGATAAACGCGTTGTTTACGTGATTAACTGAATCTTGTCATAATCCTATTTTCAATCCAATCCAGATCGAGTTACACGAGATTAACGTAGTCATGGTCTTCTTTGCTTTATGTATTCAAACAAACCGTTCTTTTCTTAATAATTTTTATATGTATTATTAGTAAATAATTTACAAAAAAGGTTCAAACTTGTAATGTACTACTACAAAAAATTTGAGGGGTGGTTCACCTATCAAAGTAGGTGTACATTTTTTAAAAAAGTACTTCGAAGTACATTAAACGTACCTGAAGTACCAAAAGTACATTCGAAGTATTTTAGAAGTACTCGAAGTACATTCCCGAAATACATTGCCAAAGTTTGTTTTGCATTCAGCAAGGCATTCAGGGCATTAGGATTTTCGGGTGATGGGGACTCAGGATTACTAAAATCAATGAAAATTAATTCTTTCTCGAATTCTTTTTCTAACATGAAGCAAATTTCTTTTGATTGAGCATGTACGGACTTTTCAGAATGTGAGACCATTTATTTTCAAGATATTGTACACATAGGTACTAAATTTAAAAATCGGCTATTGAAGCCAAGTATTGTGTTACCTCTGGGAGATTTTGTTATTTCATATCAACATTTACTAACTTTATGTGAAAGAGTTCCAAAGGAACAACATTTTCTAACGGTTAGTGATCTCAGCTCAAAGGACTGAATGAATTTTGATGTAGTGGAAATACTAGCTTTTTCTTATTTAAATGGTAAAACCTTGGGTAAAACGACCAAAGAAAAACAGTATACCAAAGATAATTGCGACACTTCTTTAGGTAAGCTTAAGGGTGTTGGCTGTTTGGCCAATTGGCTCATCTGTGATAAATTTGGTAATATAAAATTTAAAAAATACCAAAATCAAAACCAAATCATGATTTTAAAGCTATTAATTTGTATACAGGGTGTCCCATTTTAATCTTGTTAGGGGAATTTCTCGAAATGAGTATATCAGACAAAAAAGTTTCCGAATAAAAGTTTGACGGTTTGGAGGGGGACGTTCGATGCTGTAACAAATTTCATCCCCAAACCCCCCAGGGAGCGGATAAGGGGGGTGACTTTAAAATCTTAAATGGAACTCCCTATTTTTTATTACAGATTCGAAAAGAACATCAAAAACTATGTAGGTTTTATCCGGGAACTTTTAATCGCTAAAACTTGTTTTTTTCGAGAAACTTAAGATTAAGGTTTTGATGGCAATTTACAATTTAAAAAATGTCATGATCGCTTAAAATGAACTCTTTTTTAACCATTTGGAGGTGGGGTATCGAACAAAGTTTGATTACTACACAAAAAACCCAAAATTCTTAAAATGAATAGTCACAAGTAACTCTAGACTAAGAAGATTTGTTTGAATAATACTTGACTGAAGTAAATTAAATTATTTTAGTAATTAATTAATTAAATTAATAATTTATCTAATTAATAATTTAATTTACTTCGTTTTTTGTATAGTAATCAAACTTTGTTCGATACCCCGCCTCCAAAGGGTCAAAAAAGAGTTCATTTGAAGCAATCATGACACTTTTGTAATTGTAAATTGCCATCAAAATCTTAATCTTACGTTTCACGAAGAAAACAAGTTTTAGCGATTACAGCGCCACCTGTTGCGAAAAAAAAGTTCCCGGATAAAACCTACATAGTTTTTGATGCTCTTTTCGAATCTGTAATAAAAAATAGGGGGTTCCATTTATGAATTTAAAGTCACCCCCCTTATCCATCCCCTGGGGGGTTTGGGGGTGAAATTTTTTATTAGAATATTTATTATTTTATTACGTATGCATACTTTATTTACATAAAATGTTTTATTATTTTTTTAAAGTTCTGTTAACTACTTTTACTAGAATATTTATTATTTTATTGTGTTCTTAAAATGTATATATATTTTTCTTTTAAGTTTTTATATTTCGATATTTTTTTTGTAAATAAATGAGTTTTTGCTCATTTTTTATTTCTTTATAAAAATTACCTAAATACAAAATTTTTCTTACAAAAATATGTCGTGATTAAAACAAAAATAAGATCCACAGTACATTCGAAGTATCTTAGAAGTACCCAAAGTATATCTGAAGTACCTGAAGTACATTAAAAATACTAATGTACTTCGGGTAAAACCGAACTAGGTGTACATATTTTGGGTAGTGAACCACCTCTCGAAAAATTGTGCCAATCACAAAAATGGTAAAAACATTAATATTTTATTTACACTTTATTTTACCATTTTTTGAGATTTATACAAAAAAATATAATTATTTTTTATAATAAACCATTTTTGTAAATTATTTGCAACACTTTAATAATCAAAGAAAAATTTTAAAAAAGTTGGGTGAAAAATGTATTATGGCCTAATAGGAGCAAGAATAAACGGAATTTCAAAACAACTCTTATTCTTAATTCAAAAGTAAAAAAATTACCTCCTGGAAATTGGCTTATTAATAGCTGCTCCGTGTATCAAATCGCTTAATCTTTTGACCCGCAGACTTTGGGTTTTTTCTCCCATAACAAAACTAATGGCATCCATGAAGTTTGATTTTCCTAAAAAACGATAATAATAATATAAATAAGTTCTTTATTAGCAAATTGCTATACATGGTGTCCCTGAAAGGTCTGTACAAAACAATATTTCATACTCAAACTTATCTCTATCCAAAAGTTCTTCGTTAAGGTGCTACAGACCAATAAAGTTCTTAAAACTATTTTGTTTTTTTTAAATTACTAAAAATTATTTCATACGATCATAACGAAATTTGGTATGTGGCTATGTAATGAAAATAGGTATTTTTGGACAATTTGTTATTACTTTTTCACGTTATGTAAGTGGTCAAAAATAGGTAATCGACATGCAAGTTTTCTTGTAACTTTTTAATGGCTAAATAAAAATTTATAAAACTTTACTTCTACCTAAACAGTGTAATTATAAACTTTTTTTGTCTCTTATACAATTTTTCTAACTCATTTAGTTTAAGCAGAAAAAAATATTTCCATGTGGTGCATAACCTAACTTTAGAAAAATATTTAAAGTTTTTGCCAAAAGGTCTGTACAAAGTAACACCACATATTCTAGAGACCAAAATAAAATGATTTAAGCAAACTTATTTTAATCGAAAAGTGCTTCGTTAAGTGTCTAGCGACCTTGAAAAGGAAGCACTTTTGGTTAGGGCTAAAGATAAAATTGGTTAAATCGTTCCATATGGTCTCGGGAATATACTCTCTTAATTTGCACAGACCTTTTAACAAAAATTTAAATATTTGTCCAAAGTTAGGTATTATACCAAATGGAAATAATTTTTTTCTGCCTAAAATAAAGGAGATAGAAAAATTTTGTAGGAGACAAAAAAGTTTATAATTAAACTGTTTAGCTACAAGTAAAGTTTTATGAATTTTTATTCGGCCATTAAAAAGTTATAAGAAATTTTGCATGTCGATGACTTATTTTTGAATACTTACATAACGTGAAAAAGTAAAAACAAATTGTATAGAAATACTTTTTTCCATTACCAAATTATGTTATGATCGTATGAGCCAATTTTTAGTAATTTAAAAAATACAAAATAATTTTAAGAACTTTAATGGTCTCTAACACCTCAACGAAGCACTTTTGGATAGAGATAAGGTTGGTTAAATCGTCTTAATTTGGTCTCAGGAGTATGTGGTATCTTTTTGTACAGACCTTTTAGGGACACCCTGTATACAGGGTGAGTCAGACCACCCGTAACAACCTTTTATCTCGAAAACAGTTAGACAGAATAAAAATTTTAATCACCAAAGTGAAGCCAAAGAATCCATTGGTGCACTTATTATTTTCCGCAACAATCCGGAAGTGCCCGGAATCGGAATTTACTTTGAAATTTCAAATGGCAACATAGGTCGAGTATGCTATCGTTTGAAAGGTCTTTCAAAAAGAAATAACTTTTATTAAAATATTTTTGTAATATCTTGCATAATTAACAAATTAAACGAAAAAAAATATGCAAATAAGTGAGCATTGGTTTCTTAAATTATGGAAAAATGAGATCGTTACCATAATCAATTTTTTTATTTTTTGAATTAAGGAAAATAAATAAAAAATCCCTGACCTTAGGTGGAACTCTGTAAGCTATACGATTGTTTTCGTACATCGAAAATATCGTATTGTTGAATATGTTGCTATGGTGACGGATTTTATCTTTTTTCAATGAATACAAAACGTGCATAAGGAAGAGATATAGAAAATCTGTTACCAAGCAACTTAGTCAACAAACGGTTTTTTCGTTGTACGAAAACTATCGTATAGTTGTACAGACTTCCACCTCTTGCACGGACGCATGAACAAAGAGTCTGGGTTTTCTGGACGAATGACAAAAGTACTCTCTACTCCAATTTCTACACCCCCACATCACGGGGTCTGTAACTACCACAACGAGTTCATGATAATCTAAACGGTTAAGTTTAAGAAAAATTTTAGTAACACCAAATATATAAATACTAATTATGAAAAGTAAACAAGAACGTAAATAATGTATTCTTGGAAAAACTCTTACCAGATCCATTAGGGCCAATTACGGCATTAAAGGGTTTTAATGGTCCTATTATTGTTCGATCTTTGAACGATTTGAAGTTTTCCACTTCTATATGTTTTAATCTTGGTGGCATTTTTCCGCTTTTATTTTAGGTTGTATAGCTCTACAATTTAGCTGAAAATTAAAAAAAAAACTAGTAAGATAATTTATTTGTGTTTTCTGTAGTATTATTTTCATATTATGAAATAAATCTTTCCGGTTTCTGGTTGAATACAAAACGTGATATCAGTTAATTTCACTAATTAAATTTGTATAAAGATATTATCCATTTAAAGTTTTTCTAATTTAATATACTTACTTAGAAACGATTGTTTTAAACTCCAAAAAATTATAACGGCTTCTCTATTTTCCACAAGGTTTTGCTTGTTGGTGTCAGTTGTCAGTTGGTGTTAGCCACAGAATAATTACAATCATAGAACTTGAAAAGTAGAGAGTAGAGTAATATATGCCGCTTCGAATTTCCCTGCGTTCCACTCACAACGCCACCAACGAGCGTCAAGTCGTTCCACTTAAGGTGCAATTTCATGTTGACGCTTGACGCTGGTTTTGAGCGTCAAATGGGGTCACGTGACCTATTTTTAAATTTCGCGCCAAGTAATTCAGTCCCAGCGTCAAAAGTGTCAAAACTGAAATCATTTCAGTTTTAACGCTCGTTTCAGTTTTATCGCTCGAATAATTGTTAATGTCGAATGCACAAATTTTACATAGTTAGTAGTTAAAAATTAATAAGGAATTTGGAATTTCAATCGTATTATTCCTCGAAGAAATGGAACCTAATGACGTAAGTAAATGTTGATATTTCAAGTATTCTTAAAAATAACCTAAAAATATTATATTAAAAACATGAAATACTCATCGAGGTATATAATCTTTTTAGGAGATTGTTTATACATGCGGTCTGTGTGAAGAAATTTGTAAGAAGTTTGAAGGACATCCGTGTCTAAAAGATTACGGCCAAAAAATTTTCATAGACGATAACCATTATTTTTATCCTTTGTTAGGTAAGTAATGTTATTTCTCTTTACTGTGAAATTAATTTTTAAGTGTGTTTCTTGAATTTTTTAGATGATGATGTATCAATTGTACGTCGTTGCTTAATGCCAGATGGTTCTAAAGAATTGATCATTGAACAAATGATTAATGATAATGATAAAAATCAGAATGTAAAATTAGGTACGTAGTTGTAAGAACATGATGCATAATATCATAATAACACTACAATTTATAACTTTCCGAATGACTCAACTACATTTGTATTTATATTGCAGAGAAGTCAAAGAACAGGAAAAATATTGCAAAACCTGTTAAAAAATTAGATGATATGGATGTGGAAACATTAATTGGGGAAGTGGAGAAAAGACTCCCTCTATGGAATTTTTCAATCCCATTAGAAAAAAGAAGTAGATTAGTAGTAAAAAAATTATGGGATGAAGTTTCGGTAGCCATGAATGGTGAGGAACAAATTTTTTTCTATTTATCTTTCATCAAAATATTCATTAAATTATTTGGACTTTTAATTAACTTTTATAGGAAAATTAAGTGGTGAAGCTGCAAAAAAAAAATTTAAAGCACTAAGGGACACCCACCGAAAACTAATTCAAAGCGAGCAACATGCTAGTGGCTCCGCATGTGTTAATTCCAAGGAGAAGTGGAAATATTATGATGTTATGGA
Source organism: Stenus bimaculatus (assembly GCA_963971135.1). Taxonomy (NCBI): domain Eukaryota; kingdom Metazoa; phylum Arthropoda; class Insecta; order Coleoptera; family Staphylinidae; genus Stenus; species Stenus bimaculatus. The sequence goes on along the minus strand of OZ020183.1, from coordinate 25,553,242 downwards.
ATTTCTTAGAGATTCTTGTTTAATACGTCAGTAAGTCTAGAAATGTTAAATAATAAAAATTGTCGATTAGCTCAACTATTATGTTAATAACGTTTTTTTTTATTCTTTAGAACAGGGACAAATGTTACAAAGGAAGTTGAAGTGAATTCAGAGGACGAAACTGGTTTATTTGATGGTTCAATAGATGAAGATATTGACGATAGTGGCAACCGGGCAGCTTCGTAATACTTATAGTATCTCCAATTAATTATTATAATGTTGAACTAACGAAAAGTGAAAACAATAAAAACATTTTAAATTATTTCAGCTCTTCCTATAAAAAGACAAAGAACACGTTCGACAAAAGATGCTGCAGAAAATTTAAATGCACTCCATAGAATTGCTGATGCTATGTGCAAGGAACAGCCGCAGATTGTATTACCTCCAGCACCCCCTCAACCAGATGAGGTCGAGTCCATTCTGCATGCAGTTGGACTGCAATTACGTAAACTGCCTTACCCAAAGAAAATGTCTACACTTATTGAAATTTCGCAATTAGTACATTCAAAATACATGGATTAAATTTCTAATTTATAATGTCATGTTTTAAGGATGGAAATTTTCAATAAATAACAAAATTGTAATTTTTATTTTATTGTTGTAAATAAGTCCATGTTATTACATTTATTTTCTATTATACTGGCAGGGAATAGCGCCTTCTGCATTAAAAAAATCACAAAATTCATCTCTAATTGTTAGAGCAGATCGGCAACTATGATTATTACCCTTAACTCTTGCATCTGTGAATGCTGTAGTTTCTACTTCTTGTCTCCAAAGTCCTGGAATTAAACCATTAGGTCCGGGTTGATCAACCATATTGTGTGGAATGTAGCTATTATCGTCATCTTGTGTATGAAGCCAATTATGAAGACATATGATAGATTGGACCATTTTGATAATGTTTTCAACCGTACCTTCAATTGGCTTCCTTAATATTCTCCACTGGCTAACTAATATCCCAAAAGAATTTTCTATTGTTCTTCGGGCACGGCTGAGGCGATAATTAAAAATGTTTTTTTCTTGATTAAGGCCTCCTTTACCAGGATAGGGTCGCATTAAATAATTAGTTAGTTGAAATGCTTCATCGCCTACAAGTACATATGGTAAAGGCATCCCATCAACAGTTAACTGTTTTGATTCCGGTAAATTCATTTTCATTTTTTCAAACTTCTGACCCATTTCAGAATATCTGAAAATTCCACCATCGCTCCGCCGGCCATAAGCACCAATGTCAACTAATTTAAATGAATAATTTGCATCACAGATCGCCATCAATACAATGCTGTGATGATTTTTATAGTTGTAGTACGAAGATCCCGCATTTTTAGGGCACTAAAAGAGAGTTAAATATTATTTAAGTCTAATATCCTTTACACATCTAATTGCAATAAATTTGTATGTGTAAATGTTAGTGTACCTGTATTTGTACATGTTTTCCATCAATAGCACCTATGCAATGCTGAAATTGCCATTTCTCTTCAAATCCATGAGCAATATTTAACCAATCTGTGGTATGTAAAGGATACGGCAGTACTTTCTTTTTCAGACAAGACCAAAGTGCTTCGCATGTTTCTCCGATTATGGCACCTGTTGTAGTTACACCAACAAGATACTGATAAGAAATGGAGGTGATGCAATCACCAGTTGCTAAGTATCTATAAACAAGTTTTTTCATTTGTAAAATGAAGATAAATACGTAAAAATATATTAAAAGACTTACCTTAGAGTCATAGCCAATCGTGCTGCAGCAGGAATAGGCTCTCTTATTGCTCTCTGTTTAGATATGAAAGGACCAACCAAAAATAGCAATTCTTCAAATTGAATTACAGACATTCGTATATAATTTTCGAATTTTTCTGCATGCAAAGTAAGAGTTGGAAATATAGCTTCAAAAAATCCATGATCATGTCGCAATTTATATAAAGGATGAACCCAAAAACGTTTTTTCTCATATAGTTTTTTTTCCATCTGTCGCATAAGTTCATTTATTAGAAGAGCAGCTAAAACTCTTTTTCTTCTCGTATTTTGGACTTTTGCTTCAGCAATAATTTGCTGGCATTCACGAATCCATTTTTCATGTTTGTATATAAAAGGCATTTTATTAATTTATTATTAAAATTATTTAATGTTTACTTTATCCGTTTCGTACTCCCAAGAAAAAATTATTTATAATCTACTTACACCAAGCACTACTATGAAGTAGCTATAAAATGAGGTTAGGGCACGCAACTCGCAACAAATAGCTCGTTGACGCTGGAATTTAACGCTGGACTGAATCATTTGGCGCGAAATTTAAAAATCGGTCACGTGACCCCATTTGACGCTCAAAACAAGCGTCAAGCGTCAACATGAAATTGCACCTTTTTATGGCTCCTTACACATTGGGCGTTTTCTGCCGCGCGCGACAGCTGCAAGAAAACGCGGGTTGTCGCCGGTTTGCCGCCAGGTTGACGCTCCAATGTAAATCATATGGGATACGCTACTCCTGTACACACTGGGCGTTATACTGCGCATTACACTGCGCGTCAACGCCGAAGTGCAGTCGATCCCCGCTGCAGGCGTCAGCGTTTTCTCTTTACACACTACGCGACACGGACGCGACAACTGCTATATGTTGGCGCTGGTGTATAGGTTAGTTTTTTTATTAAAATATTATTATTATTATGGGCTCAAATATTGAGTATTTAACCGATAATAATAATAATAATAATAATTACGAAATTACGAAAAAAGAAAGGGAAAAGAAATACAAATACGAACAAAATAAACTTTTTAAAGGAAAACCCTCAAAAGTATTTGAAATAAAAACAAACCCCACTAAAACCCCTCACGTTACAGAGGTCGAAAATTTCTGGAAAGATATTTATGAAACCCCATCTATGGTAAATTTACAATCCAATGCAATTTCGTCATTTAAAGACCTATGTCAGAAAAAAATAAAAGGTGAAGACGAAAATCCAGAAATAACGTCAGATGAGATAAGCGACGCTCTCAAAAATAAGGGAAACTACGCCGCGCCTGGAATGGATAAGATCAACTCGTATTGGTGGAAATACTTACCATCAACTCACAAATTCTTAGCCAATATATTCACCAAAATACTACGAGAGGATTTACCTATTCCGACCTGGCTCGTAGAGGGTAGAACTACATTAATATATAAGAAAGGCAATCCAGAAGAACCACGCAACTATCGACCTATAACATGCCTAAACACCATCTATAAAATCTTTACCACAATAATTCACGAACGCATTTTAAAAAGAATAAACCCTGTATGGAGTCTACTCAATGAACAGAGAGGGGGAAAAAGAAACACAGCTGGCGTAAAAGAGAACATCCTCATAGATAGGTGTATATACCAAGATGCGGTTCAGTATAAAAGAAATATCTCCATGGCATGGATTGATTATAAAAAAGCATTCGACTCCACATCTCACGAAGTAATACTGATACTACTAAGCCATCTTAAAGTGCACCCACAGGTAATAACTAAAAACCAATAATAAAGCTGTTTTGACAGATCCAATTTCGTATCGTAGAGGCGTCTTTCAAGGGGACTCTTTGAGTCCTCTGTTATTCTGCATTTCTTTACTACCCACTTCTGTAATGCTTCGTACATCCAAGGGATATATGGTAGGTAGACCTAATCACCGAATTCACAAAGTCACACATCTCTTTTACATGGATGACTTAAAACTGTATGCAGCCAGTAAAAAAGAACTAAAAGACTCCATCCAACAAGTTCATACATACTCCACCGACACGGGCATGGAATTTGGCATAGAGAAATGCGCAGTATTTCATCTTGTAAGGGGGAGGAATAACGAATTAGGTGAAGATATAAGTCTATCCGATAACGTGCTGATCCACCATCTATCACCAACAGAATCTTACACTTACCTGGGCGTACAGGAACAAGCAATACCGGAAACAGCTGAAATGAAACAGGAACTAAAAGCCAGGTACAAATCCAAGCTTAAACAAATTTGGTCATCGCACCTGACAGGTAAAAATAAAATCACAGCCACAAATATATTAGCCATACCCTTTTTAAGTCATACGTTTGCTGCCATTCGTTGGAACATAGATGAAATAAAAGACCTTGACCGACAAACACGGAAAATACTTACCCAGTACAGAAGCCATCATCCTAAAGCATCAGTACAAAGGTTGTACATGCAAAGGAAAATGGGAGGTAGAGGCCTTACGAACATAGAATATACTTACCGTAGCGCAGTTATTACTTTCGCAATGCACATTAGAAACTCGAACGACACGCTTCTTAAAATGGTCAAGGATCACGAAGTTGCGAATGTAGGCGCGTTTCTCCTCAAGGCAGCAATAAGAGCATCCGAAGAACTAGAACTCCCTCTAAAAATGAAAGATTTTACCAGCAAAAGAGTAACATCAGAAAGTCTTACTAAGTATGAGCTAAAAGATGTAAAAAAAAGAATCAGATATGCTAACAACACTCAGCTAGTCTCAAAGCATAAGGAAAAAGCAATGCATGGTGTTTTCTTCAATAATCTAGAACGCAATGAACTATCTGAAAAACTTACCTTCTCGTTTTTACAAGATTCAAACCTGAAAGCTGAAACAGAAGGATTTATAGTTGGTTGCCAGGATGGGGTAATAAATACCATGGCATATTGGAAACATATCCTAAAAGAAAATATTGATGACAAATGTAGAGCATGCCATACCTATTCAGAAACTTTAATGCACCTTCTATCCGCATGTCCGTCATACGCCCCAACACTTTACCTTAGAAGACATAACGCAGCATTAAAGGTACTGTACTGCTATCTGAGAAATGCATATGGTATCGATGATCAGCTACAAATACCTTACGTCATAGAACCTGAAAAAGTTGTCGTCAATGATAGGGTTAAAATATTTTGGGATTTTAGCTTTTCCACCATTAGACAACTCCAAGCGAATAAGCCAGATTTAGTGGTTATGGATCTAACCCTGAAACAAGGATTTGTCATTGAATTCTCCAGCCCGTCTGAATGCAATATAAAACTGAAAGAACAGGAAAAAATTAACAAGTACAGAGATCTCATGTTCGAATTTAACCTGATTATTCCTTCATATTCATCCCCATCATCATCGGTGTACTGGGAGGCATGAAGGAAACGCTGAAACAAAACATCTGTAAAATACATGTATGTAAACAAACGGCCGACAAAATAATTCACGAAATGCAAAAGAATATCGTAAAAAAAAAAAAAAAAAAAAAAAAAAAATAATAATCCTCGGATCGCTTAGAATCCTTCGAACGCACGAAGCAAACCATTCTTAAAGTCATTCCCCGTCATTGTACTCATCCGAAGGGAAGACGTTGACGCGTAAGACCTTGGGCAGTACCATGTGGTATGCGTGAGATGTCCAAGAGTCGCCCTAAAAACAAAAAAAAAAAATAATAATAGGTCTTTATTTAACTCACAGTACAAAATAAAATTACATTCTTAAACAATATAAATGTATATTAATGAATACAGTAGTAAGTTAAAAAGGCGAAGTTCAGACTAGTTTGTCTGTTCTTCCACTTAACCTTAGCAAAATAAATACAATGAGAGTAATAACAGTTGCGCTGAATATTTCAAAAAAAGATGAAAATATTTACATATTATATTCAGACTACATATTATCGCTTGATGCACAGATAGACAGAATCAGTTAGAAAGAAAGGGAATCATAAATTGATAAAAGTGTTAATAACTCAGTTAAGCATACTTTTTTTAATATTTTTTCTGAAAACATTTAAGAGCAGTTTTTTTAGATCATCTGCAATGTCATTATACACTTTCGCGATCATATAAGAAAATCCTGACTCAAACAGCGCAGTTGTATGTTTGGGTGGTGTAAGTGTGCCCTTAAATCTTAAATATAAACAGTGAACATCCGATCTAAATATGATTTTTCTGAATAAATACGGGGGTTTTTCGGTAGTTATAATTTTATGATAAAATGTAGCGGCGTGTAATAACCGTCTATTTGCATGTTTAACCACTTTAGCATGTATTCAACGACCGTGATGAAAATTTTAGAGACGTCGTTAAAGTTAATCATATCTTTAAGAAAATATTTCTTATGAAGAAATATTTTTTAATCACGTGATTAACGATAACGACGTCTCTAAATTTTTCATCACGGTCGCTGAATACACGCTTTTGTCTCTAAAAGTTTGTGTGATATGTGATCAAATTTTTTGATTCCGTAAATAAGACGCAGGCAAGAGTTCTGCAATTTTTGTATACGCTCTGAATTATATCTATCTAGAAAAGGACCATAAACAGAGTCACAGTAGTTTAGATTAGATAGAATTAGGGACTCACATAGCATTATTTTTAAGCGTTTTGTCAAAAAATGCCGGCTTGAGTGAATTGATTTTAATACGGAGTTAGCTTTTTGTATACATTTATTGACATGATGTGTAAATTTAAGTCGCGAATCGATGATTAAACCCAAATTCCTAACTTTATCTTTTGGATTAACTTGTGCTGGTTAACAAAAATATTGAATTTTCCAGATTCAAGTATGCGTTTGCATGCTAGCTTTGGGCCTAAAAGTATTAATTCTGTTTTTGCAGCATTTAGGTGTAGTTGGTGTTGTGTGGAGACACGTGCCAGACGTTCAAGGTCACTATTAATTAATTTAGACGCAACATCTAGATCATTTTCTTTGAAAGAGTAATATATTTGTGTGTCGTCTGCGTAAAAGTGATGATTACAGTGAATAATAGCATTTCTAATATAACTAGCATATATTGAGTACAATTTTGGCCCCAGGATTGACCCTTGGGGTACACCAGTTTTAATTAACGTCCTCTCTGAAAAATATTCACCAACCCTAACACTTTGGTACCTTTGTTTTAAGTATGCTCTGAAAAAATTTAGACATACTCGATCAAGACCCAATGAGGTTAATATAGCGAGTAACAATTCATGATCAATTGTGTCAAAGGCTTTAGAAAAGTCCAATAAAATTAAAGCAGTAATCTCATTATTGTCTGTTTTATGTATGATATCATCAATGATCTTATTTAATGCTGTTTCACAGCTATGGCCTTTTCTAAAGCCCGACTGTTCTTCGGGAAGTAATCGATTTATTTCCAAATACTCGCCGAGTTGCTCATCAATTATTTTCTCAAGTACTTTTGAAAGTGTTGGGAGTAGGCTTATGGGTCTAAGGTCCTTATATTCTGTTGGGCAAGTTTTCTTAGGTAAGGGTAGGATAATAGATTCTTTCCACAAGTGTGGAAAGACGCCTTCTAATAAACATGTATTTATCAAATGCACAATATACTCAGAAATAAATGGAGTACACATTTTTAACATAGTAAGATTAATTTCGTCAGCGCCTTGTGCATTCGATTTGATTGAAAAAATTATTTTTGAAATTATTTCTCAGTCGACTAATTTGAATGAAAATGTATGTGATGGAACTTTATTTTTGTAGTAATTAATTAGGTCTTTGTTTGAGTTACTTTGAGGGAAAGAATTAACAAAATAATCATTTATTTCATTAGCATTTTGTAGTGCAAGTGGAATCAAAGTATTTTTGGAACTTATGATGTTGTTCCGTTTCAATATTTTCCATTGTGAGGCGGGGTTTGAGTTTTTAAATTTAAATTCAAAATAATGTGTTTTCTCCTGCTTGATTGCAGTGTTAACGATATTTCGCATTTCTATGTAAAATTTTAAGTGACTAGGATTGTTTGACTTTTGATATTTTTTTAATGAGTTATCACGTTTTTTTTGCATTAATATGATATTTGGAGTCAACCAGGGTGCTGGTGGTTTTATTAATCGGCGTGTGATAAAAGGTGCGTGATTATTAAAAATTGTCAAAACAATATTTACGAAAAATGACAGTTTATCATCAATATTTTGAATTCGAACTATTTCATGAAATGGCGCATGACTTAAATCCGAATGAAAATCTACAGGGTTTAAAAACTTATACGATCTATAAGTTTTGTATATCGTTTCATTTTTAGCTTTTGTATTTAGCGAGCAGTATATTAACTCATGATCAGCAATATTTTCAGTACTTTTAACACCAGAATCAACTACAAAATTTAAGTCAGATACATAAATGTGATCCAATAATGTAGCAGAAGTCGGGGAGTTTCGGGTTGTGTTTTTGGTTATTTGAATTAAACCATACGATTCGGCCATATTCATCAATATTTGAGTTTTGAAATCATCAATTTTGAGGGCATCTACATTAAAATCACCCGTTAAAATAACGCGATTATGTGATAAAACTATTTCACTCAAAGTGTTATTCATTCCGTTATAGAAAAGATCAAAATCAGAATTTGGAGCTCTGTAACATACACCAATTGCATATGAGATGCCATCAAGTTTGAGATTAATCCAGCATTGTTCAAGATTATGTGATAGATTTATAGGTTTGTAATTGAGTCCCTCTTTTAAAAGTATTGCGACACCGCCACCTTTTCCGAAATCACGATCCCTACGGATTAGTACATAATTCGGTATTTTTATCACATCTTTGTGCATATCGCTGTTTAACCAAGTTTCACTTATTGTAACAATATCATAACTTTCATCTAGTACTAGATTTTGAAAACTGTTTAGGCAATTTAAAAGAGATCGTACATTAACGTGAGCTATAGTAAAGTTTTTCATATTTATTTGTTTTAGTTTTCCTGTCTTACGTGCATGAAGCGACAATTCAAAGTTTTAAATTTTATACATATAATTACAATCTAATAAAACGATATTTAAAAGAATTTGTATAATTTCTGTTTTACTATTTTGTGGTCCAAAAAATAGCTTTTAAATTGAGATATTTTTAAACTTATTAATATCAAAAAATAAAGAATTCTTATTATCCAACTTTATCAACAATTTATTATTGCAACATGTTTCACCAAATCATTGGCTTCATCAGGCAAAACTACAATATCTTATTATTTATAAAAAATATATAAATATAAAAGGAAACTTACAATTGAATGTGGATAAAAATAAAAATATTAACAGAAACCAATCCAAATATAAAAATATAAACAAAAACCAATAAAAAATAATATAAACTTCTTCCAAAAAAATATGTAAAAAATAGGCAAATGTAATTGCACTGACAAATATGTCAAACAAAATATTTTATTTATGAAACACACTATGATGTAATGATGTTTTAATAGTTGCATACTTGTTTATAAAGTTAATTTTAATAATTTATTTAAAAAATCATGATGTGGACAATCTATTTGTACATTTATGTTCCTAACTAATACATTATTAGTACTTTTATATATTTCTATGTTTTCTAAGTAATTTAATAAGGAATTATCAAGAACTGTATGCAAAATTTTAATATTGTCTTTTATTCGAATAGAAAATGATCTCCTAGTTTGTCCAATATATCCAGCATAACAATCATTACATTTTAATTTATATATACCACTTTTCGAAAGTACATTATCTTTTTGTTTGTTATTTTTGTAATAATTTAGAAAGTTATTGGTTTTAAAAGAAATATTAATGTTGTAAGATTTAAATAAATTAAGAAACTGATAACAATTTTGATTAATATAGGTAATAGGTAATAGCAGCATATTTAATAGAATTTGTTGAAACCGAAACAATTTGTGAATATGCATTTTTGTACATTAATTTTAGTCTAGTTTTCAATATAATTCGTTTAATAATTGAATCTGGAAAATCATTATTTTTGCCAATAGCTCTAATTGTATTAATTTCAATTTCAAAATCTCTACATGATATAGGAATTGTAAAAAGTCTATATGAGAGACTATAAAATGATGCAAATTTATGTGAAACTGGATGATTTGAATTAAAATTAATTATAGTGTCAGTAAAACTGGGTTTGCGAAAAATTGAAAAATTTAGTTGGTTCGATGACCTAAAAATATTAATATCTAAAAAGGAAATTTTATTATTAAACTCTTTTTCTATTGTAAATTTTATATTTGGATGTATTGTATTAACTAAGTTAAGCAAATAATTTGCATCAGAATCATTGCCTTCTAAAATAATTATAATATCATCCACGTATCTACGCCAAAATTTTACCAATTTAATACAGTTGTCTTTTGAATTAAAAATTTTTGTTTCTATATTTTTCATGAAAATGTTTGCCATAAGTGGACTTAAAGGAGAACCCATGGCTAAACCATCTTTTTGTTCATAGAAATTATTATCAAAGATAAAATAATTTTGCTTTAAAGAAATATCTAAAATGGAAATGTAATCTTCTATATCATTATTACCTAAACCAGTATCTTTTAAAAGATCATTAGTTAGTTTAATGCATTCAGAAACTGGAATAGATGTAAATAAATTAACAACATCTAATGATAACAATAACATATTGCTATTAATTTGGATTTCTGATATTTGTGAAACCAAAGAGTAAGTATTTGTAATGCTGAATATATTATTAAAACCAGTAATATCTATTAATTTTGAATTAAGCCATTTAGCAAGATGGTAAGTAGCTGTGCCAACAAAAGAAACCACTGGTCTTGATGGAAATAAATTGGGATGTAAATTTGTTCTATCTCTGAAATCTAGCTTATGTAATTTTGGAAGTCCATAAAGTTTTGGTAATTTTGGATTTGAATTTTGAAACATATATTTATTGAAATTTTTTAATTCAATATTATTAAGTACTGTTTTCAATTTCTTAATAAATGCAATATTTGGATTTTTTATTTAAAATAGTGAAATTATTATTGATTAAAAAATTATTAACCATAGAATTATAGTCATCATTATTAAAAATAACTGTTGTATTACCTTTATCTGCTCTTGTTAAAACTAGATTTTTATCTATTATTTTTGATTTTAAACTTTTAAGATTATTCTCAATTTTGTAAATGTTAGAATCATTTTTTGGAATATTAATTTTCATAATATTTTTTAAAATTTTTATTGTTTCTATTTTAACTGAATCTTTATCAGGTAATAAGAATCTATCTATGGTATTTAGAATTTCCAAACCTAATAATTCTATAGAATTATTTAAATTATAAATATGAGAATTATATTTAAGTATATATACAGCGTGCGTCTCGATTTATGAGACGATTCACGGCGTTTCAATTTTGCGCATACGCCTCTTTCGTAAAAATTATAATTTATTGTCATATATAATATAACTAGTGAAATCGTGATTAGCGATAATCACGTTGGTTGCCACGAAACGTGTTGTCAAAAATTAATTCCACGAGTCGAAGACGAGTGGAATTAATTGACAACATGTTGAGTGGCAACCTATGTGATTATCATTTAATCACGATTTCACGAGTTATATTCATTAGATTATACCAAGAGATAATAAGTTTATATTCCTGTATTGTATCTCAAATAACAACTGTAGTGGTGAGCACATGCGCTAAGGCGCCGGTCTCTCGATCGGCGGACGCGGGTTCGAATCCCACCCGGGCATCTAATTTTTTTGAGATTATTGTTTATAATCAGAATCGATAATCAAAAACGATAATCACACGCCGGCGAGAGTGCTTACCGCTTAATAAGCAAGTTGGCGCATAGGACGTAAATACATTAGGAGTGGTATAATCCCACCAAGTTGCTTACAAAAACCCAATCCACAAATCCCGAGGCGTTGCGCTCAGAATTCAATTGTATCAAATGCAAATTTAAAAAATGCAAATACGATTGGTGTTTACGCGACGCGGTGATAAGATGAATAAGCGCCGCGCGCCGGCTCCAAGCGCATGAGAATCTCACCGTCTCATTTGCTTGACGCAGCAATGTATTTAAACTGGCTAAAAAGCTAAGATACGTACTCCTAATTTTCACATCAAAGATCTGTGTTTTTCGTCCGATTTTCAAAAAAAAAATTGCTTTGTAAAGGAGAATGTTCATTTTAACACCCTTCCTAATTTTATTTATTTAGGGGTACGCTAACACCTTTAAAAAAAATTCCCAAAACGTTCAATTTATTGTACTGTTTTACCGATTGTTGAGTCGCCGGCGTCAATTTTAAAAAATTGTAGCGCCGTCGGGGTTTAAAGGGAAGCAACGAAATTTGGCACTGTTAATTCGTACATCCTAAAGGTTAACCTGACAAATTTTCAAGTCTCCAGGGCTACGGGAAAATCCACCTCACCTGGATAAACAAGATGTACTTTAAAATCGTCTTTAAAAATGTGTCATATTTTAAAGCGTTTTGTTAAAATTAACCCCTAATATTGCAACTCGATTTACGACAAAAACTCATTTTGATGTCTCCTTTCGTTTTTGAGATATGACTGAAAAATCCTCCGTTTTTACAAAATTATTAATATCTCTAAAAGTATCTGATTTCAAAAACCGATTGCCGAGACAAATTTCAAAGTCCTGATCTTAAAAAATTCTTAAATAATTCGATTGATTTCAAGATCAACCCCGCAAATAAACGATAATGATGTTGGAAATTTAAAACTTCACAAAAACATTTCAGAATTCCTTACTTTTTTGTCTCTAAACCCTTCCAAAGTGGTTAAGCTAAACTAAATTAGTACTTATGACAAAAATAAAAATTTTCTCGAACCGTATTAAAAATGAATCAGGGTACTACCAAACTTCCAAAAAAGGAGAACATTATTATGATCGTTTTACAAAAGTTAACTATTTTTATAATATTTTTTTCAATTCCACCATATTAGAAGATACCCACATTACCAAAATTGTTTGTGAAGTTTTAAATTACCAAAATCATCATTTATTTGCCAGCCGGATATTGACTTAATTCGGAAGACAAGGTCCTGAAAATTTTCTCAGCTATCGGTTTTGAATTTTGTCTCTACGTAATTTTAAAAGGAAGCCATTTTTTCCAAAAAAAGAAGTAAACTGGTGAATTAAATTTGTAAGAAAAAAATCACAAAATTTTGTTAAAATATTTATACCCAATACAATCTAGGAAGGCGCAATATATGACCAAAAATTATTTTTAAGGCAATTATGTAGAAAAAATTATGACGTTTGGTCTATCGTACGTTCTAGTAGAAATAATACTTTTAGAGATATTAATTATTTTCTAAGAACGGAGTGTTTTCAGTCATAACTCATAAACGAAAAGAGATTTCAAAATGATTCTGTTTTTTTCTCGTAGAGAAGACCTTAAAACGTTTCTTGGAAGGTTCAATACGTCATAGTCAAATCCAATATTGGAGGTTAATTTTATCAAAATGCTTTTACGAATAGCTAGTGCTAAATATCGTGACTTTCCTATAAATCCCGATTTTACTATTTCTTTTATTTGAAGACGACTACAGAATTTTTAACTGTTAGCGTACTAGAAAAATTAGTAAGGGTGTAAAGATGAACATTTTCTATTCAAACGAAATTTGTTTTTTAATCGGACGAAAAAAACAGCTCTTATAGGTAAAAATTGGAAATACCCTTTAAAAAATTAACCGATAAATCCTTTGTATCCAGGCGCCAGTGTCTAATTTCGGCGCTGATGCATTTTTTAAAATTGACTCCGTCAGCGTCGACTCAACAATAGCTAAAATAGCACAAAGTAAGGGCGTGTCTAGGATTTCATCTTGGGGAGGGCAAATTATTGATGAAAATTCAAAATTGGGCGATTTTGTCGGGATCCCGAAATTAAAAAAAACCTAGGTTACCCTAACATAATCTTAATATTTTATAATTTTGCAAACATATTCAGGATGTCTCGAAAATGGCACAAGAGCGTAGTACGTTGTTGGAGGCCCTTCCGCCTTCAGGGAGATCCTCAGAAAAATAGTTAAAAGGTCCTCTTGACCAATTAAGATATGAGACAAAGTTGGGTATTCAACTTTTTTTGGTATGAATTATAAAACCCGCTAGTGGTTCTTAAAAGTTTGGGTTCTCTTTAGTCGTGAAGTAATAAATTAAATTTTAATCCTATTATTCACAATTTATTTTTTTAAATTGAAAATTGTGACGGGTAAATATTGTAGGTAATTTTAAATAAAAAAATTGATTTCCCAACGTTGTCTCATCAGATCTCGGTCATTTGGTTAAGAGGATTTTTTAAGCTACTTTTCGGAGAGCTCTGGCGTCATTTTTGAGACTTGGGACATCCTGTATTTTAAAAATTGTTAATTGAAAATATTTACAGTATATCTCAAAAAGAAGTGATGAGAAGAATATCGTAGAAAGTAGGCTGTACTTATCTACAAAAAAAAAACAATTTTTTAATTTTCACAAAATAATTAATAGCTCTTAGCTCCAAAAGTATTATCTGTACCAGGACGGAATAAAAAGTAATTTTCGGTTGAATATTGTGTATTACTGACCGGATTAGTCCAAAAAATGCAACTAACCAGTTTTAACAAAGTATAAAATACGCCCTCTTGCAATAGTTTGCATCAGTAATCATTCGCAAAAATTAAAAAACAATTTTTGAAAAAAAATTACCCCTGCCTTTAAATAATCTTTAGAAATTTCGAATGATTTTAAGATTGACCTCGCAAATGAAAAATGAGGATTTTGGCAACTTAAAAATTTAAAAAAATTGTAGATAATGTAGGTACTAAATTTTGCAATTGTGTTAATGTGTATTTTTGAAAATTCATATTTTGCTTAATAATCAAACTTTTAAAAAATTAGTACAAAAGTTTTTGAAATATATTTTTGTCATAAGTACTAATTAATTCTCTTTAGTTTGACCACTTTGGAAGGGATTAGATACAAGAAAGTAATGAATTCCGAAATGTTTTTGTGAAGTTTTAACTTCCCAACATCATTTTCTTTTATTTGCGGGGTTGATCTTGAAATCAATCGAATTATTTAAGAATTTTTTAAGATCAGGACTTTGAAATTTGTCTCGGCAATCGGTTCTTGAAATCAGATACTTTTAGAGATATTAATAATTTTGTAAAAACGGAGGATTTTTCAGTCATATCTCAAAAACGAAAGGAGACATCAAAATGAGTTTTTGTCGTAAATCGAGTTGCAATATTAGGGGTTAATTTTAACAAAACGCTTTAAAATATGACACATTTTTAAAGACGATTTTAAAGTACATCTTGTTTATCCAGGTGAGGTGGATCTTCCCGTAGCCCTTGAGACTTGAAAATTTGTCAGGTTAACCTTTAGGATGTACGAATTAACAGTGCCAAATTTCGTTGCTTCCCTTTAAACCCCGACGGCGCTACAATTTTTTAAAATTGACGCCGGCGACTCAACAATCGGTAAAACAGTACAATAAATTGAACGTTTTGGGAATTTTTTTTAAAGGTGTTAGCGTACCCCTAAATAAATAAAATTAGGAAGGGTGTTAAAATGAACATTCTCCTTTACAAAGCAATTTTTTTTTGAAAATCGGACGAAAAACACAGATCTTTGATGTGAAAATTAGGAGTACGTATCTTAGCTTTTTACCCAGTTTAAATGCATTGCTGCGTCAAGCATCTTATCACCGCGTCGCGTAAACACCAATCGTATTTGCATTTTTTAAATTTGCATTTGATACAATTGAATTGTGAGCGCAATGCCTCGGGATTGGTGGATTGGGTTTTTGTAAGCAACTTGGTGGGACAATAAATTATAATTTTTACGAAAGAGGCGTATGCGCAAAATTGAAACGCCGTGAATCGTCTCATAAATCGAGACGCACGCTGTATATAAAGTTGGATAATAAGAATTCTTTATTTTTTGATATTAATATTGATTATCCAAATCCTCGCAAGAATTTTTTATTTTATTTTATATTTTTAAACCTTTTAATTATTTAAATAATATTTTCGAATACTTAGTACTTTTTTTGTCTAGTGTAAATTAAATTAAACGGTTCTTTGCAACCCGACAATTCTAAGTTTTAAATTATATACATATAATTACAATGTAATAAAGCGATACTTAAAATAATTTGTACAATTTCTGTTTTACTATTTGTGGTCCAAAAAATAGCTTTTATATTAAGATACTTTTAAACCTATTAATTTTTTAAATAATATTTTCGTATACTTTTTTTTTCTAGTATAAATTAAATTAAACGATTCTTTGCAACCCACCCCAAAATTTATTTTGATTTATGTATTTGAAAACCACAGTTAAAAAATAAATATATTATTTTTGTAAATAAATGAAAATAGGATAATAGTGAGCATAATATACTAAGCAAAGTATAAAGAAAGATAAACAAATAATTTTGTATGTACAGTAAATAAATACTTATATGTAGATAAATTAAATTTTGATTTTATCAACATCCTCATTTGTTTTTAAGTTTCTATAAATATTTTTACCGACCTTAGCGCATATTTTACCATTTACGGTCCAAACGCCTTTATTTCCGAATTTTTCTTCTGCATACCTCAAAAGTCGGACGGTATTTTGTGTTAATTCTTCTTTAATTATAATTCTTGATCCCTTTAGCTTCCTTCTGTTTTGTATGCATATATTTTTAATACGATTGTTGACAAATTTTAGTAATATTGGCCTTGGTCTTAGGCCGGTATTACACGGTAATATTTATATGGCATAGATCTATTATCAAATATATTTGATCAAATATATGACTGTGTAATGTGTCGTGTTTGATAATAGTTGAACTATGATCATATATCTATGATAATATGTTCTGCTAAACAGAACCTATGATAATAGTTTGAACAAAAATGGCGCCCGATAAGGTCAATTGGACTGTTGCTGCAACAAAATTGTTAATATCCGAGTATGAAGCAAATGAAATGCTATACAACGCTAAACATGTTGATTACAAGAACCGAAATAAACGTTTAGCATTATATCAGTCAATTTCAGAAAGTGTTAGGAATATGATAGAAGGTTGTACAGCATCAGATGTGAGAAAAAAAATTAACGGATTAAGATGTCAGTATTTAGCAGAAAAAATGAAGGTAAGTATTAATAATTTATATATTTAAAACATTACATTTCATAACATTTAGTATACAAAATTACAATAGTTGTTGTCTCTACAGATACAAAAAAGTATGAAAAGTGGAGCTGATGCAAACAGTGTTTATAAACCAAGTGCGTATTGGTTTCCCATGCTGTGCTTTCTTGATACTGCAATAACTTGTGATAAATCTGAATCCAATTTAGAAATACCACCAAACGAACAGTTTATTGACGAATTACCTGAAGAGAACGTAAGTAAATAGTTGTAATGTTTAACCTATGTAATTTTCTTGCCAAGGGACCTTTCCTGGCCCGTTGTAAAATGTTTTAAATTCATCACGTATTTCTCGACCATGGCGCACATGACCAACGTTTGTTTGGCGCTGTATAGGTAGCATTTGTAGGTGCTCTTCCTCGGTCACTGGTTCAAGAAATTTATGTCCATGTACCTCAACAGTTCGCATTTCTGTTCGAGTGTATAAGTACTTTCGTCTTTCAACTAACATATTATGTAACGTGCAAGCTGCGAGCACAATTGATGTTACTTTTTCTGGTGACAGATTGATTATGGTTAAGAACACTCGGAAACGAGTTGCCAGAATTCCAAAACTACTTTCTATCAACCTTCTTCCACGAGACAATCTGTAATTAAAAATCTTTTCTTCTTTAGTAATATTCTTTAAAGGGTAGGGCTTCATAACATTATTACTTAATGGAAAAGCATCATCAGAGAGCACTACAAAAGGTAATACCGTATTTGTATTGGTCAATTTCTTATCTTTTGGAATATTTAACAGAGATATGTCAGTTAGACATTGCTTCAACGTACTCTTGGCATACACTCCAGCATCACCTACTCTGCCATTGGTCCTAACATCAACATACAGAAATTTATAATTAGCATCAGCTAAAGCAAAAAGTATGATGCTATTGAAATGTTTATAATTAAAATAATGTGAGCCGCTGGCTTGGGGACAATAAATACGGATATGTTTTCCATCCATTGCACCTATTGTGTTAAACGCATTCCATTTATTCTCAAAGTCGTTAGCTATAGTTTCCCATTCTTCTGTAGTATTAGGTACCTGAAAACAACCAATTGCAATAATGTTTTATTTACAATTTTGAATTTTACGTGTTACAGATTTGTGAAGGAGACATATCACTTGGTGATTTTGGTGAATTAACCCCAGCACAATCGAAATTGCCGATGCAAACCCCCAAAAGACAAAAAACTGACAATGATGATTCGCTTTTGCTTCAAGCATCGAGTACAATGAAGGAGATGTTGAAATTGCCGATGCAAACCCCCAAACCCCAAAAGACAAAAAACTGACAATTATGATTCGCTTTTGCTTCAAGCATCGAGTACAATGAAGGAGATGTCGAAGATTGCATCCCAAAAGCCGCATAGCTCACAAAAAACAGATGCATGTGATACATTTGGTCATTATGTAAGTACTGAACTTCGAGAAATTAAAGAAGCTAGTAATGATTACATGTTCCGAATGGCAAAACGCAAGATACAGAATGCATTAATGGAGATATGGGATACAATTGATAATCAACAATATACTGTCATAAAAGTTCCTAGTGGCCCTTCATCAAATTCAAGCCAGTTGACATTTACAACAGACTCGACTAGTCTTGGAAACACTGATCTCCATGAAAGCACTGAAAATGGTCCTCTTTCCTCATTATCTACTACATCACAGATAATTTCTAATGCAATACAAACTGCCAATATTGTTAATGGAGATTTGGAAGAACTTAATTAAATTAATTGCTTAATTTGTATGTAACCTACTTTTAAATTGTTAATTCAGTTAAAATTGTAATAAAAAGTAGTATCTTACCTTTAAATACTCATCTTTCATTGATTTATAAATAGCCTCACATGTATCTGGAATTATTTTGGAAAGTGTGCATTGAGGTATCCGTGTACTGTATTGTAAACTGGAGTAAGATTCGCCAGTTGCTAAGAACCTAAGTGTTACCATAAGGCGGTCTTCCACACTTATACTGTTTCTCATGTGCGTATTTTGCTTCGAGATAAACTTAGATACTTTGGACACTACGTAACGAAAACTATTATTATCCATTCTTAAATAATTTTCATAATGTTTCGGATCTTCACATTCAAGTTCTTTTAATAAATGGTTATGAATACCTAACTCGTTACGTCTTGCAACCCACGGTCTTACCCACAAACGTTTGTTTTTTTTTACGTCGTTTTTTCCGCAATAATAAACAAATTGTAACAATTGAAGCAACACATGCACCAAAAGCAGCAAACTGTTGTTCATCCATTTTGTCTTTAAATATGATCAAATATATTATGTAGTGTAAT
This sequence comes from Stenus bimaculatus, assembly GCA_963971135.1. Lineage (NCBI taxonomy): Eukaryota > Metazoa > Arthropoda > Insecta > Coleoptera > Staphylinidae > Stenus > Stenus bimaculatus. Next base: position 25,533,985 of record OZ020183.1, on the reverse strand, counting down.
GGCTGCAGATTATTTGATAATATTTATTTTATGATATATTTTTCATCATATATTTTATAATAGATATATGCCATATAAATATTACCGTGTAATACGGGCCTTATTGCATTTCCAGATGTTTCACTTGCTTTTACAGGACCCGTGCGGTGACAAATCTTTATAAATTCTTCGTTAATATTTACGTCCAGCTTATCGTTAATAAATTTGATTACCTTTTCTTCCAAATTTTCACCTCTTTCTTCATTTATCCCATATATACGAATTGTGTTGCTTTTTGCTTTAATGTCTACTTCTTCCATGTTTTTTTTCATTACATCTAACTGGGTTTGTAACTTGTTATTTTCAGCTAATAACTCATTTATATCTTCGGTTTGTTTCTTTTGTAAGTTTTTCATCTAAGTTTTTGGTAACCATACCTGCGATGCGTTCAATTATTTCGTCGTCATTTAGTGTAGCCACAATGGCTTCTCGTACACACTTATTAATTTCCGTTAAGATTTCCCTTGTTAGCACCATTGCAAATTGGTATATTACTATATTAGATAAAATTAAGTTGTTTTGAAAGATATTAATATTTATCAGCTTCAATAACTTTTATTTATATGAAATAAATTTTTAGGAGCAGCGCAAAACACGTCTTACTCGCAGCGTAACATTGTATTATGACCGATGATTTTATATCGGAAATGCAGCAACAACCCGCTATATGGGACCAACAAAATGAAGTATATTCCAATTAATTTGAAAAAATTAAAGCGTGGGACATTATATTAAAAAAATTATATGGTAACATCGAAGAATTAAGCCCAAAAGAAAAAAATAAACTTGGTAAGTAAAATTCCTAATACAATATTTTATTACGTATTAAGTAATTACTATATTATAGTAAACAAAGGGATAAGTATTATTTTCTTGCGAATATTTTAGATTTGTGCTGTAGGTAAAATTGTGTTTCTTCTGATAATTTGAAAAATTATTTTAAAAATATCTAATGTAAATAGTTATTAGTTATACATAAATATGTTATATTTTAGAGTTGACGATTTCAGATTTACAATTTTATTTTATACAATAATTAGGTGACAATTTTTATCTTATCTAATTGTTCTTTATATTTTCTCCTTTAGAACTAAGAAAATAAGAATTATTCACGAATTGTATTATTATTACGCCCACTCTGAATAGGGTCTTTGACGAAATTTGTGAAACCTTCAGAAGATAAAGTATGGTCAAAATTGTAGCCATCTCGTTCACGAACAAAATTATGTAGAACGCAACATGCTTTAATAATATCTGCTGCAAAATTCAGAGATACGTTGAGAGGTCTATGAAATATTCGCCACTTATTCGCCAGAATTCCAAAATGAACATTCAACATAGCGTCTAGCTCTTGATAGACGGTAGTTAAAATTTTTTTTGTTGGTAGTAAGATTCTTTCCCCCATAAGGACATAATAAATTATCAGACAGGCCGAACCCCTCATCTCCAACTAAGACAAATGGTAACAAATTTCTATTTCCTGTTATTGCTTTTGGTAGTGGAATACAAAGTTCTTCATTTTTCATTTTTTTAAACAAATCACTGTTGCGAAAAACACTTATTATCAGAGGATTTTCCATAAGAACCAATATCAAAATAAACAAAATTATAGTTTGAATCGGCTACGGCGAGAATGCTTAATGAAAAAAAATGTTTATTATTGAAAAATAACGAGCCACTATCTAGTGGTTTAATTATTCGGATGTGTTTGCCATCAATGGCACCAATGCAGTTGGGAAAATTTTCATGTTTCATAAAGCCATCTGCTATTTCTAACCACTTTTCCTGATTTGGCTTGGGAATTATTTTCTCTTGTAGATTATTCCATATGGCCTCACAAACATCTCTTACTAGTGTACTTATTGTACTGACTCCACATCGGTACATAAAGTGTAACTCCATAAATGAGCATCCTGCATCCTGTTGCTAGGTACCTAAAAAATAAAAAAAGTAAAGTATTCAGAGCGGACAATTTAGTATGTATTTCGTATGTGTTGTTTTGTTCTAGGTACAGGGTTACAGAAAAAATGGAAGACTTTACGGGACTCGTTTACACGACATCTATGTAAAATGAAAAAATGCAAATCTGGCGATGGTGCACGTCCAGTACATCAATATACTTATTTTAAACAATTATCATTTCTGCAACCTTCAATAGAATTAAAATCTACATCTTAATAATAAATCTGACCAGGAGATATTTATTTTCAGCTATTCAATATTTTTGGAAGTAATAAAGTACTCAAATAGAATTAATTCTTAAATGGTGTTGCTTAAAGAAAAGTAATAAATATTTTGGAACATGTATATAACATTATGGGTGCATTAAAACATGCAGAGTTAAACTAATAAATTTTAAACCTTGCAAGGGTCGTTCTAATTTAGTTAGAAAAAGGAGTTTTTAATATTTTTAAGTTTTGTTGTCATTGATTGTCAGAAATACTTAAGTAAAGCTCCTATAGTGGTATGACGCGTTTTTGGGTTGGGCAATAAAACAATAAAAGGGCTGAATTTTAAGGGAAAGACAATAGTAAGTCAATCAGAACAATTAGAACAATTTTTATAGAGTTGCTTAGTAGTCACTCTAACTTTTAATTTTTGTGTTTTGTGAATGTTAGTGTTGTTGATCATTTTGGGTAAGTCCAAAATGTTTTATTCCTTGTATGTTTAATTTTGTAAATAAATATTTTTAAGTGTTATGTTAAAATGATGTGTGAGCACCCCGGAATTATATTATTATTTAAATATATTTGTTAATTTTTATGTTTACGTAAAAGCGTACGTGTGGCAAAACTCATCTCTCCAATACCCGGATTTAGGGTATTGGAGAGATGAGTTTTTCATGTTAAGTAATTTAAATCTTTTCACACTTTATTTAATTCTTAAAAGTCTAAATTTTAAAAGTAATAGAAAAAGCACTTTTGCCTAATATTTACAAATTTATCTTATTTGTAAACCTCAAGAAGATGTTACAGTAAACTAAGCTGTCAACACTGATCCATTATGTGACTGATCCAGGTCGAATCAGACCCACTTAAGTATTGGTGTTGATAGTTGTGTTAATGATTTTCATATAAAAGATCGGGAAATAAGGGAATAGGAAGTCAGTTTCCCAGAGACGCCAGAAAACTTTCCAGTGCCCAGTGCCAAGATCCTCGTTTTGCCACCTTCGTGTGAACTTGTTTAGTGAAGTTGCAGAAATTCTAAGTAAGTGTTCATCTTTGTTATAATGATTCTAGTAATAAATATGTAAAAAATTAATATGTGATAGATCCATCTAAAATTAATTAATTAGTATTTAATATTAAAATAAAAAACTCACTCTTTTTAAAGATATTTAATGAGCCAGAACGTTTTCGTCAACCAATGTTGATAATGTAATTTTGATTGAATATATGTTCCTTATTGTAAGACACGTAGGTAGTTAATTCACTGTATAGCGCCGTCGATGTCCGAGATCGGAAAGTTAAAGTATAGGAGCCTAAAAATATTCCCTGTAAATAATGCGTAATTGGCATTATTTTTATGAAGTATGGAATAGAAAACAAAATCATAAAGGAGATTAGGAGGGATATAGTTTCAATAACTCTTATGGATATCAAAATTATTACTTGAAGATAGGTTTATGGTTTGAGAACCAGACGACCATAAAATTTTATTTTTATTAGAAAGATAAGGGAGTGTGAGGGTTAAGTTCAAAGATTAAGGGATTGGGCCCAGACATCTTAAAAAACATAAATAATATTTAAACATAAAAAAAATAAATAATAATTTGTTCTATTTGATATAAACTAACTAAAGCATTAGAAAGAGTTTTTTTAAGAAACAAGAGGATATTGGAATTACATTCCCCCTAGTATTATTAGCAATATCTACAGCAAAATATTGTTAAAATGAAAATTTGTATGTTTAATGATTGTAATCACAGTTTGTGTTATTATGTAATTTATTACGAGTGTAGAAAGTGTATTCCATATCAAATGTGATGAAAGTAATTCAAACAGCTTCCTAACGTAGGCTACCAAATTCACCCTGCGCTTAGGGATGAAGTTGATTTGTCTTACTTAAGTCATAAGGGCGCGAAGAACCAATCACAGGCTTTCTTTGGCTTCTTAGTTTAAGTAATGACGTAAGAAGGAACGCCAAGCCAAAGTCTATATATTGTAAAGAAACCTTAAAATCTACGAATTCCATAATGTTCTGATCTAGAGTAATGTTTGTTCTTAACTCTGATCAGTTAAGTTCATTTTTAGTTTGTTCGTGTCGCGTTTATTCATTTAATTTGTCAGTAGAAGTTGTTTTATTTTTTTTGTTCACAAAGTTAGTTTTTTTTTGTTCGTTTTATCGTGTGATTTGTTGAAGGTTTTAAGGTTTCTAATGGTTCTTAAGTAAGTTGTAATTTGTTTGTAATTTATGTTGGATATTACTCCAACTGAAGGAAATATTAAAAATTTTAAAGATTTTTTTATATTTTTATTATGTTATTAGTTTTTTTCACCTTTTATTTTTATTCAGTGAATTTCTGTGTTTGTAATCTTTCTCTTCATATATTTTTATCTTATTATTATTATTATTTTTTTTAATTAATATATTTAATATTAATTGAATATTGATTTTTTTTTTGTTTTTTTTTAAATCTTTAATATGAGTTCCCAATAAAACCTTAAATAATTAAGCAAATAAATTTAAATAAAAGCATATAAAAGTGAACTTGGCTCGATCAGGATTTGGAAACTTCTATAGTTAAGAACAAGTAAGTAATTTATATTAATTTTGAATTTAGTAAGTTAAACCAACAAAGAAGAAAATAATCACTCAGCTTGTTTTGTTTTAAGTTCAAGTTGGTCACTATTGAGTTTCATGTAAACGTCGGCTTAACCCAATAAAAAGAACCCAATAATAATTATTAAGTTAATTAATGGGCGATCGGACATCTTTCTGTTTTTTTTTAGTCCTAAATATTATTTTAAATAACATCAATAAAATAATATAGACTATAGACCAACAAGGGTTAATAAGCTGAGGGTCGACGTGAGATTTACATCCCTTTCGAGAACTTAAGTTGCAGGACATGCGGTGTCTTTGAATTTGTATCAATAACCGTAATCCCAATGAACCCACTCAATTTAAATATGTTGTATTATCCTCGGTTGCTTTCTGAATTTACCAATTCAGAATTTATTAAAGTCTCCATTTCATACTAACATCTTACTTTACAATCGGGGGTAGTTCACAATTATTTAAAAAATACCGCTATCAAAGCAATCAGTTTGATAGCCGGCTAAATTTCGGACAGTCCATTAAATCCATTAAATAATTTTTCTATGCTTCCTGTAAATTACGCAAATTTGTCTCAAATTTCGCCTTCATCTACTCAAATTTCTACTCCCTTGCAAACTTTTCCAAATCAAGAGCCTGAATTATTATCACCTACTGGTTCAAACTTGAGCAATGTAACTGAAGATGATTCAATTATTATGGATTTGTATTAATTTGTTAACTTTTTTTGAGTATTCAAAATCAAACATAAGAATTTAAGATTTATTTTATATATACCGGGTATATGTAAAATATACATATATCTTACGTTAAATTAGCTACATAGAAGAATTTACGAGCTATCTATGTATATTTTATACAGGGTGGTGATAAAGTTTGGAACCAAGGTCATAACTTCCGTAAAAATTTTTTTTGTAAAAATCGCTCGGAAAGGTCAATTTTTGTTTTAAAAATGCCATCTTTTGGAATGAAAACAATATTCATGACGTCACTGATAACTTCACTATGACGTCATCATCAATTTTTTTAAATGGAAACCCCTACTTTTTTTACACATTTTTCATAGACCTTTTTATCATATTAATGATCACATAAAAATATTTAAAAAAATTTTAACCGTTTTTGTAAAAATTTACTCAAAAAAAAACTTTATAAAAGTGCTTTAGTTGACGTTATTTTGTATGGAAAATAAAATTTTAAATCCATTTACCAATGCTTGAATAGCTTACTTCGTTTGTTTAATAATAATCAACAATTATTAAGTTTTGCGAAATTAAAAATGCCTCGTTTAAGCGAACGCGAAAGAATCGAAATTTTAATTATGGTAGGATACGGCAATAGAAAAAGAACCCATGGGGGAGCTTGTGCTTTGTTTAATGAGCAATATCCAAATAGACCGCAAATCTCAAGATCTACAGGTGATCTACAGTAAGTAAGTTAGTTACCAAATTTGCAGAAACAGGATCTGTAGAAGATTTGCCTCGACAAGGACGGCCTCAAGTGAATGAAGAAACCAAATTAAATTTATTACTTGCGATTGAAGAAAATCCCAATATTTCAAGAAATAATAATGTGGATCATTCCTATGTCGCAAAATTATTAAAAAAGGAAAAGTATCACCCATACAAAATAAAACTCATACAAGAGCTAAATGAAGATGATCCCGATCGCCGACTGCAATTTTGTGAAGAAATGATGGCGCGATGTGATCAAAATCCAAATTGTTTAAGTAGTATAATTTTCTCCGATGAAGCTACCTTTCAATTGAATGGATCAGTGAATCGACATAATTGTAGGTATTGGTCACAGGAAAATCCTCATTGGGCCGTAGAATCCCATAGTCAAAGACAGGGAAAGTTAAATGTATGGGTGGGAATGATTGGCAGACGTTTTATAGGACCTTACTTTTTTAATGAAAACCTTACTGCCGAAAGATACTTGAATTTTTTGAGGACTGATTTGCTACCAGTTTTACTTCGTATTTTCCCCAATTATGAAAATCGCAACATTCCTAACCAAAACATTTGGTTTCAACAAGATGGGGCTCCTCCACACTTTGGCAGGGCGGTGCGAGAATTCCTTAACACCACGTTTCCCAACAAATGGATAGGTCGGAGGGGACCAATTGAGTGGCCTCCGCGATCTCCCGAAAATTAAAATCAAAAGTTTATTTCAAAAGACCTAATAATTTACAAGAATTGGAGCTTAGAATTAGGACGGAATTGCAACAAATTGACGAAGAAGCTATTAACAATAGTATTCAGAGTGTCTACACTCGAATGGGACAATGCCAAATGGTCAATGGGGAACAATTTGAACATTTTCGTTAAAATTTGTTACTTGTAAATTGAAAATTTATTTTTTTTTTGTAATATTTTCATTGAGAATTAATAATTTTTTTCTTGAGTAAATTTATTTTTTTTTTCAAAAATGGTTGAAATTTTTTTAAATATTTTTATGTGATCATTAATATGATAAAAAGGTCTATGAAAAATGTGTAAAAAAAGTAGGGGTTTCCATTTAAAAAAATTTATGATGACGTCATAGTGAAGTTATCAGTGACGTCATGAATATTTTTTTCATTCCAAAAGATGGCATTTTTAAAACAAAAATTAACCTGTCCGAGCGATTTTACAAAAAAATTTTTTACGGAAGTTATGACCTTGGTTCCAAACTTTATCACCACCCTGTATATAAGTTACAAATTGGTTTACTGGGTACCAAACTCGGAAGGTACCCACTGTGATATACCTCGAGAAAGGCGGGACTTAGCAGGAGTATATACTCCAAATGTCTAATTCGGAACACTTCAGATGCTCATATGCGGTATATGCGTAATTCGGAATGCAGCCTAAATTCCGCTCAATTTTTACTTCTTCATTTTGTAAACTTCATTTCTGTACTAAATCTGGTTTTTCTGTGTAATAACTTAATTGTTTATTTATTTAAATATTTGGCATATTGGTAGTAAACAATATGATGGAAGGTTGAAACATCCTGGTAACCCTTCAGAACAACATGTTACCCTTGGAGAATTAATTTCATAAGCAAGTTTGGAATATTTAAGTAAGTATACACTATAAGCTTATACCAGATAGCTAATACACATGAATGGTTTTACAGTTAAACTGCAACATGTGTACGACTGAATATAAATATGATTCATAACGATCCTTGTTATTCTTGTAATGTGTCAATAAATGTATTTTGCACATCCATAAGGAATTTTCACTTCAAATCAATGGATTATTTTTTGTTGTAAGTTTTATTGCCAGATTCTGTGTAATCAACCCGTAAGCTTAGGATATCGTAAATCCATAAGCGCTATGTTATCTTTGGGTGCCTTCCGAGTGGAACATATTCTGCATATGCGTATGTTGCGTTCCGAGTGAAATGCGCGCATATGCAGGAAATTCACTCGGAACGCTATTTTAAAATCTTGAACTGTCAATCATCACCTGTTTATTCCTTGTAGTTTTTATTATAAGCAATTAACAAAAAAAACATATCTCGAATCGCTAACAGTTAATAATTATTTAAATGGAACCTAAAAATTCTAGTAATTGTAAATAATGCAAATTGGCATTGCTCAAATCAATTATCCAATTAGCATTATTTTAATTCCAGCTGTGTATTATAAAAGGGAGAATCGTCATAACAAAGTTTTTTTTTCAACATTAGGGTCATGTCAAATTACGGTCCGATATGTAATTCTTAGATTGTTTATTTATTTCTTAAAAGCTTTCTTGTTGTTTTTGCTGCATTTCGTATACCCAATTGCAGGAAAACAATAATAAAGTTGTTAAATTTCAGTTTTCACACCATATGTGTCGGTATGGTCGAATGGACCACCAGCGGAAACATGAGCAATGAATTTATTTTATTGTACAATAAAATAAGAAAATGAATTCATTTGTTCAAAGCAAATTTTAATTAATATATTTCAAAACTTCATCTTTAAACATTCGTATTGAATTAAAATTCTCCGTCTTCTATAAGGTCAAATAATAGCCAAAGTAATCTCGATAGAATTCTTTTTAATATAAGATTAATCTTGAGAAAAAACTATGTTAAAATCTCTGGTGTTCAGAGAAGTAGATTATTAAGGTATTATTGTAATGTAAGGATTTATTCTATCATCAGTCAAGTTAATTTCTTTTACGCGTAGAGATTCATCCTAGGGGTTTAAAGTAACTTTCGTGGGAACTGGATGGACCAATCAGGAATTAAGATTGGGTGTTCTCGCCCACTTTTAGTTCCTGAAACGTCCATCTTGTTACGTCATCTTAGGGTTGTTTAGGTATTTTCAAAAATCTATAAAATCACGGGGAACTGGAAATTTACCGAGTTCACGTTCGCCCTTAAAAAGTATTCGTAAAGTTTTTCGAGTCGTCCGTTGTTTTAAATAATACAAAGTCAGAATAAATCCTTACAAATTTTTAAGATCAATCAGTTTTTTTTTTACTTTGAGTTATTCATATACAAAGTTTAATTGTCACTGTAGTTCAACTGTTAATTTTATTTTTTTTTTCCTTTTTATTTTCTTTGGTTAAATAAAGACAGTTTAATTTGATTTTATCCTCCATTTTTATTTTTACAAATTTTATTTTAAAAGAGAACCTTTAACCTCCTCTAAAATATTAGTGATCAGTATCGATTTGTGAATCATTGGGGCAGAAGTGACAATAAAGGTAAATGCACTAGACTTCATTTTTATCTCTCTTCATTTTCGGTCGAGAACATAGAGTTTTTCATCTCAGCAAGTTTTGAGTTTTTATTTATTTCCTTTTATTTTGTGATTAGAAAATTGTGACGTCAAATTACTTTGTGTTCCAAAAAGGACCTACAAATTCCTTTTCAAAATTTATTCGAGTTAGTTTCAATCATCTAAATTTTATTAATAATATTTCAAGTTAGTTTTATTAGTATTTTTTGCAAAAATTCGGCATTCAGTTATGGAACACGAAGTTAGCTGAGAGTTTGACGGAGATTCACAAATTGATATGAATAGAAGATCAAAAATATCGTGTTGTATTGTTGGATGCCATAATAGGTACTCCAACACAGAGGGAAATATAAAATTTTATAGATTTCCTGGAAAGGCCTATGAGGTAGAAAGACGAAAAATTTGGATAAATAGCATTAAGAGAAAATCGTAAGTATACTTACTTATTAATGTTATACTTTAGGATAATGCCTATATTAATAACATATTTATTTTAGATCCACTGGTGAATCTTGGACACCAAAAAAAGATAATAGGATTTGCAGTGCTCATTTCATTGGAAATGAAAAATTAAATGACTCTAGAAACCCTTCTTACAAACCTTCAATATTTCCTAAGGTAATATTTATAATTTTTTAACATTATGTTTAAATTACAATATTTTATGGTTTTAGGAATATAAAATGCCTACAGAAAACGAGGAATCCAAATTGAACCGATTTGAGAGATTTAAAAATCGAGAATCAACATCTGCAACTACTTCATCAACCGTCCAAGTTCAAGAATTTGCACCCGAAATGTTTCCAGAATTACCTATGGAAGATTTTAGTTGTCAAGCTAATTTTGATGAAGACTTTATAGAAGAAGATTGTTTTTTGTTTGAATGTCATTTCGAGAAAGCTTCTAATAATATTGGAACTAATGGAACAAATAATCAACCTTTTAAACGTACTAGTGATAAGTGTGTTGGCAATAGTGATAATATTGAATGTGATGGTTTTCATGGGTTTAATTCAGTCAAGTCGAATGAAAATTTGAATAGTCTATGTGGTGTATCATTTGAAAGGTTTAAATTATTGCTCACTTTCATAACGTTTCATGGTAATGACAAATTATCCATAGAAAACAAATTACTACTGCTTTTAATTAAAATAAAAACAGGACTATCGTTTTCAATTTTGGGAATTTTGTTTAAATGTACATAGGACTACTGCTTCAAAAATTTTTATAACAATTTTAAGAAGTTGTAGATGCTACCATGCCAGAGGCATTTAAAACGCATTATCCTAAATGTAGGGTAATTATAGATTGCACTGAAATATGAATTGAACAGCCTAAAAATATTGATAACAGAATTTACACATATTCCCATTATAAAGAAAATTTTACAGCCAAGTTTTTGATCGGAATTTCACCAAATGGTTTCATTTCATTTATCTCTAAGTGCTATGGTGGACGATCAAGTGATCCTTATATTACAAAACGTTCTGGCTTGTTAGACCTCTTGGAACCAAATGATGTCATTCTTGCTGACAAAGGTTTTCCAGGAATAAGGTGTTTCAACAACACTGTAATTGTAATGCCGCCATTTGTTCATGGAGGAATGCTTACCATTGAAGAAACGTACAACATTGCTAATGTAAGAATTCATGTAGAGAGATCTATCCAGAGAATTAAAATTCACAAAATTCTTCAAAAAATACCTAATACACTGTTTCCATATTTAGATAGAATTGTAAAGATGTGTTGTATTTTAACAAATTTACAGCCGCACATAATAAAACAAAATGATGAATTTGAAGAAGATTGAATAAATAAAAAATATTTTATAAAATTTGGTAGTTTTTATTCACTTTCCTTTTTACATACATAATGTAAAATTTTATGAAAATATACTTCTTTTAAAGAAAATTTCAATTTTTTTGTAAAATCATAATCAAATTCGACATCTAATATGACGTAGGAATCATCAAAAGGGCAGTAAATTATGAAATCACAATTGTTAACATTAATAAGACACATTCCCACTTGAACTTGGGCATAATAAGCATGTTTTTTTCTCAATTCAAATGACCCATTATTATTTTTCAAAAATTTGCACAATTTTTGGTCTAAATCTTTCGCTGATGTTGTATTTCCTATAAACATAATTTCAATATAACATTCTAATGTTATTGTATTAAATTCTCACCAATAAATGGGCATTTAATTTCTAATAACTTGGTTACTCATCCATTTTCCACAACAAGCCCATCTGGAGAAACTGCCAACCATGGGTCACTTTCACAAATTAATAACCCTGTTTCAACAATTATCTTCTTGTATTCCCCAAAAAAACCATTCATTTTAGAGAAGAATATTTTACTTCTAGGAATTATCATAATCAATAATACTAATAAGCATAAATGAATTCATACTTTGATTACCTAGAATATTTTTCTCGTGCTCGACCTTCCCATTTTATTCCGTGGTCAGTATAAATGCTACTGAAAGGCTTGGGATAGAAATACATTTCACATTTCTTGTTCCAGTCTTCCTTCGAGTAGGTGAAGATGTTGTAATTCGAAATCTTCTTTCTAGCATCCAGACATCTTTATTTTTAAAAGTTTTTAAACAAATATTAATTGCATCTGCAAATATATTTGTGTTAAAAAAGTTCATACAGCACTCTCCATATAATTTCAGTGGCTGTTCTGAAAGTTCTCTTATTAAACTATTTTTATTTTGATTATTTAAAACATTTTTTATTAAAAGTTGTCTTTCTTCTTCTCCATCCATCTTTTCAGCACAAACTTCTGTACTTGCATCCCTAAAAATAAGAAAAACACACAGCAAAGAAGGAAAAAAATAAATTGTGGAAAATATTAATGTAACAATTGCAATGGCCTTGATTGGGCACAAATAACATAATAGTATACAACCTGTCCTCATTTTGTAAACTGATTTGGAGCATAGTTTTGAACATACAAGGAATTTCCAAGACATCCTGCAAACTAAAACTATGTGCCTCAAAGGACTTATGGCTTTGGAGGGGAACATTTCTTCAAATGTTTTCCCCACTTTATATTTTAATTGACCACAGTTGGAAGTTGGTTTACTGCATCCACAAGCAACCCCAGTTTTAGTTACACTGTCTTCTTCATTTACTGCAATTACCACAGCCGATATATGCTTGCAGTAGCCAGAAATACCTGCAATGCAATTGCATTGACCAGAAACATTGCATTCTATATCAAGCTAAAATAAATATTTATTTTGGGTAAATAATTCTTATTAAGTATTTTATAATTTTTTTACTTACCTGCACCTTCACATTGTAGGGTTTTAATGAAACAGATGTCTGCCGAATAACATCAGCCGATATTAAATCCTTCATTTCTTTTAAACCAACTACATGTCCAGCACGATAAAGTTTTCGACCTTTTCCTCATTACCAATAGTTTTATGGTTGAAAATTACTGGAAAAAATCCGAAATATGTTCTTGTATCCATTTGTAAATAAAATATAAGATAAAATATTAATTATAGTTTATTTTCACTTTTCACTGTTTTCACCAAAAATTATTTTCACCAATTTTCACTGAAATATGTACCTGAAATCAAATCAAAATAATCTAACTTTTTAATTTAAAAGTTGCGACCATAGAAGTTTTACCTCCAAAAATGCATAGAACCGACGATAGAGGCGCTGATCGCAATTATTCGCTCGCCGCGTATAGGCAACTACCAGTAGCGACACTTTATGCAAATTACATGTTATTTGAAGGGACAATTTTTGGTGACCTTGACGATATACAGGGTGTTTATAAATACGTGTCCACAAATTATAGGACGCATTCTTGGTAAAATTTGAAAGTTAAAATCCTAATACACAATGTTGTATTCATCGCCGTTTGCCTGCAAGAGGTCTTCAAAGTTGCAAATATCGACTATTAAAATTGCCTTATAATTTAAAGATTATTACATCAAATGCATGCTTTATGCCTTCAAGAATTAAATGACAATGTTTTATTACTACTACAGTGTTTTTAACGCCTAATAATGAATTTTCTTTGAAAAAAAATCAATTTATTTTAAATAAATTAAACATGGCAACAGTGTTAAAAATTAAAAAAAAACGTCAGTGTCAATATTAATTTAAATAGTTTTTTGTGTTTTCGATATTTATTAAAATGGATTACTCTTTCAATGAATACGCTGCCATGTATCTTATTTATGGTCGCTGTGAAGGAAATGCTCAATCGGCAAAAGAGGAGTACCAAATAACTTATCCCAATCGGCGACATCCCTGCGATAAGACGTTTCAGAGGTTTGACCAGCGGATTCGAGAAACGGGTCAGGTTGTTCCCCAACACCAGAATGGTGGAAGGCCGAGACATCGACGCACTGTACAATTAGAAAAAAATATTTTCGAGGCTGTTAATGAGGATCCTAATCGGGTACTCGGGAAATTTCTAGAGAACTTAACATTCGTAGCCATACAACTGTTCAACAAATTCTTACAGAAAATAATTTATATCCTTACCATTATACAAAGGTACAACCCCTATATGAAGGAGATAAACCAAAAAGACTAACATTTTGCCACCAAATTCGCCGTCGTATACGAAACGACATTAACTTTTTACGACATATTTTCTGGAGTGACGAATGTACATTCACAAGGGATGGTGTTTTTAACAGTCACAATTTGCACACTTGGGCTGAAGAAAATCCAAAGTTAAGTCGTGAATTTGGACACCAGCGGAGGTTTTCCATTAACGTATGGCTGGGTATTGTTAATAACTCTGTTGTTGGACCAGTATTTTTTCCAAATAGATTAAAAGCGGAAGCATATTTGGATGTTTTGGAAATAGTTTTTGATAACTTAGATTTGCTAACTAGAAGAAATGTTATTTTAATGCATGACGGAGCCCCAGTGGTAATAAGGTGATTAAATACCAATTTCCAATTTGGGTAATAACTGGATTGGGAGGAATGGTCCGATTCCATGGCCTCCGAGATCGCCTGATTTTAACCCACTAGATTTTTTTGTTTGGGGAAAGAATAGAAACTGCTGTCCTTTCAATAACTCCGGAACAATTGGAAAAAGTATTAACTTGTTTACCAAGTCGCTTGCAGCATTGCTTAGATGCCGACGCGACGGTGGACAATTTGAACATTTTTGATAAATTTTCATTTTCGCCAGTTTTTTAGGTATTCTGCTAAACTTAAACTTAAAAGAATGTATTTTTATACTTGTATTTATTAAATACATTTGATTTATTCTATCATTATTATTGGTAAGAATTCCAAGAATTTAAAAAATCACATCTCGTTTTCGCTGTTGATATGTTTCTTTTATTGGCTCATATAAAATGAAGTAAATCTAGTCTTCTTATTATTTTACAATGTTGCAATTTATAAATTTCTTTTAAACAGCTCCTGAAGGTTTTTGGAGCCCAATACAATATTTTTGAATTAAGATTTTAACTTTCAAATTTTACCAAGAATACGTCCTATAATTTGTGGACACGTATTTATAAACACCCTATCTATATACCATATGTATACTCAGATACGCATGCGGCAAATTTAAATTTACGTCTATTTTTCTAACCATAAAAATGTAATACATTTGCAAAGTTTTGATTAAAATTGAAGTTTTTAATGATTTTGACAAGCTTAAATGTAATAATATACAGTTTAGAGAAATGTCACCATTTGTAATTTGCAGTTCTAAACTCAATGGTACCAGATACGCACCATAGAAATGGTACTAGGTTAGACACGGGAGAGTGTCGCTACTGTGGTATGATTAGTAGCCTACGCGGGTCGTCTCATTGCCGCAGAAACAACCTGTATATAATTTTGCAAAAAGTAATATCCCAGTAAACCAAAAGAGGTATTATTTATGTAAAATATATATAACATGTAAGAAAATTTATGTAAAATCTAGAGAGAAATTAGGGATAAATCATGTCAGGATGTCAGCCATATTTGGGGATAGGTTATTATGTGTAAATTATGTAAATTTTTATACAGGGTGGGCCAACGAAAACGAAACAGACGAGGTTTAAATTAGTTAATAAAAAAATTTGAAAAAATACTCGGACAGGTGAACTTTAGTTTCGAGGGGGACATATTTTGCAATAGAGCTGATTCAAAAATCCATTCATCCCTGCGCCCTATGGACACAACCCCTTAAACTTTAATAGGGATGGTGGGGTAAGTAATACCTCGTTAGAAAGATCTTTTTATCCAGAGTAACATACAACAAAAAAAAGTTAAATCGATCGATTCGTTTTAAAGATATTCAAAATTTAGCAAGTAGAGATTTCATGTCTTTTAAAATTGTGCTATGAACACCACGCCTTCAATTTTAAGTGTTTTGATAGGGTAAGTAATATCGTTTCGAGGGGGGCATATTTTGCAATAGACCTGATTCAAAAATCCATTCATCCCTCGCCCTTTGGACACAACCCCTAAAAATTTAATAGGGATGGTGGATTAAGTAATACCTCGTTTGAAAGATCTTTTTACCCAGAGTAACATGCCAAAAAAAAAGTTAAATCCTTCGATTCGTTTTGAAGATATTCATAATTTAACATGTAGAGTTTTCATGCCTTTAAAATTGTGCTATGAACACCACGGCTTCAATTTTAAGTGTTTTGATAGGGTAAGTAATACCTCCTGGGAAAGATCTTTTAACCCAAAGTAACATACAAAAACATGTAAAACGCAATTTATTTTCATTTTCTACAAAAGAGAGATTTTAAAAAACAAATTTAAATTTATTCGAGGAATTGTTTAAAATTTTGTAACATCTGGAACAAAACAATGTAAAACATAAAACGATTTATAACCACATTGAGATTCTTTCTATCAGTTGTATTTTGTATTAGTGGTGATTTTCATAGTGTTAAAACTGTTTATGACTAATTATTAGAAATCAACATTTAAAATTTTGTGAACTTCTGTAAAAGCTTCTGCTAGCAATGGTTTATACAATTCCAGAAAGGGTTGAATTAATCACTTTTTATTTTAAAAACGATGAGAATGCTCATCGTGCAGCTATTTATGAAAATACGTTCTGGAGTTGGTTGCAAAATTTAAAAATACTGGTTCTGTTGGTAATAAGAAACGCGATCCTGGTAATGTTCGTCCAATAACAAATGAGGTCGTTGAAATAGGTGTTTTGGGACAAGTTGCTGCAGATCCAACTTTAAGCACAAGAAAACTGGAGACTGTGACTAACATCAGCAGAACAACCATTCGCCGAATATTGAAAGGTCACAAATATCATCCCTATAAAATTCATTTAATTCATGAGTTAAATGAAGATGATTTTGATAGGCGACTGCAATTTTGTGAGGTGATGACGGAACGGATAATTGCTGATGAAAATTATCTTTATAATATCTGTTTTTCTGATGAGTGCACTTTTTTCTTAAACTCAACCGTTAATCGTCATATATTTCATGAAGTTCACACTCAAACTCCTCAAAAATTGAATGAGTGGGTTAGAATTTTTGGAGACCGTCTTATTGGTCCTTATTTTCTAGATGGCATTCTAACAGGGGATATGTACTTGGATCTACTTCAAAACTTTGTTCATCCAATTCTTGACGATATTATCGAAAATGACGATCGTTATTTAGAAGCCCATCTGATTTTCCAACAAGACGGAGCCCCTCCTCATTACACACGGCCTGTTAGGGAATTCTTGGATACGACGTTTCCTGGGCAATGGATTGGGCGTAGAGAACCTTTGGAGTGGCCGCCGCGATCTCCCGATCTTACTCCCCTTGATTTTTTCCTTTGGGGGCATTTAAAAAGTAAGAACCAAGATCTCTAGCAGAGTTACGACAGAGAATTATTAATGAATGCCGAGAAATTACTGCTGAAATGTTACAAAATGTAAGAATTCGCTTTGAGCAAAATTTGTACGTTTGCATGGAGGTTGGTGGAACTCAATTCGAACATTTAATAAAATAATAAAAACATCCTTGAAAGTGTCGGGTTCGATGGGATTCTTTAAAGTGTTAAGTTTTCTTCAAAAAGATTAGTTAAGTTTAGTTTGGTTAAATAAAAAATAATGTGCAATACTGTTTTATTTTGAATTCTTTAAAACAAATCAATCGATTTCACTTTTGTTTTTTTGTATGTTACTTGTGGTAAAAAGAACTTTCCCAGGAGGTATTACTTACCCTATCAAAAGACTTAAAATTGAAGGCGTGGTGTTCATAGCACAATTTTAAAAGGTATGAAAACTCTACTTGCTAAATTTTGAATATCTTTAAAACGAATCGATCGATTTAACTTTTTTTTTTGTATGTTACTCTGGGTAAAAAGATCTTTCCAACGAGGTATTACTTACCCTACCATCCCTATTAAAATTTTAGGGGTTGTGTCCAAAGGGCGAGGGATGATTGGATTTTTGAATCAACTCTATTGCAAAGTATTTCCCTCTCGAAACGGTATTACTTACCTTATCAAAACACTTAAAATTGAAGGTGTGGTGTTCATGGCACAATTTTAAAAGGCATGAAATCTCTACTTGCTAAATTTTGAATATCTTTAAAACGAATCGATCGATTTAACTTTTTTTTGTTGTATGTTACTCTGGATAAAAAGATCTTTCCAACGAGGTATTACTTGCCCCACCATCCCTATTAAAATTTAAGGGGTTGTGTCCATAGGGCGCAGGGATGAATGGATTTTTGAATCAGCTCTATTGCAAAATATGTCCCCCTCGAAACTAAAGTTGACCTGTCCGAGCATTTTTTCAAATTTTTTTATTAACTATTTCAAAACTCGTCTGTTTCGTTTTCGTTGGCCCACCCTGTATTTAAAATATATATCAGATATAAGTAAATAAAAACAAAAAATATCATTTTTTTGCTTGGACGGTACAATGTAGTAATTAGCTGCTACCAGGCCATTTCTAGTAAGTAATCACAAGTAGTACATTAATATTATCTTAACTTAAACCATGTTAAACTTAAAGTGGGATTTGCGGGATTCGAACCCACGCCGTTGCAGTCGCAAATTGTCGAATCAAGCCACCTAACCGTTCGACCATCGAGACTTCATGAAATGAAGACACAAAAACATTGTTTTAAAGCAATTCCACATATATTATATTTGTTTTAATACAAATAAAAAAAATTAAAAATAAATTAGTGAAGTTAAAAGAAGTTCAATTATATATAAAAATTAAGTAGTTAAAATTATTTTTAACAAAATAAATAAATTATAAATTATAACTCAACTTTTTTCTAATAATGTCGGTGTTGAATGTTGGATTTCTTTGGTAAGCGCAATTTTGCAGTATATTTTGCTTTTATTATTTTATGCATAATATCCCTGGCCAGAATTTTTATATATTATTTTCATAAATATATTGAATATTCATAAATATAAATTAGTCAAGTTAAAAAAAGTTATAACAAAATAAACAATGAATTTTAACCCTTCTCGCATAATTTAAAAAAAAATTAAAAAAAAATTCTAAACTTTAAAACTATTCAAAATAAAGAAATTAAATATAAAAATTAAGTAGTTAAAATTATTTATAACAAAATAAATAAATTCTAACTCAACTTCCATACATTTTTCTTATAAGTTATTTTATTTTATATTTTATGTATGAATTATTTACATAAAGAATATATGTAAATAATTTATGTAGGTATATTTTACATTAAATGTCTAATGTAAATAACACAGGCGATATTTTACATTAATAATACATTATTATTTATATATAAAATATAAATATACGAACTTATGAATTGTATATGTAAATAATTCTATATAAATAACACATTATAAATTTTACTTATTATTTACATAGAGAAAATAATATAATATTATATATGTAAAATAAACATATATTTTACGTTAAATTAGCTACATAGGAGAATTTACGAGCTATCTATGTGTATTTTATATATAAGTTACAAATTGGTTTACTGGGATCATAAGTGAATCAATAAAATGTTGTTATATTTATACAGGGTGTCCCGTAAGTGGACGATAAATCGAAACGAGCTGACAGAGAAGGTAATTTCCAATTTAAATAACTATATTTTTTGTTATAAAATTGTTGATGGTTCAAGAGTTATTTCAGTTTTTGTATTTTTTCAGGAAACGTGTACTGTGTTCATTAAATAATTGATTAAGAAAATACTATAAGTTGTTTTATTTTTTTTTAATTAATATTATGAACCTCAAAGGGTCCACCTTTGTAATAATAGCACTTTTATTAAACTCATTTATCTTTTATCAAACTAAAAAAAAGATTTTGCGAAAACTTTTTGTTCGTAAAAATTTTTACTTGATTTTAAAGTCACCCTGACCGAAAATAATGTACTAACATAAAGTTAAACAACTATTAGAAAAAGTTGTCCATTTCACATAGAATTAGAAATGGTATAACGCATAAAGGCAAATCCAACCGTTTTTTAAATGAATTTTTATAAGAAGTAATTTTTACTGCAATTTTTAAGTTATGGTCAGAAATCAATCAAGACGAGTCAAATAATGAATTTTACCATAAAAAAATTACGAAAGGTGCTTAGAATGTGTATTGTATTATTTTTAATAATCAAAATTTCCCATCTTATTTTTTGTCAATGCTATTGTTCAGTCCCATTCTAATAAACTTAAAATGTAAACAAATAACAAAACTATCAATTTTTGGCCTTTCTTTTGGTTTTCATAGACCACTTGATAAAAATTGCAACTGTTACTTTAAATTGTATTCGAACGCACAAAAATGTCTTACTCTTCTCGAGAATATGCAGAAATGCATTATGTGTATGGATTTTGTGATGGAAATGCCCTAGCTGCTGCAAGAGAGTATCGAGAACGATACCCCAATCGTGACCGTTATCCCGACTACAGAGTTTTTCAAAATGTACATCGTCGGTACATAGAAGGTGAAATCCCTGGGAATCCACGGAGAGAAGGTAGACCTATTAGGCATGATATCGACGAAGACGAAATAGTTGAATTTGTGGCAGAGAATCCAACAACAAGTGTTCGTCGTGTATCAAGAAATACTCAAATACCTCGAACTTCAGTGCATCGTATTTTGCAACGAAATCAATTGTACCCGTACCATGTGCAAGCACTTTTACCTGCCGACTTCAATAATAGGTACCGATTTTGCAGGGAAATGCTACGACGCAATAGGAAAGACTATAGTTTTTTAAATAAAGTTTTGTGGAGCGACGAATCTACGTTTAGCAGAATAGGAATATTCAATATCCACAATTTACATTATTGGGACGACGTTAATCCCATGGTGGTGCGAAATGATCGCTTCCAACACCACTTTGGGATCAACATGTGGGCAGTAATAATTAGAGGTAGATTGATTTGAACTACCAAGAAGGGTCAATGGCCAAATTTACCTTAATTTTTTGCAAAATGATTTGCCAGGCTTGCTCGAAGATGTTTCCCTCGAAACTCGCCGGGACATGTGGCTCCAACACGATGGTGCTCCTCCTCATTATGCCCTAGAGGTGAGGCGATACCTCAACATACATTTTCGAAATCGTTGGGTTGGAAGAGGAGGAACTATTCACTGGCCAGCGCGATCCTGACCTAAATCCTTTGGACTTTTTTTTTTTGGGGCTACTTTAAAGAATTGGTTTACACAACGGAAAATAATACCGAACAAGAGCTGCGACAAAAAATAAGGCGAGCAATCGAAATTATTAAAAATAATGAATGAGCATTTCAGTTAATCAAAACCAATTTTATTCGACGATGCCGATTATGTGTAAGGGCACATGGAGCTCATTTTGAGCACCTTTTGTAAAGTTTTGGTAATAAAAATCGTTATTTGACTCGTCTTGTTTGATTTTTGACCATAACTTAAAAATTGCAGTAAAATAATTTTTAGAAAAAATTCGTATTACTTATTATAAAAATTCATTAAAAAAAAAACGGTTGGATTTGCCTTTATGCGTTATACCATTTCTAATTCTATGTGAAATGGACAACTTTTTCTAATAGTTGTTCAACTTTATGTTAGTACATTATTTTCGGTCAGGGTGACTTTTAAATCAAGTAAAAATTTTTACGAACAAAAAGTTTTCGCAAAATCTTTTTTTTAGTTTGATAAAAGATAAATGAGTTTAATAAAAGTGCTATTATTAAAAAGGTGGACCCTTTGAGGTTCATAATATTAATTAATAGAAATAAAACAACTTATAGTATTTTCTTAATCAATTATTTAATGAACACAGTATGCGTTTCCTGAAAAAATACAAAAACTGAAATAACTCTTGAACCATCAACAATTTTATAACAAAAAATATAGTTATTTAAATTGGAAATTACCTTCTCTGTCAGCTCGTTTCGTTTTATCGTCCACTTACGGGACACCATGTATAAACCTTAGTATTAATTGCTTACCCACATATGGACATTTAATTTCCACCAGTTTTGTAGGCATTCCATCCACTAGGACAACACCATCAGGTGAGTAGGCCAACCATGGATAGAGCGTGCGTACAATCAAACCAGGTGTTGCAATTTCATCACCTGTTTCCTCAATGTATTTTTTTAGAGCAAATTTTTCATGTTCTACACCATGCCTGACATATTTGTTATTAAGATGGGGTGGATTAAAAAAACTTTTTGATTTTTTTCCCCAATCATTTTTGTTATATGTGTAAATTGAATAACATCCTGAACCTAAAACATTAACACAATAAATCAAATCAGACAAAGAGCTAAAAATAATGACTTTCAATAATCTAAAATAAAAATTACCCGTTATTCCAAGTTTTCTGGCATTGCTCCACTCAGTTGACCCTTGTTCAGCAGCACATATTTTTTCCAAATTATCTTTCGATAGAACATTAAAAATTTCCATGCAACAGGATTTTAATTGAAATTTATTAAAATCTATCGAAAGATTACTTAAAAAATCGTTGTTTGATGCTTTATCAAAAATGTTTTTAAAGCTGGGTTCAGGTGTAACCAACTCTAATGTTGGTGAAAGTTTAAAATTTCTTTCCCTGCCCTTGCTAAACAATAAAGATCTTGAATTAATATAATCTAATTAATTCTACCATGATACTTACAAGTGTTTAGTTAAACTTGATTCACCAAAATTACCCATTAATTCTGCCAAACAATTACTGTTTTCTTCTTCTTCTAAATCCCTAGGTCTTTTCCCAAGTTTTGCCTTTACACTCAGTATCTATTAAAGGTTGCATTTTATAATTACTGGCCGTAGTATTTTTTGATTTTCCCCAATACGATTCTACATCCGTTGAAGAAATTGGTTCGAAATCGTTAAGTTACACCTACAACAAAAAAGAAACGGCAGAAAAAGAAACACAAAATAAGACATGATGAGGTATTTTAATTCAATCGACAAGGCTTTGATATGCCATTATATTAAATTACAATACAACTTCTGGCAGTATAATAAAACTGCCGAAATGTGTTTGCAGGAACCACTCAAACCGGCTTTGCAGGAACAAACACCTTTACAAATTTTTAAATTTTCTGCTTCCAAATTTTCTAAAGCAACTTCCACTTTGTGTGGGGCAGCTGTAAGGGCACTCGTTTGCAGGCAAAAGGCAATAATGTTAATAAAGCCCTCGACTTGCTTTGAATCCCACACATAACAATATGATTAGCATTTAACAGCTGAACATTTAACTGCAATGTAAAAAAAATCATATTAATAAAAACACAAAACTAAATGAATAAGGACTATAATATTATATGTTTTAACTTACCAGATAACAAGAAAGTATTATTATTGAAATAAATGTAATAAGAATGAACTATATACTAAATAAAAAGGTTTTATAAATCAAAAAACTTGGTGAACACTCAACAAACCAATACAACTTTTGACTGACACAACCGCCATGTTTGTTTACATGTAGAGCGCCCTCTATTGGTAGCTGGAATTCCCAACTGTGGTATGGACACAGTATAGGCAACTACCAGTAGCGACACTTCATGCAAATTACATGTTATTTGAAGGGACAATTTTTGGTCACCTTGACGATATATATATGTATACTCAGATACGCACGCGGAAAATTTAAATTTACGTCACTTTTTCTAACCATAAAAATCTAACATACATTTGCAAAGTTTTGATTAAAATTGAAGTTTTTAATGATTTTGACAAGGTTAAATGTAATAATATACAGTTTTCATCAATTATTACATTAATTACGGTATTTAAATTCAAATGGCGACGCCTTTAAAATTATTTTGATCATAGAGAAATGTCACCATTTGTAATTTGCAGTTCTAAACTCAATGGTACCAGATACGCATCATAGGAATGGTACTAGGATAGACACGGTAGAGTGTCGCTACTGGTAGTTTTTTATACTGTGGTATAGATACAACAAGAGAGCCAGTTCTCATAAGACCTTGCGTATAGCTAAAAGCGGCTCACTACTAGGATTTCTAAAGCTGGCCATCTATTAGTGGGCCGTAGAACTAATTTAGTGTTTTGAGTAGCTCATGGATGCCGCTTTTATTTATTTAAAAAATAGTTTAAATCAATTATTCGCACCATTTTTAAACTTTTAACGAAACACGTAATAAACAATAACGGCTAACCTCTTGTTTGCAGCGTTGCAAGAGGTACGAAATATTTTAATTGCAGAACTCTGTAAGCTATTAAACTTGCAGTCACCAGGTGGCAACACGCCACAGGCCATTTACTTGAGTACGCAAGTTGGGCCTCAACTCAATAGATGGCGCATGGCGCTTCGCGCGAATAAAGTGTGACAAGTGACAATGTTGTTTGTCTATGATCTATTGTTTATTTTTTTATAAATATAAGTAGCCTGGTTAAATTCTGTGGCTACACGATTTACTAAATAATATTGAATTGGTTTGTGAATTTTAATTATATAATTTGAGAACATGAAAGCGACAAAATCGTTTAAAGTTGAGGATAAAGTATTCGCCAAACTTAAAGGTTATCCAGCTTGGCCTGCAAAGGTAATAAATAAAAAACTTGTTTTTTGTATAGTATAAATAAAAATTATTCCAGATTACATCTTGTAATGGAAAAAAGTATAGTGTAACCTTTTATGGAACGGGAGAAGTGTAAGTAGATATTTTTTTAAGTAGGGTTTTATCAGTGGCGCACCCAGGATTTATTCTTGGGGGGGCCGACGAACATTGAAAGACAAGAAACCGTGACGACGGGGTGGGGTGTTATTATAATTGAAAAAATAAAATTCTTGTGATTAGGATTTTTAAATTTAAATTATTTAAGCAACATTTTTCTCATTTTGGGGGATGGTGGGCAAGGTACCCCCCGGGTGCGCCACTGACGGTTACATTTTTTTAAACGTTAATATGTAAAGATTTCTATTAACGTAAGAAATTAACCAATATTAAATCAATACCAGCCGACAAGTATTTTAGAAGAATTAGATATTTGTGCGATTGTTTTGAACATTGCTTTTAATTTCTGTCATATTTATATTTACGAATATACATAACATTTTGTATTTTAGTGCTAACGTAAATCCTGAAAACTTAATGTACTATTTGAAAAATAAAGATAAGGTAAAACAAATTAAACGTAAAGACTTCATTGACAGTATAGAAGAAATCGAAGCAGAAATCGCAGCAGTTGGTACTGACGGTGATGAAGATAGCACCACCACCGATTCACCTTTAAAATCAAATAATGATTCCATCATACAACCTGGAAAACGTAAACGATTGGTTTCAAATAACGATTCACATAAAACGAGGAAATTACCTCGTAAAAATGGAGCCGACGTTATTACAAAGGATGAAATTATGGATTTACCAGATAAAAAGAAAGCTGTAAAGGATTCGGAGAAAGTTGAAAAAGAAGTTACTAAAGTAGAAAACGAAGCGATAGATGAGAAAATTGTTAACAAAGAAGTAGAAGCTGATAAAAAAGAAGTTGAAACAGTTAAAAAAGAAGTAGGATTATCGAAAAAGAAGATGCCTTCACGTAAAAAGCCAAGGAAAAGCACCGATTCCAATAAAGCTCAAGATAGTCAAGAAGAAAACACTGAAAAAAATGAAGCAACTACTTTAGATGATATTCTACTAATTTCTGATGTTTACATCAAAGTTTATGTGCTATACGTAAGTTAATCGACATTTTACTGCTTAAAATTAATAAATTTTTTTTGTAGGCTGAAAAAGTGAGGGAGAAAGAAAACATTTATAAAGGTAAAACTAGTTTTTTAAATTAAAATTTCTAAAATAGCGTCAAGCGGGGCTAAAATAATACGGAAATGCATATTTTTCATTATCATCAAAAACGGGGAACGTAATTTTTTTCGTAGAGTTGAAATTTTGCAGCTGTACGGACGAGAAAATTTTAAGATGGAAGTGTTGAAACCACTTTTCTATCAGAAAGCCCCGAAAAAAGTTATTCCACCCCGAACGAAAAATCGAGTTCATCCCCTAAGTGTCCGAAATTCACCCCGAATCGCACCAAATTTTAGTATGTTATGGGGGACCGGATTCTGAAAACGTCGGTTTTGACCCACTCGAATCTATCTTTTAAGGTGGCGGAGATACAACTTTTTGTATTTTTACCCCGAAATCGGGCGTTTTTTGCGCGGATCCACGAAAAGGGTAGTTTTTTTTGTCCGATTTTAAAAATTCCGGTTGAATAGTTAAGGGAAATGTTTATTCTATGTGGTGTAGGAATTTTGAATATTTTGGATTAATAGAACGCTTTGAAAAAAATTCCCGAAAATGGTCGATTTTTCTCGTAAATCGTAGCTCCGTCGCTTTTTAAAGGGAAGCAACGAAATTTTGTTCCTTTTATTCTCATATCCTGAGGATTAATCGGTACAATTTTTAAATCTAGAGGCGTAACGGTGTGGCGTCAAGGCGCCACGACGCGAAGTAATGAAGAGGGATGCCGATTCTAAGTGGTTAAAATTTTTCCAAGCACTCTAACACTCGCTTTTTTTCGGGTTTTCGTCAGCGTCAACTTTGAAAATTCGCACCCCCGTCCGGTTTTAAAGGGAAGCGACGAAATTTGGCCACTTTTATTCTTGCATCATGTGGATTAATTTTTAAGTCTCCAGGCGCAACGATGTGAGGTCACGGCGCTAATACGAGTGTGCAAATTCAGCTTTTTTTTCGGGCGGAAAAAGTACCAAAACGGTTCCGCTTATTTCTCGCGGTTTTTTGATTCCTTATCTCAATTCAATGTTTTCCCCCGAAACGAGCCCTTTTTGATATTCCAATTTTTTTTCTTCTTCAAAGTCGCGGCTTGAATTTCGTGTTCTTTCGACGCCGACTTTGAAAAATCGTAACTTTTAATGGGGGCCGCCTATAACATCCGAATATTTTTTATTTTGCTTAATACATTAATTTTTATCAGCAAAAAAATCAACATGTCCAAATTTTCACTCCGACCTTCAGAAAAATATCAAACGTAAAATTATCGAAAAATCGCGCAAAACGCGGTCTGATTAGGACCTCTGTGGAGGGCACAGTTTTAAAAAATTGTTACAATTCGCTTCATTTCCCTTAAAAGTAATAATTTCTACAGTGCGTAGCGCATAGGGAATTTTTAAATTTTGCGGGGTAAGTTATGGCGTAACAAGGTCGAAATTTTGAATTTAGTGGTGGGCGGCTCCCGTAGGTCTATTTTTTAACGGATTTTCATTTTTAAAAATTCTGCTGAATCTACTCTTTGAATCAAAACCATCCACGCGTAGGGTTTTTTGAATTTCGGAAAAATATCTTTTTTTAAAAATCGCATTCTAAAATTCTATTTTGCCCAGACGTAATAAACATTTTCGGAAAGCTTTCTATATCCACTTTACGACAAAAAACGAACCACTTCGCTAGCTCTTTTTGTTATCGAGTTATGACTGAAAATGTAGCAAAAATAAGCAAAATCTTTGTTTGGAGCCAAAATTGCAGTCTGAAATTTTTCCCTTTTCACCTTTCCTCCACCAAATATCGCGAAAATTTTAATTTTCGGTTTAAAATTGCGCCGTCCAGGGTCGTAATTGTACCAAAATTTTGCTAAAACTTTGCAAATTTTTTACAAAAAAACTATTTATAGTGAAGAAGGAGTTGATTAACGAAATGAGCTGTTACGAACAATTTATTTTCAAAAAACTCGAAAAATTACATATTTGCCAACGTTTCGATAAGGAACCTTATCTTATTCAAGACTAAAACAATTTATTAAGACTAGTACAAAAAATCGCAAGACATACTGTTAAGAACAAAAAAATATATATTTTCAAAAACTTACATCCGAGGATGCAACGACCAATCAGAACATTGGTAATAAAACCATAAAAAACTACTTTCACTTCACACATTACGTACTTAAAATCTATCCTACAAAATTTTATACAATTTACCTCTATGTTTTAGAGTTTCACTGTCATCCAAAAAATCAAGCGTGTTCATCAATTTGAAACAAACCAATAAAACCAATTTATCAGCAACCATGAGACAAAATATATAAGCCGTTGTTGTAGAACGAGAGCATAAACTAAATTAATAGATTTAAAAAAACTGTTGTTTTTTACCCACGATGAATGCAGATGAGGGATCAATTGACTAATTTTTAATTTAGAACCAACAATTTTTTGCCCGTTAATCCGTAAGGCTGCCATCAGCTGTCAAATGTTTTGGTTTTGACATTGGTGATACCAACCTTAGGGAATTCAGTGCTGCTCGGAGTAATACATACAGATTCTACATATACTGTGTGATTAAGAAGTGATATATTTTACTTAGATTATCTACGTCGGTCTTTAAATTAACTGCTGTATCATTATTTAACTGGATGAAACACATTTCACTAAATAAACGCTTTAAATAACTTTGCTCCCTATCTAGAATTTTGTACTTATTGAATTCAAAATCGTGCTCCAAACTGAAATGATGTTGGCTGAGGGCCGTTTTGCAGCATTTTTCTTTATTGTTAGGTCTACAATCCTAGTTGTTGTCAGCTATCCTGTCTTTTATGTAACGCTTAGTCTGTCCAATGTACACCTTGTTACAGTGCTTGCACGGGACAGAATAAACGACACATTTTTCTAAGCCCGGTGGTAATTTTGACTTTAAGGTGGCAAACAACTTAACATTCGTGATTGTGTTGTAGAAGGCAATGTTGTTCTTATCAGTTTTTAGAATTCGTTTCAGTTTCTGTGATAACCCAGTAATGAATGGGATTTTAAAATAGGGAATTGTGTTTGTCTCATTATTTGATTTACTAATATTTTCCTGTATCGTTGTGGTATGATCATTGAATAACCGATTTATCAATCTGGCAGGATAACCGGTCAATCTTAGTTTGTTAAAAAATGCTACTTCATTCTTTCTGTGGAATTTCTTATCAGATAGACTATATATTTTATTTAAGTTTTGTGTTATTATATTTAATTTCTGGTTTAAAGGATGATTAGACTTGAAATGTAACAAGCGATCTGAGTCACTTGGTTTTGCGTACAAATCAATTACTATATTGCATAATTTGTCTGATGTACATTCTCTGATCAAGAGTAAATCTAAAAAGGGTAACTTTGTATCTTTTACAACTTCTAGAGTGAATTGTATATCCGAGTTGCATGAGTTGAATACAGATAATATAACATCCACACGACTTTTAGGGATGGCAGCGAAACAATCGTCCACATAAATTACAAAAATGTCAAGTTTAAAATCTAGTTTCTTGATACAATTTTGGATCACTTCGTCCATTACTAAGCTAGCAAAGATTGGGCTAAGGGGTGCACCCATTGGGCAGCCTGATATTTGCGAATAGAATTGTCCATTGAAAAGAAAGTAACTGGTCTCAAACACATGATTGATGAGTTTGAAAAATAGTTCTTTAGAAATGTTTGTATTTGACGTGATATCATCCCATCTTTTTTCTAAAACCTGAATTACAAAATCCTTTTTCACGTTTGTGAAAAGGGATTTCACATCCAATGAGATTAACTGGTAATCATCTGGAATTTTTATTGAGAGTAATTTTTAATAATAATAATAATAATAGTAGTTTATTTTAGCATCATGCTATCACAATACATTATATATATACATATTTACAATTAAAGCTTATATATACAAACAACTAAAATTTATTAATCACATATTTATATATATACTATTCTTAAATCTATTTACATTCTCTTCAATTTTTATTTCAATAGGCAGATTATTGAAAAGTATCAATCCCCTGGTCATTACTGAGTTTAACATTCGATTTGTATTAAAAGTATTGATATAAAAGTCTTCTTTATTTCTTGCATCATATTTATGTATATCGTTAACATATAAAATTTTGTCTTTTAAGTATAATGGACTTTTTTCATACTTTAGATTATAAATAATCATATATGTCTTATACATTATCCTTTGTTTTATACTCATAAATTGCAATGTATTTAGCATCAGATGTATTGGTGTATACCTATTTACTTTTAGAATTATACTCATTACCTTATTTTGCAATACCTGAAGCTCCTTAAATTGTGTTTCTGTGGCTGTAAATATGAGAGTTGAGCAGAACTCAATATGCGGCATAATTATCGCTTTATATATTGTAATTAGGGTGTTTGTACTAATATATTTATTTAGTCTTCCCATCAGGTATACTTTTTTAACTATCTTATTTTTAATATAATTAATATGTTCATTGAAGTTTAGTTTATCATCAAGTATTACACCTAAGTACTTGACTTTGTGCGCTACAGCAATATATTTATCATTAATCATAATTTTATTACTAATATCGACATTTGCTTTCTTATTGTGTATTAATATTGCTTTTGATTTATTTACATTTAACACTAACCTATTATTGCACAGCCATTCGAATACATGTTGTAAGTCCTCAATTATACATTTGATCATTTTGTTTATATCCGTCCCTGTTATATATAACATTGTATCATCCGCAAAAAGTTGAACACTGGTGTTTTTTAAATATTTCACTATATCGTTAATATAAAGTATAAATAATAGCGGTCCCAACACTGTTCCTTGTGGCACACCTTCATTTATTGGATTTTCATCTGATACACTACTTTTAAACTTCACTTTTTGTTTTCTTCCCGTCAAATACGATTTGAACCACTGTAATACTTTTTCCCGTAGACCAATTTTGTGTAATTTTCTTAGTAGTATGTCTCTGTTTATAGTTTCGAATGCCCGCTTAAAGTCTAGAAATATTGCAATCACATATTCTCCCCGATCGAGTGCTTTACCAGTATCCACTATGTCTATTATTACATCTTCACAAGAGTGGTTTTTTCTGAAGCCCGATTGATTTTTCACTAATACTTGGTTCTCCTCACAATATTTCATAAGTTGTTCTTTTGCTACTGTTTCTAATAGTTTTTCGTATTGTGGCACCATATTAATAGGTCTAAAATCACTACATACTTTAGAGTTCGGTACTTTTTGGATCGGTATAATAGTTGATACTTTCCACGCATCTGGGAAGATACCTTCTTCTAATGACGTATTTATTAGTTCCAGGAAACCATTACCCATGACCTCAAAACTGTCTTTTAAGACAGTTGTTGAAACTCCTTCATCAGTTCCCCTTTTTTGTGGTAATTCTTTTATCACTTTTCTTAAATCTTTCATTTCAATTTTTGTAAACTTTTCAAAAATTTTGCAATGATCCACGTCTTCAGTTATCTTGTTAATGTCACTGTTTGTTTTTATGTTTTCAAGGATTTCGTCTATACTGCTTATGAAGTATTTGTTGAAACTTTGTGCTATTTTATTGCTATCTGTTGTCATGTTACCATCAAATTCAACTTTTTCTATATTGACTTTGTCTTTATTTCCGGGTAGAAGTGTTTAAGTTTTTCCATAGTTTTCTATTGTCATTTCTATTTTCATCGATTATATCTGAAAAGTATTTCTTCTTTTCTTTTCTAATCATTGATAGCGTTTCATTTCTGATCTTTTTAAATTCCTGCCATGTATTTGGATTGTTTGTGTTGATTGCTTCTTTATATTTCATATCCCTTTCTTTTATTTTCTTTTTGATGTTGAAGTTAAACCATTTATTAGTGGCATATTGTTCTTCTACGCATATTTCTTCAATCGGACATATGGTGTTTATATTATCTATTATTGGATTGATAATATTACTGGCTATTTTATTTATGTCAGTCGTATCATTATTACTTCTTTGATTTACTTCTATTAATTTGCTTTCTAGATCTTCTCTTTTATATTTTCTTGTATTTCTGAATTGTTGATATATCTTTCTATTAGTACTTTCTTTTTTACTTAACATTACTTCAATGATATTGTGATCACTTATTTTTGGGGTTAGTAGTACTTTATGTTCTAGTTTTATTAAAGGTATCGTAATAATTAGATCAATTAATGTTTTACTTCTATCCGTTATTCGTGTATAATCCTCTACTATTTGAATCAATCCTTCTTCATAGATAATTTTTTTGAGTCTGTCAGCATAATAACTTGGTTTACTCATATCTAAATTGAAATCTCCTATTATTATAGGTACTGTTTTTTGGCAATCAACATTTTTAATCATTTCACTTATTCTTTCTACAAATAAAGCATCATTTTTTTGTGGATAGTGATAAATAGTTGTGATCATGTAATTTGTGTTATTAATATTTACATTTATTGTAAGTTTACTAATGTAGTTTCCCTTTTCAGTGTTTGTTATTAGTTTATATTTAATTTTTTCTTGTATGTATACACTAATTCCTCCCGTCCTTCTATTTTTTGTTAAAGTTGTTTCTACCTTTTATTTTTATTTCATGGTCATATACATTCTCATCTATATGGGTTTCTGTTAAACATATTATTAGTGGTTTACTCTTATTTATTAATTGTAATATTTGGTCCTTATTATTTAAGTATCCTTGGCAATTAAAGTATATCAGGTTTTTATTTATATTATTTTTCTGTAGTTGCTATTGTCTTTCAATTTTTTTATTTACTATTCTTTGGTAAACTTCACAATTTAGATCCCATGTACAATGTTCGGTGCTAAGATCCAGATTAAATTTATCATTAGCATTTATGCAGTTGGAGCACTTTTCTTCCTCACTATCGCAATCCTCTTGCTTATGTTTTCCTGCACATATCGGACAGTTTACATCTTTACTTGTGCATTGTTTTATGAAGTGTCCATATTTTTGACATCTTAAACATCTAATTATTCCATAATCCTCATATATTTTGCATTTTCTCCATCCAATATATAGATGTTCTCTTCGCATTATTATTTCAAATACATCTTTATCCATTTGTATATACAAATTAAATCTTTTATCAATAGTCTTCCCTATTTTATTTATTTTTATATCTTCTGATTTTATATTTAATTTATTCTGTTTAATTATGTTTACTATTATATTTTCAGTATTGTCTTCTTCTTTAATTCCTATTATCTTCATTTTTTTAAGTCTTGTTACTCTTGGATGTTTAATTTCATATTTTTCCCCCATTACACTATTTAGATTTGTTTCTAAGTTGACTTTGTCTTCTTCTGAAGTACATTTAATGATCACACCCCCTTCTTTGGTATGGTTTTCAATATTCACTCCCAGTTGCAACTCAACCGGGTCAATATTTTTAATTAAATCCTCTCTTGTCTTTTTTAATACTTGTGTTTCTTTTGGTTTTACAATTATAATATGATCTTTAGGTTTATTTAGTACTTCTACATAGCTCCGTTTATCATTTTGTTTTATTTTATCTTGACTATTTTCTGTCTTATTTGTTATTATTTCTTTAATTGTACCAATACTTTTGTTATATTCTTCTTTTACCTCGTTTATGCTTTTTATATAATATTCTTCTATTTTAGTTTTATCTTCTTGAGCAGTTCTATAGGTTTGAATTAATTCAGAGTTATGTTTCATTAAATTATCAATTATTACTTTGTTATTTTTTAATGTGGCATCCCGGTCTTCCAATATTTTTGTTAGATGTTTGATTTTTTCCTCTAGTACCTTGGTGTTTACTTCATGTTCTTCAGAATTTATTTTATTTGTTATATTTTCATCTATATTTTCTTGATTTGAGGTTAGGATTTGGTCACAGCATGTAACTAAATTATCTTCTAATATTTCCATATCTTTTCTTTCTGCACAACTTATGTGAAATATTCCTCCACAATTTCTACAAACTACTAACTTGGCATATCTGGTTTTGCAACATTTATAAGTTTTTCCGATGATTTTTTGTTCACATTTTTCTTCATTTTCCACTTCATCTCCCATACTCAAAATTTATATATCCCTTAATAAAATCAATTACTCCGAACACATCCACAAAATTTATTATTATTTATTTATTAATAAATGAAAAATTTTCTTGCAAAATTATAAACAAGTTACTTAACCTCTAATTTTCCTTTAATTGTAAACTGTTTTTTATATTGAACGTTAAAGTAGGAATTAAATTATTCAAAATTCTACACAACATTTTCTGTATTTTGTAATTAAAGCTGTCAATACATGCTATGATAGGTCGTAAGGGTAAGTCTTCCTTGTGTAATTTGGGAAGCCCATAGATACGTGGTGGATGGGGATTGTTTGAAACCAATTCTTTTCTTTCTTTATCTGTTATTAATTTGTTATTTAGAAGGTTTTCCGCTAACTGCAGTGCTAATTTATTGTAAGAAAGTGTGGGATCTTTCTTTAACGGTTCATAAATTGTTGTATCATTTACCAATACACACATTTTGTCAAAATAATCCTCTGTTTTGATAACGACCGTTTTCTTTCCCTTATCGGCTTTTAAAACAATTAAATCTTTATTCTTTTTTAAGAAAGCTTTAGCGTCTGAAAACTTGGATTGTTCCTCAGATAGGTTTTTATTTTTAATGCTACATAGGTGGTTAGTAATAAGATAATATTTGTACATCGTGCGCGAAATTTTTTTTTATCAGCTTCTTTAATATTGGAATTGATACAAGTTTCAACATCTTTTAGCAAGGGTAAAATTGGAAAATTATCGATACTTGGCTGGATAGCAAACTTAGGTCCCAATGCAAACTGTGTTAGTATGTCAGGAGGAATAGTTTTATCTGTAGTATTAACTATAAAACTATCACAATTAATTGAGTTTTTAATATTATCATTATTAACTAATATTTTGTTAATTTTCTTAATGTGAGTACTTTTTGTTTTTTTTAAAATAATATTGTAAGACGTTCTGGTAAAACTGTTAAAATTGCTTAAAACTAATTGTGGAATTGATTTTGATAGTTCCAAAGTGTTGCTTGCAATATTATTTTTAGTTCTTTTAATTAGATGGCATGTTATTTTTATTTCTATGTTTAAAATTTGTTTTTTAAAATGATTTAACGTCGTTTGGATTAAGTGTTGGTACGGATGTTTCTTACTGATTGATCCATTAATGAAGTTATAGTTGTTCTTGATGTGGTTAGGAAAAATCTGTTTTCTTCGGCACGTTACGAGAAAGTTTTGTTGATTCCTGAGTTTTGCTAGCCGTGTGTTGTCCTTTTGAACACTCTTCAATTTTTTAACCACCTATGTTCCATAAATGTCTCTGGTTTCCTCATAAAAACCCATGATTGAAGCCAAAATAGTGTTAAGTATCCAAGAATTCGTTACGTTCGTTTAGGTAATTGTAGTGAAGAAGGAGTTGATTAACGAAATCAGCTGTTACGAACAATTTATTTTCAAAAAACTCGAAAAATTACATATTTGCCAACGTTTTGATAAGGAACCTTATCTTTTTCAAGGCTAAAACAATTTATTAAGATTAGTACAAAAAATCGCAAGACATACTGTTAAGACCAAAAAAATATATATTTTCAAAAACTTACAAATCGGTTATTCAATGATCATACCACAACGATACAGGAAAATATTAGTAAATCAAATAATGAGACAAACACAATTCCCTATTTTAAAATCCCATTCATTACTGGGTTATCACAGAAACTGAAACGAATTCTAAAAACTGATAAGAACAACATTGCCTTCTACAACACAATCACGAATGTAAAGTTGTTTGCCACCTTAAAGTCAAAATTACCACCGGGCTTAGAAAAATGTGTCGTTTATTCTGTCCCGTGCAAGCACTGTAACAAGGTGTACATTGGACAGACTAAGCGTTACATAAAAGACAGGATAGCTGACCACAACTATGATTGTAGACCTAACAATAAAGAAAAATGCTGCAAAACGGCCCTCAGCCAACATGATTTCAGTTTGGAGCACGATTTTGAATTCAATAAGTACAAAATTCTAGATAGGGAGCAAAGTTATTTAAAGCGTTTATTTAGTGAAATGTGTTTCATCCAGTTAAATAATGATACAGCAGTTAATTTAAAGACCGACGTAGATAATCTAAGTAAAATATATCACTTCTTAATCACACAGTATATGTAGAATCTGTATGTATTACTCCGAGCAGCACTGAATTCCCTAAGGTTGGTATCACCAATG
Organism: Stenus bimaculatus; assembly: GCA_963971135.1. NCBI lineage: Eukaryota > Metazoa > Arthropoda > Insecta > Coleoptera > Staphylinidae > Stenus > Stenus bimaculatus. The sequence goes on along the minus strand of OZ020183.1, from coordinate 25,497,991 downwards.
TCAAAACCAAAACATTTGACAGCTGATGGCAGCCTTACGGATTAACGGGCAAAAAATTGTTGGTTCTAAATTAAAAATTAGTCAATTGATCCCTAATCTGCATTCATCGTGGGTAAAAAACAACAGTTTTTTAAAATCTATTAATTTAGTGAGTTTATGCTCTCGTTCTACAACAACGGCTTATATATTTTGTCTCATGGTTGCTGATAAATTGGTTTTATTTGGTTTGTTTCAAATTGATGAACACGCTTGATTTTTTGGATGACAGTGAAACTCTAAAACATAGAGGTAAATTGTATAAAATTTTGTAGGATAGATTTTAAGTACGTAATGTGTAAAGTGAAAGTAGTTTTTTATGGTTTTATTACCAATGTTCTGATTGGTCGTTGCATCCTCGGATGTAAGTTTTTGAAAATATATATTTTTTTGTTCTTAACAGTATGTCTTGCGATTTTTTGTACTAATCTTAATAAATTGTTTTAGTCTTGAAAAAGATAAGGTTCCTTATCGAAACGTTGGCAAATATGTAAGTTTTCGAGTTTTTTGAAAATAAATTGTTCGTAACAGCTGATTTCGTTAATCAACTCCTTCTTCACTACAATTACCTAAACGAACGTAACGAATTCTTGGATACTTAAAAACTATTTAACCGATTTTAATCAAATATTTTTTAAAATACGCGTATTCACAGTGTTTATCTTTGGTACAAATTTTAAATCGCTTTTATAGTTTTTGAGAAAAACAATAAAAACCGATTTCCTTTATTAATTTCAACCCTGTAGCCTTAAAAATATGTTGTACATTTTTTTTTCGAATTTTTTCAAAATAAACCCCGCAAATGAATGAAATGTAGGGAATCACTTGCCCTCTACACCCCCCCCCCCCCCCAAAAAAAAAAAAAAATTTTACACCCCAAAAACTCAAAATTTTTTAGGTAATGTAATAATAAAAATAAAACATACATTTCTTTGGTCATTTTGTTTATTAATAATAATATACAGGGTGTTCCAGCGCTGCGAGGAAGTAACATTACTCTAAAATGAAAAAAGATATCGACATGCGGTTTTCAATAGAATGTACAATACCTTTAAGCGCACATTTAAAAAATATTTTAGTAATATACCGGGTGTCAATTCCAAGATGGCGGACCAAAGTTATGTTTTTTTAAATGTAACACCCAGTATATTATGCCATTTTTGGATTCCTTATCAAAAAATAATTATACTTTGTATAAACTTTTATGGGTCTATCATCACTCGTTTTACTGATACTGATATTAAGGCCAAAAAAAGATTATTTTTTGAAAAATCACTGCTTTAAAACAGATGATCATTTTCGGTTGAAATTTTGTCAAAAAATTTTCAAAAACGTCTAGTCTACAACTGTCATGTCAAATTTAAGGTTGTGATAATTTTTTATCAGAGTGCCTCTCGATAGCATTTTTTACAAGCTTTCTATTGATATAATGTTTGTATGGTCGCTTATCAATGGTTTAGGAGATATTAATAACCAAACTGAGAAATAGTGAAAAATAGACAAAATAGGACTCTTGATGAATTTTTTTTTAATTTGCCTAAAACTTATCTGTGTCTTTCTCTATTTTGCTTTTTTATTAATGTTGTTATATTAAAATATCAGTTTTTTTTTTGTTTTACAACACAAATAAAATCTAAACTTGCAATTATCAATTTTGGTTTACTAAATCTCAGTATGTTTTGAAAGTTTAACAACTGATGTTACCAAGGAGACCCCTATTTTGTTGAATTTCGTTTTTACAATCTTTTTTGATAGATAGAAGCGGATTTCTTTCAGCTTCACCAAGCGCTTTCAGCATATTTACCATTTCTTTTTTAGAAGAGTTCACTATTTCGGTTTAGTTATTATCAAAAGTACAGAAATAGGCGTTAAAACAAAATTCAACAAAATAAGGGTTTCATTGGTAACATCAGTTGCTACATTATTAAGGTGATACGGAGTCAAATGTTGAAAAACCGACGTTTTTACCTTTCATGATTTTTTTAAAAGTGTTTCGAATTGGAAAGTCAAAAAAATAAGAAAATACCAAACTAAATTAAGAATGTTACTTTCATTTCTAATTTTTGTTATTTATGTATCTATAATTACTTTTGTGTAATTTTGCAAGAAAAACTTCTATATTTATATTTTAATTTTTGCAAAACTATGCTCATATAAATCTATATAAATGAAAAATAAAAATTGCACATAAAAGTGCAATTCTTACGTAAGTTCTGTATTTAATTATTTTTTTTAGTTTCCAATTTGAAACACTTTAAAAAAATTCAGGAAAGATAAAAACATCGGTTTTTCAACATTTGACTCGCTATCACCTTAAAGCATACTGAGACTTTGAAAACCAAAATTGATAATTGCAAGTTTCGATTTTATGTTTGTTATAAAACAAAAAAAACTACTATTGTAATAAAACAACGTTATAAAAAAGCAAAAAAGAAAAAGACAGAAATAAATATTAGGCAAATTAAAAAACATTCCTCAGCAAAATTCATCAAGAGCGCTATTTTATCTATTTTTCAATGTTTCTCAGTTTGGATATTAATATCTTCTAAACCGTTGACATGCGACCATACAACCATTATATCATTAGAAAGCTTGTAAAAAATGCCATCGAATGATGTTTAAATGTTCACAAACTTAAATTTTACATGATAGTTGTAGACTAAACGATGTTGAAAAATTTTAGACAACATTTCAACCCAAAATATTCATTGTTTTAGAGCAGTGATTTTTCAAATATGGATCTTTTTTTGGCGTAAATGGTAAATATCAGCCAAACGAGTGAAGATAGACCCATAAAAATTTATACACAGTATAATTATTTTTTGATAAGGAATCCAAAAATGTCATAATATAACTTTGGTCCATCATCTTGAAATGGACACCCGGTATATTATTAAAATAGTTTGAAAATGTGCGCTTAAAAGTATTGTACATTCTATCGAAAACCGCATGTCGATATCTTTTTTCATTTTAGAGTAATATTACTTCCTCACAGCGCTGGGACACCCTGTACATTTCATGTTAAAAAAATTACAAAATTTTTACATATGTCATTGTTGTTTACATTACATTTAACTTATTTAATGAATAAATCTAAATTTTGAGATAATATCAGTTTTGCTGTACTTGGGGTATTTTAACACTCCATTTGACCCTATCGTTTTTAGATAAAAAACCGGACACTACTTCACTGGAAGATGAAAACGATAAAAGAATTAAAGTTCTACCAGTAAAAGTGCCATCTCAAAAATATGTAGGGATTAAATTTATACTGCCGGATATAACAGAATATAGTAGTGAATTAGAACGTTCCAACGCTGAAGAAAAAATTGCCACAGAGACTTTAGGTATAAAAATTGTTTATAATAATTTTGTTTTTAATTTTATTTTTGTTAGAATTTGCACATGCTTTGGAGAATGGAAAAGATGTTAATGACGATGAGCGAATAATCCACAACCTAGCCGTGAGTGAAAAGAATTTGCCTCACTTATTAAATCGAAATGTCTTAAAATACAAGAAAGAAAAATTAGAATGGTTGAGAAGAGAAAATGAATTATTTGATACAATAACTGCCATTCAAACTTCATTATGGCTTGAAAAAGCAAATTCCGAACTTGCTCTTGAAAGTATGATGAACATAATGGACATGGATTTAGACCCTTTAATGCTTAAAAAACACCCGTTACTTTTTGATACAATGAAACGGTTAAAGCGATATGTTGGAAATGTATCCGAGTGGAAATTAAGTCAAGATGAGGTAAAAGAGTTCAATGAGAACGCGAAAAAAATACGTCATTTATCAGAGAATATTAATAAAATATTCCAGAATTTATTTGAATATAAAGATGTTGATAATTTCCATGATAAATATTTAGAAGATTGTAAACAACTTGAAACCGATGTGAAAGATTTAAGCGAAGCTGAATTTTTCGCCTTATACGTTGAACCAAGTAAGTCTCAATTTTATAATTTTTACAAATTAAACGTAAACGTAGTTATAATCAAACGTTTTAGATACCCGGAAATTTTTAATGGATCAAGTTTTTGATAATTTAGACATTATAGATTAAGAAAAGTAATTGATTATTAAAATAAAGTTTGTACAAAACTATTATAGAAATGTAATATTTTATTAATTATCTTTTTTTATAATTACAATCACTTTTCATTTCTTCAAATCTCTTCCATTTTTCCCAGTCTCTTATTTCTAAAGCGATGGGTTTTTAAATGACCTGTCACGACCTCCAAAACGGATTTGACCGGATTCTTTTTTTCCTCCAAAACCACCTCCTAATCGCCTTGGCTTCCACCTACAACCATATTTATTAATTTAAAATCAAAACATGTATATTTATTATTTATATCTACCTTTAAGTAATCATTCGCATTCGAAATGAACAAATAAGATATTTCCATCCAATTCAGTTCTATAAGCTCTTCCGCAGCACTCTCACTTTCGTAGTCAATAAAAGCGTAACCTTTAGGAAAACCTGTGACGATATCTTTCACCAATCGAAAGCGTTTTAATTTTCCAAATTTCAAAAATAATCTTTGATCGTGTCTTCTGTCGTTCTTTCGTTTAAATTGCTTATAAAAATTGTACATTCAAGACGTCCTTTAACAAAACGATTTGGTAAATTTTATAATTAATATAATTTTATTTAATTTTTATATGTCGAATTTGTTGCTCGTACAATAGCTCTATCATGTGGCTCCACATCAGTTCCATCGATTGAGCCTATTATAATAGGAAAATACACTTTTGCAAATCGTGACCATCCTTCCTCTTGACTTTAAATATTTCTTCTTGCGTTGTTAATTTACCTTGGAACCTTGTTGCAAATAATTCAATATTTCTTCATTGTAATTATTAATAGTTGTGTTTTTTTTTACACACTTTTGCTCGAGCAAGTCTGATCAAATCGATTGCTCAGTTGCTCAGTTAATTTTACCTTGTTCTTTTTACGCGCTCAATTCGAACTGAGCTGAACAATTGCTTTCCCCTTTCCCCTAACTGCACCTGCTGTAAAGGGGGCTCAGTTACAATCATTTGCTCAGTTTACGATTTGTTATCTGTCATTTTGAATGGTTTTGAATTTTCTAACCTCTAAAAATAAGTAGAGTTAATTTTATTGAAAATGTGTGAACAATTATGCGGGAACACCAATAATTACAACACTATTAGAATTACTGACCCTAAAACGAAAAAATCGTATGATGTCAGAGTAAGTGCAATAGATGAGAAAAGAGCTGAAACAGGTAAAATAAAAATATAAGCACTGTAAACAAAGTTTTCAAATCTGGTTTTGTAGATGCAAAATTTTACATGGATTTGTTAAATCACTGCATAAAACATTATACTCCAGTTGATGAGAATGCGCACAATGATGTAGATTCTTTCAAAGATATGCTTAATGATCCAAGGAAGAAGAAAAAAGTTTGGCAGAATATTTCAGATGTGATGAGTAGCCAGAATTTTATTGTATATATTATAATTAATAGAATAAAATATTTATTTTCAAGTAAACTTTAATTTTAGTTTGACTCAGCTACATGCTCAAGAAAGTGGAGAAATTTAGTAAGGACTTACAAAGTATGTAAGGATAATATAAAAAAGAGTGGAAGAGGTCCAATACGGTTTGAATTTTATGATGCTATGGACGAAATATTAGGTGATCAACCAAATATTTCATCTCCATACTCGATGAATGTTTCGGATTTACATGTTTCTAAAAATAAGGTCCTAGAAGATGAAGATTATACAAATGAAGGAAACGAAGAAACTACAAATATAGTTGACAAAGAAAACAACATGAACGAGTCACAGAATAAACCAGAGAATGAACCAAACATAGAAACTAATTCTGTGTTAAATTCAGACGCAAAAAAACGAAAAAATGCAAATATAGAGTATTTAAAAGTTAAAAAGGCTTATTTTGAAAGTAAAAACCAAGAATGGGAAGAAAGGCGGGAATATAAGAGAAATAAAGATGATAGGATATTTTAACTAATGGAAGAAAAAATATTATTAGAAAAAAGGAAAGTATTAGCCTTGGAGAAGTTGGTGGAAATTAAAAGACTTGAAGTAGAAAAACAAAATTAACCCAAAACCTTTGTTTTCTTTAGAACAGTATTTTTTGAGAGTAACATTTTTATTTATTTTTGTTTACAACTAGATTTAATGTATGAGTTATAAAATTACAAATTGTTCAAGTTTGCTGTAATTCTTCTTATTAATTTTATAATATGAAACTTTCTGTTTTAATTTACTTTCAGAGTGATATTTTTATTTATTTTATGTTTATTGGTTTTATATAACATTTTTCGTTTATTTTCACAGTGATATTTTTTATTTATTTTATATAAAAAACTTTATTTTTATTTACTTTCATAGTGATACTTTTATTTATTTTCTTTAGTTTAAAAAATGTATTATTTTATATTTGTCTTTAAAATCAAATGAAAGGAATTTTTGTGATATTTAGAAGTAAATAAATAATAAGTTTGCCAACTGGTTTTTATTTAAACTAAGATCTAAAATGGTCCATATATACAATAATTTATCAATTAACAAAATTTTAATAGATTTTTAACAAAAATATAAAAAAGGAAATTTTTTTTGTGTATTTAAACTAAGGCAAACAACTGCCAGTTTCAAACACATCTTCAGGTAAATATTCTTCCTCTGCTTCATTATTATCATTAATTTCATAAGGAATTTCCAAATCATCCAAATTTATACAAACATTGTGAATAACACAAGCTGCAATTACAGATTTCACAATAAATTTTTACATTTTCAAAATTTCTTAGTCTCCTAAACCTCCCTTTCAATTAACCGAATGCGTTTTCAATTACAATGCGGGTAGATGAATGTTTATAATTGAAAGTTTTTTGAAGTTCGGTTAAATTACCGTTATCTTTAAATGGTGGTATTAACCATTCAAGATTTGGATACGCTGAATCTCCTAGTATCACAAAATTTTGTAGTTTATTTTCATTACATCTACTATAATAAAATGTATTAAATGCGGAGAATCACATCCTACACATAACTGCAATTCTGAATTACCTATTAAATGCTCATCTTGTCATAAAGATGATCACCTAGCATGGTCACCTAAATGCCCAAATAGACCAATTAAACCTATCGAAGGCATTCCGAACATCAAAATTAAATCTATAAACAAAAAATCCAGAGAACTTCCTACAACAATCACAAAAAAAAACAGAATTCACTCTCCAATTACGATACATGATCAAATCATAAACACTTACCTCAATGAAATCAACAGTCCATCCAACATTAACAGACAAGAATTGCTACTAAAACTCAAAAAACGATTCATTGAAAACTTCAACATTGACACTCAAACAGTGTTTTCAGGCAATCGAATATATATACTCATGTTTGATCTTGAGCACCCAGACTCAGCTACACCAACTGAACCAATTATAGGACAACAAGTAGAAACGAACATTACTCATAATGGATAGTACACTCAAATTACTATATTGCAACATCAATAACTACTCTAATAAAAAGCATTTAATATACAATTATTGTCAAACACAGGAAATCAATTGTATTGGCCTAGTAGAAACTAAAACTAAAGAATACACCAATACAAATTACAGGAATTGGAACGAGATAATCGTACACGGAAATATAGTCAATCAAAACACAAGAGGGGGTGCTCTCGTACAATGTTCTAATATTTTTAAACTAGGCAAAGCTAATCCTCCAAGTCTAAATATTCCATTAAATAATGTCATTCATTTCACTTTACCCTTCCAAGATGACTATTTGCACATTTTTGTTATATATATTCATCCCTATTCAATTCTGGAAGAAAATATTTTTGTAAAAGCAAACCATTACAAGTATGCAATCATAATTGGTGATTTCAACATCGATAGCAAACCAACAAAGAGGAAACAATTGAAAACTTTTATCGATAACTCAAACTTCGAACGTCTTCCTACAGATCCAACATTCTTAATGGCTAATAATGATACCACCTCAGATATAATACTTCACACCGCCAATATCAGAAACAACATTGTCAAAGTTACCACCTCGCCGGATCTCAGCTCTGATCATTTAGCTATTGTTCTCGAATTTGACACTATTAAGCACCCGGCACCGTCGGTAGAAAGAGAACTATTTAATTTTAAAAAATGTAATACGATCGAACTTAATAACGAAATGGAAACTTTTATAAATGAAACCAAAGAAGAAGAAATTTCCCCTGAGTATATATCAAAATTCCTTAAAAAAATATCCGAAGCAACCTGCAAGAATACACCAAAAAATAGAAAACAATTCTATACATATGAACTTCCTAGCCATATTTTAAACCTGCTAAAACAGAAAAGGAAATTGTACCGAGACTACAGGGCTACGGGTGATCCAGAACTCAAAAAATGTTTTAATGCCATCAATAAGAACATTAAATCTGCTATTCAAGAATTCAGAACCAATCAATGGAAAACCACTTGTGAAGAAATAAATACCAAAAGAGGCAAAGATTACTGGAATACGATAAAGAAAATTTCCAAATACAAACCAGCTGCCGGTCTTCCTCCAATCACTGATAGCAATCAAGAATACTTCGAGGATCCAGATAAGTGCAAAATTTTTTTCAAACATTATCGTCAAATTTTCTCAGACACAAACAATCCAATTTTTGATAAAGACAATTTTAACTTGGTTACCACTTGGTACAACAACAACTTTAATAACTTATCAGATAATTACTCATTTGATCCAATCAGCAAAGATGAATTTACTTGTACACTTATGTCGGGTAAAAACTCAAGCCCTGGATATGACAACCTTCCTCGGTCAATAATCAAACAATTGAAAGATCCTACTCAAGATTTAATTATAAAAATTTTTAACTTTTGCATGAACACACATTACTTTCCAAATGAATGGAAAATGGGTATTATAGTTAATGTTCCAAAATCCAACGCTGACAAAAATACAACTGCTGGTTACAGGCCTATTACTCTTCTCCCAGTGCTTGGAAAAATTTTTGAAAAAATTCTCAAGAATAGACTATTAGAAGTTATTGATCATCACATCCCTAATCATCAATTTGGGTTTAGAAATGGAGTCTCCACTATACACCCCATCTCTATTTTAACGTCTAACATTCAAGCTCATAGACAAGAAGGTCATCATAGTGCTGCTGTGTTCCTAGACATTCAAAAAGCTTTTGATAGTGTGTGGTTTAGAGGATTAATCTACAAACTAAATGAACTCGGAACACCAGTATACTTGATAAAACTCATTGATCAATTTTTAGATAACAGATCAATTAGAGTAAGAATTAACAATTCCATCTCTGAATCTATTACTCCAGATTGTGACGTCCCACAAGGTTCTCCTCTCTCACCATTACTGTACAATATTTATTGCTATGATATTTATGATCAGTTCAGCCCGCACTCGTATATTCTACAATTTGCAGATGACTCCGCACTAATATCACACTCCAACAAATTGACTTCAACAGTACATCAACTGCAACAACTCACAGACTCTACAACTCAATGGTTTGCTAAATGGCGTATTCAACCTAATCCCAACAAATCTGTGTTTATCATATTCAACCACAAAATTAAAGACTCCTCCCCAAGTATTAACTTAATGGGACAACAAATACTACCTTCAAGTTCAGCTAAGTATCTAGGCATTCTCATTGACAGCAAATTAAACTTTAACAAGCATACAAAAATCATTAAGTCTAAAATAACGGCAAGAGCGAAAAATTTCTCTAGTCTAACTTACAAGAACAGGGGAGCATCCACCAAAACTTGCACCAGAATATACAAAATGATATGTCGTCCACTGCTTGATTACTGCTGTCTAATATACTCAAATATACGGCCTGGAACCCTGAAGAACATTGAGACGGCAGAAAGAATTGCTCTTAGAAAAATCACCAAATTAAGACATCCTCGCAACCCTTTACACAACCCTTCTACGGAACTACTATATAACACGACCCAAATTACACCAATAAAGGATAGAATATTGACGTTGTCTACTAAAATCGCAAAAAAATTCCCAGGAGAAATAATCAACAAATTCATGTATTCCAGCAATGTAGCAAGAAGAAGACACCTCAACCCAGCTAAAAGCCTCAAGGATATTATTAGAAATCTAAAATCAAATTAATAACAACATCTCTTACACATATAACATAAGTCAAAATAAACAATAATCATAATATGTTAAGGCAGAAAGACTCCGGTCGATAGCCATTTGATATGTATCGTTTTTATGTATCAATAAATATTTCTTATATATATTTGATTTTCGTAAGACTCGAGCATCGTGAACACTCCCTGGCTCTCCACAAAAGACGTCAATAAACCTTTTTTTATCGTCAATCACAGCTTGTAACACTATGCTGTGCATACTTTTCCTATTACAATAGGCATGTTGGACGTTTTTGCTTGGTTTCTTTATATTAATATGGGACCCATCTATAGCTCCGATCTTGTGATCGAAAAGCTTTGTAGCTTATGTTCTGCTTACTTTTAAAATTTTCAGCGATTTCAAAACTTTCTTCATAAGAGGGCCATTTTACATATTCAGGACTAATTTCCACAAAAAATGAAACCACTCTGTTTATGGAGAAATATGCTGCACTTCGTGTAACATCAAATCTATCCGAAATTTGTCTGAATGTTTCGGAGTTTGCCAGGTACCATATTGTCATAAGTAAAGCATTTTTCGGACTTATTTTTTCCCTTCCAAAAGTATGGCTAGGTAATTTATTCCAAAGAATTAGTTTGTTCAACAAAATATTGAATGTGTTTCTGCTAATTCTAAAATTTTCCTTGAATTGTTGATCATCAAATTGATCCACACAATCTTCGACATATCGTTTCATTCGAATTATGTTTCTCTGAATTGGTGGACCGAATAATTCGTTTCGAAAGTCACCGTCTTCTTCATCGCTGCTTGAACTGCTCAACATTTCTAATAATTTATAGAAGTCTTCATCATCCTCATCATAAATTTCATTCTAAAATTATTAGGTAATTTAATTTTAATAGAAAATTCCATAAACTGAAAACAAAGTACTTACCATTAAAATATCCTCTACTGATTTTTCTGCACACATGTTAATCAAAAGTTTAATTTAAAAATTTAATTATAATATGGCGAAAAAACACTTTCAAAACTTTTTACTAGGCAAAACAAATAATAAACAATAACCTTAAAATGACGCGTCCTGTCTCCTGTCACTTGTCAAACGATTGAAATTTTATGCTGTTTTTTTTACTTGACTCTGCTCATTTAGAGCGTGTAATCAAATTGAGCTGAACTGAGCTGAACTGAACAAAATGATGTAAAAAAAACACAACTATTATTAACAATATCAAAGGATATGTTGAAAGACCTAAGACCATAGACAAAAAACAGATAGAACGAAATAGAGTACATTCCACATAACAACACCGGATTTTACTATTCCACAAGGGAGGTACGTTCCACTTAAGAACATTAACGCCCACAAAGACTTCTATGTTTTCTATTGTTACAGATAGACCGGACACGTGTCAATTTTTTGTGTATCACTGGCGGCCATTTTAAAAGTGTCCGTTTTGGCGGTTTTACGGGATCACATAACCTATAATACTCATAAAAACTTGTCAAATTCGATTTTCATTTGATCAGAGAACACCAAAAATTAAGAAAATAACCGAGGTGAATATAGCTAACGGACACTTTTAAAATGGCCACCGTAGTTCACACTGATACACCTTGGAGGCGCTGGTGTCTATTTTAATTGCTATGTTTTTCTTTATTTTATAAATAACCAGTTACAACAATCAACTAATGCGATGGATTAAGATAATTTCGGTTATTAATGGATTGAATGGTAAAAGTTATACGTCAAAAGTTAGCTCATTAGCAAGTAAAATTGGGAAATAAAAAACACCTATTTTTTCGAAATGTCAAGCATGTCCGCCCAGTAAACACAAACGCGTAAAGCCTTCGTAAAAGTTACAAAACATTATTCTTTTTAAAATAACAGTTACATATTTGGTACTCTGAATGTGCCACACCGGAACCTCAAAATGTCCGGCTCGCGGTGGTTGTAACAGTTAAATAACATTTACATAACTTGTTCTTTTAATGATTTGAAACAATGATGTAACATAAACAGAATACACGTTCCGTTAATTAATAGTAATAAGTCCATAATAATTACAGAACATAAGAATCAATTACATAACATTAATGGAATATCTTATTTTTATGATTTATAAATTATAACCAATATAAAAAATATGTTATCTAATAATGTGTACTGCTGATGTTAAAATAAAACGAATTTAACCCATTATTCGTTCATTGTATCCATAGCAGAGATATAAACACGTGTGTTTCGGCCTCATAAGGACTCATCTCATCACTCATAATAAGCATACCATGCTGCTAAGTCTTAATTATTACCTGCAATTAGCCGAAATCACGACTTGAGTTGTGGAAATCGAATGATGGCTTACTTATAATACATTTATGTAACATTGGTTATATAACAGATGCATGACAAACGTTTGTAACAGTTACAAACATTTTGTTATATATCAAAATGTTCTTTACCTGTGATAAATCACTTACGTAACATCAGTTATATAACAGATACATCACAAACGAAGTATATGGTTTGTAACAGTTACAAAACTTTTGTTATGTAACAAAGTTCTTTAGTTGTGATAAAACAGTTATGTAACTGATCCCTTTGTGTTTATGTGTTTACTGGCGGTCTATGTATAACAACAGAAAAGATAGAAGTCTTTGAACGCCCACGACCAAAAAATTTTCCCTTCCACTATTGGAAATTTCGAAATGATTTAAACAAAACGACCCCTTTATTTAAAAAAAAATGGGAATGCTCAATTCACATTATAAAGTAACTACAAAAACCAATTGAACCAACTCACAATAACGCCGTTTCACTTCTTTTAACAATCAAGAAACGGGAAAAATATACAATTGAATCAAATTTTATTCTAGTTTATTTTTAGAAATTTTGAAAGTAGTTCTATAAGTTTTGTCTCTATTGCCCCTACAGTTTCTATTCACCCCGTTTTACTGTATTAATATTGGAATTAACACAGTTTACGATAAATTACGCTGTCTAGAACCCAAATTCAGTTTGGGCCCTGACCAAGTTCCTTCGTACCCTTTAAAAGCTTGTGATTTCTCGTTAGCTAGACCCTTATGGATTTTGTTCAATTGTCCTATATTACACCAATTTATAAAGGCGGAGAAAGATCCCTGATTACTAATTATAGGCCAATATCTATATTATCATCTATCCCTAAAGGCCGATTTATAACCTGGCTAAGGATAAGATATTAGTTGTGTTTTTTTTACATACTTTGCTCGAGCAAATATGAGCAAATCATATTCTGTCTCATTTTCTCCTATAGAACTAAAAGGAGAAGGAAGTGATTTGCTCGAGCAAATCAGTCAAATTTTGGTAAAAGAAACACACCTAGTGATAATACCCAAGCATAAATACCTAAGCCAATTTATAACGTAGCCTAAACTTAACCTAATAAATACTGACAAATGTCAAATGTCTTTAGACAATTTTATGCTTGGGTTATAAATTGAAGTATTGAAATTGTATACTTTATTTCTTAGGTTTATCACTATCTTATCCTTATCCAGGTTATAAATCAGCCTTAACGCTAAAATTGACCATTGAATTAGGATTTTGACAGAATATAGACAGCAGTAGTTCGTGAATTCAACTACTTCCTAACTTCACACATATTTTAATGCGCATGCGTCGCCGTTCCTAACTTAAGGAAATTGTTAAAGTTACATATAAATCATGTAATCCATGTGTTTGATAGTTACCTTGTTACAGTAATGTTTATGTTTATTGTTGTCATACAGTCGTAATGTGAATATTTATTTTCTTTAAAATAAATACCATTTTTATCAGTTAACTCAGAATATTATTTGTGAACGTCTCTTTTATACAATTAAGAAGCTAACTGCAACAGGTTATGGGCCCAGACACAATCTAAAAGGTTAATTTTAATTTCCTTTATTTGTATCTGAAGTTTGACGTTTTCAAAATAATAAAAAATGGATAAGTTTTCGTTTATTGAAAAACTGGAAGGTGAAAGAAATTGGGCGAGTTGGAAATTTGATGTGGATCTACAGTTGACCATTCAAAAGGTTATGCCAGTGGTAACAGGTGAACTGAATATGCCTGGATTATTAGCTGAAAATGCTGATGAAGCGACCCAAAAGAAATACACCAAAGAGAAGAAAGAGTTTACTGAAGCAGATGCGCTTGCCAGATACATAATTGGAACTAGCGTAAAAAACGATGCTAAACAGCATATTATAACATGTAAAACCGGAAAAGAAATGTGGGATTGTCTACATAGTGTATATGAGCAAAAGAACGAACGTCGGTTGGACCTTCTATATACACACTTATTTAGTTATCAGAAATGTGATTCTGATGATATTGCAACTCATGTGTCAAAGTTACAACGTATTTGGCAGGATTTGCAAGAAGAGTTAAAGAATGAAAATGTGCAGCTTCCGAAATCAATGTTGTTAAACAGAATTCTTAATACTTTACCAAATGAATTTTTAGAATTCAAAAATGCTTGGGAATCAGTACCTAATGGAGAAAGGTCACTGACAAGTCTTATTGAACGTCTTCGATTACATGAACAAAGATTACGAGATATTAATAAAGAAAATTGTGATTCTAATAATTTTGCTTTAGTAGTTAACAAAATGAATATGCAACGGTCATCTGAAGCAATCAAGAACTCTAAGACGGATAAAAGACTGTTTCATGGACAATTTAACAAGGTAAATAAATATAAATGCTATTATTGTGGAAAAATTGGGCATTTCAAAAAGGATTGTAGAAAATATAAAGCAGAAAATGGTAAAGATGATGTTACTAAGAAGATTTCAGCACAAGCATTTATGTTAAATGTGGACAGATTAAGATATGAATCATGGTTAATAGATTCAGGAGCATCCCATCATGTCTCATCTAGACATGATTGGTTCTCAGAATATACAAAGTTTCCAGTTCAAAAATCGCTTTGTATAGGGGATGGAAGATTAATGTATGCATATGGAGAAGGAACTATTAATGTGAATATGATAGTGGGTGACAAATTAATACCTGGATATTTAAAAAATGTATGGTATGTACCTGAATGTCATCAAAATTTATTTTCATCTGGATCAGCATTGGATAATGGTTTAATTGAGATTGCAAATGAAAAGTGCAGGTATTTTAAAAATAAATTTGGTAATACTGTGGCTGTAGGGAAACGAAATTGCAATGGATTGTATGAATTACAAACTGAAATTTTGCCTGCATTGCATCCTGCATTGAATGCATATAAAGCTGTTTCTAACCACGAACTTCAAATTTGGCATGAACGTCTTGTACATCAAAACAAACGTCATGTATATGATTTTTTAAAATCTAGAAATATTGAAGTAAAAATGGATAACAATTTGTGTGATGCATGTATGTATGGTAAAATGCATCGTAAAAGTTTTCGAAATCGAAAAGATCGAGCAACTAAACCTGGAGAATTAATTAATGCTGATGTTTGTGGACCAATGCCACAAGATTCTTTAGGTGGTAGTCGATATTTTGTAGTTTTTAAAGACGATTTTTCAAAGATGAGATTTGTTTATTTCATGAAAGAAAAATCAGAAGTTAAAAATAAATTGGAGGAATTTCTTGCTGAATGTAAACATGCAGGACATTTTGTAAAGGAATTATTGACTGATGGCGGAAAAGAGTTTAAAAATGAAAGCATTCATAAGATTACAAAATCTTTTGGAATCTATCATCGCATAACAATGCCATATTCTCCAGAACAAAATGGTGCGGCTGAGCAAGAAAACAGAACATTAGTTGAAGCAGCAAGAACTATGTTACATGGGAAAAATCTACCGGAACATTTATGGGCAGAAGCGATAAATACAGCGGCGTATGTAATAAATCGTTCTGGCCCTACTCCAATTAAAAATAAAACACCATTTGAACTATGGTTTAATAAGAAAGCATCTATAGACCACATACATATCTTCGGTACACAAAGTTTTGTTCATACACCAAAACAAAAAAGAAGAAAGTTTGATAAAAAGGCAAGAAAGGGTTTTCTGGTTGGATATTGTGGAAATAAGGATGGCTTTAGGATCTGGAATTATGAAGAAAACAAGATAATTTTATCTAGGGATGTTATTTTCAAAAAGGAATTTAACTCTAATGTTATTTTCGAGGATGTAAAGGATACTGAAGATACGAAAAATATTGCAATGATTGAGAATAATAATGAGACAAGTAATGAAGAATCAGAAAATGAAATAGATAACGGAAATGTCTCCAATATTACTGATGATGGAATTAAAGAAACTGATACAGAATATAATAGTAATAGGCGTAAAATTAGACAACCTATGAAATATCAAGATTATATTATGATGGTACAGAATGAAGAACCAATAACATTTAATGATGTTAAGAATTCAAGATATTGGAATGAATGGAAGAAAGCCATGGAAGAAGAACTTACATCTTTAAAAAAGAATAACACTTGGGAACTGGTGAATTTGCCAGAAGGACGAAAGGCAATTCCAAACCGTTGGGTGTTTCGAATTAAAAGAAAATTTAATGGAACTATAGACAGATTTAAAGCTCGATTGGTGATAAAAGGATTTTCTCAAAAGCCAGGTATTGATTTTTCTGAAACTTTTAGTCCGGTGGTTCGCTGGGATACAATAAGAGCACTACTGAGTGTAGCTGCTAATGAAAATCTATATTTGGGAAAATTTGATATTAAAACTGCATTTCTTTATGGTGAACTTGATGAAGAAATATATATGGAACAGCCTGAAGGATATGCTGACAATAGTAATAAAGTATGCAAATTGTTAAAAAGTCTCTACGGGTTAAAACAAGCACCTAGATGCTGGAATAAAAAAATTTAAAGATTTTTTAAAAATATGTAATCTAGAAGAAAGTAATTCGGATTCTTGTTTATTTATTGGAGAAAATAAAAATATTATGATTGCTTTATATGTTGATGATGGATTAGTTGTAGCAAAACAGCAACAGTATTTAAGTGATTTTATTAAATTACTTGAGGATCAATTTGAAGTAAAAAATGAACTAGCAGAATATTTTCTGGGTATGCAAATTTTTAAGTATGAAGATGGATCAATTTTTATTAGTCAACAAGCATATACTGAAAAGATTTTAATGAAATTTAATATGCTTGATGCTAATTCTGTTTGTACTCCTATTGAAAAAGGCCAATTGGATGATGAATCTGATAAGAAGTTAGAAGAAAATTTACCTTACAGAGAGGCAATTGGTAGTTTAATGTATTTATCTGTAGTAACACGACCAGATATAACTTATGGCATAAGTTTATTATCACAAGTTTTGGATAATCCAAAAATGAAGCATTGGAATATGTTGAAAAGACTTTTCAAATATATCAAAGGTACAATTAACATGGGAATTTTATACCAAGTAAATCTTAATAAAGGAATTTTGGAATCATATTGTGATGCCGATTATGCTGGTGATAAATGTACACGAAAATCTACCTCAGGCATGGTATTTAAATATAGTGGAGGAGCAGTAGTGTGGTCAAGTAAAAAACAAAAAAGTGTAGCATTGTCAACTACGGAAGCAGAGTTTGTAGCTGCTAGTGAAGCTGCAAAGGAGATAGTTTGGCTTAAACGATTGTATGAAGAAATTAGTGTTATGAATAAAGTTCCTATACTGAATATAGACAATCAAAGTGCTATTAGACTTATTAAAAATCCGGAATTTCATAATCGTTCGAAACATATTGATGTAAGATACAAGTTTATTCGAGAAAAATTTGAAGAAAAGGAACTAGATGTGAATAACGTTTCGAGTGATTTGCAGATTGCTGATATTTTTACAAAACCTCTTTCGAAAAGAAGATTTGAAGATTTAAGAACCGATTTGGGAATGTTCAATTTTGTTTAATGGATTATTGATTTAGGGAGAGTGTTAAAGTTACATATAAATCATGTAATCCATGTGTTTGATAGTTACCTTGTTACAGTAATGTTTATGTTTATTGTTGTCATACAGTCGTAATGTGAATATTTATTTTCTTTAAAATAAATACCATTTTTATCAGTTAACTCAGAATATTATTTGTGAACGTCTCTTTTATACAATTAAGAAGCTAACTGCAACAGAAATGAAATAAATTTATTTCTTAGGAATTAGGTTTTATGCTTGGGTTATAAATTGAAGTATTGAAATTGTATTCTTTATTTCTTAGGTTTATCACTATCTTATCCTTATCCAGGTTATAAATCAGCCTTAAAGCCTTTGAGTCCATATAGTCACTGATTATCTGCACGTCTTGTTCAGACCATATGTATCGTGTAATCAACATGGCTTTGTTTCAGGTAGATCAACAACAACTAATTTACTTTGGAGTCCGGTATACAGGCCGATAGTATCTACACCGATTTCTCCAAGGCCTTTGATGTCTCGAATCATGATAATGAAGTTACATAAACGATTTGGTATTTCTGATCCGCTATTATCTTGGATAAAAAGCTACTTACTTAACAGATTTCGATATGTAAAATTAAAGGGATACATTTCAGATACGATATACGTTAAATCAGGTGCACCCCAGAGATTAGGAAAAAGATTCTCATCGATGGTCGTTATCATTTGACTAATACTTCTTTACCAAATGTTACCAAAATATTGGATCTCGGTGTCACCTTTGATAGTGAATTAAGATTTGTTGATCATTATCACGCTATTTGAGAATTATAATATGTTCCATTTATTTCATTGTTGTTTATTTAATATTGTTTATAATGTGGTTTATAATTATATTATGTACTTACTTACTTATTTATTATATTACAAATTTTTGTATTTTTGTAATTGTGGGCACGTCCCGTAATAAAATAAACTATATGGCACTATAAAGACTGGACGACTCCAGTAGATATATCAAATCATCTAGGGTGTTTGTATCTTGGTTAAAATCTATATTGAAGTCACCTGCAATTATAATTTCTTCCAAAAAAAGCACTAGACTACAATTTTGGGGGCGTATAGGGATATACATATTTAAGCCAGTGTTCACTCAGCAGATAATATCTAGATTATTTAGCTTCTGTAGAAGAATTTCGAAATTGTCTATATGTTTGCGAAGACTTCTTACGTTAAACGAAAACAATCTTACATACTATATATTCATTTAAAAAAAAAATTCTCGTAAATAACAGAGCGCCGCAATGTTCACGCTTGCAACTGGCCGAGTGAGGCTTCACAGGAATTCGAAATTCGGGTTCATAGAAATGTTTTTCAACAATAACCTTTTGTCACATCATTTTTGAGATAATAAGGCACATTTTAAGCAACCAAAAATTTTCATTGTTTTTAAATCCTAGAGTGTCATAACCCTTTAAAAGTTCCCATCTTTTATTACTTTTTTTAATTACGTTGGAAAGTGGAAAACCACTGGCGTACCCAAGGAGGGGGGAGGGAAGGTTTGCGTACAAGTACACCATCAACTGGCAAATAATTGTAATAATCGAAAATAATTATTAAATTCACTAAAATTAATGAAATATTCATGTTGTTTTTGTTTAAATGGAAGTAGAAATAAATTTGTTTTATTTGCATGTCAAAAGTGCACCCCCTTTAACAGTAATTTTTTGTTTATTATTTTTCAGTGTGGATGGCGTTAAAATATTGGTAGAACAACCACTTACATCAGTGCGTTCCACTAAAGACTCACAAAGCCCACGCCCACGACCGCGATTTTTACCGTTCCACTGGGCCGCAAACGCCACCGTCGAAATGTTTAGTGGAACGGATATTTGGCTTTGCTGGTGTTTATTTACATTTACATAACCTCACAATTTCATTTTCACATCAATCATACATCAATAAATGATATTCATGAATTATTAATTTATTATTACAATTCGGCACCGTTATAAATATAACTATTTTTCGGTGTTTAATTGTATTAAAAGCTGAGGATTTTATTACTTATCCCTATTGGCACGTGCAGCGTCTTATTAAATTTCTATTACAGAGTTATTTGTAAGGTCTAATTATGTGATTTTTGTTAAAAATGCAATTTTAATATGAATTTTGTAGGTTATGTACATTAATTTATTTTCGAAAACGCGCGCGAAATGCAAACGACCAAGGAGACCCACGTCTAAATGCGGTCGTTGTGGGCTCGGCGTGGTCGATATCCGTGACGTCACTGATGACGTTTTAGCCCACGAACGCGGCGACGGTGGCTATAAGTGGAACGACTTGACGGTCGTTGGTGGCCTTGTGAGTCTTTAGTGGAACGCAGGGTTATACGATTGGATATTCAAAATTTTGAAAAAATTTATAACGAATCACCTGCTATAATAAAAATATTAATTGAAGCAGGGTGTGATGTACATGTAACAGATTATCATGATATGACTGCCTTGCATGAAATAATTAGTAAGGAAAAGACTTTTAAAATTTATAGCGCTGTTTATACAGCATTTTATAGTGCTATAAAAATTGCTCGCTTTAAATTTTTTATCAATCTTACACGCGCACATATATTTAGCGGAATTTTCTGTGCACATTTGATATTAATTCTTTCTGCGCACATATTTTAACCTAGAGGTTTAGATTAATGTTTAGAAACAGTTAATTATTTTTTAATCACTGTTTATTATAAATAAATAGAATATGAACAAAGTGCAAGTTGCCTCAATTGCAGTAGCTGCCCCAGTAAACACAGATGTAACAATTATATAGCATATACATTATATTTAAATAATAAGTTTACATTACAAAAATCAAAAATATATATACACTATATAAATGTTACGTTAAAACGTACGTAGCTAATATATTTCTTATTGATGTACAATTTATATAAAATAGATGTAATTTTCATTTGTATATTTTTTTTACATAGAGAATCTCGTAGAGAATATATCATAATTATGTCCTATTTATTTATTTATTTCGTGTCCATCCTAATAATAATACATAAATACAAAAACATAATATTATAAAATAGATGACCAAAAATTAGCACATTCAATTGCAGCTGGTGAGGCTTGTGCAAGATCTAAATCTGAACAAGGTTGATTTAATTTATCACATATTGGTAAATGATTCATAGTTTGTGAATTTCCACATAAGCAGAGTTCATCTTCAACTGTAAAGCCCCATTTCAATAAATTTGTTTTACATCTACCTGTTTTAGATCGTAATCTATTTAGAGCTTTCCAAGTTAACCACTTTTCATCAAAGCCTGGAGGAAGTTCTTCTTTTGGAGAAATTTTTAATTCCTTATCTAAATCAGATAAAGAACCACACCATAAAAATTTTCTTGTATCTAATATTGAAATTTCCAAAGGTTTAACAGATAAAAGAAAACTTTTCCTCGATTTTAGTCTAGATCTTGTAGGAATGATACCATATAAAGAATGTCTATAATCAGTGAGTTGTTTCTTCCTTTCCCTCATACTTGCAACAGAACGTCTAATATTCGAAGGAGCTATTCCACTTAAAATATTGAGGAAACCGGAAACCAATAGGAGTGGGCTTAAGACAACCAGTTATAATTCGACGTGTCTGATTTAGAATTGGATCTAGATATTTGGCATGATTTGAACGTTCCCATACTGGAGCAGCATATTCAGCTTTGGAGAACACTAAAGCTAGAGCAGTACATCTTAATGTATGAGCATTTGCACCCCATTTGGTATACGTAAGTTTTTGTAAAAGGTTATTTCTAGTTGAAATTTTAGTCTTTAAATTTTTGATATGTTGTTTATACGATAATGTACGATCCAGGGTAACTCCTAAATATGTAGGGGTTTGGCAAAATTCAACATTTTCACCATTCCAAGAAATATTTAATTTTATATTTGCCTTTTTATTATTTAAATGGAAGAGACTTGATATTGTTTTAGATGGATTTGGACGAAGACTGTTTTTTTGATAATAAATAGACAGATTTTTAAGCGCTGCAGATAAAGTATTTTGAATAGTAAGTAAATTCTTATTTTGTGTAATTATACTTAGATCGTCAGCAAAGATGAAACTATTGGTGTTTGGAAAAATAGGTTGATCATTTGTATAAATGTTGAATAAAGTAGGGGCGAGAACACTTCCTTGTGGAAGACCATTCTTCTGAATTCTCCATCTACTTTGTTTACCACCTAATTCTACTCTAAATCGTCTATTTTCTAATAGATTACGAATTATTTGAATTAGCTTAAAATCTTTTGTCAATTTATAAATTTTAGACAAGAGAATACGATGATTAATTGTATCATATGCCGAAGAGAGGTCAACAAAAACAGCACCTGTTATTAGATTATTCTCAAAAACATCTTCAATATGTTGAGTAAGGTTAAGGATTTGGCCTGTACTTGATTTACCAGGACGAAAACCAGCTTGTTGAGGTATAAGTTGATCATCAATATTTGGAGAGAGTCTACTTAATATCATTCTTTCAAATAATTTGTATAAACAACATAAAAGTGAGATAGGTCTAAAATTTTTGGCATTATCAAGTGATTTACCCGGTTTAGGAATAGCAATTATTTTGGTTTTTCTCTATATCTTTGGTATGTTCTCTTCAAAAATACAATTATTAAAAAAATCCAATAACCATTGTTTAGTATTAATACCAAATCTTTTTATTTGTTCATTTTTAAGATCATCAAGACCAGCAGCTTTACCTAATTTAAGAGATTTAATAGCGGAATCTAACTCATTCATTTCAAAGGGGCGACTTAAAAACGTAGATTCTAAGTTCTTATTTCTTCGAATAAAATTCTTTTTTAATCTCATTGATTTTCCATTTAATATTAGTTGATGAGCTACTTGATTAGCAGAAATAGAACAATTTAATTCAGATTGTTTGGAATCACTACAAAGATTCTTAATTGTATTCCAGGCTTGTCTACTTGAATATTTAATATCTATATTTTCGAGAGTCTCTTTCCATTTTTGTTGACGTTTCTCATTCAGTTGTGTAACAATAGATTTTCCAAGATCCATAGTGGTTTGTGAAAATGGCTCTGTATTATAACTCTTTATATAATTATTTAATAAAATCTTATGATCACTTTGAAGACCTGGTATAAATTTCGTTCTACAACCTCAGGGTATGTGTTTTCTAGAAATATTTCTTACAATTTCGATAAACAGATCGTAGTTTTCAATAATAGGTTGGATCTTTTGTAATTCATTATCTAAATCAACCGAAAAAGCCGACCAATTTGCCTTTTTAAAATTAAATCTACGTCTAAAAGGTATAATTTGAGGATTGACATGTGAAATTATTTCTAACATAATTGGTTTTTGTTGAGAATTAGGAAAATGGTTAAGAACTTTCTTACGGCAGATATCCTTTAAACAATTACTAACAAATATTAGATCAGGCTTATATCCATTTTTCCATCTACCACTAATAAATGACGAAGATTGGCTTGAATCATGAATAAGACTTAAATGATTATTTTCTGCCCAAATTTCAACATTATGGCCATCTTCATTAGTATCTTTATAACCCCATGTAGAATTATGACTATTAAAGTCACCAATAACAATTCTAGATTTTTTACATTTGTAAATAAAGGAAGTTTAAAAAGAACATTGGGTGGTTTATAAACAGAAGAAATAATTATATTGTCCAGTTCAACAGTAAGAATTTCAATGTTATTATCATCTTGGCTATTACAACATTGATATATTAAATTTTCTTTTATATAAAGTGCACTTCCATATTGGTTATGAGCCCGTTCACTAATAAGTTTCATACCTTTAATTATTGGTCTATTCCTTTTAGGACCTCTATGTGTTTCTTGTATACAAAGAATGTGACAATTAGTATCTTTGCATAAATCTGATAAAATATCTCCTTTTGCAGATGAGAATCCTTCCACATTAATTGAAATTATTTTGAAGGCCGAACTTAATAACGATTGATATAAAATATTACTTGCCATAATGTAAAATATAATGATAATAGGATGGTAGTAGCAGAATTAAGTAGATATTAGTAAATAATACCTAAATGGTCGCGATAAAACGCTTCTGCTATGACCTGTCAATTTGACTTATTATGTCCTATGAAAAAATGTAACAAAAGTTACGTACAGTTTATATAATTCTATACTATTTATGTATTTATTACGTACTTATGAATATATAAATCATTGGACAATAGGTTCCCAGTAAACCAATTTGTAACTTTTGTAACCAACACATTTTTTAATCTGTGATAATTATAAACACCTGTGATATATTGTGATAATTAATGGCACGCTAATTTTAATCATGCCATACTTGACCATAAATAAATTTATGGTTCTACGTTGTTTATAACCCAGTAAACCAATTTGAAACTTATATATAAAATATACATAGATAGCTCGTAAATTCTTCTATGTAGCTAATTTAACGTAAAATATATGTATATTTTACATATATAATATTATATTATTTTCTCTATGTAAATAATAAGTAAAATTTATAATGTATTATGTATATAGAATTATTTACATACACAATACATAAGTTCGTATATGTATATTTTATATATAAATAATAATGTATTATTAATGTAAAATATCGCCTGTATTATTTACATTAGACATTTAATGTAAAATATATATAAATTATTTACATATATTCTTTATGTAAATAATTCATACATAAAATATTAAATATTAATTTCTAGAAAAATACTAATGTATTATTATTGTAAAATATCGCAATTATTATTTACATTAAACATTTAATGTAATATAAACGTGTACATATTATATTCAATATATTTATGAAAATAATATATAAAAATCCTGGCCAAGGATAATATGCATAAAATAATAAAAGCAAAATATACTGCAAAATTGCGCTTACCAAAGAAATCCAACATTCAACACCAAAACTTTTATTAGAAAAATTTATGGAAGTTGAGTTATAATTTATTTATTTTGTTATAAATAATTTTACCTACTTAATTTTTATATTTAATTGCTTTTATTTTGAATATTTTTAAAGTTTAGAATTTTTTGTTAATTTTTTTTTAATTATACGAGAAGGGTTGAAATTTATTGTTTATTTTGTTATAACTTTTTTTAACTTCACTAAGCCTCGATGGTCGAACGGTTAGGTGGCTTGATTCGACAATTTGCGACTGCAACGGCGTGGGTTCGAATCCTGCAAATCCCACTTTAAGTGTAAGTTAAGATAATATTAATGTATAATACCTACTTGTGATTACTAGAAATGGACTGGTAGCAGCTAATTACTACATTGTATCGTCTTAGCAAAAAAATGATATTTTTTGTTTTTATTTACTTATATCTGATATATATTTTATACATAAAAATTTACATAATTTAGACATAATTACCTATCCCCAAATATGGCTGACATCCTGACATGATTTATCCCTAATTTCTCTCTAGATTTTACATATATTTTCTTACATGTCATATATATTTTACATAAATAATACATCTTTTGGTTTACTGGTTTATAATTATATACTTTATGTATTTTATGATATTTTTGAGTAACAGAAACGTCATTTACGGACGTTTCTAGGCGAATGCCGCATGCGCTTTATTTTATAGTGATTTTAAAAGTGAAAAATAAAAAAAATAAAAATCAATTATTATTATGGTAAAATTATAAATAAAATACTTAATATTTTAGATTTTATTAAAAATGTAGTAATCATATAGTTTTGAGATGTAAAGAATACATTAAAATATAATATTATAACTACATGCGCACACTAAGTCTACGCATATCTTTTGTTAAAGTTGTTGTTTATGCAGGTGGTTCAACTACATGACATAGCAGTTTTTTGTTATTCTGTTTTTCTGTTTCTGTATTCCGAGTGTTTAACAGTGTAGTGCTTTTGGGTTTTGTCATACTTTTGTGCATCTTCAACGCCCATCGCAATATTTTTTTCTGAGTGACCCACAAATCCCTTACCGAATTACCTGCTAATTATTTTCAATATTTTCAACGCCGATAATATCTTAAATAGGTAAGTAATAAATTAATATAATTAAAAAACTTTGGAAATAATTTAACGTTGTATTAAGCCATTATATTTATATAGAGAATACAATTCCTGTCACTTTATGTCAAAATTTTCAATGTATTTCTGACGTATTAATAAGTGAAAATACAAATATTTTCAGTCATTATATTGTCTTTCCAAATATAACTCGTGGTAAGAATATGAATCGATAATTTTTTAGAAATGCTTACTCATTTTAATCTCAATCTTTGGAAAATGCAACTCGTGCTAGCACTCGTTGAATTTTCGTCGTTGAGATTAAAATTCATGCATATCTAAAAAATTTTCGATAATATTCTTACCACTTGTTATATCACCCTTGATAATTTGCAGTTGTCGTAATTATGAAGAACATTCCTACTGCTGAAGATTTTGTTATTAACAACAATGACATAGAAGTTGGAAATAATGAATTAATTGAAATTGAATATCAAGGTATGAAACTTATTTTATCCTTATTTTTATAGTAGAATGAGTTTGCTTTTATCTATTAATATTTAAATTACATTTAAAGATTTGGGATTTGAATTATTAACCCTATGCCCTACAATAAAGCAGTTACAGTCATATTTTGAAAATGCCACTAGAGTCCAACTACAAATGGGACACCATGTATACTTAATTGATGTATATATTATGTATATAAATATATGTATATATTATCTACTTAATTTTTTTAACATTTAAACTATATACACCGGCATATGTAATAGACACATACAAAATGTTATATAATTCTTACATAATAAAAAGATGTATAAAATACATCGATTCTTGATCAGAATTTATCTGACATTACACACCTCTGTGCGACATAAATTTTACATAAATTGTGATGTAGAAAATACATAGATTCTACATTATTGTGTTTACTGGGGCAGCTGCTTCAGTGATATTAGTTTGTGCAGTAAGGAGAAAACGGTTGCTTAACTCTCGAAATAGGAATATGTGGTCCAAAAGTTGGTTTTTACGAAGACAACACGAAGAGAATTCAGTGCTGGGATTATTAAATGAAGAACTGAGATTAGAAAATATGGAGATGTATAAAAATGTTCTTAGAATGAACGAAAAACAGTTTAATCTGCTTTTGTCCCTTATAAAGCCGGACATTGACAAAGAAATAACATTTATGCGACATCCTGTATCAGCAAAACATAGGTAAGTAGAAATACAGTGAATTCAAATAAGGGTGAAACCAAAGACTTCTATGTTTTCTATTGTTATACATAGACCGGACACGCATCAATTTGTGTATCACTGGCGGCCATTTTAAAAGTGTCCGTTTTGGCGGTAAATTTGAAATACTGGATCCATAACCTATAATACTCATAAAAACTTGTCAAATTCGATTTTCATTTGATCAGAGAACACCAAAAATTAAGAAAATAACAGAGGTGAATAGAGCTAATGGACACTTTTAAAATGGCCGCCGTAGTTCACGCTGATACACTTTGGGGGCGCTGGTGTCTATTTTAAAATAGCTGTGTTTTTCTTTATTTTACAAATTACCATATACAACAAACAACTAATGCGGTGGATCACAATAACTTTGGTTATTATTGGATTGAATGGTAAAAGTTAAACGTCCAAAGTTAGTTCATTAGCAGGTAAAAGTGGGAAATAAAAAACAGCTATTTTTTGGAAATGTCAAGCGTGTCCGGACTATGTATAACCACAGTACAAATAACTACCAGTAGCGACACTCTCCCGTGTCTAACCTTCTATGGTGCGTATCTGGTACCATTGAGTTTAGAACAGCAATTTCTAATCCAATCCAATATGGTGACATTTATCAAAATAATTTTAAAGCTGTCGTCATTTGAATTTAAATACCGTAAATAATGTAATAATTGATGAAAACTGTATATTATTACATTAAAGCTTGTCAAAATCATTAAAAACTTCAATCTTAATCAAAACTTTGCAAATGTATGTTACATTTTTATGGTTAGAAAAAGTGACGTAAGTTTAAACTTGCCGCGTGCGTATCTGAGTATACATATATATATCGTCAAGGTCACCAAAAATTGTCCCTTCAAATACCATGTAATTTGCATGAAGTGTCGCTACTGGTAGTTGCATATACTGTGGTATAACAACAGGAAACATAGAAGTCTTTGGGTGAAACCAATGACATTTCAAGGTAGGAAACCTAAATTTCCCAAAGTTGGCTACACTGAAACTAAAAATCAATACATCAGTGGCGTTTCTAAATTTTTAATAAAAAACTAGGGTTAATTTTCATATTTTTATTTAATTTAATTTTATGAAAAATATTATTCAAAAAGAATGCACAAAAAACTTGAGATTATAGGTGCTTTCCAAGTAAATTTTAACTACTCTGGAGTGAGTTGCTTTATACTACTCCAAATAAAATCGCACTTGGAACACGTAAGGATTCTGCTCTGTTAACATAACCACAAAATCCGAATTATAACCAATAAGAGTGCGAATCAGAACCCCCACTCCCCAGGAGTAGCTTCACGCCAAAAATTAGGTAGGTACTCTAGGGAACGGGGACGAGGTAAAATGGCGTGCTTCAGAGTAGTTCACTCCGATCCGCTTGGAACATACTGAAGTAGTTCGGAGTTAGTCTGGAGCGCTCTGGACTACTCAGAGCGGTTGCCTGGAAGACGCCTAATATTTATTCGTATATTTTGTAAATCACATTAAGCGATTTCAAATAGCTTTGGTTCACGTTTGGTTCATAGATTGGTCTGTCATATTTTGACCAACCATATTCGAATGACAAGTTAATGACGTCATAAAGCGTTTGGTTTAAAGTTGGTTGACCGAAATATGAACCGTGCTCGAGAGCACGGTCCGCTCTTTGGTTATTTGTTCTGTCTCTTTCTAATCCGTCAACAGCACGTTTTGTAAACAATTCGTTTTGAGGTTAGCTTTTTAGTTTTCTTTGCACTTTTTATACACTACACGAACTATTAACAAATATATAAACAACCTACATAACCATTAAAATTAATAGACTTTGACAGTTCTCAGTGGTTCACCAAAAGTTTAATCGGACAATTCGAATGGGTCGAAAAGAATCGAAGGTATGACGTCATCGTTTAGGAACCGCTTGGTTGACCATTAACCAACCAAAAAAGCCATTTGAAATCGCTTATTATAACCTAAAAAAATAGTTAAAAGTTTAGATATACAAAATTGTGTTTGTTTATTTATTTATTTATTTTATTTATTATAAATCTTTACGTGAAGCTCTTACCAACGAGGGTGTTTGTTAACTATTGTGAGAAACCCGAACTTACAATAAATGTTGGAAGTGGTTTCCCCGATTTTCCAAACAAAGATTTACTCGTCGTTTCATATTTTCAAATACCCGCTGAAGTTCATCTTGGGTGATGAGATTGATTTCTTGAGTAATGGCCAGTTTTCACAATTTGAAAATTGGTGTAATAAAAACAATTTAATGCTTAATGTTAACAAAACAGTATGCGTAGAATTTTATAATAAATACTCAGCTAGTAACCACATATCATTAAATATAAACAACAACCTTATGAAAACGCAAACAAGTATAAAGTTTTTGGGAATAACGCTAGACAGTTCTTTAAAATTTCGTCTGCAGCGCAGTTTCTCGTTGTCCCGATCTATCATTTTGAAAATCTGGCAACCCTGGGTTTATGCAGGCGCGCACCGAAGGGGTAAAATATTGCAGTTAGGTATCAATTTTTTCATTAATTTACGAAGTAGTAGGAAACCCTAAATATTCTAATACCTACCCTAAAACTAGTATTATCATATTTTACGTTTTTGAAAAAGTATAACCTGAAAAAAATAAATATTGGACCACCCCAGAAAGATTTCTGGGTGCCCCACTGGGTTTATATTTAACACCAGAAAACATAGAAGCCTTTGGAAGTGACAAATTAGGCATTTGTTTTTCAACTTATTTAGCTAAAGTCACAATTTTTTGTGCGAATTATTTGTAATGGAATCTAATAACCCAAAGAAAACTAAAATTAATAACAAGCGTAAGCGTGTTAAAAAAGTAAGACGCAATCGTGGTAAGAAAAATGTGCCAAATAAAGGACCTCTCAGAATTAGGAAGGTTATTTTCGAAAACAAACCGAGAACAAATTTTGATATTTTCGCCGTGTTTTTCCTACACCAGAACAAAAAGTAAGATATTATTACTACATATTTTATATTATTTACACTAGACTGGTTCCTTAATATACTTAAATATATCTATGTCCAAATCATATGGTCAATTTTCATCAATAAATTATTATTATGTGTAATTTTAATTTGGGCTTTTTTGCCTGAACACAAAAAGGGAGCGTGCAATTGCTTAGAAAAGATGTTAAAACATGGAACATTGTCAGAATATTGCAAAGCGGCCGCGCAAGGAAGGCTTCGTGTTATGCGTGAAAATGAAAAAAAAACAGGTCCGAAAATTTCGCTGGAAACACTCGTACAACGAGCAAGGAGAGAATGGAAGAAAAGAGATTGAAAAAGAAAGAAGATGATGCTGATAAACAAGAAGAAAAGCCAGAACAAAAGCTCTGTAAGGAAGAAGCTGCATACTACATGTCTTACATTAATTAGTTATTAATTTTATAACTACAAAAAATATATTATTTAAATTATTTGTTAAATAAAATTCCTGTATATTAGAAGTTTTTTTTATAATGCAATTAATCTTAATAGTAGATCTCTAATTAAAAAAAAGGCTGTCTCCTTTACAAAAACAGTATTTTTTATTTAGTTTAGTAAGTATGTCTATTCATTTAAAGATGGGGACAAACCTACACACTTTTGAAAGTAAGCTTTAAAATTTTCATTCAATTAAGAATTTGCAGAACGCAGACGTATTGGATAAATGGGCTATTAACATTATTAACAAAATAAAAGCCCTTTCATGTTAAACGAAGATACCATACACCTTGACGAATGAAAATTTTCCAAGAAATTTCTCAGAAGTACTCGATAAATACTTTCGAAAGTAAAAAAAGCGGCACAAAGTTTATGCAAAATTTAAGTACTTAACAAAAGAGAATTCAATTAGCGCCCCCGATTGTGTATGTTTGGGGTTTGGGATTATGGATTCCATGAAGGGTCTGTGAACTTCATCTCTCTAGCTCCCCACCCACCACGGAGCCCAACATTGGGAGGTCCACATGGGCGCCAGGGCTACTCGAGAGATATAGCCCCCGGGTGAGGTCTGCATGACGAGCAGGAGAGAGTCCTGGGTGCGAATCCTCTCCCGCTGCCAGCCTCCCTCACCCGAAGGACTCACCCCACCGGCCCTCTTACGGGACGGCACAGCCGCTTGATCGATGGTGGGTTAGCCACGACCGCTCGTCTAGGAGAAATCCAGGCCAAAGTGGAGTATTGCCGCTCAAGGCTCAGCCACCAGGATCCCTTCATCCCCCGACACGGGTCGCTCCGCACGGCACAAACACGGAGGAGCTGGTTCACGACAGAAGCTTAGAAGGCTGCGAGCCGCTTTTTTTGGGGGCGCGGCGAGCCTACTTATTCACCCCCTCGGAGGAAATTTTAAGAAATTTTCCCCTACATCCAAACCAGCAAGCTTATCTCCCAGGGAGATCGACAGAATCTGCACTTAACAATGTAGTGTGCAGAATTGACAGATCACTGGAAGAGAAGGCGTACACATTTGGAGCTTTTATAGACATCGAAGGAGCATTCGACAAACCAACGTTCGAAAATATAAACACTGCACTCGAAGAACATGGAGTTCTCTCCCCCATCAAGGGGCTAATAACACTGAATACCACACATGCTGAAATGAAGACCAGTGACAATAAGTGTAGGAGACTGTAAGCAGAGGGTGTCCCCAGGGTGGAGTACTATCCCCGCTAATATGGAATAAATACGGACAGAAGACTTTGGTAAAACACCTTAAAAAAATAATAATAAGTAGACAACCTTCTGCGAAGACTCAATGACGCTGGCTTCTACACAATCGCGTATGCATATGACATTGCAATTCTGCTCACAGAGACGCACACAGAAGTCCTCTGCGAATTAATGCAGAGGGCTCTAAATACTCTCGATGGTTGGTGCAAAGAACAGATGAATCTGTCAGTCAATCCAGCTAAGACAGAGTTAGTTCACAAAAAAGAAGAAAGTGGGAAACATGAAACTTCCCACACTTAACGGGACGCAGCTCAGCCCACTCGGGGAAGTCAAGTACCTTTTGGAATCATACTCACCCCGAAGATAACCCAATGGCTCTACACGGCAGTCATCAGGCCAATGCTACGCTACGGAGCACTTGTTTGGTGGCCAAGAACCAGACAAAAAACACAACCGGCACAAATTACTCGCGTCCAGAGACTAGTTTGTCTCGCGCTCTGCCTACCTCCCTTAGATATCTATGTGGAGGAGATAGCACTCCGCTCCCTTTTAAGACTGCGAGAAGGAAAACTCCTGAATACGAGTTTCGAAGGAAGTAGGTACCTAAAAATCGTGTTAGAGACACACCAACGTGAGCCACTCCCCGGGATAGGAACAGACTACAAACCGGTAAATTACATCTTTACCAGGAGCTATCACATTAAATACTTGAAGAAAACAGGAAGTCATATGCGAATATTTTCACTGACGGGTAAAGAAAAGAAGTTAGATCAGGGATAGGAGTCTTTTCACCTGAACTAGATGTACAAGATAGTATCCCCCTCGGTGACCATATCACAGTTTTTTAAATAGAACTGGCGGGTCTACTCCACGGGACCAGAGAAGTAGCGGACAAAGAACAACGCAATATAGTGATTCGCTTGTGGACAGACAGCAGGGCGGCAATGCTAGCCATGCTGAGACCAAAAGTTACCTGTTTTAGCTAGTAACAGAACACGGTAGAAATCATCTGTATTAAAGGACATTCAGGAAAACAAGGCAATGAGAAGGCGGACGACCTGGCTCGAAGTAATAATAATAATAATAATCTTTATTTACGTACATGCCTTTAAAAACATTACAGAAATATTAACAATACATACTTAAGAATACGAACTAAAATAAATAAATAATTTAGAATTTCAGAGTAAAAATTACTGTCATAATACGTATTGGTTTTATAGCACAAATATTTAACAAATCGCTTTTGAGTAGACTCGAGCTGACTAATATAAACGTTAAAAAATGGGGACCAAATACAGCAACAATGTTCTAACTATGACCTTACAAGTGAATTGTATAAGGTAATTAAAGCTCGACCACTGGAAAAATTAGCATTACAACGCTTTACAAAACCTAACATTTGGTTAGCTTTGTTTCTAATGTAATTTATGTGCTCAGAGAACTGAAGTTTTCTGTCCAAGATCCTTAATTGATTCAACCAATTCAATGGAGGATCCATCAATATGAAAGCTAATAGAACCTCCATTGATCTTGCGACTAAAACAAATACATTTACTCGCGTTTAGGGTAATCTGGTTCAGCTTGCACCAATGACTTAGAGCGTCAACATCCGTTTGTATGAGTGCGATGTCCGCTGCGGATGTAATGGTTTTGTAAAGCTTTAAATCATCGGCAAATATTTGAAATTTGGAATGATTGATAATAGAGCCAATGTCATTATCAAATAGCAGAAATAAAATAGGTCCCAAATGTGATCCTTGAGGAACCCCACTTGGCACCACCATAGATTCTGAACAGACGGACTGAAGTTTCATACTCTGAGTCCTGCTATTGAGGTAAGACCTAATCCAGGATAGAAGAGGATTTTTAAAGCCGAGCGTTTTTAACTTAACTAATAACAGTTCATGAGGTACTCTATCGAAAGCTTTACTGAAGTCCGTATACATGCTGGCAACTTCGTAAACCATCTTCCAAATCACGTATAATGTCATTAGTATAGACAAAAAGGTTTGTTTCAGTACTTCTTCCTTTAATAAAACCATGTTGTTCAGGAATAATAATGTCATGAAATGTATTAGAAATCGCTTGGCCGACGAATTTGTCCATCAGTTTAGGAATGTGCGAAATTATTAGACTTATAGGAAAGAATAACAATTATCTGGATAGGACCATTAAGAAAGTAATTTCAAAAACCAGATTGAGGTTGCTTTGCGTTGAGGCGAGCGAAGTATTAACAATAAACGATGTTAACCAACCAATTGAACCAACTAAATACGCTTCTTTACCATACTTTAACACCAAATGTTCAGATATTTTAAATCTTTTCAAATCTTACATCAAAATTTCTTTTAGGGTCAAAGGTAACCTTAATTTACTTAAGAATAATAAAGACAAGGTTAATATAATGGAGAAAAGCGGTATTTACAAGTTATCATGCAATACTTGTGCTGCAAAATATGTTGGCCAAACTAAGAGAGCATTTAAAGTCAGAATCAGCGAACACGAAGCTGCAATCAGGTTAGATAAACCACAATTATCTCATTGTACAACTGTTGCATAGCTCGATCAGCAACTGCGGGCTGAGAGATATATTGGAGAACTTAGAAATTCTTAAACTTGAACTCGATGAAAAATCACTTACACTTAATGTTCAGTTAGAGGGCGACTATAAAAGCCAAAATTTTGTAAATCTCACGTCGACCCTCAGCTTATTAACCCTTGTTGGTCTATATTATTTTATTGATGTTATTTAAAATAATATTTAACAAAAACAGAAAGATGTCCGATCGCACATTAATTAACTTAATAATTATTATTGGTTTCTTTTTATAGGGTTAAGCCGACGTTTACATGAAACTCAATAGTGACCAACTTGAACTTAAAACAAAACAAGCTGAGTGATTATTTTCTTCTTTGTTGGTTTAACTTACTAAACTACTAAATTCAAAATTAATATAAATTACTTACTTATTCTTAACTATAAAAGTTTCCAAATCCTGATCGAGCCAAGTTCACTTTTATATGCTTTTATTTAAATTTATTTGCTTAATTATTTAAGGTCTTATTGGGAACTCATATTAAAGAATGAAAAAAAACCAAAATTCAATTAATATTAAATATATTAATTAAAAAAAAAATAATAATAAGATAAAAATATATGAAGAGAAAAATTACAAACACAGAAATTCACTGAATAAAAATAAAAGGTGAAAAAAACTAATAACATAATAAAAATATAATAATCTCTAAAATTTGGAATATTTCCTTCAGTTGGAGTTATATCCAACATAAATTACAAACAAACTACAACTTACTTAAGAACCAATAGAAACCTTAAAACCTTCAACAAATCACACGATAAAACGAACAAAAAAAACTAACTTTGTGAACAAAAAAATAAAACAACTTCTACTGACAAATAAAATGAATAAACGCGACACGAACAAACTAAAAATGAACTTAACTGATCAGAGTTAAGAACAAACATTATTCTAGATCAGAACATTATGGAATTCGTAGATTTTAAGGATTCTTTACAATATATAGACTTTGGCTTGGCGTTCCTTCTTACGTCATTACTTAAACTAAGAAGCCAAAGAAAGCCTGTAATTGGTTCTTCGCGCCCTTATGACTTAAGTAAGACAAATCAACTTCATCCCTAAGCGCAGGGTGAATTTGGTAGCCTACGTTAGGAAGCTGTTTGAATTACTTTCATCACATTTGATATGGAATACACTTTCTACACTCGTAATAAATTACATAATAACACAAACTGTGATTACAATCATTAAACATACAAATTTTCATTTTAACAAAATTTTGCTGTAGATATTGCTAATAATTGTAATAATAATAGGGGGAATGTAATTCTAATATCCTCTTTTGTTTCTTAAAAAAACTCTTTCTAATGCTTTAGTTAGTTTATATCAAATAGAACAAATTATTATTTATTTTTTTTATGTTTAAATATTATTTATGTTTTTTTAAGATGTCTGGGCCCAATCCCTTAACCTTTGAACTTAACCCTCACACTCCCTTATCTTTTTAATAAAAATTAAATTTTATGGTCGTCTGGTTCTCAAACCATGAACCTATCTTCAAGTAATAATTTTGATATCCGTAAGTTATTGAAATTACATCCCTCCTAGTCTCCTTTATGATTTTGTTTTCTTTTCCATATTTCATAAAAATAATGCCAATTACGAATTATTTACAATTTCCTTAAGTCACTCATTAAGAATTTTGGTTGAATACACCCTGTATATAGAAAATTTCTACGGTCGCGGTTGCGGGTCGACCTGTGGCTTTTTAGTTTTTAAGTTTATGCGGTTGGTACCTATGCGCACACGCGCACCGTTCATCATCTGTCTTAAGTTGATTGACAGACGCCAAGATTAATTCATCTGTTACTTACCTTCCATTTAAACGCATTGTGCTACCATCTTTAAGTAAAGTATAAAGTTCTAATCCAGTTTAATCACCTTAATATGCCTAAGTGGCAAAGGCGTAGAAAGAAAGAAAGTTCTTGAACCTGTTGTCAATCACGGAAATACTTTTTGCAAACGTACCACATGACTTCGACGATTTTATTAATTAATTTTTGATACCATCTACCACTACCATCTTTCACCCTTATTTTGGAATGATGGCAAATCACGTTAAATCGATTATTATTAATTTTAACCTTTTTTCTTAATCCAACTTTAAGGTATGTTATGACTTCGCTCGCCTCAATATATTGTTACAACGTTTTTTACTTTTTAGCTGATTTTAATCTAATTTGTAATTCCTGGTTCTCTCTGTCGATGAATGGGTATAATTTGATGTATTAACATTAAGAATTTTTATATTGAGCTCTGTATAAATGTAAGTACAACATTTTTAGTTTTGTAACTCTTACTGATTGTGTAAATTTAGATTCTTATCACCTGATGATGGATCATAATGATCCCAAATCGATCGTATGTAATCCTTTCTAAGAAAGGTTTGTTTCGACAGTAATAAAGTTGGATGTAAGATTTTTTGGGATTTATTTTCTCGTAACATACTTATGTCAAACTTTAAAAACGTCATTTTTTAAACAAGTGTAGAAAGTATTTCATAAAATATCATCAGTGTTTGTTTGATCGTCCAAGAGCTAAAAAATTACCCTGTGTTATGTGTTTTTATAACTTGTTAAGATTTTTGTGATGATCTGTTTAAGTTAAAGATTCATAATATTAGTTTGTAAAAAGTTATTAGTCTTATTTAGTGTTTCATTAATAATTTAATTGGACCCAAGTTATAATTAAGGTGATAGAGAGTCAAATGTGGAGCTCCGGTTTTGAAATTTTGCCTATGTCAGGAATCGACAGCATTGCGTGCGGAATATTTTACTTGGGATAGCGCGATTTTAGTAGTGTGGTATTCATGCAGGCTGGCTCCACAAGGAACCAATAAAATTGCGAGTTTAGAATTGTAACGACAAAAGACACGTGTTCGGTCGTTGTTATTAGCATATTAGTAATCGCTCAATTACGCTAAGCACCGACTGACTGACATGATAATATGATCTTTTGCAATCACAAATTCTAAACTTTTGAGATATTTCAGAAAAAAGCAAAAATTTATTTAAAATCAGTTGTAACAAATAAGCGCGCGGATTTACCGGGATGCGCGCGCCCTTCTCGCCCCAGTAAAAAAAAACACAATAAATTAATAAATAAAAATAAGATAATGGTGTAAAAACACTCTTTATTAAAAAATAAAATAATCATTTTCAACTCTAGGTACATAAAATATAAAAAAGGTAGTAACAAAAAATACAATTATTATAAACATTTTCAACTGTACATAAAAATATATAATAAATTGGTAACAAAGAGAATAGAATATAATAAATTTTTTGATAATAAATAACTTTCTTATTTATGAATAGATACTAGCTATTAAGTATCTTTATTACAGGCACATGCAAAATAATACCCCTACATATTGGGTACCAAAATAACCGTTATAAAATCCTCTTTTTAAAAAGTCGAATGACCCGGCATCATTGCATTTAAAAAAAGTGAGATATTTGATAAAATCTTCATTAACTAAGTTTAAAAATTAATAGTTCAAAAACCACTTAATATTTTTTTCAAATTACAATTTTATTTAGGTATTTGAATTATTTAGAATTAGTTTTGGTACTTTTCACCGACTTCGAAAACCTTTTTTTTTTTTGAAAAAAATCCGGCCTCTGATCTGATAAGGCTGCACTGTGAAGAGTACTTGAGAACTACTTTCAGGCCGCGTCTAGACCTTTTCGGGACCTAAGGCCGGATTTTGTTTTGCTAGCGTAAAAATTGTAGGGCGAAAAAACTCGCCTGTTATTTATCGCGTATGGCGAAGAATCGGTATTTTATTTCACAGCAAAACGCTAGCGAAGTGAAAAGGGGCGGAGTCTCACTCAAACTCGCTAAGCGGCGTTGCCGATGATTTACATTCGATATTTCGAATACGGGCGAACTTCACGTCGGTAAAAGTAAACATGCCAAATCAAAATAAACAAACAACATAACCTTAAAATTGAAATAAAAATGTTGTCCACAATAGATTACAACATAGTTATAGCAATATTGGGATTGATAGTAGTATAATTACGGTTTTAATTGCGATTCATAGTTATTTTAGAGTTTTGATTGTGATTTATACTGTTACGTTATAGTTATGATTGTAATTTATAGTTTTTGTTACCCCGTTTAGTGTTTTTCAGAGGTTTTTGCCTGTAATGAAAGCAGATGAGGTGGAGAGATGTTATTTACACAGAAAAATGTGTTTTGAGGAACGTAATTGATGCTTTTGAGTTTTTGAGCTATTGAGGCGCGCCAGATGATTGGTAAACTACTAAATTTTTAGTAAAAATCAATTTATAATAGCATTGGAAGGATTTTTGTCCAAATAATGCATCCATTAATGTATTACAGTGATTATGTCAAAGTAAATGGTGGTAAATTGGTAAAAATAAATTTAACCCTTAAATGACAACATAAGGCTTATTCATTTGGCAGTGGTAAGTAGAGAATTTCACATACTATTCATTTTCGCTTGACATGGTAAGTGATCGTGGTATGTCAAACCACTAACTATGATCCGTGTATATTAAATGGGAATGGTAAGTGAGATAAGTCAGATGTCAAAAAACACTTACCATCCACTAACCATCATACCACGATTCACATAATATTATGCTGAAACGAATAAGCCTAAAGGGTTTTGCATAACCCCACGAATATTATTGTTGGTTGTATTTTTTTTATATTCGCACTGCGAAGGTATGCATTTAGGTATCTTTTGGATAAACGTTAATGTTGTTGATGGTGTGATTTTAACAGGGTCATCTGTGACTCGTGTTGTTGATAATTTCAAAATGTTGATGTTATCTTTTGGGGGTTTTAGATTTATGGAATTATTTCCCTTGAAACTAGATACAACAGAGCTCATAGATCAGCTCGATGCATCGTTGAGCACTCCATTGGTTTACTTAAGACCCACTTCTGATGCATTTTAGTGTAAAGGACTTTAAATACAGTCCACATAAGGTTGAGGACATTCTGATAAGTTATGCAATTTGGCCCAATATCCTAATTCCCAACCCAGAGGAAATTTTTTGCGGATGGGTTAGTTGACAAGGAGATAGGTGATGAAGAATTGGGTCATGTGGGGAAATTAACTCGCAGCATTGTTGTTTAAAATTATTTTAATTAATAAAAAAGGTAATTCAAATTGTTCATATTTATTCTACAATATTATATGTATACAACACCTATTTAATAATACCTATAAAAGTAAAAAAAAACACTTTAGTTTTCATTTACAAAATTTTATAAGCTAAATCAAAAATCTTTTCAAGTACTTAGCTTTCTTCCCTTTTAAAGGATCTACCGAAGAAGCTCGTTTGAATAATTTTGAAGTTGAAGGAATCTGAACAAAAAAATTACTAAAGCCAAAATAACTGCAATTTTATTGAATCCCTGTCAATGCAGTTTCAACTAGTACAATGAAGACTTAAATTAAAACAAAATAACATACATTTTCAACTGGCTGTGATGTTGAAGATTGAACCACATAAATATGACCGAAAACTCAAATGAGAAGAGGAGAAGAATGAAAAAACAATAAAGTTGGCAGTTCAAATTAAATAATACTTCAACTAAAAGAACTTACACATTCTACAAATTTTTCTGAAGTCTCTATTAGCTACGGGCTAAAAATTAATAAATGGATATTATTTATTAACATATGTGTTTTTTTGTTGTAAAAGACAACATTAACCCAGACTTAAAATCCTAACTAACTTAATATTCAAAATCTACATAATTTGTCAAAAGGATAATATGTGTTTCCAGAAAAAGATATTAATTTATTTAAGAAAGAATTTTTTTGAAATCATCATTGGAAATTGATTCTTTGATATATTCATGCACCTAAAAAAACTAGTTAGAAAACCAAATGCCTGTGACTACGTTTAGCTCGAGCCCGGTCAAGCCAGCTTGAATGCGGGATTGGTTTGACCTTTTACATGTACTTCAAATGGTAGATGTCAAGCCAAGCCGAATTCAAGCTGGGTTGAGGTTCTCGAGATAAATGTAGTGTAAATATATCATTTATTACCTCTCCAGTTTTATTAATTTTTTTAATATTTATGTTAGGAATAAAATAATTTACTTTGTAGTCGATTTAAACAAGTAAAAATAGTTTAGTTTTCTTTATGATAAAATTTTGTTTCTCACGAGTGTTTTGTTTATGTCTGGGGTATTAAGTAATGCACCCTTGTTATTCTTTGGATTAGGTGTGGACAAATTTATTGCCTACCAACGGATGGAGGGTGAAACTGATAAGTCAGGTCAACTTAGCAAGACATAAACTAAACACTTAAGTTTTTTTACTACATTTGAATTAAATAATATTTTATTATTTATTTAAATTTTATATTTTTAATGTCATAATTAGTGTTTGGCAGATATTTGTATTGTTGTAAATTTTCAAATTTTACTTGTTTGATCATAGTTTGAGAAAAAGAAAATTATTTTATTCCACGTTAGAGATTAAGCGTAGGCTACCAAATTCACCCCGAGCTTAGGGATGAATTTGGTTTGCCCTACTTTATTATTAGAACCAATAAGAGGCTTTGATTGGCGTCTTTACTTAAGTAAGTTATGACGTAATAAGGGATGCCAAGCAAAGTCTATAAATTGTAAATAAACCTTAAAATCATTGAATTCCATAATGATCTGATCTAGAGTAATGTTTGTTCTTAACTCTGATCAGTCAAGTTCATTTTAGTTTGTTCGTGACGCGTTTTTTTTTTTACTTTATTGTCATTAGTAGTTTATTTGATTTTATTCAAAAATTTAGTAATTTTTGTTTTGTTCGTTTATTGTGTGATTTGAGGAATATTTTTAAGGTTTCTATTGGTTCTTAAATAAGTTGTATTTAATTTGAAATTTATGTTGAAATTATATTTAACATTTTTAAATTCAATAAGATTATTTTTTTTTTATTATTAGTATTTTACTTATAATTATTTTTCAGTGAATTT
The DNA here is from genome assembly GCA_963971135.1 of Stenus bimaculatus. NCBI lineage: Eukaryota > Metazoa > Arthropoda > Insecta > Coleoptera > Staphylinidae > Stenus > Stenus bimaculatus. Next base: position 25,456,346 of record OZ020183.1, on the reverse strand, counting down.
CTTTATTTGTAAATTTTTTTTTATTATTAATTTTTATCTTAATATTACCTTTTTTTTAATATATTTAATATTAATTAAATATTGTTTTTTTTTAATAATCTTTAATAAGTTCCAAATAAAACCTTAAATAATTTAGCAAAGAAATTTAAATCAAAGTGAACTTGGCTCGATCAGGATTTTGATTCTGCAAGTTAAGAACAAGTAAGTACAAGTATTAATTTTGGATTTAGCTTTTTTTTTATAAACCAACTTAGAAGAAAATAATAACTCAGCTATTTGTTTCAAGTTTCAAGTTGGTCACTATTTAACTAAATGTAAACGTCGGCTTAACCCTAAAAAAGAACCCATTAATTATTCATTTAATTAACGTGCTTTCGGTCATCTTTCTTTTTAATAAATATTATTTTTAAATAACACCAATAAAATAATAAAGACCAACAAGGGTTTTTAAGCTGAGGGTCGACGTAAGATTTACAGTAGTCTATTATTAAAAAAATATAAATCCCATTTATTTCATTAAAGAAAGAAAATTTTAAGCTTATGGAACTCACTTACTTACTTAATTTTGATACCACCAATTACTGAAGATTTCTGTTTAATTTCCCCATTGTAACAGACTATATTTACCGGTTGGGGGGGTAAAACCTACTTAAGGGATTGCTTGGGGGGGTGCCCCCAAGCAATCGGGCCCCATACCTACATCTAAGCAATACCTAATGCTCAAGTTCTCAATTTCACCATTATAAATAGTACCTATCAAATTCCAGTTAATCGTCAATATATCTAACACAATTAAAACCGTTGCTTTTTTTAATCGAATCCTTCGTACAAAATCTACTTAAAATAATTATTTCTAGTACGAACAATTGGTGGACTCCATACAATCTCTGGATTATTAAATCGTTCTGAATTATCAATAAAATCGATAAATTCCAACATAGAACATAGTTAAAAAGGAAACGAAATGTAATGCTCAAAAAGTTATTCTGTTTTTTGACATTTAACACAAAATGCCTATCTTTTAGGTTGCTTATTAAATATCTAAATTTAGGCATTGCTTATAGCACTAAACAATGTCTAACGTTGGTGAAAACCAATTTTACGTTAGCTAATATTTATCTCCGTTTAGGTAGTGCCTAAGTTTTAAGTATCGATGGTGAAAATGGGCATGAAACACTTAAAATTGATTCTAAATTGTCTTAACACTCATTAAAAATCCCAATTTAACAAAATACTATAATAAATACAACAAATAAATTTAAAACACTCACTACCCTTAATATTAACACAAAAATCAAGTAATAATTATAAATATATCCACAATGTGGCTTTTAGGAGGTATTTGCGGGATTTATTTACGTTTATTTGAGGTTATGTATCAATTTTAGATCGACTTAAAACGTTCTTCGCCTCCCTAGTACCAGGCGCAAATCCACGCTAATGTTTTGAACGTATAAATTCGCCACTAGCGTGTTTTGGTGAAACAAAATACCGAATTCGCTACTATTCTATATTTATCGTTATCGCCGTTCTCCAAAAATGATGACGAAAGTGCGGAAAACGATGTCGTTTTAGCGTGTTCATAAAACTCGCTAGCAAAACAAAATCCGGCCTCTAGGCACAAATTTTAATCGCGGGTCCCTTGTAGCGGCGGATTTGGCACTTGAGGGTCCTAGGCAAAAATTGCTATGGGCCATGGGGGCCCCGGGATACCACAAAATTGGTCAAATCCCAAAATATTATCACTTAATTTTTTATTTTTTTTAAGTTGCAATTTAGCTTTTTGAGGGCCCCAAAAAAAGAGAGGTCCTATTAGATCGAATATAAATCCGTTCCTGTTCTCCCAAAAATGTATCCGAGTTAATTGAAAAATTCCAAGGGGAACATTAATAAAATTAAAATTTTGTAAAAATTGCTCTATTTTACTTGTTGAAGTTGTTAAAATTTCGTAAAAAAAATAACCGCGTGAGCTAGAATTAATTTTGGGGTTAATTTAAATAAATTAAAGAATTCTGCAATAAGTGTAACCGACTTTATTGAAAGATTTTAAGGGAAACATTAAAAAGATATGATTTTCTAAAAATTACACTATTTAACTGATTGAAGCTGCATGATGATTTTTAAAAATTTATATAAAAAATAACCACCTGAGCTAAAATTTATTTGTAGGTTGATTTGAATAAATTAGTGAATTCTGTAAAATAATAATCCGAGTTTGTTGAAAAATTCCAAGGGAAACAATAAAAAAACTAAAATTTTGTAAAAATTGCACTAATTTTACTTTTTGAAGCTATAAAATGATTTTAAAAAATTTATAAAAAAAATAAATAAGCAAGCTAGAATAATTAATTTTGTGATTAATTTAAATAAATTAGAGAATTCTGCAAAATGTAACTCGAGTCTGTTAAAAATATCCAAGGGGAAAATTAAAAAAAATGCGATTTTGTAAAAATTGCAGTATTTTACTTGATGATTTTTAAAATACTATACAAATAACTAAGTGCGCCAGAATTAATTTTGCGCTCGATTAAATATATTTGAGAATTCTGCCTAGGGACGGATTTAGCACTTGGGGACAAAAATTGGTATAGGAGCTCTGGGATACTACAAAACTGGTCTCAATGTTAGCAGTTTTTTTTTTTTTTTTTTAAGTTTCAATTTAGTTTTCTTAGGGGCCTGAAAAAGAGAGGGGGCCCTGGGTTTCAGCCCTATTATTTGACCGTATATAAATCCGGCCCTGGCACCTGCTTGTACTTTTTAAAAACATTTTTTAAACATGTTGATTTAAATTTCTTATTTTATACAAAAATTTGTTATAATTTAATTTTACATTGTTATATTTTTTATCATTTCTGTTTATTTATTTATTTTATAATAGGATCTGGGCAAAATGAAAATATATAATTTATTAAAAAATCTCAAAAACGGGCCCCCTAAATTTGCGGTCCCTAGGCAAGTGCCTACTTTGACTAGTGGGAAACGCGGCCCTGACTACTTTTTCGAATGCTATGAAGTTTTTTGACTGCTTTTTGCTTGCTAGCCCACGAGATAATAGAAATATACCTAAATAAAATAATCCCGGCAGTATTTGAGATATTATTTTTTTAGTTTTTTAGGAAGCATTATTGCAAATAATTTTTTTTTAATAAATTAAGATTTTGGGTTCTTTCGGCCATCGACCCGACGAGCCTCTAACCCACCGGCCCACCGGGAAAATCCCCATTTTCCCTTATGGCCCATCCGCCCCTGGGCGAAACGCTACTAAAAAGTAAAAAGAAAATTGTCTTGTATTGCCGATCCCGGTTATAAAATCAGGATCAGCGCCGGGAAGTATAAGGAACACCTGCACTTTCAGTTTACCACGCCTCGGATTTTGTAAAACGGAGCGCGATGCGGCGAGACGGAGAGAGTAACTTCATAAGAAATTGGTTCACCTTAAAACTGCTCAAAATCGTCCTATTTTTGCAGCAATTCTACGGGCACGTCTTTAGAGATTTCTAAAAATTTCAAAAAGTATTGATTACATAAAATCTAATTCTATCACTCACTTTAACAATTATTTCATAAAAAAAATTAGTAACTCAAAAAAGATACTTCAAAGTAGAGCATATTTTTGTGTAAGTAATTTATTTATTTTTTTTGCTATTTGCAAAATATAAACATGAAATTCAAAGGAAAGTCCGTGATAAAATATGAATCGTTCTTTCATATGCAGTTTCTTTTTTTAAATTGCTCCACTCATAGTCGATTTGTACGGTTTTGAAAACTATGCAAAATTGATGCGCTTTATTTGACTCCCTATCCTCTTAATGTCCATAAAATATACCTTAAATGTACAATAAATATATTTGCTTATTCAACACCTTTTATTGTTCTTAAGAATGAGTATAATTGTTTAAAATAAGGTCTTTTTTGTTAAGAAAATTACTTCAAAACGTATTATTTTTTTATTAAAGGTAACACATATTATTAGTCTTTATTTTCTAGAAATTGATCGCTGTGTAGTTCTGTCGCATACAAGCTACATGGTGTCGAAACCTATTTATTAGAGTCAGTCATTTTTCTCAACATTTGGTTGAGTTACAAGCACAATGTGCAATTTCGCTATGTAAGAAAAGTTTTTGATGATGATTTCCACACGCAGTAAGTTAGTATAAGTTTGTTAATATTGAATCTAAATTACGCTACTTTTAGGATGTCGATATTAGTCTTATTAGATTATAATATAAGTTGATGTTGTACCATAATGTTGGTTGATCTCAGAGCTTAACCGTTTAGTTCTCATTCCTGCTAAAATGTGTATATCATAAGTTCAAGTAAGTTAAATACTAACTATATGTTGGTTTTACGCTACTATTTATAATTATTATTTAATATTTTATTAATGTATCTCTGAAGATGAGGATCACCTCGAAATGCATTAGATAGAATAAAGTATTTGTAACACTGATGTAGTTTTGTTTCTGAAGGCGTTTTGTCCACTACCTATTAAGTTTAATACTCTTTTGTTGTATGCCAGTGAGTGAAAGACCCCGTAATATAACCTTCTGTTTCAGATCTGTCTCCAGCAGAGCGGAGAATACTGTAGGTTAAATTGGGCGATAGTCCCAGATTTTTTATGTGTTTTGCGAACGGACCGTGCATGGGCTTACTTTCATGCTCATTTCTGATGGTTTCTGTAAATTCCTGTTTTAGTTTAGATTTCAGAGCGTGCTTATCTAATTTTGAAAGGCAGTTTACATTTTTGTTAGCTCTGGAGAGGTCTATGCATAGGTTCACGTTCCGTGCTGCTCTTAGAGCAGCTTCAAATAGAAAGCCTCCATTTCCAGTCAGTTCGTGGTTTTTGACTATTTTAAGAAGCGGATCAGTTGTTTTTATGATTTTGCATGCTGTGTTCAATACCATACGTTCGTGAAGGTGCTCTATACATAGCAATCCTCTAACCCCATCCTTTCTTGATATGTACAATCTCTACACCAATGCGTTAGGGTGAAGACATCGGTGCTCTCTTATTATTGATCGGGTATCACGGTCTATTTCCTTAATTTCGTTGACGTCCCACTTGATAGCGCCAAATGTGTGGAGTAAGATTGGAACTGCCAAGGTGTTGGTTGCTTGTACTTTGTTAATTTCCGTTAATTCTGAGCTCCAAATGAATTGGATAGTTCTTAGGAATTTTTACACATAGTCTTTTTTATGCATGGTGCGTTTTTTAACGCCTAAGTACGTATAGTGTTGGTCTTGTGGAAGTTGTTTAATTATAGTTCCATCCACAAGCGTGCAATCACTGTTGATATTGGTTGCATCTTGTCCTCGCCTTATATGATAGACTGCGCATTTCTCCGTTCCGAATTCCATTTTGATGTTGTTGGAATATTCTTTGACGACGTTCATCATGCTATTTAAATCTGACTCTCCTTTGGCGTATATCTTAAGGTCATCCATATAGAGCAAATGTGTTATTTTATGCGTTCTCTGTCCTGGTTGACCAGCTAGGTAACCTGTGCATGCATGTAACCTCATGGATATAGGGATAAGGGAAATACAGAATAGTATTGGGCTGAGGGAATCGCCTTGAAACACACCTCTGTTATAGCGAATTGTGCCTGTTTTTATCGTGGACTCTTCTAATAGCAGAGAGAAAGTTGTGTGTCATTTGGACATAAGATCTGTTATTACCGCTACTATTTCTGAATTTACATTCGCTACTTCGAGTAGATGACTTATTAAATTGTGAGGTGTGCTGTCAAACGCTTTTCGGTAGTCAATCCATCCCATCGAGAGATTTCTTTTGTACGCGACTGCATCTTGACATACACAGCCATCAATTATTAAGTTGTCCTTTACGCCTTAGGTGTCCTTTTTGCTTCCTCTTTGTTCGTATGTTTTTTTTCCAAAGAGGTTGTATGTGTGTTACAATTCTGCTCAAGAGTATGCTTGTGAATATCTTATAGACTGCGTTAAGACATGTTATAGGTCTATAATTTTCCTTCTTAAAGATAAGTCGGGTATTTGTGTTTTTTTGGTAGAGATATTCATTAAACAGTTCGGCTAATCTTTCGTGTGCGGATTCAGATTTTTCCCACCAGTAGTTCTTTATCCCGTCTGGGCCTGGCGCTGTAAAATTTGGTTTGTCTTTAATGGCCTCTTTGACTTCTGCTTTTGAGATTGGTTCTTGATTGATTAACGGGGAGATGTTTCCTGCATTGTTTTTTAAATTCGATGATTTTGCTTATCTCTAAGTTGGCTGGTTCCTCGTTTTCGTAGATATTTTTCCAATACGCTTCTAGTGTTTCGGTTGTGGGGTTTCCGTTATTTTTGGGCGCGCCTTTATTAAGAAATTTAGCAGGGCTATCAGCAAATGTCTGGTTCTGTTGTATAAATTTTATAGACCTAGTTAGTTTTCTTTTTATTGCCATGAATTATCTTATTTTGTCAACGGCATGTTCTTTAATTGTGTTATATGTATTTATGTTGTAGATTTTGTAAGTATGGGTAGCTTTTATGTGTTTAACAATTCTTTTTAGTTGGCAGGTATGTTTTTTCTTTTGTTTTAGGTATTATATGACAACGTCTACCTGCGAAGCATCTTTTCTGAGAGGTTTTATTTTATTTTCGATTAGCTTAAGACGTTTTTTATATTTAAAGATTGTTTTGTTTTCAGGATTCGTCTCGACTACTGTTTCCGCAGCTGCGTAGACGAAGTTGTTGATGTTTTCTAGCTCTCGATAAGCGTTTATTGAAGGCTTCTTGTTCTTCATCTAAATTTCTGCTAGAATATGGTTTGAAAAGGTTTGTCAATAATGGGTACGCTTCATCATCTATGAAAACGAACGGCATTTTAGTGGTTGAGTTGGGTAAAAAATCATCTGTTGGAATGTTTAAACTTTTGTTCTGCAATAAACGATACATAGCCGATGAACGAAATGTGCCTGCATCGCTTTGTTTGCCGTATCCTCCGACATCAATTATTAAAAACTTGTAATTTGCATCAGTAAGTGCTGGTAGTACAATGGAGAAATATTGTTTATAATTATAAAACATAGATCCATTATGTGATGGACACTTAACTCTGTATGTTTGCCGTCTAAACTTCCCACACAATTGGGAAAATCCCATTTTTCATAAAATTGTTTTGCAGTCTCTTTAAATACTTGAAGTGTAGGTTGTGGCATATGCAATGGTTGTAGGACTGACCACAAACATTTTGTAGTGTCTTTGATAATTTTGGACACAGTTGATGCTCCTACTCGAAAAGAAAAAGATAAACCCTGTAGCAAGGTACCTAAAACAAAATATTTTTTATAATGTTAATTACAAGTAGTATATAATTGTATGGTAAGCTACTATTTTTCATAATACTGATCATTTATTTCATTTATTAGGTGTTGAAGTACAAAATAAATGGAAGGCCCTACTTGAAAACTTTAAAAAACATTTAGACAAAGCACAGGAAATAAGAAGTGGTGATCCAGCATCGGATGATTTGGAATGTGATTGGCCGTATTTTTAAAGTAAAGTCTGTTTTTCCTTACAGATCAGTTCACTCCTCGGGAAGCAGATACTAATTTAAAGGAAAATACACCAATAATAGATAATCACTCTGATATCATTTCTGATCCTGAAGAATCGGTACCTTCGCCTCAATTCGGCCTAATGAAGAAATTGGAAAAGATTTAGTAGCAATTGAAAAGGAAAAAATTGACATATTTGAAAAATAAACAGGAAAGAACCGCTTCAAGTAATAATTGACGCAGACTTAAGTTTCTTTCAATCGATAACACCTCAAATAAGGACTCTTGATGCTCGGAAATTACTGTTACTGTTTTGGCTATAAATCAAATATGATATCCGCATCCACCACTTCTCCACCGGTGTGGAAATCAGACACTTCTAGATATAACATTATACAGGGTGATTCACCCGTACCACTCATTTATCTCGACAACGCGTTATCGCACATTACTGAAATAAAAAACTTAATTACCAAAGTGAACTTAAACAATCCATTGGTGTACTTATTATTTTCCGGAACAAACCGGAAATGCCCGGAATCGGAGATCACTTTGATTTTTTATATAGCAACATAGGTCGAGTTTGGTATGGTTTGATAGGTCTTATAAAAACAAATAACTTTTATTAAAATATTTTTTTAATATTTTCCATAGTTTAGAATTTATTCGAAAAACAAAAAATAAATCTTAAAAAAAGTAAATAAAAATTATTGCATATTTTGAAGAATTTTATAAATTTATAAACTCTTTCTACAAATTCTAATATTTTGCCAACTTTAAATATCATACTTATCCATATTTCAACAAAATTCTTCAAAATATGCAATAATTATTATTTACTTCTTTTTAACATTTTTTTTGTTTTTCTAATAAATTCTAAAGTATGGAAAATATTAAAAAATATTTTAATAAAAGTTGTTTATTTTGAAAAGACCTATCAAACCACACCAAACTCGACCTATGTTGCAATTTAAAAAATCAAAGTGATACCCGGTTCCGGATAGTTCCGGGTTGTTCCGGAAAAATATAAGTATGGTTTGATAGCTCTTTTAAGAACAAACAACTTTTATAAAAATATTTTTTTAATATTTTCCATAGTTTAGAATTTATTCGAAAACAAAAAAAAATTGTTAAAAAAAGTAAATAAAAATTATTGCATATTTTGAAGAATTTTATAAATTTATAAACTCTTTCTACAAATACTAATATTTTATCAACTTTAAATATCATACTTGTCCATATTTCAACAAAATTCTTCAAAATATGCAATAATTTTTATTTACTTTTTTTAACAATTGTTTTTTGTTTTTCGGATAAATTCTTAACTATGGAAAATATTAAAAAAATATTTTAATAAAAGTTATTTGTTTTTGAAAGACTTATCAAACCATACCAAACTTGACCTATGTGGCCATTTAAAAAATCAAAGTTACCTCCGGTTCCGGATAGTTCCGGGTTGTTCCGGAAAGAAATAAGTTTACCAATGGATTCTTTAGGTTCACTATGATAATAAAATTTTTTATTTCGGCCATGTACGATAACGCGTTGTCGAGATAAATGGGTGGCACGGGTGGTCTGAATCACCCTGTATACGATGGAGGAACTTCACTATACAGGGTGTCCCAAAACGTACCTGCAATATTTTAAGGATGAATTCTAGAACTTATTTAGAGTTGAAAAGTCCATATAAACATATGTCCTAAATATAACCGTTAACGAGTTATTGATTGTTGTAGAATTTATCCTATTGGAGTAGGATAGACCCGTTACATGGCCAACACGGTCGCCGGACCTGACTCCATTGGATTTTTATCTTTGGGGTCACATGAAACAGATTGTTTATGCAACTGAATTGATATAATCAATAAAATAATATTTAAAAAAAATTCGTTGAATTAAAATTTTACTCAGATAAATTCTACAACAATCAATAACTCGTTAACGGTTACATTTAGGACATATGTTTATAGGGACTTTTCAACTTTAAATAAGTTCTAGAATTCATCCTTGAAATATTACAGGTACGTTTTGGGACACCCTGTATACTTCAAATATAGAAAACTTATAATTTCTTAATACATGTATAGAATTAATTATGTATTTTTTTATTAAAAAAATTAAGAATTTCAAGCGTTTTTACTTGCCTAATTGTAATTACAAGTCGTTCTTCTATTTCAATTAGTCTGTAAACCATTTTTTTTATAATTTTATATAAAAGAGTACCTTTTAACTTGAATTTTGCAATTTGAATTTTTGGTCTAGCACTTAAAATGGCTTCACAATTAATTAACAAAGTTTATGAAATCGCGGGGCGCTACTTTTTTTTCTTGCGAGCGACTAGCTGCTGAGTGACGTCATTATTTCCTAGTCGCCTCGCACGGGTTATACGGTCGGCAAAAGTGCTAAAACTGTGCGGCTTCGATTAGAAGATCGGCAGGTGAAAAAAAATCGCAGTTTCTTGATTTGCCATCTACATACTGCGCTACATCAGGAAACGATCGCTTTTTTTGATATCTTAATTTTTTCTGTACTTTTGGCGCCCTCGAATTTGAAGTTTGAAATTAGTGCTTTTTCGACGCCCACTTTAAAAATTCGTAACTTATGATCCCGACCGTGTATAATATTCCAATGTTTTTTATTTCCCTTCTTTCTTTATTATTTATGCGAGAAAAAATCAGCACGATTATATTTTACCCCTGGACTTAAAAAAAAAATCCCAAGTGAAATGTTAATAAAATAGCTCAAACGCGCGCTTTGGTCAGCCCCCTCTGCAGCCGTCAATTTTTAAAATGTTCTCAATTTTACATCAGATTATCAAAGAACAACAATACTTGTGGTGCAATGAGCATAGTGCATTTTTAAATTTTGTGCGGTTAAAAAGTTATGGCGTAAAAATATAAAAATGTTGAATTTAGGGGTCGGCGTCTCTGGTCGGCTTATTTTTTAACGGATTTTTATTTTTAAAAATTCTAATAAATCTACTCTTGGTATTAAACCCGCCCACGCATAGGGTTTCTTAAATTTTGAAAAAACAACGAAATCTTAAATTTTTTAAGATCGCATTTAAAAAAGTCGCATTTTTATTCGAGTTTCGGTCTAATCAGCCCCTCAACTTTTATTCTACCCTAACGCAATGTACATTTTCTGAAAGCTTTCATAGTCCACTTTACGACAAAAAAAGAATCACTTCGCTATCTCCTTTCGTTATCGAGTCATCGCCGAAAATGTAGCAAAAATATGCAAAATCTCCGTTTGGAGCCAAAATTGCGGTCTGAAATTTTTCACTTTTCACAAAATAATTAATATCTTCTAATCTATTAGAACTACCAGGACGACTAATAGCTTAAAATTCGTACCGTTACCTCCCCCACCAAATTCCGTGAAAATTTTAATTTTCGGTATAAAATTACGTCGTCCAGGCCCATGTTTGTACCAAAGTTTTGCCAAAACTTTGCGAATTTTTTCCAAAAAAACTGTTTAACCGATTTTAACCAAATATTTTTTAAAATGCGTCTATCTGTGTTTACCTTTGGTAAAAATTTGAAATCGCTAATTTTTATAGTTTTCGAGAAATACAATAAAAATCGATTTCCATGAAAAATTTTAAACCTTAAAAATATGTCAAACATTTTTTTTTCGAATCTTTTCAAAATCGACCCCACAAATGAAAGATAATAGAAAATAGATGAAATGTAGGGGGTCACTTGCCCACTACACCCCCCCAAAAAATTTTACACACCAAAAACTCAAAAAAAGCAAAGTTTTTCTAGCCATTGTACCTTAAAAAATAATTAAATTTTAAAAAATTTTATAAGATAATATCGATAATTTTTACAAACTTATCTGTACGAATTTTCGTTTCTTAATTTTAGTTATTAAGCGAAATATGAATTTTTATCAATACACCTTTATTCATTTGTTAGAATGCCATATTTTACATAAAAATTCATATCTTTTGAACAAAAAGTCGTACTTCTTTGATTTTTTTTTATTTTTTTCTTATTTCTTTATACTACAACCCAAAATTATTAACTTTCAAATTTTTAACTTGAAACGCTACACACTTGTAAAAACCACACTAAAGTTGTATAACATTTAAAGTGAAATTTCATAAGTAAAAATTATAAAGAACTAAATTTTAAATTATTAAATAATTCTCCTACTTTAATTAATAACTAATAGTACTATTTTATCAGAGTATTAAAAGATAATAACTATAAAAACGTCTACAAACAATCAACTGCATTATACGCGTGTACGGAACGGACAACGTTAGGAAGAAATGACGTCAGAATACATCGCTTGTTGAAGCGGCGGGGCTAAAGCTGGATTTATGCAGACACATTTAACACTTAATATTAAGAATTTAATATTTAACCTAAAAAAATTAAGAATTAAAGATATGCTTTTAAATTGGACCGTTTATGCACCACATTTAAAGATTTACTATTAAGCAATTAATATTTAGAATTGGTGAACTTTATTTACTAAACATTTAATGATAATTTTTTAACAAACTGCGCATTTTGGGGCGCAATATAGGCGGAGCAGTTTCAACTTGAAATAAATGTCAAATATCAAAACAAAGTACTTGTTTAACGTTTAACGGTCGTTTGTATTATTTATTTACAAGATGAATGAAAGTCAAAGTACTGATGTGGAGTTCAATGACGGTGATTTAATAGAAATTGTCGAAAAATGTAGTCATATTTATGACAAAAAAAGTACATTATTTAAAGATGAAAAGGCCAAGTATAATGCTTGGCAAACAATAGCATTTACTTTAAAATCCACCCCTGAAGTATGTCAGCAAAGGTGGACAGCTTTGCGGGCACGTTATGTAGGAGAATTAAGGAAAATAAAATGCATTCCTTCTGGAAGTGCTGCGATTACAAGTACTTGGCATCTTTTTAGTGTAATGGGGTTTCTTTCAAAGCATGTTCAAAGCCGAAGGTAAACAATTATAAACGCTATAAAATAGAATAGCTACTATTTTTATTATTTTAGATCCACCAAGGGAAATGTGTATAGTGATAAGCCACCCGCAATCACCTCATCTGAACCAATTGCTAAATCACCATGGGATTCGATCTCTGAAATAATTCAGGATGATCCTGAAACTGAAAATATTGAAAATGAAACTGAAACCTCACTGAATGTGTCTACACAATCTATCGGTGATATCGAAAATGTTCAACCTTTTGCTGAAAATCCAGCCAAAAGAGATATTCCATTAGGAGAATTAAGAAAAGAAGTTAAAAGACGAAGAAAAGGAGATTTGGTCCCTCCCTCTTTGGAAAAGGCATGGGGTAGTGTAAGTTCCTACTTTGAACAGCGCCATGAAAATATAAGAGTACCCGAGGAGGATACATTTGGGAAATTTGTGGGGCAGGAAGTAATTAAAATTAAAAATAATGATCTTCAAGACGAGTTGAAGGAAGAAATATTAAAACTTATATTTGAATATAAAAAAAAGGACAAAAACGTTTAAGTAGTTTCACTATTTCTTTCTGTATTTATTTTTGAATTTTTGTTTCGTTACATGCATTTTTTATTGATATTTTATTTTTGTACTCAAGATTTTATTTATTTTTCCTATATGTTTAAAAATTTTATGTTTTAAATAATACCCCTTCTGTGTGATTCAATTTTTTATTTAGTTTTTAAATATGTGTTCAAGATTTTATTTATTTTTCCTATATGCTTAAGAATTTTATGTTTTAAATAATACACCTTTCTGTGATTCAATTTTTTATTTAGTTTTTAAATATGTACCTGAGAAACTAAATTTTTATTTTTGTAAACTATAAATTTGTACAAATATAAATATACAGATTATACTATTATATTTCATAAAAATATTTGTATTTTTTTACAACTATAATACATAAAATAGGCAATAATATATTAAGGAAACTAAAAATGGTCTGGCAAAGATACTTTGGTAATAGAGTCCAATTGCCATTGCACTTCACCTTCAGTGGAAATAAAATAATTTTTTAGAAGATTTTTGGCATATGTGGTCGGATTATTTGAACCCAATCTACCAACACTCCTAAGGCTACTTGGCTGATCCCTCCATGATCCTTGAATAATTTGTCCATTTTTGCCTATGGTATCCACAAAACCAGTAGGACAGTATTTTCTTTCTTCTTCGGGCATATCTTCTTCGGCTTTTTGAAGAAAATTATGTAACACGATTGTAGCTAACACAATTTTTTCACATGTTTCAACATTGGCCACAATATTTCTTCTTAAAATTCTCCACCTCTGTGCCAGAATTCCAAATGTATTTTCGATGGTTCTTCTTGCCCCACTTAACCTATAATTAAAAATGCATTTGGAATCTTCCAGTTTTTCTCCGGGATAAGGCCTCATTATGTTAATGTGCAGTGGGAAAGCTGCGTCCCCGATCAAAAACATTGGAATTTTAGTATTGGTGCCTGGTAAATTTCGAGGATCGGGAATATCTAATTTATTTTTCAACAGTTTTTCACCAAATGCCGATTCTTTAAAAACTGTGGAGTCATGATTTGCTCCAGCTGCGCCCACATCAACCATTGAAAATCTATAAAAAGTATCGCAGCTGGCCATTAGAACGATAGAAAATTGCTTCTTATAGTTAAAATAGATGGATCCCGAATTTGTTGGAGCCTGAATATTAATATGTTTGCCGTCTATGGCACCCAAACAATTTGGCATGTTCCATGTTCCATCTATTAAAAAATCCATTAGAAATATTTTTAAAATCTTCCTTCTCTGGTGGTTTTAAAACAATTGGAGCTAGTGTCTCCCACAGAATGTTTGTGGTTTCATGTATTATTTTGCAAACTGTTGTGTGTCCTACCAGATGACCCCAGGTCATTTCCTTCATGGAACATCCTTCAGCCAAATAACTAAAATTTAATTTAAACAATAGTAATAAAATAAATAAAATAATCTATAGCTTACTGCAAAGTAATCAATAACCACTGAGCAGGTGTTATCGGGTCCAGAGTTTTTTTTTCGTCTTTTTGAAGTTTTTCTTCAACTAAAGACAGAAGCCGCTTAAACAAATCAGGCGTCATTCTGGCATACTCGAAAAAACTGTCGGGGTCATGTTCCAATAAACTTTTTAATAAATTGTTAAACATTCCAGATTCTCTTCTTTTCTTCCACTTGGGATGTACTGCAAAACGTCTTTGCCTCCTTTTTTTCAAAAAAAATAAAGTTGTTGTACTGAGCAATAACAGCATAATAACTTCTAATGTCTCTTCATCCATTTTAACTTCACTTTATACTTTATACGATACGAATAATCACAATAAAATGTTGGAAAAAACGAAAACCGATTGTAAACAAACTGACGACCAGAGACTGGCGACTATTTGAAATATAGAGGTTAGGTTTGAGATTCGCTTCGGTACAGGGCGCTTTCCATTTAGCGCTCCAACTACTCATTTATTACTCAAATATCAATATTCTCAACTTCGCATTTTTGTGTACTAATCTTAAATATTCAGTTAAATTTACAATTTTAGGTGATAAATGTGACTGCATAAATGGTACTATTTTAACCTAACAAAATTTAACCTAAAATCAAAGATAGAGGTTGGGAATGTATCAAAAATTGAATGTAAACATTATTTTCAACCAATCAGGACTCATGATTGTTAAATCTTAAGCGAGTGCATAAATGGCACCCAAAATTTCTTAATTCTTAATACTAATCTTTAATAGTAATTCTTAATATTAAGTGTTAATTGTGACTGCATAAATCCAGCTTAATTTTCTTAAAATTCAAACGCTTATATTTACGTTAATTTTTGCCGTATCGAATTGAAACAAAAAACAACTTTTTTATAATTATATTTCTAAAATATAAGATATAAAAATATTATTTATTTTTTTCGTTTTTTTTCCTCATTTTCTGGATCATTTGTATTTGCCGTTTTAAATATTGGAGTAATTTTTTTTAAATAATTCACCTATTATAAAAATGTCATTAAAAATTTCTACTAAATAATCTAAAATTAATGGTAAAATATTAATAATGTCTTTTACTGAAATATTATTAATTTCAGTACATTTGTTATTGTTTAAATTATGTACTATGTCAAATAGTTCAACATCCAAACATAGTTCAAAAAATATAGATGATGAAGAATGGTAATCTTCAAAATATATATTTATATTTATTTTGAATGCACGATTGATATTGTATCCAATATTATTAAAGTGATCATCTAATTCTAATGTATTTGATATTTTAATTCTCTCTTCAGCAATTTAAATCATTTCCTTGAAAATCTGGGCGATTTAAGTAAAGAGCAAGGAGAACGCTTCCATCAGGACATTCGCACTATAGAAGAGCAATACCAGGGTTACTGGAATCCAAATATGATAGCTGATTACTGCTGGAGCATTCAGAATAGTATTCCTGAGTAGGTTCATGCAAGAAAATTCCATAAAAGAAAGTTTTGTTCAAAGTAGTTTTATGTGATAATAGATTTTAGCTTGTAAACGGAAATATTTTTGTAAAAATTAATTTCCTTCATATCTCAATAACTAGAGATGCTTTGCAAAATGGACTTCAAATTTAGAATCAGTGAGGCAAATACATAAGAATTAGGTATAATACTTCATACATCAAAACCACTGTTTACCAGTGTAGTTTATAAACAAAATTTTATCTAACCTCGATATAATACAAAAGATTTTATTTGTAGTTGGAACTTTAATTTAAGTAATATTTATTATTTTTTTTAAATTTATAATATGATTTTAAACCACTGTTTCCATAAAAATGGAGCGATTTTTGTATAATTTTGTGCATAAAATCTTTTGTTTCATGTGAAAAACCAAAACAAAAAATTTTAATATTTGGTTTCCAATTTTTATTTTTTTGTAATTTTTAAAATTTGTAGTATGATAAAATTTTTTCGATAAAATCTAAAATATTTACAATAGAAAAAAGTTGAAAGCCCCAATAAAAAGTGAATAAATGTAGGTTTTTAATATGCGTTTAAAATCAAAAATTGGTTTTAAAATTGTAGAGTTATTAATATTTTAAAAGTGTTAATTAAAATTAATAATTTTTATCTTAAATCGGAATCATCATCATCATCATCAACCCTAAATTACAGTTCCAGCTTTAATTATAATAAAGTTGACATTTTGTCTCCACAAAATCGACATTTTTGCATATCTTTTTTATTTATCCTGAGATTGTAATGATCCTTGTTTTTATTTTGTACCTAATAGTTTTCTCATCATGAAAATGTAAAAATTGAAAATTTTTAAGTTTTTTTTTAAATCTGATTTTTCGTTTTCCTAAAAAATCGGTAATAAAATCCAAATTATTTAAAATAGAAACGTTTTAATAACTTTGACATGTTGAAATACTAAATTTTAAATAGGAATAAATTTTAATAAAAATATTTGATTTAGGAAAAATTCAATTTGTGTGCAGCCGAAGCTGGGGATGATCGAATTTAATATTCGCCATAATCCAACATGTAATAATAATTTAAAAATAATTACAATTTTCAAAGTATCATCTTCATTTAAACCCAATAATAATTAAGCGCGTCAGGTATTGCAACCAGGCGTATTAATTTAACGTTTCTAGGAATCAAACTAATTAAGCCCCCTCCCACACCTAATATTTGCAAATTCTCTAAAATTATTGGTCTTTAAAATCACACCATTTAACCCGACCTGAAGACATTCTTAAATTTATAAGACAGAGCACTTCCGAAGGGATAACCAAAGAAGACGCATCAATCTCAAACAAAATTATAATCGCTACAAAATCACCAAAATGGGTTATCAAAAATGTTTATGTAAGTCTAAATTTTTAAAAATTAATCACATTTTAAAATTTACAAAATTTTAAACTTTCTTATAGTTGAGGATGTTCTTTATAATTTCAACCTGTGTTTTGGTTTGACCCCCGAGGAGCTGCTTGTATGGTCTCCAAAAACAATCAAAAATTATATTTTGAGACAAAAAGCAAAAGAAATTGAGAAATTGTTAATGAAGAACTCCGAGGAGTTATTGGGAAATTATTCGGAATTTACACAAACTTTAAATCCAGGAGAAGCAGATTCTTCCGAAGAACGAGATTTGGCTTTCTATCAAAGTGAGTACAGTAAAATTTAAATACGTCTTCCTACATATTTTTATTAAGTTTTCTTAATTCCGTCGAATGAAATTCTAAAAATTTATATGCACAGAATTTAGAAAATATACCGGGTGTGCACGAAACTAGAGCTACGCCTGTAATTTCTATATTTATGAAAATAATAATTTGAAATTTTGTATATGTGTTATATGCGCATTTATTAAATTAAAAAACAATTCAATTCCATTGCCAGTGAAACATTCTTATTTTAAATGTAACACCCTATTTTTTATAGCTATTATTAAACACTGTATGAGAATTTTAGATTTTTCAGAAATAAGTTTATTTCTCAAAAACATTTAGGTGCTGAAAGTTAGGAATTAGTTGTATTTTCTGATCGTACTAATAAAACGCTTGAAACTCTTCAAATAAACTCTCAAGGATCGGATTTGTGACAAAATTTTAGCAAATATTTGGGATTTTATTATGGACATACCGATTTTCACCAAATATTTTTTAAAAATCATCTAGGTATCACATATTTCTGGTGTTAGATTTTGGTATTGATAGTTTTTGTAGTTTTCAAGAAAATTATTAAAATCTAAAACTTCAAATAATTTTAAATAATATAATATAATTTTAAAAAGTACTTTAAATTTATTAATTTGGAAAGAGCTTAATATGAGTTTTTAGCCAAAAAAAGTTATGGACAAAAATGTGTAAAATCCCACTTTGAAGTCAATTTAATCCAGAAATTTTAATTTTTTTAGAAAAAAGTTTATTTCCCAAGAACTATTATTAAAATCGGTCGATGATCAAAAAAGTTATGCAAGAATTCCGATTTTTTGGACAAAAAATTCTTACATTTTTGATCGAAAAAGTGATTTAAAGTCATATTATAAATTTAAATAATATATAAATATTACTTAAAGTTCAAACTAGAAATAAAATCTTTTGTAATTTATTTTGTATTATATTAAGGTTAAATATGATTTAGATAAGAAACTTTAAATCAAATTTCTCGAAAAATAACAATAACATTTTTTTTATTTTAGAAAGACATTAAAGACATGAAACCATTACTTTTACAATTGATGAATAAATTTATTTATGTTTAATGTTTCTTTCGTTTTTATCGTCCTTTTTTTAGAAGCTGTAAAATCACAAAATTACAATAAATCAAAATTACAATAACAATAATTGAAAATAATTCTTTTTTAATTTGTCACGTGAGAAATTAAATGATTTGAAAGACAAAACAAAAGAAGTTTAATCAAAATTGGTTGGTTAACAAAAAAGTTCTGCAAGAGTCTTGATTTTTGGGACATAAAAACTTTAACCCCTTTTTAGCCTTAAAATCACAATTTAAGCTAAAAATTTATAATTACGCATCATTTTTTTTTTCAATCATTAGCAACTTTGTATGAGTTTCGTTGTAGATACGTCATTAGATCTTCTTCAATTGGGTGTTACATTTAAAATAAGAAAGTTGAACTGCAATTTTTTTAGTTCATTAAATGCGTTTTCATGTGGCATATAACATAGTAAAATTTCAAATTTTTATTTTTCATAAATAAAGATATAACAGTTTCGTGGTCACCCGGTATAAGTATATTTCACTTTATTCAACATCGTTTTATCTTGTATTTCTTGCACAATTTTTCTAATTATTTATTTTAGTTTTTGGAAATAGTCGACTTGAAAATTTAAAAATATCGCGTTTTTGGTACACGAAGAGTATTGTATTTAAAAAATTAGAAGGGTCTACCCAGCTTTGTAATATTATGGAGAAGGAAAGTGTTGACAAATATTTTAAAGACTACGTCGTTTCTCATTTCCCTTTATCGCCAAAATTGGTAAGTAAAAAAATTTTCAAAAAATTTAGTGTTCTAATTTCTAATCACTGTTGATAATTGCGTTTTCCTTTAAGTGGGCAGTCGGCAAATTTATACGGTCCTAACTTTTTTTCTCCTAAAGCTTTTTTAAATTTTCTTTCTTTGGTGTACAGACCTCGTGGCTATTATTGTACGCATCTTTTATCTTGATAGGATAAAACAATTAGTTTAAATGAAGGACCAAAAGAGCAGTCGTAAAAGTGACTTTTGACTGTTTCTCAAAATACAATAAAACAAAAAGTGATAACCTATTCTTTTTTATCCCATTTTAAGGAAAATGCTTAAAATTAAAACTTGAGCTATCCTGTATTGTTTTATATAGTTTTGCTGTATTTTTGTAACAACATATTTTGCCTATTTTTCAAATTAAATATGTAAGTATAGGCGCTTAAAACAAAACACGATATATCAGCAGTTTTCATTTTAAGTATTTTCTTCAGAGTAGCACAGAAAAGTATACATATGTTATCACTATTTATTTTATCGTATTCTCTTTGATGTGCTCCTAAAATTGTTTGGTTTATCCAATAAAGACAAATTAAAACAAATGCTAGCTGCAAGACTTTTTAATGCACGAAAAATAGAAATTTAACAAAACTCGGATGGAAATCCAAATTAATTTTAATTTTTATTTTTAGTAAATTGGAACTGGATGTTTAATTATATAATATGAGGACTAAAAAAGCAAAAAGTTTTTTTTTTTGAAAAATATAATAATATTTATATAAAAATATATTAAAAGTTTAATAATGTTTTAACGATATTCTTTAATTACTTTATATAAAATGAAATGTATTGGAAGTTTGTACTTTGTACGAAATACAAAATATTTATTTTGCTTTAAAAAAAGTGAAAATATGTAATAATTTATAGTTTTCTTCAAACTCAGTTTTTTATATTTTGTATAATTTGTAAAATATTCTCTAAAATAATGTTTTATTTTTTTTAGTACGTTGTATATATGTAAAAATAAATGTCGTTAAATTATATAATTTGTGTTTTTTAACCCAAATCACCGATTAATTTTTCTTTAAGGAATTGTTATAAGACCATATTTATTAAATTTCAAAATAATTAAACCAATAATTAAAAGTAAGAAGATTTAAAGTTTTACTTCAACCCTACTAATACTACCAGTCCAAAACCTCGTGTCAACCCGCTTGCTAATGACAATAATTAAAAGTTTAATTCTTTTTATATTTATAAGTTTATAAAAGAGGTCAAAGGACGGATTTTATTTTGCTAGCGAGTTTTATGAACACGCTAAAACGTCATCGTTTTCCGCACTGTCGTCATCATTTTTGGAGAACGGCCATAAATATGGAATAGTAACGAATTCGGTATTTTGTTTCACCAAAACACGCTAGTGGCGAATTTATACGTTCAAAACATTAGCGTGGATTTGCGCCTGGTACTGGGGAGGCTAAGAACGTTTTAAGTCGATCTAAAATTGATACATAACCTCAAATAAACGTAAATAAATCCCGCAAATACCTCCTAAAAGCCATATAGTGCATATATTTATTATTATTACTTGATTTTTGTGTTAATATTGTGAACTACCCCCGATTGTAAAAGTAAGATGTTAGTTTGAAAGGGAGACTTTAATAATTTCTGAACCGAGGATAATACGACATATTTAAATTGAGTGGGTTCGTTGGGATTACGGTTAATGATACAAATTCAAAACTTCATTTAAACATAACACTTAAAATTATTTATTTACAAATTTAAACATACAAGAAATAAAAACATTTTGGACTTACCCAAAACGAAAACAATCACTAACATTCACAAAACACAAAAAAAATTAAAAGTTAGAGTGATTCTTCAATTATACCGGGTGGATATGAAACTAGGGCCACCCCTGGCATTTCGTTATTTATGGAAATAAAAAATTAAAATTTTAGTATATTATATGATCTAAGAAAACAAATCTTATTGATCGAATAAATTTTTAATTTTACTTCCGGTTTATCAGGAAATGGCATCCACTTTCTTATTTTAAATATAACCCCTTGATTTTTTCTACGTAAAATCAAACATTGGTTAATTTTAAGTATGTTTATGACAAAAAAATATTTTTTTTCAAAACTTTAAGAAAAAAATTTGAATTTTTTTTTGGTAAAAAATTTGAGTAAAACCTACAAAAACTATTTTTAAACATACATATGGGATATCACAGTAACCGGAAAAAAACCCTCTATTTAATTAGGGGGTGGCCCTTATATCATCCCGTTTAAAAAAGTAAAGATATTTCCAAAAAACGCTTCTTGAAAATTATAAAAAATAATATCTCAAGAACGGTGAAATTAATTTTATAAATTACAATTTATTTTACGTATTTGTATTATTTAAAAATAGTTTTTGTAGGTTTTACTCAAATTTTTTCCAAAAAAAAATTCAACATTTTTTCTTAAAGTTTTGAAAAAAAAATTTTTTTTTGTCATAAACATACTTAAAACTAACCAATGTTTGATTTTACGTAGAAAAAATCAGGGGGTTACATTTAAAATAAGAAAGTGGGTGCCATTTCCTGATAAACCGGAAGTAAAATGAAAGATTTATTCGATCCATAAAATTTGTTTTCTTAGATCATATAAGATACTAAAATTCTAATTTTTTATTTTCTTAAATAAAGAAATGCCAGGGGTGGCCCTAGTTATCGATTCTCTTAAAATTCAGCCCTTTTATTACTTAAGCCCAACCCAAAAACGCGTCATACCCCTAGGAGTTTTACTTAAGTATTTCTAACAACCAATGACAACAAAACTTAAGAATATTATAAACTCCCTTTTCTAACTGAATTAGAACGACCCTCGCAAGGTTTAAAATTTATTGTTATCCACATGTTCCAAAAATATTTGTTCTCCATTAGGGATTTATTACTATTCTTTAAGCAGCACACTTTAGAATTAAGTGTATTTGAGCTCGTTATTACTTCCAAATTTCTAAAAATATTGAATTACTGAAAATAAATATCTCCCGGTCAGATTTAATATTAAGAACTTGCGAGAACCTTTCTACTAACTTACAATCTTTAACGAAATTGATTTACTAAATAAACTTTGATTAAATTTTGAAAAACCCCAAATAATTACAAGTCGCAATTCTAAGGATGCTCACAATAATAAGGGTAGTGGGTGTTTTAAATTTATTTATTGTAATTATTATAGTGTTTTGTTAAATTGTGATTAATGAGTGTAAAGACAATTAAGAAGCAATTTTAAGTGTTTCATGCCCGTTTTCACCAACGATACTTAAAACTTAGTGTAAATCTCCCGTCGACCCTCAGCTTATTAACCCCTGTAGGTGTATATTATTTTATTGATGTTATTTAAAATAATATTTAAGACAAAAAAAAAAGAAAGACGTCCGATCGCACATTAATTAACTTAATAATTATTATTGTGTTCTTTAAATGGGGTTAAGCCGACGTTTACATGAAACTTAATAGTGACCAACTTGATCTTATATCAACACAAGCTGAGTTATTATTTTCTTCTTTGTTGGTTTAAAATACTAAATTCAAAATTAACAAAATTTAATTACTTGTTCCCGCCTTAAAATTTTTAATTATATTCATTCGGCCAATCAAGAGAAAATAAATAAAAAGTGAAAATTAAAAGAAGTTTCAACACCCTGTATCTCGGTAACAGTTGAGTTTTGGAAAAAGGTTTGTACGTACTTTTTGTCTTTTTTTACTTGTAGTATAAGCACACGAACCCGTGACCATCATTTTAGAAACACCCTGTATTTCCCTGTTGGGGGGATAAAACCTACTTAAGGGATATCATCCCCCAAGCAATCGGGGCCCATATCCACATCTAAGCAATACCTAACGCTCAAGTTCTCAATTTCACCATCATAATAGTGTAAATAATGCGTAATTAGCATTATTTTTATGAAATATGGAAAAGAAAACAAAATCATAAAGGAGATTAGGAGGGATGTAATTTCAATAACTCTTACGGATATCAAAATGATTACTTGAAGATAGGTTTATGGTTTGAGAACCAGACGACCATAAAATTTAATTTTTATTAGAAAGATAAGGGAGTGGAGGGTTAAGTTTAAAAGTTAAGGGATTGGCCTAGACATCTTAAAAAACATAAATAATATTTAAACATTAAAAAAAAAAATAATAATTTGTTCTATTTGTTATAAACTAACCAAAGCATTAGAAAGAGTTTTTTTTTTAAGAAACAAGAGGATATTAGAATTACATTCCCCCTATTATTATTATAGTTATTAGAGCTATTAGTAATATCTACGGCAAATTTTGTTAAAATGAAAATTTGTATGTTTTATGATTGTAATCACAGTTTGTGTTATTATGTAATTTATTACGAGTGTAGAAAGTGTATTCCATATCAAATGTGATGAAAGTAATTCAAACAGCTTCCTAACGTAGGCTACCAAATTCACCCTGCGCTTAGGGATGAAGTTGATTTGTCTTACTTAAGTCATAAGGGCGCGAAGAACCAATCACAGGCTTTCTTTGGCTTCTTAGTTAAAGTAATGACGTAAAAAGGAACGCCAAGCCAAAGTCTATATATTGTAAAGAAACCTTAAAATCTAGGAATTCCATAGTGTTCTGATCTAGAGTAATGTCTGATCAGTTAAGTTCATTTTTAGTTTGTTCGTGTCGCGTTTATTCATTTAATTTGTCAGTAGAAATTGTTTTATTTTTTTGTTCACAAAGTTAGTTTTTTTTGTTCGTTTTATCGTGTGATTTGTTGAAGGTTTTAAGGTAGTTTGTTTGTAATTTATGTTGGATATAACTCCAACTGAAGGAAATATTCCAAATTTTAGAGATTATTATATTTTTATTATGTTATTAATTTTTTTCACCTTTTATTTTTATTCAGTGAATTTCTGTGTTTGTAATTTTTCTCTTCATATATTTTTATCTTATTATTATTTTTTTTTTAATTAATATATTTAATATTAATTGAATTTTGGTTTTCTTTTTAAATCTTGAATATGAGTTCCTAATAAGACCTTAAATAATTAAGCAAATAAATTTAAATAAAAGCATATAGAAGTGAACTTGGCTCGAGCAGGATTTGGAAACTTTTATAGTTAAGAATAAGTAAGTAATTTATATTAATTTTGAATTTAGTAGTTAAGTAAGTTAAACCAACAAAGAAGAAAATAATCACTCAGCTTGTTTTGTTTTAAGTTCAAGTTGGTCACTATTGAGTTACATGTAAACGTCGGCTTAACCCAATAAAAAGAACCCAATAATAATTATTAAGTTAATTAATGTGCGATCGGACATCTTTCTGTTTTTGTTTAGTCCTAAATATTATTTTAAATAACATCAATAAAATAATATAGACCAACAAGGGTTAATAAGCTGAGGGTCGACGTGAGATTTACAATAGTACCTAGCAAATTCCAGTTAATCGTCAATATACTCTAACACAATTAAAACCGTTGCTTTTTTTAATCGAATCCTTCATACAAAATCTACTTAAAATAATTATTTCTAGTACGAACAATTGGTGGACTCCATACAATCTCTGGATTATTAAGTCGATCTAAATTATCAATAGAATCGATAAGTTCCAACGAAGTTAAAAAGGAAATGAAATGTAATGCTCAAAAAGTTATTACGTTTTTTGACATTTAACACAAATTGCCTATCTTTTAGTTTGCTTATTAAATACCTAAATTTAGGCATTGCTTATAGCACTAAACAATGTCTAGCGTTGGTGAAACCAATTTTACGTTAGCTAATATTTATCTCCGTTTAGGTAGTGCCTAAGTTTTAAGTATCGTTGGTGAAAACGGGCATGAAACACTTAAAATTGATTCTTAATTATCTTTACACTCATTAACAATCACAATTTAACAAAACACTATAATAATTACAAAAAATAAATTTAAAACACCCACTACCCTTAATATTGTGAGCATCCTTAGAATTGCGACTTGTAATTTTTTGGGGTTTTTCAAAATTTAATCAAAGTTTATTTAGTAAATCAATTTCGTAAACGATTGTAAGTTAGTAGAAAGGTTCTCGCAAGTTCTTAATATTAAATCTGACCGGGAGATATTTATTTTCAGTAATTCAATATTTTTAGAAATTTGGAAGTAATAAAGAACTCAAATACACTTAATTCTTAAATGGTTCTGCTCTCACTACCCTTAATATTAACACAAAAATCAAGTAATAATAATAAATATATGCACTATATGGCTTTTAGGAGGTATTTGCGGGAAAAATTAATCAGTGATTTGGGTTAAAAAACATAAATTATATAATTTAACGACATTTATTTTTACATATATACAACGTACTAAAAAAAATAAAACATTATTTTAGAGAATATTTTACAAATTATACAAAATATAAAAAACTGAGTTTGAAGAAAACTATAAATTATTACATATTTTCACTTTTTTTAAAGCAAAATAAATATTTTGTATTTTGTATTTCGTACAAAGTACAAACTTCCAATACATTTCATTTTATATAAAGTAATTAAAGAATATCGTTAAAACATTATTAAACTTTTAATATATTTTTATATAAATATTATTATATTTTTCAAAAAAAAAACTTTTTGCTTTTTTAGTTCCTCATATTATATAATTAAACATCCAATTCCAATTTACTAAAAATAAAAATAAAAATTAATTTGGATTTCCATCCGAGTTTTGTTAAATTTCTATTTTTCGTGCATTAAAAAGTCTTGCAGCTAGCATTTGTTTTAATTTGTCTTTATTGGATAAACCAAACAATTTTAGGAGCACATCAAAGAGAATACGATAAAATAAATAGTGATAACATATGTATACTTTTCTGTGCTACTCTGAAGAAAATACTTAAAATGAAAACTGCTGATATATCGTGTTTTGTTTTAAGCGCCTATACTTACATATTTAATTTGAAAAATAGGCAAAATATGTTGTTACAAAAATACAGGAAAACTATATAAAACAATACAGGATAGCTCAAGTTTTAATTTGAAGCATTTTCCTTAAAATGGGATAAAAAAGAATAGGTTATCACTTTTTGTTTTATTGTATTTTGAGAAACAGTCAAAAGTCACTTTTACGACTGCTCTTTTGGTCCTTCATTTAAACTAATTGTTTTATCCTATCAAGATAAAAGATGCGTACAATAATAGCCACGAGGTCTGTACACCAAAGAAAGAAAATTTAAAAAAGCTTTAGGAGAAAAAAAGTTAGGACCGTATAAATTTGCCGACTGCCCACTTAAAGGAAGAGGCAATTATCAACAGTGATTAAAAATTAGAACACTAAATTTTTTGAAATTTTTTTTACTTACCAATTTTGGCGATAAGGGGAAATGAGAAACGACGTAGTCTTTAAAATATTTGTCAACACTTTCCTTCTCCATAATATTACAAAGCTGGGTAGACCCTTCTAATTTTTTAAATACAATACTCTTCGTGTACCAAAAACGCGATATTTTTAAATTTTCAAGTCGACTATTTCCAAAAACTAAAATAAATAATTAGAAAAATTGTGCAAGAAATACAAGATAAAACGATGTTGAATAAAGTGAAATATACTTATACCGGGTGACCACGAAACTGTTATATTTTTATTTATGAAAAATAAAAATTTGAAATTTTACTGTTATATGGCACATGAAAACGCATTTAATGAACTAAAAAAATTGCAGTTTCACTTACGGTTTCACCGGAAATGACATCAACTTTCTTATTTTAAATGTAACACCCAATTGAAGAAGATCTAATCACGTATCTACAACGAAACTCATACAAAGTTGCTAATGATTGAAAAAAAATGATGCGTAATTATAAATTTTTAGCTTAAATTGTGATTTTAAGGCTAAAAAGGGGTTAAAGTTTTTATATCCCAAAAATCAAGACTCTTGCAGAACTTTTTTGTTAACCAAGCAATTTTGATTAAACTTTTTTTGTTTTGTGTTTCAAATCATTTAATTTCTCACGTGACAAATTAAAAAAGAATAATTTTCAATTATTGTTATTGTAATTTTGATTTATTGTAATTTTGTGATTTTACAGCTTCTAAAAAAAGGACGATAAAAACGAAAGAAACATTAAACATAAACAAATTTATTCATCAATTGTAAAAGTAATGGTTTCATGTCTTTAATGTCTTTTTAAAATAAAAAAAATATTATTATTTTTCGAGAAATTTGATTTGAAGTTTCTTATCTAAATCATATTTAACCTCAATATAATACAAAATAAATTACAAAAGATTTAATTTTTAGTTTGAACTTTAAGTAATATTTATATATTTTTTAAATTTATAATATGATTTTAAATCACTTTTTCGATAAAAAAATGTAAGATTTTTTTGTCCAAAAAATCGGAAGTCTTGCATAACTTTTTTGATCATCGACCGATTTTAATAATAGTTCTCGGGAAATAAACTTTTTTCTAAAAAAATTAAAATTTCTGGATTAAATTGACTTCAAAGATAAGATAAGATAAGATAAGATAAGATAAGATAAGATAAGATAAGATAAGATAAGATAAGATAAGATAAGATAAGATAAGATAAGATAAGATAAGATAAGATAAGATAAGATAAGATAAGATAAGATAAGATAAGATAAGATAAGATAAGATAAGATAAGATAAGATAAGATAAGATAAGATAACTTTATTGTGCCATTAATATTTACATATTTTACACTTGTCAAAATTTAATATAAAATATACAGCAGGTGTAGACATACATAACATAAAAAGTTACAAAATGGGCGACATACAAAACGATTTACATTCGGAAATTTAAGAACTCTGAGATTGAGTAGAATGCGTTTTTAACTAACAAATTTCTAATTTCAGTTTTAAACTTTTGCATTGGAAGATTTTTTATCTCCAAAGGTATATTATTAATAAATTTTGGCCCATAAAAATTTAGAGCGTTTTGAGATTTGCTTAGTCTAACATATTTTGTATTTAGATTTGTCTTATTTCTTGTATTGTAATCATGAAAGTCTTGGGGACAGTTAAACTCTGGTAAATAAGTCTTTATGTGTAGCAGTGTTTTATAGATGTACAAAGAAGGTAGTGTAAGGGTATTGTTTAATATAAATTGTGAGCGAACATCATCACGATATTTTAACCCCGTTATTATACGAATAACTTTCCTTTGTAGACCAAACGCTTTCTCTAAATGAGGAGAATGTCCCCAAACTAATATAGCATAAGATAGGTGGGATTCGAAAATGCTATAATAAGCTGTCCACAAGACCTTTTTGCTAACTGTTTTTTTTTAAGTTACGGATTAGATAAATACTTTTTGACAATTTTGCACATAAATTTCTAATATGTAGTTCCCATGAAAGTGAAGGTTGAATATACACCCCCAAAAATTTAACGTGCTTCGGATTATCAAATTCCAGTTTTTTTCGAAGAGAAAAGTATATGCGTTCACTTTTATCTGTGTTTATTGTTAACAAGTTCGCATTAATCCACTCATTGGCGTCCAACTGCGTATCCTCCATCTGTGTACGCAAGACATTTTCATCAATATGTTTATTTAAGATGGTAGTGTCATCTGCAAAGAGTACAAATTTAGAACTTTGAGCGCAATTTGGTATATCATTTATGTAAATGAGAAAAAGGGTCGGCCCTAAGACCGACCCTTGAGGCACACCATGTTTAATATCACGCAATGAAGAGGTTTGGTTATCTACAAACACTAATTGTCTACGATCATTTAAATAAGATGATATTAAGTTAACACTATTTGCAGAAAAATTGT
The DNA here is from genome assembly GCA_963971135.1 of Stenus bimaculatus. NCBI lineage: Eukaryota > Metazoa > Arthropoda > Insecta > Coleoptera > Staphylinidae > Stenus > Stenus bimaculatus. The sequence goes on along the minus strand of OZ020183.1, from coordinate 25,427,085 downwards.
AATTGCAAAGTTTCTTTGGGAGGATGCTATGGGATACGCAGTCAAACGCCTTTGAGAGGTCACAAAGCTGTGCTCCCACAATTTCACCCTTTTCCAAACCAGAAGTGACTTCATCGACTAGATCTAAAATAGCCAGGGTTGTATTTAAATTCTCCCTAAAACCAAACTGATCTTTGCTTAACAGATTATTAAATTCCAGATAACTTTTTATTTGATTATTTAAAATGTATTCAAAAACTTTTGATAATATCGGTGTAATTGATATAGGCCTATAATTTATTTCATTATTTACATCGCCTTTATTTTTAAAAATGGGGATAACTTTTGATACCTTTAAGCTATCTGGGAAAATGCCAGTTTTTATAGCTTCGTTAAATAAACTTGTCAGTGGTCCGATAATAATATTTTGAATATGTTTTAGGATTTGCGAATTTATATCATAAATATCGCGAGATTTTTTATTTTTTATGTTGGCTATAGAGTCACGCACATTATTATGTGTAATTTCAACAAAGCTAAAATTATTCTCACTCTTATATTTGTCAAACATAAAACTAAGAGGCTCTTTTGAAGAGGGTTTTAGGTTTTTAACTAGATTATCCGCTAAATTTACAAAATATTTATTTAGTTGATCAGCTGATAGTGAACAATTTCGCTTCAATTTATTTGTGCAATGCTTGTTTTCATTTATAACTTCCCAAGCAGCTGTACTAAAATTTGAATGTGATTCAATATACTTATTGTTTGCGTTTCTTTTAGCTTCTCTAATTTCATTTTGATAGCGTTTATGTGCTTCTTTAATTTCACTTGCTAGTTTTTCACTAGGATATTTATTGTAATAATCGATCATCAGGCTGATTAATTCTCTACTCTTTTTTAATCGGTTGTTAAACCACGTTACTTTGGAATTTTGATTAACTTTAATACTTTTTTGGGGAAAAGCCTCTAGTACGCATTTATTAATACTATCAATAAATATTTTAAATTTATCGTTAATATCACGATTTGTACATTTTACGAATTCAAACGAAACTTGATTCATTAAATTATAGAAGTTTATAAGGCCGCATTTAGTGATAGGTCTTATTACAACATTTTGCGCGATGGGGTTGCACTTTTTATATAATGTTAAACATATTGATACAAGTTTGTGGTCGGATAGAAGTGGATCAGTAACATATGTTTCAGCTTTATCGAGAGTTTTTGTTATAATATTGTCGATACAGTTGTTGCCTCTGGTATTATTACAGATGTTTGTTTTTAAACGAAAAGTGGTTAACAAATTTTTAAAATCATAGTGCTCATTATTATTTGAGTGAAATTTTATATTGAAGTCACCCATTATAATTGTTTGTAGATTTTGTAAGTTTACTTTACTTAACACCGTGTAAATTATGGTTAAAAACTTATTAAAATCTCCTAGTGGTGGTCTGTACAGTGAGATAATAATACAATTTGCAGATTTAATGTATACACAAGATAATTCACAGTGCATTTCTTCCGATAGGGATTCTAAGTCCGTTCTGCATACAACGTCCGCAATGTCCTTCCGTACATAAGTGACCACGCCGCCATGATTACGGTTAGCGCGAGTAAAATGAGATACTAAGGCCCGATTGCACCATTGTTCCTTAAAAGTGTTCCCTTATTAAGTGAATCTTAAAATTAAGTGCTCCTTAATTGCTAGTTCAATTGCACCACTAGAATTAAAGTAATACTTACATTAAGTGAAGGGTAGGCTTGACAACACTGTAAAAATCTAGGGAAATTTGCGTTTCTTTCACGTGTTGGCATTCTAAAGTATGTAATTCTGTGATATTACACCTAACCTATAATTTCGACTCTGCTTTTCGTTTTTATTCTAGTTCTTGTTTTTACATTAAAGGAATTTGTGACAGTGTTTAATATTAAAATTTTAACTGGTTGAAATTTAATTTTTAAATATGGAGCCGCCTTCAAAAAGAATACGGTCAACAAACTTTTCCCAGAAAGAAAAAGACTTATTAATTCAATGTATTTACAAATTTAAAACCATAATAGAAAATAAAAAGACTGATGGGGCAACCTGGAAGGATAAGGATCAAGCATGGGAACAAATTACAAAAGAGTTCAATGCATCATCCCCAAATGATGTTTTTAGAAGTACAGCGTCACTTAAAAAGGCCTACGATAACGAAAAGCGAAAAACTAGAAAAGAGGCAGCACACGAAAGACAAGAATTAATCAAAACAGGTGGTGGTTTGCCTCGAACAGTTTCTAAACCCAATGATTTAATATTGGAGATTATTAATCCAAAAACTATTGTTGGTTTGAGAAATCCATGTGACAATGATGCTATTTGTGATGCTGGAGAAACTATAACAGTATCAAGCGAGGAAGAACAAAATGCTAATGGTGATGAAGAGTATCTACATATATTGGAGGTAATGTGTATTTTATAGCGATTAAAGTAGGGAATTTATTAATATACAGTAGATAATTGAACATAATAAGATTTACATTGCCCGATAGTTTCTTATACTGTTAAATTTATTTTAAAATTAAAATTTTTACTTAACTAGAATGAAGATAAAGAAAATCCAGGTTGTTTAGGCGATCCATACATAAGTGATACTTCAAGATCTATGGATTGGGGTAACTACAAACCTCTTCATCTAAAGCAACCTATCAACAAAAAGTTAGACCAATGCAGGGATAATAATAATTGGAATGCGCGAAGACGGCCAATAGCAAATTCTATTCCCAGCTCTGAAATTTCAAAGGAGTATAGTAGGCTAGCGGATCTCAAAACCGAGTTGGTCAAGCTTCAAATAGACTCCCACAAAAGTGAAAGCGCTTTAAGAATGGAGTTGTTACATCTCAAAATAGAAATAAAAAAAGAAAAATTAAATGCCTTAAGAAACAAACTGAGCTAATTTTTTATTGTGGTGCAAATAGTATAATATTTTTTTATAGGCAAGTGCCCATTTATTTTTTTGACTTACACATTTCGTTTAATTTTTTCGTTTAGATTGTAAAGAATGTTATTATTCTTTTAAAATATCTTTTAATTATTTTTGCATTTGAAAGAACTTTTTGTTTATGTTTAGATCTGCAATAAATGTTTTTTATTATTGTATATGATATATTAATAGGTATATTTTTTGTTTATGTTTGTTTATGTTTGTTTATGTTACACTTGAATGGAATTAGAATACATTTTGTTTTCTATGATTAAAAAATATGTTTTTTCTAAAAATACTTTATTTTTATTTCATAGTTACAATCTAGAGAAATAATTATTGATAAAATTTCTTCTGACATTGTCCCCTAACCCTCTCCCTTGAGCGAGTTCCACTGGTGGAATATGCCCATTCATTATTAATTGGTTTAATGCTAATTCATCTACATCAAGAGGCGGTTCTTCCTCATTGAAATTTCTTGCTATGTTATGCAACACTGCAGTTGCTACTATAACTACCAAGGTATTTTCTAATTTTAATCTCGAGCCATAAGCCATTATGGGAAACCTCCTTTTCCATATACCAAATAACTTTTCTACTACTCCTCTAGTCCGAATATGTGACTCGTTGTAAAGTTGTTCGGCTGCCCCTTCCGGATTAAGTAAAGGTGTTAATAAATACGATTGTATCGGATAAGCACTGTCACCTTTAAAATGAAGAAAAACTTAATAGTTAATTTTATCCAATATAGAATTGTGCTAAGTTTTTGTTTAAAGCATTTATATTTAGCTTCAAACGAAAACTTATTATTTTGTGTTGTACAAATACTAGCCAATACCTCCCTAACTTTGATATATAAGAATCTCTATAATTATGTATTAAATTTAGAAACCTAAGAGTAATGAATTTTCAAATTCATGATTTTCAAATCGAGCTTTAATTCTCGAGCTGTTGAAAATCGTGGCATCATGTGCTGAACCTGGCCATCTCGCCACCAAATCCAATATTTTCATTTTAGGATCTGATATGACTTGTACGTTTATAGAAAAATAGTTTTTTCTGTTGCGAAACACTTCTGCATCATCCCCACCTTTGAACAAATTAAAAGAAAACAACAGGTGGAATGTTTTATATTATAAAACTATGTATTACCTGGTGATTGTATTCGAATGTGGGTACCATCTATAGCTCCGACAACTCTAGGAAATCCAGATATTTCAAAAAACTGTTGCTGAGTTTGTTTTATTCCCAAATTTGTATCTGGAAATTTAATATAAATCGGACACAGTCTTGCAAGTGCAGCAGAAACTCTTCTAACTATTCTACACGCTGTAGAAACATGGGCTCCACCAAAATCAGCAATGCTAAGTAAGTGGTTACCTGTGGCGTAAAACCTTAGTGCAATTAAAACCTGGTTGATTGGTGACACAGAATTATTTCTAAAAATGATTTTTAAGAATTTCTTTGTTACACCTACTATATCTATAGAAGATTCATACTTATCAAAGGGATATTCTAGATTTTCTTCAATTTCCCCAAGAAATGAAAGCACAGTTTCTCTTCTAAGGCGAAATCTTTTGAAAAAACTCAGTTCATCCATCGATTCAAAGTAGTCACTTCTAACATATATTCTACGAGGAATTCCAACTTCTAATATCTCCAAAACTTCAACATCATCTTCCAAAACTGGATGCAACTCAAATTCAACATCCATTTTATTGCAAGTTTTTTACTTACGGTGAATTGAAGTGAAAAGTTTGAATTATTAGGTTAAGGAGAACTTTAAGTGGCAGAATTCTTCAACTTAAATTTAAGATTACCTTAGGCATTTAAGTGTTCCTTAAAACAATGGTGCAATATACAAAGTAACACTTAAGATATATAAGTGTTC